>OY728145.1:747924547-749174547 GCA_963277665.1 Viscum album | reverse complement strand
TTCCCCAGCACCATTCTGAATTCCATGACCGGTCAGAGGGATCCATGCTGACAACATCACAGACTGAGATGCCCAATATTTTGACCACCCAAAATTCTGGTGAGCTTCACGCCACGCACGCTATTTTCATGGCGGAGCCCGGTGCTAGATTTCTGGATCCGGTGACACGTCACTCTACTGATTTCTCAAGCACTACTAATCTCTACATTGTGGAGAAAAATTTCACCTTGGTTTCACCATTTCTATTTCTGATGCTTTCGCCAGGGCACACGTGTCTGTCACGTTCAGTGGACATCGACACTATTCTATTTCCCTGCATTACCGCTTTCCAAAGGCGGGCGACATTCGCTCCTTATTCAGGGATGTCTTTTCCTTGATCTAAATAGGATGATGGGATGTTAGTTCATTCTTCTGTGGATTCTTCCTAAGAACTCGTCAAATATTCTGGGTCTCCCATATATATTAAGACATAGTTCATGAAACTCTCATTGTGCCATGTTTCCATGGATGCCAATTAATTACACTGCTTCTTTTAGGACATTCCTAGGGGCCCGGTCAGGGTAGTAACCTTCAGTTGGGGAGTATTAATGTTGAAGAATCAATGGCATTTCTAGATGATGGGGGATTGGTGTGTCTGTATTTTATCCCTATTTATAGGGATTTGTGACGGTGCATAAGCCCAAGGTATCCCATATCGAGCGCAGGGAATCATATGCCATATACATGTATCTGAGGTTTTCCTCAGCTTCCTGAGTTTAACACGGGGTAAGCTGCAAGTTTAATGTCCCATGGAGACAGATTAGGCTAATCAGAACACTAGCTAGAGTGGATCAGATTGAAGAACCCCCTTGAGGGAACACCAATATTTGGGCCAACACGTGGGAAGCTTCCTAAGTTCTATGGAGGGAAATGGGGTGGCATTATCTCACTGGGATGTGGCGGCCCGGGTAAGAATCAGGATGAGTGATGGAAAGTAGAATGGAGTAGAGGGAGAATGAAATGGGACTATCGTGAATATGATGGTAGTGATGGGATTGAGCCTCGAAGAGACATCCTACATATCCCTGTGGTAGGGAATCAAAGTCCACGTAGTTCGATTGGTGAGAACCGATGTGAAGGGGGTCGGAGTGACCAACGGGTGGTGGGATTGAACCTCGGGGAGGTTCCTACACACCATGCCTTGACATGGATCAATGTCCACGTAGTTCAGAATGGATGTCGGAGAACCGACGTGAAGAAGGTCCTTGGTCCAATGGGTGTTGGGCTTGAACCTCATAGAGGCTTCCTACGTACCATGCCTTGCCATGGATCAAAGTCCTCGTATATCAAGATGGATTTCAGAGAACCGATGTGAATGGGGACCTTGGTCCAGGTGGATGGTGGGCTTGAACCTCAGGGAGGCTTCCTACGTACCCTTCCTTGATATTGATCAAAGACCACGTTGTTCAAAGGTACAGTTTAATGTCATGCACGATGGGGGTGAACCAACGTGAAGGAGGTCGGAGGGACCGGGTGGTGGGCTTGAACCTCGTGAGGCTTCCTACCTACCATGCCATGACATGGATCAAAGTACACTTAGTTGAAGAGTGGATTCTGATGAACCAACGTGAAGATCGATCGGGGGTCCGATGGATGTTGGGCTTGATCCTCAGGGAGGGTTCCTTTGTACCTCTCCTTAGCAAGGATCAAAGTCCCCATAGTTCGGGTGGGTGGCAGGGTCGGAGATTGGATGTGAATAAGGACATTGGTCTAGGTGGCTGATGGGCTTGAACCTCTGAGGGGGATTCCTACATACCATGCCTTAGCATGGATCAAATTCCTCGTAGTTCAAGAAAGGGGCTTGGCACACCAACACGGACACGGTCGATGCCAATGGTTTTTTGGATTGAACCTCAGGGAGGCTTCCAATGTACCATGCCTTATCCTGGATCAAGGTCCTTGTAGTTCAAGTAGGATGGGAGTTATGCTCTGGTATGACCCAAGGTGGTGGGGCATGAACCTCGTGGAGGCTTTCGATGTACCACGCCTTAGTGTGGATAAATGTCCCAATAGTTTAGGTTGGTCACAACGGCATACCGCTGGATAGGAATGTAGTTTGACGTCATTTGGGATGGGATCATTTTGGGCTTACGCTCTGAGGTGACCCATAGTGTTTCATGGTCGGTGCTCACTCTAAGATCACAGGATTCATGATCAGTGTGAGAAATAAGAGGCTGTAGGGACCTGAAGACCACGTCGTGAAGGGTGTGTCTGTGGGAAGTGAAGAAGGGCTTACACATTCAGCGGCCCAAGGTGTTGGGACTTACTCCAGGATGGAGGCCCGAGGAAGTAAGGAGGATCCGGGTGCTGTCTCTTAGAAGGAAGGATAGGGGCTTATACCAAGGTGGTTGCCCTTCCCCGTGGAAAAATGCCACTCAAATAAGAAGGATATCATGCCATATGATGGGTGATCCCATCCCTGTGCAGATGAGCGGGCATGAAGAATGTCCAAGGCAGGGGAACTCCACGTGAGAGGCGCGGTTCGATGTCACAGATTAACGTCATGTGTTAGGGACAAGGGTTCTTGGCAGTTTAACGTCTTGCAGTTCAGACGAGGTGGGTTTAATCCACAACCCTAAGACTTATATAACTGGTACCCTCTTCTCCTTGTGAGAGTGAAGGTACCGGCAATGCCGTGGTAAAGGGGGGTCACAGAGCGAACCACCGAGGGGTCCACGTAAGCGTGGCTATGTGAAGAAGCAATGTCCATTAGCATGGCTATGCGAAAAATCATTTGGTTAAGAAATGCTACGGGAAGTATTGTCCAGGGGACTTTAAAGTCACATCGTGCAGACCTGGAGGGCCGCATGAGAAATGGAATTTCCAAGTAGATGGGTCCATAGGTGTGGGCCTTGTGGAGCTCAGTTGCCCTGCGTGGTTGAGGGAATTTTTGAAGGGGTATGCTTCACGAAATGGGGTTCATTAGCCTTATCATGGGGAGGAGGTGCAAATGGGAGGCGCTTCACGAAGTGTAATGGTATTAATGGAGCACTTCCTCATAGAGCACATGCGCCTCGTGAAGCGATGTGTCATGAAGCAATGTTCTTCGCAAAGTACTGTGACCCTTCCTTGGCATGTGGATCACGTGTACATGAGGGGTGTTTGGTGAATCATAAACACTCTGAAACAACCCGGTTCCCCTTGGGGATCACTTTCCTTTGAAAAATCCCTTAGGCTTCATGAAAGGCATCCCTCTCAGAAGAGGGGATCAAAATGAGACAATATGGAGGCACCGTGCGAATCAAGAATACATCGCGGAGCTCATGATTCCTCGAGCGGAATAATGCTTCGCGATTCTGGATCTGAGAAGCCAAAAGGTCAGATTTTCCATCCCTTGGGCTCATTGGGAGCCTCATATTTATAGGCAAGAGGCACCGTGAAGTAGATTTTATGCGGCGTGAAGAGGGATGCCATTGCTTCGTGTCGAGTCGCGTACGTCAATGGGGTTTGCAGAGGGGTCTGCCTCCTTGCTTCACGGTGGGTTCGTGAAAGTCAGAGGCATTCGCAGGGCATCCCGCCTTTGTTGCTTTGCGGCAGGTTCGCTAACGTCAGAGGAATTCGTGGAGCATCCCACCTCCTTTTCTTCGCAGCGGGTTCGCGAGTGTCAGAGGCATTCCAAGAGCGGTCCACCTCCTTGCTTCTCTGAGGGTTCTCGAATGTCAGAGGCGTTCGCGGAGTGCCCCACCACGTTTCTTGATGGAAGGTCTGTGAATATCAAAGGCATTAATGGATCATCCCACCGCCTTCTCTTTGTAGTGGGTTTGGAACATCAGAGGTGTTCGCAGAGTGTCCCGTCTCCTTTGCTTCATGGTGTCCACGTGGCTTGGGAGGGCTCCGTGAAGAAGCTTCGCGAGGCAGGTCATGTGACCTCTTTTTCTTCTTTCCTTTCTTCCAACATTTTGGCACCAACATGATTCTGAATTAACCATGGAATATCTCCATAGTGTATCAAACCAGGTGTGTTTACCAGGTAACACTTGAGTCAATACTGATGTTCCTTTTTCAGAGTTATTACCCCTAGGTACATTTGTTCGAGAACCACATCCAATTGTAATATTCATATGGGGATGAATTTATTGGAAAGCCATAATCCTTGCTTCACCTTAACGTAAGACGTTATCCTATATATAATATTATCCCAAGGTTTATCACTAATATTTTCTCATCCTAATTTTCAATGGTCTAAATAAACCATTCTCTAATACCAACATTATTGACCCTAACTTCTCATACTTTAATATTACATAATAATAGGTGAACATTAACTATATAACATAACAATCCCAGTAAGATTCATTTAGATATAGTTCCATTAGAATCATGGAAACATAAACAAAATTATCAAAACTGAACTAAATATTATCCAACTAATTTTTTTATAACTAGAAACCTTCTAATACATGTCATACATAATACCTTTCTCCATATCTTGGGGAAAGGAAAAATTAATAAAGTGTGAGATCAGATGCTTGTTGGGGGTAATAAGGGAGATATCAATGAACACATAAGCATAACATGGATATAATGGTATGATAACAAGATATTAACTTTTTAAAACGAAACCATGCATATCAAAGAACACAATACTATGTCATGGAATAAATATTGGATGTTCATAATACATAAATCATAAAGTAATCAAAGAATAAGATCCATGAGAGTATAATATTGGCATAGGACATGAAATTGTGTCATACATATAATCATAGAAAATCACTCACATAGTAGTCAAGATTCACTCCCAAGAATATCATAGTAAATTGGATTCACTCCATAAACCATCTCAATGATCATGGTTCACTCCCATGACTATTATAGTAGACAAAGTCCCTTAATGAACTGAATTCACTCCCCATTCCAATCCTGTTAATATCGTCAGATATAAATATTTATCCAATTCACTAGGGGGAGATACAGATCTCAAACATCGCATAATAAAATTCATACATATGTGTATAATAAGATCATAAAACATTCATCATATAAAAACCCATGAAAACTAAATGGGATTCATAAAATATTTCATCATAGTATAAACTATGGAAAATAAAAGTGTTTCATAAACATGTTTTCATAATAAACATAAACCATTAAAATAAATAGTAAAGATAGTATCATTAAACCATATCCATAGTAAATATTAAGCAGCATCAAATGATTTCACCTTATATGCAAAATCATTTTGAAAGAAAAAACACATGGCACATTTCATGAGGAAAATAACCATTCATTGAAAATCACCTTTCAAAAATTACAAATTCTTGGAATAATGTGAAAATAAAATTATTTTAAAATAACATTAAAAATTATAAATTAATATTCAAATGAAATAACGGTCATGATGGTGGGAAATTCTACTCATGTCGTACATGTTAAAACAAAGATCCCTTTCACATTTTTGGTAAAAGCAAAAAAAGACTTGTCTAGAAAATGACATGCAGAATCATTTTAAAAAAATTAAAAAAATTAAAAAATTCGGATTAATTTATTTAATAAATAAATTGTGTGATGTAAAAACATTTTGGAAAACATTTTTATAAAACATTGATATGGAATAAAATAGGTTTTTGACTATAGAGAGAAATAATGATAATTTTTCATAAAAAATTATTTTTAACTCTTAAGTACATAAAGAGAGTAAAATGAAGGGAAAACATGTAATCTAATTACATAACCATAGGATAATAAAATTAATTAATTTCTTTAGATATTTATCATTATATATTATCCTTAGAGTCATAAACATAAACAATCCCAATAAATGATGAGATTGATTCATAAAACTCCTACCACTTTGGTAACATTGAATTATAATCCACATTAAAGAATAAAATTATATGAAACATAAGTTGTTATGAGAATAAATTAATTAATTATATTACAATTAAAATTTTTTGTATATACGCATCATAAAATAATATAGATGCATAATATTGTGGATGACTCAAAGAATGAAAATTGGGATAAAAATCCATTACCTTAATTTTTTACTTCTTTCAGACACATTTCATACTCATGTATAATAAATATAGTTTTATTATAAATCTATTAAATAACTATAATAATATGTATCATACCATATATGATTTACTAATGACCTTTTATTAAAAATTCCTTGATAAAATCACGTTTTGGGTAATAACAACATTGCTTTTTGTGTGTGTTTTAATTTTTTATTTTTGTTCATTTTACTTTGATCATAATTACATAATATTAAAAAGGTTAAAAATTATATAAATATAATATATATTAATTATATATGTATTTATATCCATAAAATAATTTTAGATAAAGAAAATGAATTGCACCGTTCATGGAGATGGCATACCGTACGCATGCATGAAAGTCATTTAAATTATTTTTGAAAAATGAAAAAAATAAAGGGAAATAGTAAATTATATTTATTGAATAATATATATATTTATAATATATCATATATATTAATAAAATTTAAAATTATTAAATTCCATGTAATGTGTAATTGAAAAACTAATCACGTCACTTTGCAAGACAGTACTTTGTCGTACACACGAGTGATGTTATTGTATGATTAGAGAATAGAAAGTAAGAAGGTATATGTGATATAATAAATAAATAAATATTATAATATATCCAATATCATATATATACATGAAATACACCATTATATCCATCCATGAGACGTGGTGGTTGAAAATGAATAATATCGGTCTGTGAGGCGGTAGTCCACTGTAGACATGATTAATTGTTTTATTTCCCATTTGACGAAAGTGGGGATATATGTAAGAAACGAACCTAAAATAAGAACATATAATTATATGGGAGATACAGGTACTATTATATTATCATATTTGAAGAATATTTTAAGGATGCGGAAGGATAAATAAAACAAAAAATACAAGTGTAAATTTTTTACTACTTGATAGAACATCTTTAGGTTTATACCTAAAGCCTTCTTATGAGGGACACATAATCTAAATAATGACTATTGGATGTGGTAAGGGAATTAAGTAAGATATTTGTAAAGGTAATTTCTAAACCAATTTATTTTCTATATGTGAATAAGAGAAGAGAGTGTATTGACTTTTATAAGCGGGGGAGAGGACCCACATTGAATTTTTTAAAAGAATAAAGTGTACCCAAGTTTTTCACATGTCATAAGGCTCAAAATTGGGTAATTATAAAATATTATTGGTGATAAGGTCTATATATGGAAACAAAATGGGTTTTTTATAAGTTTATAGGTCATTTTACCACTTACCTATTTGGTATAACCCACCAAAAAACTCGTTTTAACCATAACTGTGATAATTAATATTTATAGTTTTTACAATTAATTTTAAACAAAAAGTAAGCTAACCCAATTAAATAATATAAATTATTCTGATTTAAAATTTTTATTCCATTTTTTCGAATTTAATTTACATAAATAAAAGAATTTAATTTAAAATTAAACCCGATGACACAATGAAATAGTAGTTTTCCAAAGAGAAATTTTTTAAATGTTTAAAAAGTTTTTAAATTAAAATTCTGCATGAAATTGATTATAATAACCTATGTTGTATTAATTGATATATAATTTTATTAATTCTACTCTTAAATCAATATTAAATTAAAATCAATCTTATAAATTTTTTGAATTAAAATATATTTTTTAATGAAAACTTGTTTTTTTACAAATTCACTAAAACATTAACTTATTTTGAAAATTTTCAAAACATTACTCAAAGATAAATTTAAATTATGATTTAAAAAAGGAAAATAAATTTTTTTAAATAAATTTTCAAAAATAAAATAAAAATTAAACTTAAAATAAGTTCACAAAATGCTACAAAACTCCTTTTTAGAATAATACAGTTTTTAAGCATAAAGTGATTTTATTCTTATCTCATGCCTAGAAAACACATAAGATTAATTCTAAACATTTGATTGAATATAATATATATATATATCAATGAAATAAATCACCAAGAGTAATTTATTTAACAAATTTAGATGAAATTCATTTGTTCTTTTAAAATAGTTTTTTACAAAAAGATTTCCCTTATTTTCAAATGGTTTCAATTTTCATTTCTAATTAACTAGTCTCTAAATAATTCATTTTATATACATGTGTAAAACATATATTTTCATCATTTAGTTAATAATATTCATACACATCATCCTAATGCCTATGCGATGACTATCATATTAAATAATAATGTTTCAATAGTAAGTCGTGCTTCGTTAAAAGGTAGTGTTGTGTAATGCAAGCTATCTAAGAAAATTAATTTTTTAACATAATATTTTATAAAAATATCGTGGAGTTATACTTCGGTTTTATTTTTTCTTCTACTAGGTATTGAATCTTTGAATCCATATGTATTGTTTAAAAAGAAAAGGGAGTATTTAGAATAATAAACATTGAAAAAATCTTATATATATCAGAGGAGTAATTTTTTTAATTTATTAATTTATAATGATTCTTAATATATTTAGAATAATATTTTTTATCTATGTTATTTATTTGTAAAAATTACTTTATGAACATCTATGTTGAAATTTATTTTCTTACTAACGTCTATCATCTATTTCTATTGTTAACTATTCAGTGTGTTATAATGGGTCATATGTATTCTATTTTATGTACTCTTTTGGAAATCGTTTTTGAATTAATATTTTTTATAATGAATCGTTTATACCATACAAGTTCTTTGTTGATATATTTTATTGATTTTAATAGAATTATTGTTCGTGTTAAGACCATTGAGTTTTTGTGTAATTTTTTTTTATCTTTATTGTGACATTGTACGTGATTCATTCACTACTAAAGTGAAAATCTATTTGAACTTTAAACTGGTTTAAATTATTTTTCTTGACCATCGTATTCAACATTGGGGACAATGTCCAGTTTTTTGGTGAGGGTATCTTGAATGTTTTATGATGTGGTTTAATGTTGAATCCATTAAAAACCACATAAAAACTCTTCAAAAGTTTCCTATTTTCTTTTTTCTCTTTATAATTTTAAGTGGATAAAAATATTTATAAAATACAAGGCCATATGTTCCACATTAAGGTGATTTATCTATATTACCTCATAGTATTGATTGAATAAATATTTTTCTTAACCTCTTGGAAAAATAAAATTATGTAAATTTTTTTGAGAATGTTAAAACATTGACTTTGAACTTTTAAATTTCAATTAAAATCATATGATATGCATCAAAATAGACTATGAAATGAAAATACTAATCCAATTTTAAATCATTTCTCTTTTAGTCTATATTCATTATTAATTCTCTTTTAGATTTATTATTTATAATAAGAAAATGAATTATCAAACTTTTCCCGTCCAATTGTTTATCTAGTTATTATAAGATTTTAGATTATATGAGTTTGTTATCCTAATAGTAAAGAGATGTTTGGAATTTCAATTTGATGAAAACATAATTTTTTTAAATTCCTATAAAAAATTTCAAATTCATTCATTCTTCTAAAATTGTGACCAATGATGCTCAGATGGAATTTATTTCAATAGGGAAATAATTTTTTATTCGAGATAGTTCATAGGAAACATCATTTTGAGAACCAAATCATTTTGGTTCTAGGTATTTTCCTGTTTGAGGTTAATTTTATTCCACTGAATTTTAGTAATTAATTTCTTAATCATAAGAAAAATCACAGGTGTGGGGAAATTTTTTTGTGGCCTTAAATCAATACATTTTTCCCATCTATTTGATGGTTTTATTGGTGATCATTTTGTTTAGAAGATATTTTAATGATTAATATTTTATAATTGCTGTATTTGAGTTGAAATTATAATTCCATTACATATATGTGAAATTGATGATATCACACTTAATTTATTGGATATTTTTTTGACAAGGTTTAGGGTCAACCCCCTTTATTAAACATATAAAAAAGAAAGAAGTACGATTTGAAACTGGAAAAAAGAGAGAACCCATTATATGAACAAGATGAGAATCATCTTAAAAAATGACCAAATGTTCATCACATGGCCTTAAATGCCCATATGAAACATACATCGTGACAAATTCTAGTCAAAAGACTCATCACCCCATGGTCAGAGAATGCTTGAGTTACTCAAGTCATATATGAAGTGTCGCCCCCTACCAAAATTGCGTTATGCTGGAAACACAACATTGTAGAGGACTCCTCCAACCCATACAAACATATAAGAAGACTGAATGGTTAGTGCTAGCAAACCCACCTGACGGTGCATGTGATACAATCACTGCCAACCTGATGCATCACAAGATCAAACTTAATCCACCTTGGATATCAACACCGGGTACCCATCTGTCCATAAAAAATGATGGCACATGGCTGAATAATAGGTGTCGCCACACCCATCCTGCTTTCAAGGCCGCCCACCCGAAAATATCTTCAACGAGTAGAATTTACATCCAAATGCAACAAGACAAATAACCAGAACTCACCCTAACATCTTTACCCCAACAAAAAAAAATTTCCAAGAGACGGTCTAGGACAATGATAATCTAGAATAAACACACTTCCCATCTTCAAACATCAATATCCAAATAACCATGAACATCACGTCCATAGTAACATACTCCACAACCACCAGACCAGATCAGAAAGGCACCTAAAACCCAGAAACAGACCAGACAACCGCTTTCTAAAACATCGGTGACCCATTAAACCTGAAAATGGAAAACAACACAATATTTGGCCGGCATAGGCACATGAGATTATCAACACCATATATCCTCCAGGGCATCATCATCACCCATAACTGAGAAAACGAAAGATTTATACATAGACCCCATAGAAATCCCACAGAGAGACCAAATAGATCTTGCTTCAATGCATCAAATCTGAAAGAGCCCATGATCACCATCCTCTAATGATCTGAATCATGCAACAACGATGGAGGCATCCAGATCTAGACAAGATCAGATCTAAAATGCTTTAGGCCTCGTATTGATCGCTGAACAAAATTATCATTGCCACCACCATAAACCTAAAGAACCATGTTAGAGGTTGATCTACAAGGGAGAATACTGAAAATGATGAACAAAACATGGAAGGAGAAGGAAACCGGAAAGAGAAGGAAAAGGGATCAATGATCCATTGATGAGACTACCACTGAAACTTTACCTAAATAAGACCAGCCCACAAAAGCCAGTACAACCAGAAGAAGAAGAGGTGAGAGGTACTCTATGAGGTGAGAAAGAATAAACCCTAGATGTAAGGGTTCGCACCACCAGGAGAGTGTGGATCCATCTCACGATGAGTCATTGATTTGAATTTCATTTTTATTAATTTTCAAATAATTTTAAGATTTTTTATTCTTCTAATATTAGTCAAATATTGATTGGAATTTAATGAAATTTATATGTTGAATCTATTTTTTATTTAAAATACTTTAACAACCATGTTTTTAACCTTCAAATTTATCTTTGTTTGATAAATTTATAATTATCATTTTTATAGTTTGAAAACTCATGAAATTTTGTTATGGAATTTCATTTTAAAAATATATTAATCTATTAAACTGGATTCATAATCATATATTTTCATGAAAATCAGTGTGTTCTCATAAATTTATTTGAATCCATTAAGAATATTCATTTTTTCTATTTAATATAAATTATTGGTTGTATACAAAAGATAATTTTATAGTTGTCCATCAAATATTTTCAGGTCTCTAATAATTAAATTTTCAATACATCATATCAAATAATTGTAGTAGTATTTTGGATGTATGGACTATTCATGTAGGATAAATTTCATCTATATAAGAGAAATGTGTAATTGATGATGTGATATAGGTAATAGATTTTATATATCTACGTAATATAATTTGGAGAAGGTAGTGTGAAAGTAAATATTCAATAAGATAATTCTCATCAACCCATGTAAGAGAATTTCTCTACCTCTACAGGATAATATCTACATGGTGTGTTTAATATTATTTTCACATAGGATAATTTATCCTATGTAGTTCTCTCTTCAAACAAAGATATTTTCAATACCTAAATAACATTAAGAAATGTAAATATGATGGATGTGGGACTACGGATTCAAATATCATAATTGAATCTCGAAGGATATATGTTAGAAGTTTGGTCGAAGAATTCAAAGTATAGATTTCACTGATTTTGAGATTATAATTTGAGTTGTTCTAACTCTTTTAAAGATAAAACCAGGGGTGAAAATCTAATTTTTCAACCTTGTATTTATAATTGAGGGGCTTCACATAAGATGATATTAGATAATATTTTTAGAGGAATCGTTCGACTACGGGGATTGACAACATGATAGAAGAATAATTGAGATCACATAAAGTTGCAATATTTGAGGACATAGAAAATATCTATTGTAGTTGATCACAAATCATTTGTTTTATTCTATAAGAATATATCTATGATGTATTGATTCAGATTTTAGGCCTTTTGAAATTGGATTTTTTATCACTTGAATAAGATGCTTCAATGAAGTTCCCATTAGTTGAGGTTTTCAATTTTAAAGAAGTGGAATGTTTGTATAAGGTATAATTATGCTGATAATGGAGTTCACCTCTTCTAGTTCAAATATAATAGCTCAAAACAACTTGATAAATATAATATAACTGATTTCAATTTATTTGAGTTGATGAAAATATGAGTTCATTATTGATGATTCTTTTTTATCTACTATGGTGTGTTTCCTATGCTAGTGAAACTAGTGCATCCCATGACGTAGAAATTTCAATATTTTTTGGAATTAGGTTCATGTGAGGATTCACACTTGTTTATTGATAGAATATCTATGAGTGTTTCTTTATTAAATCATAATATTCATTATTTATGGAATTTCAGAGTGTTGTGCATTTTTTGAATTAAGATTTAATCTTTTCTGCCATTTTTATTTTGTTGAGATATATTGATGGAGACCTAATAAAATGATATTGATGAATTTATGGTGACTAAAGAAAATCATGTTGAGTTACAAACATGATGAGAACTCAAAAATTATGAGGGAGGTTGTCATAGAAGTTTCTGGTCCGACATTCTTAGTAATTTGTGAATATGGTTCTTTCAAGATATTATTATTTATGATTTAATGTGATCTAAGAGGATTATTAATATTAATGGTGGATTTGTATAATGATTGATATGTTCAAGAGATTCATTGGGTATTGATGTAGGTTCAGTCTAATGAGGAAGGAATTAGTTCATGACTGAGTAGGGATAGTTTGATGAGAATTGATTGTAATATTTCTAAATTCTAGAAAAAAAGAAAATTATAGAATCAAGATAGAGGAGAATTGTATGAATTAAAGTGGGGATTCTTGGAGATTTCATAGAATGATTCACATTCAAAATTAATTAATTTTTTATAATAGAAATTTGTAGTCACTTGATAGTCATAAGAAACCGAGTTGAAAGACTTAGTTGTTACTAACATCAGGACAAGAATGACTGTGATGAAATTACATAATCATGGAGAATTAAAAAAAATGATATATTCTAGGAGGTACTGTTGATTCAATATAAATCCTACCATATAGGAGGGGATTTGGATAAGGATAGTATGAACTATAGTGAAGTTCCAAATGATTGAGATCTAGGATACTCTAAACTCTAGATTCAAAGGAGTTAGAGCTAGGATAATAAATATAAATCAATAGAAAAGCTTACTTTCTCTTTGTCCAATTTCATTATTACTATCTTGAGATAATTTTACCCTTAATATTATTTTGTGTATGGAATTGTGAATATGTGTACTTAACTGTTTCTATGGGAAATGGATTGAAATGAGTTTACATTTTTAATTTATTCTGCAATCATCTTTGTAATTGTGTTAGTGTGATTTTATGTTCAATGATCCAAATTTCATTCTTAATGATTATATTTTTTTTTCTATTTTAAGTAACTTGGGGTGATGATAGTGATTTATTAACCTTTTATCATCATCTGATGTACCAAAAATTAGAAAAGAATAATGATTCTAAAATTTGATTTGGAGCTAATATTTTCTAAAAAATATATCATAGGATTATTCTCTTGAGAGATTTCACTTAATCGTAGTTATGTGGTTTGACACATTTTATTCATAGGCACCAACATGGTTGTGTTAACCAAAAATTTAAAATGAAATATTTAAATCAATTTTGGATAATTCGATCCCCCTAATATTATCTTCATTTTTTCTTCCCCAAATCTATCACCGCTTCATTTCACAACATTTCTACTATTATCATCATTATTTTCCATTCCATTTCACACTATAACCATCACTACTTATCATTCGATATTTTCCATTTTCATCACACAATTCCTTTTAGCGACCACGACTATCAATAATCAATGTAGAGATTCATTGAACCGTATTTACTCATAATAAAAAGAATAAGTAGACCCCATGGTGAAGCATTGGGGAATAAAAATCCCATATCAAGACTATGTTATTATTTATTATTTAATTTCTATAAATCAATTGATTCCATTATATAATGATTCATTGAAATATGTATAACATCATGTATGAAGTCTATTGAAAAATAGACTTCATGATTCAGAGGAAGACCTGAAAATTATTTAAAAAATACATCAATATAATCCCACATAATAGGAATTTATTTAATGTTGGGTTTATCCCCAACCATTTAAGATAGATACCCCTCATTAATAGTTATTAATACCCATAAAATTCAAGTAATTTCTATTGGTATTTCATATTCATCCTCACACGGATAGATGATCATGGGTTGATTCGAGATATGAAGAGTGTCTTTTCTACCTAAGTGTTTGATATGAGATCTATAATTAGAGATCCAATTCATTCCCAAAATCACATAAAATTACAGTATAGGCTGAATAATATGATATAAATGAAGAAAATTCCCGCAAACATTTATTATAGAGTATGAATACACTTTGGATTTAATAATCGTACCATTTAAAATTTTCACTAATAAATCAATAACTAATCACTAAGGTAGTCATGTCACACCATTTTAAAATTATAAAAATATAAAATATTAAACCATAATCAAATAACACATTGGTTTTTATTGAGTGGATGATATGTGTAACATTGACCATTTTTTCAACATGGCTTGATTTAGATGTTTTTATTTCATAGTATTTCCCTTTTCCCATAAACATAAGAGGTTTATGATGTTAATCATTTTCATTAACCATTGGATTAATGCACTGATTATAATAATGTTTATACACCTTTCAATTGAAGCATTGGAGTATGTGTGGTTCATTTGGTTAAGGTTTATCTCCATTCGTTTCATTACATATCCCATTTCTATCTTCTTAACATTAATTTTCTTGACGGAATTCTTTTTTACATTTGAATCATTTACCTTCCCCCTTATGAAAAATTACCCCATGATTCATTCCCCATTTTTATATGAGGAAATTTTTATTTTATTTCCTCTGTTTTTATTACTTGAATTCCCTCAAAACTCAATTTTTCTCTTATTACCCCTAAAACCAAATAAACTATGGGATTCTACAACCTCAATTTTTATATTGAAATAATGTTAGATGGTTTTTTCATAGCTATCAAAGTCCCTTATATCCAATTTCTTTTTAAAAATTCATTTGAATCCACAAAATAATCGATCAATTTTTCTTTTACGGTTGATGATAAAGCCGTAGGTGTGTCTTTCAATTCTTGAATGTTTGATTCATATGCACCAATAGATTCATCATCATTCTAGTTTATCTCTATTAATTATATCCCCATTTTAGTGTGAAGAGTTCAGGGAAAATACTTTTTTAAAATAACTTATTAAAAACCTATTATTTCGTATATTCAATTTCTTTCTCTTTCCTCATATTATATTTAAGATTACACCATTTATTAACTTATCCTTACAAATTATAAATGTCTAAAATAAAATTTTTAGGCTTTGAGCACATGAGAATGAAAAGTATATTTTCAATAATATTCATCCATTTTACAGTAATTAGTGGATCAAAAGACCCACTGATCGATGGTGGGAGATGTCATATAAAATAATCAATGTTGATTTATTCCTTCCATTTCTCATTTTCAATTACATCATGATTAATGTTACTATTCATATATTAATATAGTTTTATGATAATATAAAATAGACTTTTCATTCTAGATCTCATTCCATTTTGTTTCTCATATGATTGTTCACTGCATTGGCTATCATATTAATTTTTAACATGATTCCCTGTTATTATAGTCATTTAATAAAAAATAGTTAATTTGATTATAAGGAATTAATAATCAGAGCGAGAATCATATGAAAAGTAAACTCATTCCTATGATGTCTTAAATTATTCCACTATATTTCAACAGATAACATTTTAGGTTTACCCTATATCATTATTGGTTTATCATTGGTTGTTTTAAGGTATATACTCCTATTATTCATATCATAATCCCAAAAAATTAACTAAACCCCAATCTAATACCAACTAATTCGAACTGAGTAAAACATATATACACAATACATCATTATAGATTAATATTAAATATATCTATAAATAATTCAAACACTATGACCAAAAGGTTTAGTCTCTTTGATTATTAGATTAATAATAAATTTATTTCACAAAATTTCCTCAATATTTCAAAAAAATACTCTTTAAAAATTGTATACTTATAGACATATGATACTTAATACACTTCTTCATAACCTCGGTAAATAGTAACATAATAAGGGGTGAGCTCATATACTCAGTAAGGGTAAATATGCTAGATGAAATCAAAGAACATTAGTGAGCATCAGATGAGAATAGTGGTGTAAAAACATATTCCTTGTACATGATAATAAAAAATGAAAATAATACTAAACATTTCATATATCTTAAATCATGCTTCATTTTATAAATATTTAACATAATATAAGACAATATTCATAAGAGTGTTGAAACAACAATCAATCAAGATAAATTAGAGAATAACATATGAATAAAAATATAACATAAGATTTTATCACATACACAAACAAATAATATAATTTTTCTTGTTAGGGATCACTTACAAAACCATAGTCATATATTATAAAAAGTCTCATTGGGGATTTGGTTCACTTTTAATCCCCGTTAAACCTTTGTGGATGGATTCCATTAATGGATCGGGTTCACTCCCTTCTCCCTTACATGATATTTAATAAGATATAAATATTTAACCATTATATTCAAGGTATATATAATTTTATTTCCACTTATTTTGTAACATAAATGGAATAAATGTGTTCCAAAAGAACATAAAAAACATTTATATTTCCATTATATCTTAATTAGCTCATGGGAGAGAAATATGTTTAATGAAAACCTCCATAAAATATAATCATATGCCATCCATTCAATTAAGTTTTATAGTTTCACTATATAATATCCCCAATGAAGTATGATAAAAATTAAAATATGTCGTAATATATTAAAAATACTTGTATAAAAAAATTAAAAATATTCCTTGAAAAAGAAGAAGAAATATCATCTTATTTTGGTAAATATTAAAAAAATATAAAATAATAGAATAATGGGAATTAAATTTTATTTAAAAGACCTTATAAACGTAGAAATAACAATACATAATTATTAATATACATAATAGTTTAAAATACATTCATGCGAAAAATGTTAAAAACATTTTTTCTCGCCTTTATAAAGAAATAATAAAATGACCCATGAGGGAAACCTTAAAAAGATTCAGCTTTCAAAAAAAGTAAAAAGTAAAAGAATTATAAATGAAATTAAAAAATAATCCAAATACATATAAAAACATTATTAAATAAACATAATGAATATGTATATATAATAGAATTATTTTTGTAAAAGAATTCACAACTATTAATGAAATGATTTTAAATGAACCCCTTTGTGATTAAAATACTAATAAAAAAATATCATGCAGTAGGAGACCATAGATGTATTTTTAAATCTAATTATTTTAATGAAAATTTTCATTAATTACAGTAATGGTTAGTATATAAACCACAAAAAAAATAAGGTTCTAAATAAATATTTTATCTCAATGAATGGAAATTGGGATAGAAATCCCCTTACCTTGGAATTCTTCTTGGTCATATATACTCAAACCTCCCATATAAAAAATTTATAATTATTATAAATATATATTATTACTATATTTATATTTACCTTACCATATACCATTAACATACAATTTATTATTACCCTCTTAGTAACAATTCTGTGATAAAATCAATATTTTTTTTGTTAATTATTCAATTTTCCATTCATGTTTCGATATGGTGGTTCTAATAAATGCACCTTGGTCATGTTTTAATCATATAAATAATATAAATGAATTTTTATAGTATTTTTTGATAGATTTATTAACATTCAAGGTCATTTTATGGAACATAGGGTGACGATTTTCATAGAAAGCTAAAAAATATCAATTTTGATAAATTTTGATACCATAAAAATAATTGATTTTATTAGTGATTAAAATATGAATATAAACGTCATATAATAATTAAAAAATATTAAATTCATTATTTTTAAATAATATTATCATTATAAAACATTCCTAAATCATTTATTAAATAAACATTATAACATCATTCATATTGGATGTAAAACTAACCCAACAAGAGTGTGTTATAACAACTAAATGAGAAAGAATGTGCTATTTCATAATGATAATATCACTTTTAAACAAATATTAATGATTTAAATATTTTTTATGAAATTAATAAATCATATTTAAGAAGATTTAGATCTATATGATATACAATAAAAAAACAAGAATAATATATTTCTTATGTTGAGAGGCTCAATCCCTTCTTAAAGGACATCCTAGAAATGAGAGGTTTCAGATATATTCATGGGATTAAATGTTCAAAAAAGAGAAATTTTATTATCAGGGAGATAATTTGAGTTATGAATCAATATAAATTAGAATTAATGGTGTGGTTTGAGTTTTTAAAAAGAGGGTTTCTCTTATAGGAAAATGGGGTGGCACTTTTGTAAACACTCTTAATTTTAATAAAATTAATTCCATTTACAAGTGAAAGTGATGCCAAATTATCGAAATTTAAAATATAGATAGGTTATATTAAGTTAAACTCATAAAATCAAATATATATATATATATATATATATATATATATTTGAGATATTTGGGTCCTTATCATCTACCTTTAACCATTTTACCTTATTTTAACCATATTCACGACGACTAACTTTTATCTGGGTAACTTCTTTTTATAACTAAAAATTAATTTGTCCTTATTACCAAATATGATTATTTTGGTTCAAAATATCAAAACTATTTTAACAAATTCTATTTCTTTATTTTATAAAATTTAATATTAAAACTATCATACATAACATGTAATCCATTTTTTAGGAAAATGTATATTTAAGCATTATTGTTATTTTACTCCTTTTAATTTACCTATAATAATCAATCAATACATATTAATTTATTTGATGGTATATATTATCAGTAAATTTCACTAAAACCATTCATACGTATTGGCTGATTTAATTTATTAAGATAAAAATACATTGCACACATAAAAATATTTTTCTAAAAATTATTGATTTCCCATCAAATGATTTTATCTTCATTTTTGACCAATTGATAACAAATTTATGAATGATTATTAATTTATTTATATCTATAAATAATTAAATTTAAATAAACATAATACTCAAAAAAAATAATATTTATATTTAAAAAATAATAATTCTTTCATATAAATCTTTTCAATTTAGTCATGAATATTTAAATAATTACTCTTTATAGTTAATTAATTTTTCCATGGATGTTATTAATTTATTTTAAAAATTATTACTTTAGTTTTATCAATGCATTTTATTTATACAATTTCTTAAAATCATTAAATTTATCAAATATCACATTTCCTAAAAATAATTTTTATTTAAAATCAATTTTATTTTCAAAGAGAATTAAAAAAATTATAAAATAATCATTCGTTTTTAAATTATGTTTCCATAAATATATATATTTGTCATTTTTTATTGTATTAAGTATTATACTATTTATTTTATTTTTCAACACATCGAAAGATATTGAACACATTGAATTTATTCCAAAGTGAAATACATATTTAAATTAGGGGGTGTTAAATGAAAATGGTTAGATGGGAAAAACATTTCTTAAATTTTTTCATACTGATGTGTGGGGACCACTTGCTATTGTATTAATGGGTGGATACACATACTACATAAATTTTACCAATTAAATTGGTTTATATGGATATTTATACATAATGAGGTATAAGTCATATTTCATTGATAAATTCATGGATTACAATAATGAATTTGAGAATAAACATGGTGACCAGATAAAGAAAATTCACCTAGATCATTGTGGAGATTATCCAAATCCAAGAATTTTTTTATTTATTAAGGGACTTTGGGATATTATCCCACCACACTCCTCTTTTCACACTATGTTGGAATGGTTTCAGTGAAAGGAATAACCATACCTTTTTAGGCATGGTGAGATCAATGATGAGTTATAAAAGGATTCCATTATCCTTTTATGGATACGAATTATAGATAGAAACATACACACTAAACCGAGTTCTAACTAAAGTTTAAAAAATAGTAATATTTAAGTAATAGTGTATAAATAAACTAATTTTATAAAATATTCATGCTTGGGGATCTGAAGAATTTGTTAAGGAATCTTTGGGTAAAAAAAATTACTGGACAAGGCATAATGTTCATCTTTATAGGACATACTAAGGAAACCAAATTTTATTACCTATACAATTCATCTGAAAAAATGATAACACTAGAAAGAGAAGTTGTATTCAGTGACAATGTTCAACTTATGAAAGAGACAGTGGGAGAGAGATAGACATCAATGAATTCCAAGATCAAGATACATTGGAGTTATCACAAGAACTAATTTCAGGAATCCCTATAGAACTGGATTTTACAAAGACACAAGTATTCTATAGCGATTCAAGAGAGTTTAGTGAACAGAAAATACATGGTTTTCTATCCATTTATAATTTTGAATCTTTATTATTTAATAATAATGAACATGTTTCCTATAAGTAAGTAGTAATCTAAATAGAATATTCCAAATGGAATGAATCCAGGAATTCATAAATGGATTCCATGTATTAAAACCATGTATGGATTTTTGTAAATCTACCAGTGGATGAAAATAAAATTGGATACAAATGGGTATTTAAGTAGAAAATTAACATGGATAGAAAATTCCATACCTATAAGGCATTACTGGTTAAAAAGGGTTTAAAGATAATCATGGAATGAATTATAATGAATTTTTTTCACCATTTTTTGTGATAAAATCCATCATAATTCTTCTTACCATAATAACATACCATGACTATGAATTTTTAACGATGGATGTAAAAATATGTTCCCTTAATGATAAATTCAAAAAGATGTTTATACTGCATAAATATCAGGTTTTGCGACTCCAAGGATGCTAATGAGCTATGAAAATTATAGAGAGTCATTTAGGGATTAAAGTAATCATCTAGGCCAAAGAACATTTTCTTTGATGAATCCATTATAGAATTTGGTTTTCTAAATAATTAATATGAGATTTAGGTCTACAAATTCTTTATTAATAGTGAAATAATTTTCTTGAGAGTGCATGTTGATGGAATACTACTAATTAGAAATGTGATTCCAGTATAATAAATAAATTAGTATGCGGTTAAACACATGCTTCTCTATAAAGGAATTAGGTAAAAAAACATGCATGTATGGGATCAAGATACATTATGATATATCTAAGATATTTCTTGGACTAATTCAATGTATATATATTGATAAAATACTAAAGAGATATAAAATAGAGCAATCTAAGAGGGAATCGTTTCACATTTCACATGGTATATATATCTCTAAGAAAATATGTCATCATACACATAATGAGTGACAATGGGTGATAAGGATCCTATACAAAAAAATTTATAGGGTTATCCATATATGTTTTGTAGTGTACCATACTAGATATCTCATATACATTAAGTGAAGTAGGTAGATATCATGATAATCCAAAAAACCTCCATTAGATGTTAATCAAGACCATCCTAAAGTTCCTCTTGAATACTAAAGATATGTTCCTTTTTTATGGAGGTTATTGGGAACTATTCCTCATGTGATATGTAGATTCTAGTTTCCAAATAGATCAGGATAATCTAAAATCACAATCAGGATATCTTTTCACCCTAAATGGAGGATCTACGAGCTGTAAGAGCTCAAAAAAATATTTGTTTATGGTTATAAAGTAAAGTTTGAGTATATTACAGTTTATGATGCAGCCAAATAATTTGTTTAGATATATAACTTCATAAAAGGGATTTATGTGGTTCTTATCAGTAAATGTCATATCACATTTTACTATGAAAATATTACAATAGTGGAACTTTCCAAGAAACCAAGACCTTATTAGTTGATAAATCACATAGTTTGGAAGTATCATATCTTGAGTATTTTTCTCAGAGATGTTGGGTCACAATGAACAGTGTATACATATAAGATAGTGTCCTTTACCCATTAAATCAATATCTATCTCAACAGAATCATGGAAATCTTTTGAGAGCAAGAGGAATAAAAATCATTAGTAGTTGGCTCTAGTCTAAGTGGGAGTATTTTGGAGTTGGTTCACTATAACCAACTACTTTGTACTTTATAATGTATCTATATACATGGATTCAAATATTATAAACACATTTTCAAATATTGATTTTTATTTTGTGTTAAATTGATTTGATAATGTCTTTATATTATTTCTCACATCTAATGGTCATAGTAGTTTCATACTATAATTATAACCTTGAAGTTCCATTAATATACTCCAGAACATAAGTCTTATTTTCGTATGACGTTATCTAATGGGACATTGATGATTCAAACTATCAATTATTGGATTCTATTAAGTATCAGTGGAATTATACCATGAGGTTCTCACATTGTAATATATGATATAGGGTATTATAATGATATACCTTCAAGTAGGACTTCCACATGTTTGTGTGTCATTAGATATTCCTATTTTCATATGTGTGTAATGATAATTGGACTTTGGGATTATTATTAATACATATCATGACTCATGAATTTTTATATATTAAAAAAACAATGATTCCATATATTCACGATGATGTAGGATTGGTTGGGTGCATCAAAAATCACATGTTCCTAATGAATAACTCATGGGATGAATTATCTCTTTTATCTTTATGGAATTTGCATCGTGTTTGTTTAATTAGAATCAAACAATCAAATTAAATTTCATTACCACGGTGTATTGATGATTTAATTTCAAAATGTAAAATAAAGACACATCTATAATATATTTTGATGACACGAGTTTGCAATATTATTTATGGGAAATTGAGACAAATGGGATATATTACACAGTGAGTGTTTGTATGTAGTTATTGTCATTGAAACATTAACAAATTCTTCTATGGTTATCTTTACATTTTACTAGATGATAATATTGGATTTTTTGGAAAACCAGTATTATTTCATTGAGGAAGAGTCTAAGAGTGCCACACAGATAGTGTTTCCTTTTATCTTGGTTAAATTATTTTTAAATTTAATAATTGAAAAAAATTTATTCTCTAGAATGAGGAATAATATTTATTCAAGCATTATTGATAACATATGTTCAATAACTATTTTATATGAGTTAAATATTAAATAAATATAAATTCATAAGACCATGAATATGATATTTTTTTATTTATTGAATGAATAATATTTTTAATTTGGTGTTTGATAAATGTTGAGGATGTTGGATGGGACAAGTCAATTTATCATAAATGAAAATGATATAGTAAATATAATTTAAAAAAATATTAACTTGTTTGTTAATATTTATATTACCTATGATTAATATGAGAATAAAAATAATAATATTTTTTTTATTATACATGTGGATTACTATGGATTATGAGATTCAGTAAAGGCCTTTTTGAAATTACCAATTCTCTAAAACCTAGTTCTATATATACTTGATTATACCATTTTTATGTGTGTGCCGAAATACTTTTTTGTTCACACTGATTTACACTATAGATAATTCTATCCAAGAAGAAATCCACAAGATTTTCCCCTCAAACTCAATATAATTTCTCCCACCTCCTCATCCCTTCTCAAAAAATGAGAGAACAAGAATCAGTCCCTCAATCCTGGAGGATTGTGTTCTTAATAAAAGAAGAGAATTGCAAGATAATCAGTAGCACTATTCTATAAGATGGATTACCATCATTGACACTTTTATATCAAGGATCATGTCTGGAACATTATTAGATGAATTCTATTTTATATTCTCTTAATAAACGGATGATTAGACTTAAATGGAGGTTTGATTGATCGACACCTACATCGATGATCATACTCAAGATGGATATAATTGATTGTTATTAAATTAATTATAAATTTAACATAAAAGATCATCTACCTTTGGTGTGGTATTCTTTGATTATGGTTATTTAGATATAAGGATTATACATTTCATTCTTTGTTATGTTCTTATGATTTATTTATTGGATTCAATAAAAATGCACCACTGGGAGTGGACATAAACAGCTTCAGTTGTGCATGAAACCATTAGGAGGTCAATTGTTATAGTGACATCTTAATAAGTATTTTTAATGATTCATAAACATTGAAAGTTTTGGGGATAGTGTGAGTGTTTATTACGTGTTGGAATAGTATTATGTTGAGTTTTCACTATACGTTGGTGGTGTCTTCAACTATTCTCTTATCATGTTGGATACACATAACATTGTGTGTCGGATTTGGGTGAATATGTTTGAGAGTTTCTTATCTTAACCAACATCATGAGTTCACTATCAGTGATGTAAGATTTTGTGGGGTTATGTTCCCATTTTTAGACATAAGGTGTCGTGATAATTCTCATTGTGTTACCTTACCCCATATAATGAAAACAAATATGTTAGTTAAAATAAATAAATAATTGAAAAATGATAAAACAAATTTTATAATATTACTGTGTGTGTGTTGTGTTACAATATATTAATTTTTATAGTAATTGTAGTAATAATTAAATCATTAAATATAAATTATAGATATTATATATACATAATACAATTAAATCTTCAAACTAATGAATTAAATAATAATACAAATACAACTAAATAATAATATATAATAAATACAAAATAAATAAAATATAAGAATTAATATTTAAATATAAGTATATATCTAGGTTATACTATTCATACACTACGTAAAATACATATAACTTATAATAAATTACATTATTTACAATTTTTATTAATACATATTTATTATTATGAGTGTTAAAAATATATTCTCAAATTATTGCTTAAAATATTACATTATAATAATTATATTAATACATAATAAATAATATTTTAATTTATTAGTAAATTTTGTACATATATATTTAATACAAAAATAAACATATTTGATATTATACATTATAAAGTTTATAACTAATACTTCACACATTAGATAAGTATACACATAATCAAAATAATATTATGTTTTTATATATATTAGTTAGTATTAAAATAAATTAATAAATAATGAAATGAATTATTGATTTATTATTATAATATATAAACTAATAAAAATGTTATTTAATTATATAAATTACGTATATAAAGCTAATGACCACAAAATATTATTTTTAAATATTTAAAAATTAAAAATTAAATATTAGAACATGATTTATATGGTACCACCACCAAATCACTAAAAATATATGTGTTGGATTTTGAAAATGTATGTTCAAAATGAATATTTAAAATATATACCAAGAATGAATCAAACTAATCTCTATAGTCCGCATTTTCAAAAATGTGTACACAAAATTGAAAAAATATTGCAACTCAATGAAATGCATGGGGTTTTGGCACGAAATCACATAAAATATATATAAAAATGTTTAGTAAGACAATTAATTTTTTTCTAATCAATTATACCCATGTTGTGATCAATTATATTCACGCTTTTGGTTTTCAAATTCATAGTCCTCGTAACTTATAAATTTCTTAATGGTGAGTCCAATTACGTTGTATGACACTCTTGAAATTTATAAAAGGTGAGGTTTTCTTTGTATTTATAATTTAAAAAGTAAACACTGCTAAATTTGGTATAGTCATTAATGATGAAATAAGAATAAATCTTTTCACCTAGAATTTAAACTATAGAAGGATCAAATAAATAGATATGAACCAACTCTAGTGGTTTATAGGTTAAAATCTATTCATTGGCTTTGAAGAAAACCTTGTTTTATATACACTTCTGAAATGGTTTATAAATTTTATTAGTTGTGAAGTCTAGATTTGGATGATCTAAAACTAACCCATTTTTTAGATATATTTCAATGTGAATAAAGAATACATTTTTCCAATTACCAATTCCAAATCCAAGATTGAATATGAAAATCACTATGATAGGTTACATATTGGTGAATTAAAAAAATTATATCAATATTATACAAATTTTCATTTATCTTTATAATAAAATCTAAATAAATATTTTCAACATAAATTTTTCATGCAACATTCTCAAAGATAACATAGTATTAATAATCACATAACTAACTAATAATAGGAATATTTTTATTCAAACTGTAAATAAATAACAATTTGGAAATTATTTTAGAATAAAATATACCTATTTATTTGAGATCCAACCATTTTTCATTTGTAATTGTCTATAAATGCAACATTTCTACCATTAACATTGATTGGGGTTTTAAAATTTGATTAATCACTAGTGATATATCTTGAAAATCCACTATCCTTGTATTGTATAATTCTATTGGTTCTATTTAGATATCTAACGTATAAAAAATATTAGTCAACCAATTTTCTATACACAAATATTTTTTGGTCTATAATAGTTAATTATAAATAATCTAGGAACACAAACTTTTCATATAGGTTTACTATATGAAGTTGAAAATCATCCAAACAAGAAAGGTTGCAATGGTCTATAAAATGTGAGTTATTTTTTGGCCAATGACTTGATCCATTCCCTATAATCCCACATAAATTACTGACTAGAGATAAAATTATTAGAGAAAAAATAAAACTATGAATTATAAAACCTATTTTCATTCATTGATGATTACCTGACCCATTAATTGGATTATGTGGTATTTAAGACACTAAAATTATGTTCAAGGTATATGTTCCTTTAGTAAAATTTTCTATAACATTTTTTAACTATAATTATTTATACTTTAATTTTTTTCCCTTTTTTCAAATTTATTTTATTTTAATTTTCATCTTAAATCACATATTTCTCATTATATAACAATTTAAATTTATTTATAAAAATTTTATACTTATATATCATCTCATTCATAGAATCCATTAACATGCCACACTACTATTCTAATTTTCTAGTAGATTAAATAGACTCATTAATATTTTTATTTTCAAATTAAATATAAAAATAAGGTACCTCATTATTTGATAACATAATTTATAATTATTATTTATGGTTCATAATTTACATGGTGTTCTGATGCATTTTGATTGTCTTCAAAGGTAATCTATGCGGTGGATTTAAAAAATTCATTTGGGTACTTTTAAATTTTATATTTCTTCTAAAATTTCATCTTTGAGAATTATATATGGAATTCTCCATTATTTTTACATTTATAATACATGAAATTATATGTGATGTTGTCCCCCTTCCTCCTCTATCATGCTTAACGTTGAAATTTTATGATCTTTGGAATGGTAATATTTACATGTACAACTTCTTATGTTTTCTAGCTAGATGATCTATTTCCCCATAATAATCATAATGGTCAATTTGAAAACTTATTTATTTCCTCAAAAGATTCAGTTTATTCAAATATGAATTAATGTTAATTTACGTTTTATTAGGTTACACATGGACCCATAATTTTTTATTTATTAATTTGTAATTTTTTTAGAGTTATTAAAGAAAGGAGAAGGTGTAATGATGAAAATTCAATGAAATTCAATATTATATGTAAACCACATTGTGTACATTTAATAACACATTGTGGTCAGTTCCTATGGGTAATGTTTAAAATAAATTGTTTTATGTTCATAGAATATGGCGACTATAGTATTTTTTGATGACATGACTTGGGAAGTATATTCTAGATTATGTGAATACATCATATTTTAGTAGTAAATTCAATGGTTTATGGGAACATATTGAATGAATATTCAGTGTTGTTACTATTATTATAGATAATAGGAACCTGAGGTATTAGACTTCAAATATTTCATAACTATTATGTTGAAATATTGGGGTTATAAATGGTTTTTTTGAAGAATTATTCATGTCACGGTTTTATTTTTTTGATTTTAGAACAAGAGGGTAAACATTTTATGGATTATTTTTACATGTCTTGTTAATAATCAGATATGTGAAAATCTAATTTTTAAAGTTGTTATCGATTTATAGTAAGGTATATAAAACATTCAATAATTTTCAAATTTACCATTAACAAGTGAAATCACACCATTTTTTTCACACATGTTTTTTGATAAATTGGATTAAAGATATTAGATACCATATGAATGCTCTATTATTTAACTTATAACATCACATTTAAATCGGAATATAATTTTGGAAGAATTTGAAGAAACTCATAAGTACATTGAAAATATATTAAAAAATTTATTTCTAGAAGTTATAGAATCTAATCTTGGTTTAATGGTTAGTGTAAAGTTTGGTACACTTTTTGGATTGACATGAAAACTCTTATTTAACTACACTTTATTTTAGGATTGTATGTGCATGTAGATAAATTGTAGGTTTACTAATCATGATAAGTAATTAAATATTTGAGTGAAATATTTTTTAATATTAAAATAATAATTAAAACGTTTTTGAGGAAGGTGATTCAAAAACTATCCTTATATTTATGTATTCAAGTGAATTTATTAGGTCTTAGTGATTATGGGTGTACTGATTAACATGTTTATCTAATTAATATTAAGGGGAATGTTATTATGTGGGGTGTATAGATTATTTATTGGGTTAATATTATTTAAATTATAAATATTTTTATCTAATAAATTTTATTTAGAAGTGGAGGAAGTTGAAGGTAAGGTGCATACTAGATATTGTATACTAAAATAATTCATGGGATGTTGTAATATAAAGAGGTAAATGATTATGGTATTCCATATAAATCTGGTGCATTTGGGAATGAAATATCTATTTAGATGTTTTATTTTTAGGGTTGTGAATAAATTTTACATTCCAATATAATGACTAAATATGTTATTCCTACATGGTAAAAATAAATTGAAATTAAAAAGATATGATCATATGTCATATCTAGGTGAGACAATTTCAAATATAGTAATGGAAACTCAGAAGTATATATATATATGATGAAATTATATAGTTATGATATTTATAGGATAAAATAGATATGTGGAGCGGGTTGTAGGAAATAAATTTTATTTTTTTAGATTACTCTAAAACCCAAGATGTGGAATCATTGTAAAGAGAATCATACATTCTCATTGAAGTGTGATACAATCAAGGTGTGATGATAAAATTAAACTCAATTCATTATGTGGATTGAAATTATATTGTAAGGCTTTTAAGTCAAAATATATAATCCAATTTATGATATTTAATATTATATCATTATATTTATTTTATTTTATAGATGTTTGATATTTTATTTTCCATTCTCTACATGAACGCCACTTGAGTTGTATTCTGTTATATTAAATGTCTATGTTCTGTTATATTTAAAGCCAACCCCAGTATTCACATTATGTTAGAGATTTTTTTAATTACCTCTCATATTACTCTTAAAATATATTATATTCCACTTTTAGATATAGATGTCAATTGATACGGTTAGTTATAGGATATTTTATTCCCCAAGAATTTTGTATTCCCTTATAGGTGGATTTGGGGGGAAAATAGATTGTGGGTATCCCCCTTCTATTATTATTATTATTGTGACAATTAGTTTATAAAAATCTAATAATTATTTTTTGGGAGAGTGTAGTTATGGTTAGATGAAATATGTGTGACTTACGTTGGGATGGGATGGATTATCCTGTATTTCTATTTCATTTATAATGTCTTTATCTTGCTTCATACAAATTTACATGAGGGGATTCTTGGAGGAAACTTCTACTGGAGTTGATTCCAAAAAACCAACTAAATTTGTACTTTTTAATTACCTACGTATTAATAATTATATTATCATATGATTATTGTTAATTTCTATAACATTTATGTGATAATTTCCTTAGAATATTTATTGCACCGAAAGGTTTTAGTAGTTACTCACAATAATGAGATCCTTGAGGTGTTATGATAGTATCCTTAAACATATGTATTATGGTATATATGAGAACTATATAACATAAAATAGATTTTTCTTACTATCAGGTGATGGATTCTAATATGATGGTGAGGCTTCGACTAATGAAGTTTCACACTTTATACTCTCTAAGAGATGAGGTTATGAGGATAAACACACCTTTTGGAATTCTAAATGTCTTATGAGTCATTAGATATTTCAATATTTGGATGTGTTTATTAGTCCATAGAAATGATACTATTATTAATGTATATCATAAATCATGTATTTTGATGCATTTACTAAAACCATGATGACATGTACATGCAATGGGGTAAGATATTTTGGGTATGTCTTAAGTGATATGGCATTGATTGAATAATTTATGAAAATATTTGTACATTTTATTACAAGGATATGATGTCATAATCTCTATGATTGAAATTGAATTATTTGATTAAGTGAATGTCCATAAGGGTTTATTTAAGAGTTCATTTTTGGACCAAAAAAATATCAATCATATAGGTTGGTGACCCATGTATGCAAACAAATTGATGATATTTTAAGGAAAATAAAATATATTATAAATAATGAATTTATATGGGTTCATTTTCATTGAAACATTAATATTTTTCTCTACGGATTGTTTAATGTATTTATGGACACTAATCTTATAATTTATGCTAGAAAACCCAATGCCACTGGGAAAGAGCACCGAACGATCACACACAATGTGTATCCAGAATCTCATATTAAATTTATTTTAATTTAATATTTATAATAAATATTATTCTCAATACCATGGAATAATAATTATTCATGTTATCAAAATCACATAAATTCATTCATCATTTATTCATGTTTATAATATATTTTAGTTTTATATTAATAAATATTTATTTTCCAGTTAATGAGTAATATTTATTTGTCGAATGAATGAATAATGAAATGATAGTTATTAATAATAAATATTTATTATTCATTTTATGATAACTTTCTAGTATTATTTATGATCTGAGTTAAGGTACCAATAGAAATGATCGATTTTATTGAATTTAATTTTAAATTTTTTTTATTAATTTAGTTATGACAACGATATTTAAATATCAAAATGTTTGAACATGTCATAGAATATAATAATAATATAATTAATATTATTAAACATGGGGTTTTTTATATTCAACAATTAGATAAATATCATTTTTGATGTAGTAATTATCAAACCCTAAGTGTATAACCCAACTAATATCATTTCTTTGTGATGTGATAATTACTGTGCATAATGATATTTTTATAGAGCTCGAATTGGTTTGAGATCACTGAGAGGGGTTGGGGGTGAATCAATTAAACCTTTTCATTTTACAATTTTTTCCTTTTCAATTCAACCTCTCTGAATATTTCAATCCTTGATCCACTATTCTTGTGCCTCTCATACTCTCCTCGAATAATTTTATAAATAAAAGGAACATAACACAATGATTTACAAGGATTGGAACAAAGACCAACTCTTTTACATGTTGGTTAGATATACCAATATGGATTCACCACTTGTAATGAAAAGTGAATTCATGTACATAAAATCTCATAAATTACCTGAAATGAAAACCCAAGTAATTCCTGATCACCAATGATTATAATGGACCTTCCCAAAATTGGATCTTTAAAATGTAATCCCAGTAGTGTTCTTTATAATGACTCCCACTAATTGAGTTATCTATAAAAAATTACTTGTTGATTATACTAGTATCCCACCAGCTATTCAATGGTTTTCCAAACCACCTATGTACAAGAATTCAACAACTTCTTCCAACTGATGCAGTGTTCATGTTGGGATTTTTCTATTTAAAGTCCATGTTGAAAAATATTCTTTTCATAAATTACTGTCCTTTCTAACCAACTAATACTCATGGATAATTCCTATACCATATATTTATGGTATCACTCTCAATAAATAATTAAATATGTATTCTAAAATATAATCTAAAAAATACACAATTTTTTTCACACACAAATACACTTATAATTTTGGTTACCTTCAACTGCTCAACTCATATAAATTTTCAACTCAAATATCACTATTCATGAATAACAAGTTACATGTGTCTTCTCAAATTATAAACTCTAGAACATATATAGAATATAATTCATATTATTTTATGTGTTTTATTATGTGTTTATCCTTATTATTTATTATTTATTTTCATAGTTATATCTTTGAACACACAATACATTATATGTTCATGAATTGTATTTCATGCACTATATTTCTTGAACTCCTTCACAAAACTAAATGGTTCAAGGATCTTCACCATTACTATCTTCCACTTCATGAGTAATATAATAGGTATGTGGTATTTATTCTTCACATAACAATACATAGTTTTCAAAACCCTCTTTTTCATTCTACAAATGATATTATGTGTGAAGGTTCATGCTCTTCGTGAAGGTTAATGTGATTCGCAAAGTATTGGATGAGCATTGTGAAAAATAGTATAGATGGAAGCTAAATTCCTAAAATATCTATGACCCAATGGTCTTTAGGAAATAGTATTATTATAATGAATGAATAAATAAGTGTATTTCTAACTTTTCATGAAACCTATGAGGCTTAAGAAACTCTCATTCATGTGACTTTTCCAACCACAAAACTTATACAAAGTCTCTATTATTAATGGAACTCATGATAAATTTCACATCATCTCTCAGCCTTTGTCCCTTGATTTTTATAGGAAAGGATAATAAAATTTTCACTACATATGATATACATTTAATTTCATTTCAATCCTCATTCAAAATCCTACATGATATTCCATGTCGATCGTATTCAAATTACTGAATATTTACATCATTACTCAAACACTTTACACTGAGAAACATGGAATATTTTCTTATAAGAGTTTTTGTTTCCTCTTTATTATGAGGTTTTCATGTGCATGAGAAAATATAGCATGAATCATCACATGTATCCACGCTGCCTCATCTAACCTTCATGTTGATATATTTATTGAATAATGGCTCCATTTTCGAGTTCATCACTATTTTTTCAAAACAAAAAAGTATCAATGACATCGTTTTAAGGATCAAAATAATCTCAATCTAATTTAATCACATTAAACATAATAATCATCCCACATAATTCATGAATTTTTCTGCCATGAACTCTGATTCATGTAGATCTATTAAACATTTATTGGTAGAAGGGGACAGTAGAACATCAATAAAATGGAGAAGATTAAATGAATCTGATGGTTGAGATTATTTGTGTATATTTTTAATAGGTGATGAGTGCATGTGACCTCCCCATACCACATTAAAAGTTTGTATGGATTTATTATACATTATAATAAATCTTGTTCCCATTGATAATTCTAGTTGGGAACTGGGTCAGCACCCAGATACACAATACAGACACCCTTATGTGAGATGTGTCACACACTTGCATGGTCCCTCTGGAAGATCCATGTGTGTCATCCATAACCCTTTTGGGAAATATGTGCCCCGACCCTCCATTCCTTGAATTCTCTATCTTATTCTTCCATTGATTCCCATATATGGTCTATCTTCTATGTGGTAGAGATTTTCTCCAACATGTGGTTGAGATAGCCACCTTAGGTGGTATTGGTTGGCCCCATTTGTTGTTATGGCCCAACTCAATTAGTAAAATTTTCAAGTACATGTATTAAAATTCCATTCTAGTCCATAAAAAATAAACCATCATGAATATATATATATATTATTATATTTTTTTCATTTCCTTAAAATCACCTTCACATAAAAATAGATATTTTTAGGGTCTTCCTATAAAATAATGATACAGTGCATAGAATTCATTGTAATTCATAAAAATTTATCTAATACTAAATACCATTAGATATATCATCATCATTCTTCATTTAAGTAGATAAGGTGATTACACCAAACTCTACTAACACAATTCCTTGAGTATTAATAAGGATTCAAAAATCAACAGAGCTGAACAAGGAGAATTGTTCAATCGTGACATCCAATTCCATTAAATTATTCCATAACTATTATATAGGAATAATTAAATCATCTCAAAGAGACCAAATTCATATCAAATCATTGAATGAAAATTCAACACTTACATGGTCTTGAAAATATCCCTGTTTTTATTTTGTTTTCAATGTTAAAACACATCAGAAAAGTCAATATATAGTGCACAGACTTCTTTTATCCCTTTATTGACAATAAAATTCAAATGATAAATGGGTGTATTCTCATCTCTTATTCTTTATTTTAAGGAATTTAGGTTTCTCTCCCCCTTTTTTAGATATAAGGGTAATAACACTTGGATATCTTTTCATAGAGACTTTAGTTAGATAAATCTTTGTCTACATCAGTTTACCCAATGTAGAAAACAAGACAGATACAACCAAGGTTGTATATGATTCCCGTAAATAAAGATTCAAGTGATATCATTCTCATGGTTTCTTAATTCTCAAATGGGGGATATATAAATGATATTTATCGAGAAACAAGTAGTCTTTCACACTTTAATAAACACAACATAAATTTCAAGTGAAATTATTGTAACCCCTTACTCATTTTATCATTACCAATAGTCCCTATTAATAAGTATATTTAATATAAACATAAAAAATGAAAATAATATTTATTATCAGGCATAAACCATTAGGTTTGAAATCTATCCAAAATTTCCCGATTCACTAGAATTAAATATGATGACATATTCATTTCAAAGTTACTCCCTCTTAGGGTATAAACTCCTCTTATTTTGTTTTCATGGTAGGCAGTAAACTCCAAGAGGTACAAAATATTAATTTTTTATAGTATTGATAACCTAACATATCCTTAATTTTCATGAATTTTAGATTAAAACACCTAAAAAAATATAGAATAAGTATTTTTTTTCTATGATTCATAGTAATAGCAAGAGGTCTAATATTTTCACAACCCAAAAGATATCTTAAATTCAGGTCCAGATATCTTCATGCTAGAACCTCCTTAAAATTTCTAGTTTTGAGAATTTGATGATGGATTGGTTGTCTTATTCTTCCCAGTATAACCTTTAAAAGTGCATGCATCATCATAAGTGGTGTTTCTCTGATCGAAGTGTTAATTTGGGAGGCCCAAATTGAATTAACCACTCTTAATACTAGAATATCGTATGTATGGGATCGATCCACAGGGAGAAATAAGATTATCTACTCCTTGAATTATAGTTAATTAAGTTAAGGTTTCTCAATTCTAGTGTTTATGTTTAGGTTTTGAATGGTTTGTTTCAATTATTTAGTAATTGATCCTTCAAATTCTCTAATGATTTACCTTAAAGATAGAAAACCCCTAAAAATTGGCTTTAACTATTAATTGGAATAAATTCGTTGGGGATATGAATTTTTATGATGGTCATTGAAAATCACTTTTCCAATTTTGTTGTGTTGTTCATAATAACTCACATCTATGGTTTTCAATCAAATTGAAACCCCCGTAGCCCAGTGAGTTTTGATTAAATTAGTAGAAATAAATTTTGTGGCCTGAATATTGATTTATACTTATCTTAATAAAATAGACCATTCAGAGACAACATGTGTATCCAATTATCATGGGTTTACTTATCATAAGTTCCCTGTAATTCCCTAGAAACTCGATTCTTGGTCTGATATGGGGTTTCTAGTGAGATTAAGAAAAGGAGTTATGGGGAAATTATGAGAGGAAGATAAATTACATGAACACAACAAGAAAATTAATCAACCATGGACCCATATTATTCACAACCCCAACACATAGGGGAGAATTAGTTACACATTCAATAAATGAAGAAAATAAATCTCTTAATACCTAAGATGATCATTACAAATGAGAAAAAAATAAAAACACACAACAAATGCAAGACATATCCTCTAAAAATTCATATAATGGTTTCCAAGCTCCTCTCCCATCAAGATGATCCTCCTTTGTATGATTCCCCTCATTCAAAAGTTTCTTCCATATATTAATTGGTCATCCCCAGACAATCCAAGGGTGGATAGGGGACCAAATCCCATTTCAAAGGACGGGTAGGAGGTTAGATAGAAGGTAATCGGTGTTATGTTGACCCACACACGGTTACGGTGCATAGTTAGCTAAACTGTTCCCCAACCGTGCACATGGTTATATCCACTGATGGAGAGGAACATGGGTTCTTATGCTGGTCTATGCGGTTTGAAAAACCATGGGGAGACCATGTTGAAGGATTCTCCATATAACCTACAACCCCCGCATGTTTTTTCAAACTATGAGGAAACCATACGGGAGGCTCTGTCTTGGTACTCCAAGTTTCTCCTACCCTTATGGGTTGCGGTTCCCAGTTTGGGTGAGTTACCAGTAGCATGCATCATGGAAAAGTGTCTAAATGCCTCTAATTTCAATCCAAATCACCCAGTTTTGAAGGATCTTCAACTACGTTCCTTTGGTTACAAAATTATCGCTATAAAATCATGTTATGGTTGAAAAATCATACAAATTTATCCAAACAACCATTTTCAAAATGCTTAAATGCCACGAAATTCCATATTCAAACTAGTGCATCAAACTCCCCCACACTTGATCAACTGTTTGACCTCAAAACAATTCCTATACAATAATTTCATAAGAGTTACCAACGAAATAGTTATAATTGTCACAGGTTAGATCAACTAAATGAATATATATTTTTGATGAATTATTATTAAAATTTCTATATTTGTTCTTCATGACATAACCACCTTTGAAATTATCCAACAAAGAAAGCCTATTTCAAAACATCCAAGAATTCATTCATAAATCATTGTTTTTTAAAACTAAAAGTTTCCTTCCTCATTAAAAAAACGTCCCAACCTCCATTTCCATCTCATTATACACTCAGGTTGGTTAAGAAGAAATTTCACCTTCACCAAATTGGGGGTTATCAGTTTTATATGTAACGCCCTGACCCTAGTTACCCAGTGTCGGTGAATTATTTTAATACATTAGAATGATTACAAAGAATAAAGTCCTGAAGGACCAATCAGTTTAGAAGTCTTGGAAAATAGATTACATATAGGAATGTTACATTTCACTTTAAGACACAAAACAACATAAATAATAATTATGGACGCCATTATTCCCTTGGCTTAACCCTGCATATCAATCACAACACACTTCTTGGAATCCTGGAAAAAATATAAAACAAAGAAAGGGGTGACCCAGATGCTCAGTAAGGATAACATTATAGTAGAAACTTTCATAAATAAGTATAAACATTTAATACAATGTATATCTAACACAAAATCCTTTTAAACTTTAACTTCGGTTTAATATTTCAAAAATAAAATGAAATAATGCCATTTACTTATTCACATGGATATTCTACAAGTCGAATAATCACAAGAAATATCAATAACCACTTTCATAATGATGGAATGAATAATGCCGAACATTAATTTCTATGTCAAGGCCTCGTCATAATACCTAAGGGATAACTGTAATCCGAACCCAACCCAGAGATCCTCTATAACCAGACTCCATCCCGAAGTGCCTCTAATAACCGGACACCAACCCAGAGTGCCTCTAATAACCGGAAACCAACCTGAAGTACCTCTAATAACTGGACACCAACACGTAGTGCCTCTAATAACCAGACACCAACCCGAAGGGTCTGCTGTAACCAGACCCCAACCTGGAACATACCAGTCCAACACATTCAGCTTAAGAAGAGGATGAAATCTAACATAAACATTCGTAATAAAACTAGCATGCAACATTCCAAAACATTAATCATAAACCATTAATGGAATAAAAATAACTCATCCAAAGTTAAACATATCAAAAAACTTTAAATACAATATTTAAGACTTGTATCATAATAAATCAACTTCAAACAAGTGTAAAATTTATCAAAGGATGTTGACATAGATGAAATCAAAACTATTTGAGAGAAATATCTCTTTTTCTAAAACCATTTAAAAGTCACAAAATTATAGAGAAAAACATTATTTTTAAAACATTCTTATAATATTTTAAGGGATGATTAGATGACTTTATAATGGAAGAAAATAGTTTAACCCGCCGTATAAGTTAAAAAAAATATTCTTACCTTAATTTTTTTGAAAAGGTTAAAAAGGACCTTGTCTGGAAAACGGCGGAATGATTCCTTTATAAACATATTGAAAAAAATTCAAACAAGGGTATAAATGACATTAACCAATATTCTATAAAATAGTAATAATTATTTGAAATATATTTTCCAGAAACATGGATATGGATGATAAAGGGGTCCCAGAAGATAATTACGTATAAACAACCTCATATAATGAAGAGATTGTGAAATAAACCAATACCAATTTGGTAACTTACGAAACATACTACCCATGAAAGAGGTATCATAAAATTAATATGTAAATACATATAAATTAATGTTTATTACACAAATAATACAATTATGGGATGTACATACACCACACAAAAGGTAATAGTGGCAATATGGCATGAATCTCACGGGAATAAGGATTGAGATGAAAACCCCTTACCTTATACTTTTCCTTGATCAGGTGTAGGATAACCTCCTGTATAATAGTTAAATAATTTTTATTAAATTATGCAAGAATAATATATATAAATTTGATATCGTATATGATTTTTTAATATTTCTTTTTTTAATAATATTTTAGTATTATCGTCGTTTCGGGTGCCAACTAATTCGTTTTCCTTTATATGCTTTGTTACATAAGTTGCACTTGTTATGGATAGGTTGTATCTTATTCATATCCATAATGAAATAACGTCCTTAAACATTACTTTTAATCATCAAATGAGAATTCTTATTGAATGGATATGATAGGGAAATTAATCTCATCGCGTTCGTGGAGACGGTAATCCATACGTATGCACGAATGCTACTTCCATTTTATTTTTCATTTTAAAATGAATCAAAACCAAATGATAAATAGTTATATTATTATTAAATTATAATATAATATCTTATATGTGTTACATAATTTCATTAACACCATCCTTTATACGTTCCATGTACGGTATGAACGAGTCATATCACTTTGAGCGGCCGGTAGTCCGCACCTCCTCAAATGAAATTATCATATATATATATATATATATACAACATGAAATGAATAATGGTATCCTATAAAAAGGAATTACAGAATCTTATATATAAAATATTTATCATTAATATCATATTTAATTATAGTTCTATCATAATGGACACCATGAGAGGTTGTAGGAGTTAATTGAACAATCATCGGTTTGTGAGGAGTTTGGTTGCCATCCACAAAAACATTATGTTCTTCACCAATTAGATAGAGGTGTGTGTAAGTGTAGGTAAAATAATTCTCATAAAAATATCCTAGTATATTTAAGATACTACTTTTTTTTAGAAAGAAAATAATAAGAACATTTTAGGGGTTGGATAAGTAAAATAGAAGAAAAGAATCTATGAGAAATTGTTACCTTTAATTTGGGTAACTACCTTTGGTTTGAACCAAAAAGGACTCTTGAAGTGCCTTATGACTAAGTTAAGGATTATAGAAGGAGGAGAGGGATGTAGGGAGCTTAATTGGGTAGTGTTTAGACGAGCCAAAAGGCTTTAGAGGTTTGAGTAATTGGTTAGAAGTGGTGTCATTTTATAAGTGGGAGGAGGGGCTCTTTAGAAAAAACATAAATTATTATTTTATAATAAATTCATTTTCGGTTTATAATGTCTGAAAACTATATTATTTACATTATAAGGTGGGGATGGGTCGAAATAATTTCAACCAATATATTTCAGACAGGTTTGGGTCATTATATTAACCTTATCTTTTAGTTTTAACTCTTAGTTAATTAGTTTGGCATTTACCATTTCACTTTGTATTTTTATATTATATAGTTAATAAACATACTATATACATCCAAGAGACCCCCCCAAGTGGTCCATAAATGATACAACTATCATTATATAAGCCTCTTAGATGATCTGAATATTTTTAGGAATATAAAATCAATTATAATATAATAGTTGTTTTAAAAAATCATTTATATCAAATTTGAAACTAGTGGGTATTTTGTTTTTGATAAATTTATAACAGAATTATTAATTCGAATAAAATTCATATAACCAATGATAATATATCATAGTGACCTATAAAATTAATTTAATTCATAAAAAGTCTCAAATTATATTTATTTGGGTATTTATTATATCAATTATTTTAATATTTCACTAATAAGGTAATTACTGCATCATCATTGTGTCATAAATTAATTATATTATTTAATTTTTCAAAATTATAAATAAAATACCATAATGTTTTAAGTCTTGTTATATTCCTAATGAATATTTATAATCTAATTTATCTTATGTATAACCCAATTTTAAAAAATATTTAGTTAATAAATATTGATTTAAACTCTTTTACCTCTTCTTTGCATTAAATAATAATAAATGTTCTAATCTAATCCAAGTGGACCTAGATGATAATATTTTATTCCTAAGGTTGTTTTTGGTCGATATACACTTATCAAATATTATTATGACATGTATTAGCATAATATTAATATCGTTTTACCCTTAATTACCCTATTTGCTTTTAATCGTGGTATATAAAAGTAAAAAGATACTATTCCCAAAAAATTATTTTTATCTTATTAAACCAAATTTTACTCTTTGATATTAACCGTGTCTCTCGGATTTTTTAAATTTAACTCACAGAAGATGTAAAATTATGTTTTAGGGGAATTTTCAAGTTCTCCTAGGATGTGGGTAAAAGATGGCGAAAAGTTCAGTAAAATAATTAAATAACTAAAATTATTCTAAACTAGCTCCAATGAATTAAATTGAACTTATAGAAGTATTATGTATATATTTTCACCTTCATTAAATTTAAATAAAATAAATAATTATTTAAATAAAAATTTAGTTTAAAACTATAACTCATTGTTTTTCACTATTCATAAAAAATTAAATTTTTTAGAAAAATACCAAAAATTTACCCTAAGCAAAATTTGATATTCCGAATTCAATAATTATTTTTATATTACCAAATTCAAAACATAAAAGTTTCATTAATTAATTGGAATTAATTCCCGTTCTCAAAGAAAATAACGTGTTTTTAAGAAATAATAACTATTATAAGATTGACACTTCCTTATATCCAGTTTGTGTGTGAAATTATGTACAATGACCCACATAGGATTAAATGGTAAAAATAAAATATAATTATACTTTTAAATCACTCAATTTCATAATTTATCACTAGTAATTATTTCGACTAAAAAAGTTGTTTTTAATTAAAATTTAGTAATTTTCACTATTCATTAAAATATGAAAGTTATTAGAAAAGTACCAAAAATTCACCCTAAGTTAATATCGATATTACAAATAAAAAATTGAAGTTCATTTTGGAAGATAAATTGTATAAAATTTCAAAAAGTGGGTATTACTATTCTTAACGGCTAGTTTGATTGGTTGTGGTGTGTTAGAACTCAAAGTTGTGTATAACACACGCTATTGTATTATTAAAATAGAAGCATATTGTGAATGCTTGGGGTGTTACATTATCCCCTCCTTCAATATATTGCATCTTCACAATTTATGCTCGGTATTGGAAACTTGGGTATGACATTTCAAAATATCATAGTTGAAATCCCACATCGAAAAATGGATTAATGAGGCCTTTATTTAAAATAAAGAGTGGTAAGTATGAAGGTTACTGAAAATAACACATGCTAGGGTTCCAAGTAAGAAAACATGGACATTGAAGAAAATTCTAACCATCAATATCTGATGGAGAGTGGTAGAGAAAATGGCAATGAAAAGGCCAAAAATCACAAAGCCATAAATTTTTGGTGATCTAAGGCACCATCTAGGACAATGTTTTTGTTCTAAGTTCCTATTCTAAATGTTGAGGAATTTATTTATGAGAGTGTATAAGATCTTTAAGAGATATAGTTACTTTATAATTAGAGTTTTAAACATTAAAAAATTTATACCAAAAACTCATCTTTCACTCCAAAACATAATACAAATCAAAAATACTCTATTTATCGTAATCGTATAGGGTTCCAATTATAATGAATTTATAATTCACATATCAGACCCTTTAAAAAAAGAAACTACATTATACAATCTAGGGACTTTACATAGTCCAGTGGTAGGTGATAAATCCCAATCGCACTATGGTTGTGGGTTCAATTCCCTAAGCTTTGTCCGACGTGACAGGTTGTCACACGGTCTACGTGTTGTCCTTTTTAAAAAATCCAAAAATCACCTTTCAAACATAATCCATTCTAACCTATAGAATTATCCCAGATACTACTATCCAAACTCACAGTCCAAAATTTATAAGGAAGTTACACACAATGAAGATCCATTTTTCATGTAATAACTTGTGAACACCTTTATCATTTATTATTCTAAAACATGGTAATATCCTGAATTACCATAAAACTATATTGACTACATTCATTCTCCCTTAATCTTTATATAATACTGGATATACTCTTTCTACCCAAAAATGTTGTAAACTACAACGATGAAAAATCATTAATAAGTTTCAAGGTAGTCAAGAATATCGAATATAATTATTCAAATTCACCATATCTTATTTCAAAATCACTACCTCATTATTAGGACCCTATTAAGGATTAACTTTCCATCAACCATGTATTTTCAAAAAAGATTAACTTACTATTATGTTACATTTCATAGAACCATATAATCTCAAATCCTCAATAAAATAGTACAATAGTACAATCCTTATTTATCTCCATAATTCATATAACCAGTATATCTTTGATACAACACTCAAATGAAATAATTATTTAATAACAACAAAAGAACACTAGTCATTCCTCTTCATATGTGGTAGTATCATAACATTATTATTATCTAATAGAATCATTTGGGGTATACTCTGATGATTTGAACATTAATTCATGTAGTGTTCTGAATCCTTGCACATGAAACATTGTACATTTGAAACCTTTTTCTTACCCTCGCAATCATGAACGTGGTGTCCTTTTTCTCCACACTTAGAACACACATACATTCCCTTCAAGAATTTACCAACGTGATTCTTTCCACAGTTATGACATATGGGAAAATCCTTCATTACCTTTTTCCCTTTATCTACCTTTCTCTCTACTATCCTTTTCTTCTCTAGCATCCATTCAAATCCATAGGACTCAGAGAGCTCTCTACTTATCTTATCAACACATAATACTATTTCTTCATACGATGATAATACATGTGAGACTATTTCCTATCTAAATGTTGGGTTAATAATGTGAAAGATATTATCCTTCTTACTATTTGGATCATACGTATTGTTGGAGTTCACATTCCTTCTAGTGGGCGTCATTTCTATATAATGGAATCCACTATATTAGTTTATGAGTAACAATAACTAATCCCAAACTTGTAAAACACTTAACATACATTAAACAGTTTATGGATAAAATCCATAATCATAAAAAAATGTTCTTTGAGGAAGTATATAATCATAAACCCTTCATAATGGTTTGTAAATAAAATGAGAATTGTCCTAAGCATATCCCCCGGGAGTGTCATAACCATGAGTGTAGCATGGCCCATTGTCGTGCACCAGTTCTCGTTCGATTCTAGCTCAAAGCAGTGTTTTCGGGTTTTAACCCTAGGTACATCTTTGCCAGATCCCCTTCTACTTTCTCGTATCCATACTGGGATGTATTTCTCTGAAAACTCACAAAATATCAACAATACCAAAATTCTATGAAGTTCTTATATAATAATTTTCAAAGTCTATCTTAGGGTAATGTTCTATAATTATAGTTTATCCAAGTCTAGTTTCCAAGGTTATTGCTAAACTTCCTCTGATACCAGTTGTAACGCTCTGACCCTAGTTACCCATAGTCAGTTCATTATTTTAATACATTAGCATGATTACAAGGAATCATATCCCGAAGGACCAATCAGTTTAACAGTCTTGGAAAATAAATTATATATATGCATGGTACATTACACTTTAAGACAAACAAAACAACATAAATAATCTTTATGGACACCATTATTACCATGGGTTAACCCTCCATATCAATCACATCACACTTCTTGGAATCCTGGGGAAAAAAGTAAATCATAGAAAGGGGTGAGCTCAGATGCTCGGTAAGGATAACTATATAGGAGAAACATTCATAAATAAGCATAAACATTTAAGTCAATTTATAACTAAAAAATCCTTATAAACTTAAACTTCAGAATAATATTTCTAAAAAATGAAATAATGTCATTTACTTATTCACATGGATATTCTACTAGTTGAATAATAACATGTAATGTCAATAACCACTTTGATAATGATGAAATTCATAATGTCGAACTTTAATTTCTGTGTCAAGTCCTTGTGCCAAGACCTAAGGGATAACTGTAACCGGAACCCAACCCTGAGAGCCTCTGTAACACGACTCCATCCTGGAGTGCCTCTAATAATCAGACACCAACCAGGAGTGCCTATAATAACCGGACACCAACCCGGAGTGCCTCTAATAACCGGACACCAACCCAGAGTGCCTCTAATAACTCGACACCAACCTAGAGGGTCTGTTATAACCAGACCCCATCCCTGAACATACTATTCCAACATATTCATCTTAAGAAGTGGATGAAATATAACATTAACATTCGTATTAAAACTAGCATACAGAATGCAAAAACATTAATCATAAACCATTAATGGAATAAAAATAACTCATCCATAGTTAAACATGTCACAAAACCTTAAATACAATATGGATGATTTTTATCATAATAAATCAATTTCAAACAAGTGTAAAATTTATCAAAGGATGTTGACATAGATGAAATCAAAACTATTGGAGAGAAATATCTATTTTTAACCCATTTAAAAGACACATAATTATAGAGAAAACAATTATTTTGAAAACATTATTATAACATTTTAAGGGAAGATTCGATGACTTTATACTGGCGGAAAATAGTTGCACCCGCCGTATAAGTTAAAAAAAATATTCTTACCTTAATTATATCAAAAAGGTTAAAAAGGATCTTGTTTGGAAAACGACGGAAATATTCCTTTATAAACCTCTTGTAAATATTCAAAAAGGGTATAAATTACTTAAACCCATATTCTATAAAATAGTAAGAATTATTTTAAATACATTTTTAAGAAACATGGATGTGGATGATAAAGAGGTCCCAGTAGATAATTACATATAAATAACCTCAGATAATGAAGAGATTGTGAAATAAACCCTTACCAATTTGGTAAATTATGAAACATACAACCCATGAAAGAGGTATCATATAATGAATATGTAAATACAAATAAATTAATGTGTATTACACAAATAATACAATTATGGGTAGTACATACACCAGAAAAAGGTAATAGTGGAAATATGGCATGAATCTCATAGGAATAAGGAGTGAGATAAAAACCCCTTACCTTGTACTTTTTCTTGATAGGGTGTAGGTTAACCCCTATATAATAGTTAAATAATTGTTATTAAATTATCCAAGAATCATATACATAAAAATGATATCATATAAGATCTTTTAATATTTCTTTGTTAATAATATTTCAGTATTATCGTCGTTTCAAGTGTCAACAGGTTCGTTTTCCTTTATATGCTTCATTACGTAAGCCTTGTTTGTTATGGATAGGTTGAAACTTATTCATATCCAGAATTATATCAAATCCTTAAAAATTACCTTCAATCATCAAATTATAATTAGTCTTGAATGGATATGATGGGGAAATTAATCTCATCGTGTTCGTGGAGACGGTAATCCGTACGTACGCACGAACGCTACATCCATTTCATTTTTCATTTTAAAAGGAATCAAAAACAAATGGTAAATAGTAATATTATTATTCTAGTATAATATAATATCTTATATGTGTTACATAAGTTTATTAACACCATCCTTTATACGTTTAATGTATGGTATGAACGAGTCATATCACATTGAGGGGGTGGTAGTCCGCATTTCCTCAAATGAAATTATCGTATATATATAAAACATGAAATGAATAATGGAATTCTATAAAATGAAATTACATAAGCTTATATATAAATATATATCATTAATATAATATTTAATTATAGTTCAATCATAATGTCCACCATGAGAGGTGGTAGGAGATAATTGAACAATCATCGTTTCGTGAGGCGGTTGGTTGCCATCCACAAAAACATTATGTTCTTCACCCATTAGATGGAGGTGTGTGTAAGTGTAATTCGAAAAATTATCATAAAAATATCCTAGTATATTTAGGATACTGGATTTGTTACAAAATAAAATAATAAGAATAGTTCAAGGGTTGGAGAAGTAAAATAAAAAAAAGGAAGCTAAGAGAAATCATTACCTTTAATTTGGGTAACTTTCTTTGGATTGAACGAAAAGGTCTCTTCAAGTGCCTTCTGCCTAAGTTAAGGCTTCTATAAGGAGGAGAGGTATGTAGGGAGATTAATTGTGCAGATTTTGGACGAGCCAAAAGGCTTGAGAGGTGTGAGGAATTGGTTAGAAGTGGTGTCCTTTTATAAGGGGGAGGAGGGGCTCTTTAGGAAAAACATAAAGTATTATTTTATAATAAATTCATTTTCAGTTTATAATGGATCAAAAATGTATTATTTAAAGTCTATAGTGGGTATGGGTCTAAATCCTTTCAACCAATATATTTTTGGCAGGTTTGGGTCATTATATTAAACTTGTATTTTAGTTTTAACTCTTAGTTAATTAGTTCGACATTTACCATGTCACTTTGTATTTTTATATTATATAGTTAATAAACATACTATATAGATACAAGAGACCCCCAAGTGGTCCATTAATGATATAACTATCATGATATAAGTCTTTTGGCCTATCCTTATATTTTTAGTAATATAATTTCAATTAATAATATAATATTTGTTTTAAAAACTCTTTTATGTCAATTTTGACTCTATTGGGTATTTTCTTTTTGCTAAATTCATAACAGCATTATTAATTAGAATAAAATTCATATAACCAATAATAATATGTCATATTAACCGATATAATTATTGTAATTCATAAAAAGTATCAAATTACATTTATTTGGGTATTTATAATATATATTATTTTAATATTTATCTAATAAGGTAATTACCACATCATCATTGTGTCATAAATAAATTAGATTATTTAATGTTTAAAAATTATTTAAAAAAATACCATTATGTAGGAAAACTTTTTATATTTTTAATGAATATTTATAATAGAATTTATCTTATTTATAACCCTATATTAAAAAAAATAGTTAATAAACATTGATTTTAACTCTTTTAACTCTTCTTTGAATTAAATAATAATAAATGTCCTAATATAATCCAAGTGGACCTAAATGATAATATTTTATTCCTAAGTTCTTTTTTGGTCGAGATACAATTGTCCAATACAATCAGGACATGTGTTAAGGTAATATTAATATCTTTTTTACCCTTAATTACCCTATTTTCTTTTAACCTTGGTAAATAAATGTAAAAAGATACTATTCACAAAAAATTATTTTTATCTTATTAAACCAAATTTTACTCCTTGATATTATCTATGTCTCCCTAATTTTAGAATTTCGACTCACAGAAGCCGTAAAATTATGTTTTATGAGAATTTTCAAATTCTCCTAGGAGGTGGGTAAAAGACGGTGAAAAGTTCAATAAAATATTTATATATCTAAAATTATTATAAAATAACTCCATTGAATTGAATTGAACTTATAAAAGTATTATGTATCTATTTGGACCTTAGTTAAATTTAAATAAAATAAATAATTATTTAAATAAAAATTCAGTTTAAAACTATAACTCAGTGTTTTTCACTATTCATCAAAAATTAAAAGTTTTCAGAAAAATAACAAAAATTCACCCTAAGATAATTTTGATATTCCAAATTCAATAATGAAGTTTATTTTACCAAATTAAAAACATATAAGTGGAATTATTTAATTTGAATGAATTCCGATTGTCAAAACAAATAGCTTGTTTTTAAGAAATAATAACTATCAAAAGATTGACACTTTCTTATGTCCATTTTAAATGTGAAATTATGTCCAATGACCATAATTGGATTAAATTTTAAAAATATAATCTAATTATACATTAAAATATATCAATTGAATAATTTATCACTATTAATTATTTCGATTAAAAAAGTTGTTTTTAATTAAAATTTAGTAATTTTCATTATTCATCAATATATGAAAGTTATCAGAAAAGTGCAAAAAATTCACCATAAGCTAATTTAGATATTTCGAATATAAAATTGAAGTTTATTTTGAAATATAAAATATATAAAATTTCAAAAAGTGGGTAATACTATTCTTAACGGCTAGTCTGATTGGTTGTGGTGTGTTAGAACTCGAAGTTGTATATAACACAAACTATTGTATTATTCAAAGAGAAGCGTACTGTGGAAGCTTGGGGTGTTACATATATGTCACACAACCTCATTAACAAGTAAATTTTTAAAAATGATGAAAGGTCATAAATATTTTTGGTAATTCCTTTTCATATCATGAATTGTTTTCATTTGGATGAGATACTAGCAATAAAATTGGGCCCATATTTTCATGTCTGGTCATTATGAAATAAGGGACCAAGTCAAGAATTCAAGAAATTAAGACTGTGTAATAGCCGTAAGTTTAGCTAAAAAAATTTTAATACTTCACCTCCCTTTATGAATGAATTTATTTCCATGATTAGGTGTTCCTTAATTTAACCTACTGTAAAAAATATTTTTTAATACGAGTTTACCAATATAGACATATGTGGAAATCCAAAAATATTTTCCAAAATTCATATTTTTCTAGTTATTAGACATTTTTTCTCATATAATAGACCTTTATAAAACCCCTAAGAAAAAAATTTCATCCTAGGTAATGTTAAAGTAACTACAAAATAGGGTTCCTAATGTGGGCACTCTGCCCCACACTTAAAACTACGAACGGTCCTCCGTGAAGGTGGTAAGGGGGAGAAGGGTGGGAAATAAAAAGGAAGTGTTAGTTTTATTAGAGGGAGAAATAATAGAATGTAAGAAAAAAAATTATAACCGAAAAACACCCCTATAAAAACGATGAGGAGAGGTAAGCAACTGGTTTTTGAGAGCCCACCATATGAAAAAGTGGATTTGATCTATAAATAGTGATCCACCTACTGACTTAACAAGGAATACAGAGAGAGGGAGTCAATAATATCATAGAACTAGCAAGTGGAATAAAGTAGAAGCATACAAAAAAACCATTAAAAATATAGAAAGTAAAATCCACAAAGAAAGACATGTGTAGAAATAGATTCACAAGAGATTAAATATCAAAATAGTATGAAAGAGAAAATAATTAGTTCCAGCCCATAGAGGGATCAAATCTAGTTATATCATAGAACTATACATGATATGACTTAGCCCATGAAGGATCATATGGGTCCAAATTGGTATCCATGTCCTGGGTGGTAGGTGTTGCAGATGGATCCACTAGTCATTGGTGAGAGGAGGATCCCTAGGTAGGATCTGGGTGAAAGGGAGAATCACCATATAGATAGTAGTATAGAGGCTGGATGGGCACTGCGTAGTAAAGACCTGGTTTGGGAAGGATGTACATGCTAAGGCCCACCACCTATCATTGAGTATCCTCCAAATTCCAATAAAACATATAGTACGAGTCCTGCTTCCATTTCCAAAAAGGTTTGGGTCACCATAGGGGGTTCCTTGAATGTGTAGATATAAGGGATAGGGGGAAACTGTGGTGGTTCCAATGAGGTGGGAGGTGTGGGTTGGTGATATTCCTAAATATAGAAAGAGGATTGGTGGTAGGTAGTGGGTGTGATGGGAGGGACCTCATCCTCAGTGGCCTCATGTAGGGGGGAAGTAGGTCCCTCTATTTACTGGCCTCAAAATTCATAACAGGTATTATCATACTCTATCATCTTCATGGGATGTACTAGAGTAATATCAAAGGGAGGGGCCATTGACATATGAATTAAATCTCTCTCATCATAATCAATTTCTAGGTGTTCCATGAGGAGGGTGATGAATTACCCACTAAAAATGTCCCCATTTAGTTTGAGAACATACATTGAAGGTGTTTAGTGAAGAGGTAGGAAGAGTTAATCTTGGAGATGGTAACCATGGAATAGTGGAGAAAAAAAACCCAAAGGCTGACATTGCCATCACTATTGGATTAGGCAGTGAAGAATGTAGTGAGGACTTCGTATTAAATTCAATTAATGGGGATCATTTCACGGTGAGGAGGGCGGTGATATACAATTAGGGTTAGAATGGGGGAACGTTTTTTTAAGTTAAAAACATGTTTTGAAAATGATACACATTATTTTCTGGGGAATCCACACGGTTAACAAGCCATGTAGATGCTATGCAAGAGGACTCTGGAATGGTTCTACAGTGCACATGGTTAGTGTTCTTGGTTTTTTGGACTTTTCACAAACCATATGTGTGGTTTTTTTGAAAAATATTTGAAAATAACCTTTATTTGAATGAAATGCACCCCTTTTAAAAGGAAAAAACTTGTTCCCATCATTATTTTAAAATATGATTGAGATTTTCATATGATATATATGTCTAATATAATAAAAATTTAATTATTTATCTATCACATTGCATTGATCCTATGACTAAATCACAAAAAAGTGAAAAACACACTAACTTCAACACATAAGTACACAGACACACACACACACAATTATTTTGATGAAATTTTAAAAATGTTGGATTACCATTCAGTAAGTGCTTCATTTAATGTCCAAGAAATATTTTTCTGAGATTATTGATACATTAATATCATGATGGGGACCATTCCCACCATGCCTTCTATTTGAAGATAAGGCTTTAGATGTTTCCCATTCACCTTAAATGATTGACCATATTCTCTAGAAACCTCCACCACACCATGGTGGAAGACTTTTACCACCGTAAAAGGGACTGATCTTTGAGACTTTAACTTCATTGGAAATAATATTAACCATGAGTTCAACAATAATACATGATCATTGGGATGAAATTCCTTTTAGTGAATCATATATTCATGAACTACCTTTGTCTTTTCTTTATAAAGCTTGAATTTTGTATATGACTCTCACCAGATTTCATCAAGCTCAAATAGTTGGAATGTGTGTTTCTATTATGTGTCTTTTAAATCACAATTCATGGCTTACACATCCCAATATGACTTTTTCTCATGTTACATAGGCATGTGACATGGTTTTCCGTAGTCCAGATGAAATAGGGAAATTTCTAATGGTGTCTTGAAAGTATACCGGTATGCTCATAAGGTATCATCGAGCATATTGGACCAATATTTTATCGAGGATCCCATAGTCTTTTCCATTATTTGATTATGTTTCCGATTGGAAACCTCTACATGAACACTAGATTGAGGATAGTAAGGTGTCATTATCTTATATTTCACACCATACATCAAGGGAACATTCCTTATTAAAGAATTATCCAAATGATTAACCATATAACTGATAAGTACCCAAGAAACACAAAACCTATAGAAAATGATCTTCTTCAAAAAGGAAACAACTACCTTTCCTTTGTTTTTTTCAATGGCGGTAGCCTCCACCAACTTAGATACATAGTCCACACATAATCAACTTAATGTATTCCCATATTATGTGGGAAATATTCCAATGAAGCCAATACCCCATATGTCAATGACTTAGGCCTCTTGGATGGTGTGTTGAGGCATTTCAGCTTTTCTTAGAATGTTACCAGTATATTGGAATTTATCACAGTGTTCTACAAAGTGTCGATAATTTTTTTTCATTGTGGGCCAAATAATAGATATTTTAGAATATTTTCTATTTTATATTTCATCCCGTGATGTCCCCTACTCGGTGAGGAGTGAAAAAAACTCAATAATTCTATTAATTTTAGCTTCTATGATGCAGTGGTGAATTACCCCATCTCCACATGAGCAGAATAGCAGTGGTTTTTCTTAAAAATATTTATTTAATTCAGAATAAGAGCACTAATTCATCTTGAATGTGAGATCAAGGTAAATCAATCTCATGAATAATTAATTGTTTTTGTCAGAAAACCATGGATGAGGTGTATATTCAAATGAGAAAATGTGTCCATACAAAAAGCCATCCTTGATTTCCCTATCATTTGTTTTCTAAATGAAGTAATTTCAGGTGGGAGAGATGATCAAAAACTATGTTCTCACTCCCTTTCTGTTCATTAATCTCCAAGTCATAATCTTAGAGAAGCATCACCCAATTAATGGGTTGTATATTTTCATCCTTCTTCAACAAAAATTATTTGAGTGTTGTGTGGTATTTATAAACAATAACCTTTGACATCACTAGTTATGAGAGGAATTGGTTAAATGAGAAAATCACTGCTAGCATATTAATATCAATGGTAGTGTATCTATTTTGGGATTTGTTTAAGGCTCGAATTTCATAATTAATAGTCTTGAATATGTGATTTATCCATTATCCAAGAACTCCTCCCACAACATAGACACTCGCATCACACATAATTTAAAAATTTTCATCCCAGTTCGGAGAAATCATGATGGGAACATCAACCAATATCTTCTTCAAGATCTGAAAGGTGGAAATGCATATTTCATCAAACTTGAAGATATCTTCCTTTGAATAGATATTGTTCAGTGACTGGGCTATCTTTGAGAAATCATAAACAAACTTTCTATAAAAGATTTCATGTCCAAGAAATATCCTTATTTACTATAAAAAAGTTGGAATGGGTAACTACAATATCACTTAAATATTTTTAGGATCTGCCTTGATTCCCTTAATGGAGATCATATGGCCTAATACAATGACATTATGCACCATAAAATGGCATTTATTCCAATTTAGTTTATTATTGGTGTGCTCGCTCCTTTCCAATACTAATTCCAAATTTTCCAAATATGTGTTGAATGAAATTCCATAGACTAAGAAATTATCCTTGTAAACATCTAGAATATGCTACACCATGTCATGGAATATATCTAACATGCATCATTGGAAGGTGGATGGAGCCTTACACATGAGCAAATACATACGGCGATACGAAATGGTATCATAAGCTCATGTGAAGGTTCTTTTCTCCTGATCATCAGGAGAAATTGAAATCTGGTTATACCATGAGTAACCATATATAAAGTAATATAATTAATACCCTACTAATAGATCCATCATTTGATCCACAAATAGAAGTAGAAATTTATCCTTTTATGTATTATCATTATGAATTTGATATTCCACACAAACCCTCCACCCGAATATTGTTCGTGTCACAATAAGCTCATTATCTTCATTGGAAATCAAGGTGATTCCCCCTTATTGGGAACTACTTTCAAGGGACTCACCCATGGGCTTCCATAAATTGGGTAAATAATACCTGCATCCAAAATATTGACAACATGTTTCTTCACAACCTATTTCATTAGAGGATTTAACCATCACTATGACTGTTGAGAGGGCTAGCTGCCTTCCCCAAGATGCACATTTTCATGAAAATGGTTGGACCGATTCCCTTAAGGTCATCAACCATCGAACTGATAGCATGTTTCCATCTTCTTATAACTTATAAAAGTGAATTATCTTGATCTTTAATGAGTGATGAATTCATAATTACTAGAGGTTTTTTCTTATCACCTAAGTATACATATTTTAAAGAGTATAGGAGAGGTTTAAATTCAAGTTGTGGGACTTTAATAACTGAAGGAAAAATTGGTTCTACCTCACACAACTCTATAATATCTATAACCACCTCTTGGTTCCAATAATTACCACCTTGACTGGAGATAAACTTCATCTCTTCTGGTTCATATTTAAATTGGATGTCTATGAAAGCCATTTCATCAAAAGTGGAGCGACATACCAAATCATATTTGGTGAAGTCAAAATAATCTTCAACTATAGTTAAGGAAAAAAAGACATCATTTTCCATGAATGATTCCTTCTTGATAGTTTTTAGGACTTTATAAGATTCTCTTTCAACCACTACATGAAAAATAAATTCACCTTGGTGAATTTCTATCAACACATTTCCCATATCCTAATGGGTCATCCAAAAATAAGTGGTTCCTCTTGATCTTCCTATATATAGAGTATGATAAAAATCATCTAGATGAATCAACATAACTAATTTTACTAGCATGTCCTCAAGGATCGCATTAGGATATTAAATGGAGTGATCAGTTAGTTTCAATGCCACTTGAGTTGGTTTTAGATTATTAAGCCCTGGATTACTAAAAACTATAAAGGTAATCAGATTGACATTATCCCATAAGTCACAAAGATCTTTTCCAAACTCACAAGATCCAATTGTGTAAGGGATAAGAAAACATCTAGGATATTGAAGTTTTGGAGGAATAGAGTGTTGAACAACTACTGAACCTTCCATAGTGATAGGAATGGTTCCCAAATCTTCCTTCTTCATTTTGATTGAGATTATTTCCTTCAAGAAAATATTATATGTTGGAATTTGAGTCAATTATTCTCTTAAGGGAATGTAAATATGATGTTTCCTAAAAACCATCATAAATTTTCCAAATTACTGGTCTAATTTCCTCTTCTTCATGTGTTCAGGGAATGGTAAGGTGGCTTTATAGGTTCTTAACACCTATTTTCCATTATCACAAGCATCATAATTCTCTTTTTTACAATTCCAATGATGAGGATGGATCCAAAAATTCAGGTTATTTTTCCTTGAATTTTATAGATTTATCTTGATTTCAAGATTTAACTTCCCCTTTCCGTGTAGGTACATGTTGCGGTAACTCCATACCTTGTCTCAAGGTCATTGCATTACCTTCCTTGCATGGGTTTTTTGGTGTTACCCAACAATGTGATGGGCTACTATGAAGGAAGCTAATTGGAATTCAATCCAATATAATTATCAAGGATTTAAATCGATGATTATTGATATTGAAATATTATCTCAACTATTGTAATTAATTTAAACATCATTCATTCAAGATTTTTGGGATACTATTGCTAAGGTTATTGGTGTACAACTAGATGAGGTTATTATTGTCTTGGCGGTTGTCCAAGATGAGGGTTTTGATACCCTTGCTACTGATAGGATCCATGATAATATTTATTTCCCTATTTTTTCTATTATATGGATTTTGATACTACTTCTTAACATAAAAAAGTGGTCTCTTAGGAGGGTTGAGGATTTTATTGTTATTTTCCCCACCCAGTGATTGTATTATCTTTCCATGATGGGTGTTAGTATTGAGGGTATGTGTTTGGCCCTCATTTATAAGAAAAATAATATACCTCACTTTTTGAAGGGCCAATAATTGACCCCACCCATTCCCCCATGATGTGGTTGTCACCACCTTCAATTCATGCTGGATGATTCACCACTGGAACGTGGGATGTGGTTTTTTGATTCAACACATCAATTTTATTTAACAAGAACTCAAGTTAGTCATCAAGAATTTTTATGGCCTTAATGTGGTGAATTTCACTCTTCAGAGTTCCCCACTCAGAATTCCATTGAAATTTATTTTCTGACATGTCTTCTAGAAGAGAAAAACGTTCTTCAAGGGATTTTCTCATTACCATTTCCCCAGAAGCTGCATCCACCACTACTTTAGTGTTAATAGTAAGAATCACATAAAATTATTGTAATTGAAACCAAAATGGAAGTCCATATATTGGAAATTTATTTAATATCTTCTTGAAGCACCCCCAAGATTCAAATAATGATTCTAAATCTTGTTGTTGAAAATTATGGATTTCATTCTGCAACGTCACTATTTTGGATTGAAGAAAATATTTTGATAAAAAATGATTTATCTAAATCCTCAGAAGTGAGGATGGAATGCTAAGGTAATATCTTAATCTCATCCTTTTTATTATCCATTAATGATAAAACAAGAAGATATGATTGACATCCTCATACACTTCATGATAACATAATGTGTAACTTATTTAGAGAAAATTAGAAATATGATCATTGGGTATTAACTTGTTAAACCCCAAAATTTCACAATATTTTGGATAATTTTCATGATATCTAGCTTAATATAGAAATTTTTGGCTGGAAATGGTGGCATAATGATTCCCATATCTTCCCAATGAATTGATGGTAGCCCGTAATCCATAAGGGTATGATAGGGGTTCATTTGTTCTTGGGGAGTTGGGGGCATAAACTACTGCTCTTGAAAAAAATATGGCCCCTTGATCTATGAAATGTATGGAAGCCATTCTATTATAAGATACTACTGGGGTTACTGCTGGCTATATACCGAGAATAATTGAGCTAGTTTTCTTTTCTGATTCTGAGGTGAAAACTCCAAAAAGTTGGCTAGCTGATTTGGGTTTGGTTCACCATCTGTAGAAAACTTTTTGTTCTGATTTAATTCAATTATAAAATTTTGTCCAACACCATGGATAGCAGTTGGTTCTTCATCTTCCAAATTCTCCATGGGGGCATTTTGGTTGTGATCTCCCATGACTATCCAACATCACTTGGATAAAGTTCATTTAATTTCAGGATCGAGCAGAAGTATTTATGATGACTTGGAGCTCTTGTAATGAGTGATATTACCACTCATACACATATTCTGATACAAAAAATCAAATATAAATCCAAGCATAAAAGGGAAAACCCAGAAATAATTCAAAAAATAAATTAGATTAAGAACATAATTTTTCAAGATTTATGATTTTTATTTTCACTTAGTTGATAAAAACTCAATTTAACACGATAATGTTAACATACCTCCCAATAAATGATTCCATAATTTGGTGTTTCTTCGACTGAAGTGTTAATTTTTTCATCCCAAATTGAATTAATCACTCTTACTTCTAGTATAGCGTTATTATGGGATTGATCTACAAGAATAATTAATATGTTATGTTCATTGAATTGTAGTTAATTAAGTGAAGGTTAATGAATTTTAGAGATGATTTTTGGGGTTTAAAAGGTATATTCTAGTGATTGAGTAATTGATGCTTCAAATTCTCTGATGATTTACTTTAAGGAAAAAAATGTGAAAACACGTTTTTAATGATTAATTGGAAAAAATTCATCAGGATGTGGATTTGAAAGAAGGTCATAGAAAATTGATATTCTTATTGTGTTGTGTTGTTCATAATATCTCACATATTTGGGTTTCAAGCATATCATAACTCCCTTGGTATGGTGAGTTTCAATTAAATTAGTAGAAATAAATTTCTTGGTCTAGAAATTGATTTCTATTAATATTATTAAAATAGACCCTTCAAAGATATTAAGTGTACCCAATGATTATAGTTTTACTTATTGAAAGTTCCCTATAATTCCCTACAAACATCATTCTTGGTTTGATATGGGGTTTCTAGTGAGATTAAGAAAGGGGGGTATGGAGAAATTATGAGAGGAAGATGAATTAGATGAACATAATAAGAAAATTAATAAACCATGAACCCATATTATCCACAACCCCAACACATATGGGGAATTAGATATATAGTGAATAAATGATGAAAAACAATCTCTTGATACCTAAAATGTTTATTACAGCTAAGATGGAAAATAAAAACACCAATCCACTGCAAGATAGATCCAATAAAAATACCTAGAATAGATTTCAAGCTCCTATTCCACTAAGATAATCCTCTTTCAGATGATTCCCACATTAAAAAGAGTACCACTGACATTAATTGGTCATCCCCCTATTATCCCAGAGTGGTTAGTGTTCCAAATCCTTGGTCAAAGGATGAGTAGGAGGGGTAGATAGAAGGTAGGTGGTGGATTGGTGACTCTTGCACGGTCATAGCGCATGGTTAGCTAAACCATGTTCCAACAGTGCATATGGTTATATCCACTGATAGATAGGCGCACAGGATCATGTGATAGGATGCATGGTTTGAAAACCCATGAAAAGACCTTGATGCAAGATTTTGCCACCAAGATACAAACCATGCACAATTTTCTATAGAATATTCATGGTTTTTCAAATAATTTGGAAACCATGCGGGAGGCCTTATCTTGGTACTCTAAATTCCATCTGACGTTTAGGGTTGGGTTTCTCATCTTGGGTGACTTAGAAGTAGCATAAACCATGGAAAAAGGGTCCAAATTCCTCTGTTTTCCATCCAAATCACCATGTTATGGAAATTCGTCAACTCCCTTACATTGGTGACAAAATTATACCTATTAAATCATGTTATAGTTCTGAAATCCTATAAATTTATCCAGACAACAATTTTAAAAATTCTTAAATGCATGGAAATTCCATATTCACACCAGTGCATTAATATGATTTAATATTAAATTTATTGGTTTTTTCTTCTTGTGTAGTTATACAAATCACATACTTTTTTTTAATATGGATAGTTTCTATTCATTGTCTATATCAGATTACATGATCTTTTGGAAGCATCCTATGGGTTTGAACCTCATCTGGTGAATTATTTTGTTTTCCTTTTTCAAAAACATTTTCTTCTGTTTCTTTAAATTTTCCATTTTGTTGAGAATATCGTTGATCAAAATGGCCACATATATTTTATATTATTTGTTTATTTTTTGTTTTATTATCCTAAAAAAACCATGGAAGTTTTTTCATGAATGTTTTAGAATAATGACATTTTTGGTCACAAATTTTAATTAAACAACAAAATCTATTCTAAGTAGATATTCTTATTGATTAATCAGTGCATAACTACAATATTCAAAGACTGTTCCTCCTTCCAATAGAGCTAATTATTTTCTTTCTGGAATTTATTCACCATTATGTATGAAAATTATGAGAAATTTTCATAAAATAACATTAGTTATAAACATTCTGTCCATTTTTATCATAACACTGGAAACAATCTATGAAACTTGGTGTTCCATAATTATGGAGTTTTTGTTAGTGAAAAACAACATTTTTTCTAGTTACACCCCTTCTATGATTTTTCTTTAGCCTTAGGGAAAATTATTTTAATCAATCATTTATGTTCTAAATGAAATCATAAATTCAGATTCTTCTAGTTTTTATGTGATGAACTAAACTAATAGATGAAATAGATTTAACATTACTAGTATAATCAGAAATAACCTACACCTTTTTTTGGACTGATCATAATGACAACACTGGATTATTCAGAATGATAATACAATCCTTCATGAAAATCATATTTCATCTTCTTAAAGGTGTTTTCTACGTTAATATACCTAGAATATAACTCATTCATTTCTTATTTTTTGTCATGTTTTGTATTAAGTTATTTTAATATCTTAACCTACTATATTATTATCACCATGGAAGTTTTCATCAACTCAATAAGATCATTATCCTTCTTTTTTCAATTCATTTCTCATTCTGCTACAATTAGATTATTTTTTGGAGTTGATTGTTTTGATCAAAAAATACTGCAAGCTTAGATCTCAGCATGTACTCATGATATCTTACTTCATCATTCTCATCACTTATTTGAGAATATCCATGTATCTTAACTTGTGCTATGAATGTTTTCTATTTTTTAGTTGAACATTTATCTTCTAATTCATTCCATGTTTAAAAGTCTTCATTAACTCTCCTATTGGTCAAATTTTTCTTCTAAATCCGTCAAAATGTATTATTATTCATAGTATCACTTTTTCTAGTTTTTCTAGATCTTCTTTTACTGTAATATTATTCTTCAAAATCACCCTCAACATCATCTGATTCTTTCTTTGTACAATAAATTAAAATTTTTCCAATTTTACTATAATTAAATCACTATAATGTATGTGAACCTTTAAATTTTACCATTACTAATTAGATGCTTTTATAAATAATGTATATGACACTTTTATAATCTAAAAAACTTATCTCATCTTCAAAAAAATATCAGAATTTTTTTTAATTTCTTTTTTTTTTCAGATTTATAATTTTCATTTCATTGAAATCAATTTCCTCATTTGCTTTTTTTTGGAACATAGGATATTTTCTCATCTCATAATTGATGAGTGTATTATGTAATTCATTAAGATATAGGTCTTTAATATCTTCCATGTAAAAAATATTTGGATCAAATCTATTAGGAATGTTACACGCCATTTTCTTGACAATGATCGAATCTTATAAAGTATCACCAAAGCTGCTTATATAGATTACTATCTCATTTACCCCAGTAAAGTATCCATCTACAATCTCAACTTCATCTATTCGAATACATTCAGTCTTATCTTTGTATATATTTATTTTTAAATTTTTATCATCACATTCCCTTTATACATATTCTCATTCTTATCACACATTTAATTTGTTTTTTAGTCCAATCTATTTAGATAAAACTTTATTATACAATGATAAAAGAATACAATTTTTTGGATTTCCCATCTACTTATATATTTCACATATCTACATGTGTCATGGGATCATCAATTCTAGGTGGGATAAAACCAAAAATTGCAGCATCGCAAACATCAAGGCCTTGTTAAAAGATATATAAAATCATTCCATTATTCCATACATAAAAGTAATTTATATAAAAGAAACGAACACCTATAATATTGATTGAATTAAAACATTCCATCATTATTGTTCATAAATGGTTGGATATTTTCATAGGGAACCAGCTATGATACCACTTTTAGAGCCTAGGAAAGTGTGAGGTCACTGAAAGGGGGAGGGGTGAATTAGTAATCCATTTTATTTATAAAAGTTTTTCATTTTCAATTAAACACTATGGATGGTTAAATAATTTTCCCACACTTCTTATATATATTATCCTCTCATCGAATAATGCAGTAAAAAAATCATGGAACACAGTGATTTAAATTTTTTTACACAAAACCTACTCCTTTACATATTGGTTAAACACCCCAACATAGATTTTCCACTAGTATAGTAATATTTTTAAATGAATATACAATATCCAAAAATTATGGATAAAAAACACTCATAATGATTGATCACAAATAATTATAGTGGACCATCTCCTAATGGGATCTTTAGACTAGGATTACACCGATATTCTTTGTACAGACTACTTCTAATTTCCATATCTCTAAAAATGATCTATTTGTCCATACTACCATCCTACTAGTTCATTAATGGTTTTCCAAACCACCTATGAAAAATACATAACTACTTCTTATCACCGATAATGTGGGGACATTGGACATGTTCAATTTGAAGTCCACAAATACAAATTTTTTTCTGATAAATTATAGTCCTTTCTCACCTTTGGATACTCACCAATGGTTATTATACACTAAATTTATAATCTCACTATCCAAAAACAATTTAATATAACTTATCTAATCACTTATAAATAAATGAATACACAATTCAGTTCACACATGTCTACACTGATAATTCTGGTTCTTTTCAACTACTCAACACATGTGAATTATAAAATAAAATTTCACCATGCATGATTAAAATGTTTCAAGGGACTTCTAAAAATTATAAACTCTAAAAAAATATATATTATTGTTCATATTTTTTTATGTTATTTTTATGGGTTTAGTGTTATTATTTCATCTTCTCAACATAAGTTTTTCATCAAACACACAATACTTTCTTTGTGCATGAATTGTGTCTCATGGACTATATTGTCCAAATTCCATCACAAAACTATATAGTTTTAGGATAATCAATATTACTATATTCCTCTTAATGCACACCATAATGGGTACATTGTATTTCAGCTTTTAAAAAAAATTATGAAAACTGTATTCTTTAAGCCAGTGATGATCTTAAGTATGCGGGTTCTTCCCCTGTACAAATGATGATGAGTGTCACAAAATCATAGATTGGAATTTCATAATAGTGTAAAAAAAATATTGATCCCTAAAATTCTCCGGACCTAATGAGATGATGTAAACCTTCTCATTTAAATTATTGAAGAATGTGAGACTCCTTATGACTCTTCATGGAACCTAATAGGTTCATTGAAATCTTTTTCACATAATTTTATTAAGAAAAAAAATTATGTGGAGTCTTTATTTTTCAAGGAACTCATGAGAACTTTAGAAGCTTCTCCCAGTCCTAGTATCTTGGTATCTATAGGTGAGGCTCACTACATTTTTGCTTCCCTAGATCCAAATTTCATTCAATTTCAATCCTTATTCAAAATCCAATAAAATTTCCCTTATCAATCATATTTAAATTGACATATATTTGTAGTGTTTCTCAAAAAACTCAATGTTAAAAAACATGGTGTGTTTTCTTCCATGTATTTGTGTTTAATCCTCATGGAAATGTTTTCACGCGAATGTGAAAATATACCATGAACTATCACATGAGTCCACACTACATAATATGACCTTCTTGTTAATATATTCATTCAGAAGTGGATATAACTTTTATTTCATCATAGGTTTTTATAATAGAATGTGTCAATGAATTTGATTTAAGAATCTGAAGAATCTCTCAGTCTCATTCAAACATATTAATCACAACCACGATCTCAATTCCATATTGAATGATTTTATCCATGAACATTGATTGTATCCATATAACATAAATTTTTATATGTAGAAGATGACAATTCTTCTTAAATCTGATAGAATACATCAAAAAATCAAAAAAATGATCTTATTTTTTTATATTTTTAATAGGTGAACAGTACCCTTGATCTCCCTAACCCACATTGAGTTCTCTGCAGATTCCTGCTTTTTTATAATACACATTATTATTATTGATAATCCAAGATGGCAACATGATTGGAACCTAGATATGTTTCTCACATTCCCTTACATAGTTCATGTCACACAATTGCATTGTCCCAAAGAAACCACCATGTGTTCCATGTGCAACTATGTGGGATCTATGCACCCCATTCCTGCCTCCCCATGTAAGATCCCTCTTTTACCACCAAGGTTTCCCATGTCTGAGTTGGTTCCCATGTGGTAGATATTTTCTCTCATACATGGTTGATCTGGCCTCCTTAGGTGGCTATGCATGGTCCCATTTTTTCTTTAGGCTCAACTCACTTAGTATGATTTCCAAGTAAAAAAATAAATTTCCAATACACGCATTCAAAAATGAATCATCATGAATATATATATATATATATATATATATTTTCATGACATTAAACAATAATTCACATACACATAGATATCTTTACAGTCTTCTTGGAATTAATCATATAATAATTAAATATTATATTTCCTTCATTAAACATCCTTAAACTTTATCCAATCAGAAGAACCATTGGATGGATCATCTTCATTCTTTATTGAAGTAGACAATGTAATTACACCAAATACTATTATCATAATTCCTTGTGAATTAAGAACAGTTCAACAATAATCAATATTTAACAATGATAATTTTTCAATAATTAAATCAAATTCTACTAAATGATTGCATAAAAATTCTACAGGCATCATTAACTCATCTCAAAGATAAAAAATACATATTGACTCATTGAAACCCAATTCAACACTTACTTGGGATAAAAAATAATTATAAGAGAATTATCTTGAAGACTTTGATAGAACCTCTAAATAATGCACTCAAGAATGTGATATGATCATCCTTATACTCCCAGACAACATTGGTAGAACAAGAAATATTTCTCCAATCCTGAAGGAATTCATGTTGTGATCAATTGAGAATGAGGCAAGTTGATCAGTACCTATAATTTATCACCCTAAGTTCCATCAGTGATATTTTAAAAAAAATTAATCATTTGTGGATATCATTATTCTTCATCATAATGAATACATAAAAAATTAATCAACCAAATTTAATATCAATTATAAAATAATTACAAGATAAGGTAATTAGCATTATAAATTAATTATAATGTATATATGAAAATATCCCCACTCCAAATATTCTAGGGTTATGTTTGTCCATTTTTAAGGATTTATCTTAAGAAAAAAATGAAAAACAAATATACGTAATTGAACCAACCACTTTAATTTTGAGCAGTTATATGTTAATTTATATAAATTTTTTATTTTTGAATAAATTATGAATTTTATTTTTACATTTTTGTTTCCATTTTTTCATTATTTAATACAATAGTTAAGATAATATATTTATTCAATTTAATATTAATGTAAAAATTAAAATAATAGAAGAATAATTCATGAAGATCACATCGGGATGTTTCACGGATTCTGGTCAAGTGATAAGGTTACATGACATGTAAGGGAAATGTACATGTCATGTTCCCATGGTTAACAACGCCAAGAAAAAACACAAAAACCATGAAACATGATGTAGGGGTTTCATACCGAGAATAATTACACATAATTTATTAACCTCTAGTTAGAATGTGGTATGATAGGTAGTACATGAAGTGTAGCTGGTGTACACACTGTGTATCCCTACACGATTTTTCACCACATAAATCATGTTATCCATGTGGTCTAAATGTGTGGCATGTAATTAATACACATCATGTGTTGACTAAATGTTGAGAAACAAAATATTAAGTTAAGTAATTGGAATTTATCATACCATGCACACCATGTAGCACATAAACTATCATTGTAAAAGCATGTTGAGTCCCTAGGCCTATGATGTGGTTCGGAAATAATAAATTACATTTTGTGTAGCTGGATGTACATGCCATCAAATTCATGAAATCTCGCAAAATAACACATCGAGATCAGTTTCCCATGTGATTTAAAATGAATATAAATTTATTAATTAAATTTAAACAAATATACATCATGTGTCACTAGTTGTGCACACCATGTGACACGGTTTTCCACCTTAATTGCATGATGAGTGATTTTGACAGGTTGTACATGATATTAAATTCTTTACTAATTATTTCTTCATGTTATTCTATATATGCATGACATGTATAATTGCCATTAATTCCAATTATGTCTTGGATATTTTCAACTATATACTCTATATATGTATAGGAATGTCACGTGGTTAAATAGGCTATGCAGGCTACGTGGGATAACCCACAAAAAACACATTATGTATAAATGGATGTTAAATATAGGAATACATTACATGTATGTAAATGGTACATGACAAAAACTATACACAATCTTAGTCAAATATTGTGTAATAGTTAAACTCTATAGATGGTTTTAAATAGAAGCATAAGGCTACATGTCATGTCACCTCTAATACATTCCATGTACATTATTAATTTTAAAAAAATTAAATTATTTTATATATTTAAAATTACAATAGATGAAAATATCACGGTATTTTTTTAAGGATAATTAAGAGAGATGAATTAATTAATTAATAATATGATTATTTATTATTTCTATAGATTTATATTAATAATTAATTGATTGAAATTAATATGAGAATTTTTAAATGCATATTTCTTGCATGTGTGGTTGATCATGATCTAGAACAATCTATTTACGTGTTCATTTTATACTTAATTTATTTATTTATTTTACGTGTTTTGTTATAAATTTATTATTAAATTAAATATTATGATATATGTATCATCCCTGATGTGTTTTATGTGTGATCCTATATGTACACGGTTTATTTACATAACCCCAACCCCCTAGTTCCCTCACTAGTGAGTGAGTAAACATAAGTAAAAGAGGGATCTATCAGGCATGAGTAGATGGTTCATGACTTCTTTGGTTGAAACTAACCAAAGGGTATACATAGTTTCAAGTTGTAATGTTGTAATTCATGCCTATCCTAGCTCAAGAAGTAATTATCATATGGTCAATAGTTAGTTTATCACACACACGATAATCCAACCAGTAGTTAAATCTCTTGAGTAGACCACTTTTTTATTTTATTTTTTCAAATACATGGTTATATATTTAGGTATACAAGTTGATATTAGTGAAATGAATAAATATGATCATGTAAATTAAATGAAAAAACAATAATGTTATGATATAATATAATAAATATATTATGCATAAATTATTTTATCAAGACCTCATTATTTAATTATGTAAAAATCCTATAATATTAATAAGCATGCAAAGGATAATTTAAAGATATTTATGCATAAGATAAATAAATCCCAGAAGAAAATATTTATTTATAGAACACTTTCATTGCTAGATTTAGAATACAATCATGGATTAATGTATTAGTTTATCCCTTGTTAGGAAACTTTAATTTATTGAGGAGTTCTAATAACGTTTTTGGGTTGATTTAAAAATTTAGCCATAAAAAGTAGATTCCCTTGTAATACATTGTGTAACATAGAGTAAAGTGGTGTGGAAATTTGATATATGGAACATAGTATCGGGGAATCCACTCAATATATCAAAAAACTTCTCATTAATGTAGTTCATCAGAGTGCATACCTAAATACCTTCAAGTAATTTGACCAAAACCATTTATAGGTCATGAGAAGGAGAATATGGATCCTTTCCACCATTAGATCATTGAAATAGGATAATTCTAATCAAATGGTGATAATTATTAGAATTTAATAAAATAATAAGATACTAGTAAAATAAGATTTATTATGTCACACTTTTGGTAATCAAGATAAATTACTAAACACTTGATTTTATTTATTATAGAAAATGGAAAGTCACTAGACCATTATATTATTCCTATAATTGATATTGAATAAATTAAATATTATAACTAGTATGAAATTATAGGCGTGTTTGAAAGCAATGTATATCATGTCATTACAAGTAAAGTAGTTTTAAATGTAGAAGATCCTAGGTCCCAGTGATCCTTTTATAAAGGAAAGGGAGGAGGATTATTTTGTCTTTTGAAAACATGTGGATGATAAATTAGATGTCTAATTTCACATGATATCATCCTTGAATAGTGATCTTTAGGAGCTGTATAAAGAGATGCATGCATACACCATATTATACCATATTAATTATATTTATTAGGAGAAAGTAAAAAAATAGAGGTATGAGATTTCCAAGTCACTATTTATGTGAAGACATGGGGAAGCTATATAATTCTGGGCTCATTTAGTCAAAATGTTTGGATATATTGATCCATTGGAAATTTTAGGTTTCAATATACAGAAATAATTGTGCATGGAACTCATTCTTTCCACACTTCCTCATAGCTTTATCAGTTCTATTGAGAATATTAATAAGAACAATATTTAGAAGTCTATATAGATCTCTTCACTCAAATTTTCTAATTGGATAAGGTTATGTGGCATCAAAAACCTTTAATCCTTATAGTGAACCAGATTAATGGCAAGGATAAAGACCCCAATACTATCACTATGTTTAAGGAACCTTCACACTACCTAATCAAGAGGAGTAGGATCAAGGGGAAGGATAAGGAACAAGATGCATTATGTTATTCATGAGGTAAGAAGGGACATTGGAAGAACAATAACACCTTAGCAGATAACAATGTATAATATTCATGTGAATTCATTATCGAATATAATCATTATTATTTTATAAATTTGGTATTAGATACAAATTTTAGTACTCACGTTGTTTCCAAATACAGGAACCGTGTAAATTTACAAAGGTTTCCAGATGTGTTATGGATGTTCAGGCTATCAATGGAGAAAAACTGGATGAACTAACTAATGAAGACTACCATATTACATTGTTGATGAGTTAATTTATAGTTTTATAGATTTGTTAATATTTTTCCAATGTAACTAAAATCATAATATCTTTGTCCAGTTTAGATATGGATGCTTTTATTTTCTAATTCAGAAATATAAGATATTACATTTATAAAAATAGCATATAGTATGGGTTGAAACATCTTAATAATGGTCTTTATATACTAGAATATGATAACCATGTTTTGAAAATGATAATGAGTCAAGTTGACATGAATCATATCACACCCGGTTATGGCATTAGTGGATTGTTTATACAAATGAGAAACACTTAACACAACTATATCGAGGGGTATATTTTGATTGTTGTGAAATTATATGTATGGGTATATGTCACACATGTCTGTAAGGAAAAATAACCAAATATTTATTCAGTGGAATGGCTAAATGGTGAAAAATTCTTCTCAAATTACTCTATACATTTGTGTATGGACCATTTCCATTTGAAAAAAGTGGTGGATACTCTTACTTGATAAATTTTATGAATGAATTTAGTGGGTATATATTTTTATACCTAACATGATATAATTATGATTCATTAAATATATTTATGTAATACAATAATTAAGTATAGAATAATATTGGTACTACGATAAAAAACTATTCATTAACCATGTGGAGAGTATCACAATGAATATTTCTTTGAATATATAAGGTATTCTGGGATACTAAAAAATACAATTCCCCCTTATACATCACAGTGGAATGGTTCTAGTTAATGGAGGAACCAAACCTTATTAGACATGGTGAGATCAATGATGAGTCATGAAAATATTCCATTCTCCTTTTGGTAGTTTTCATTAAAAACCGAATCACATATACTAAACCAAGTTCCAACTAAAGAAGAAAACAAAATCCCTATGAAATTTGGATGAGGTGGAAATCCATGTTGTTTAATTTACATGTGTATGGATGAAAAGTGTTTTTTAATGACACTTCTAGAATCAAACTTCCACCATAAGGAACAAAGTGTATCTTTATTGGATATACAAAAGAAATATGGTAATTTTTTCAAGATGAAAAATCAAAGAATAAGGTAATAGTTACCATACATTCCAAGTTACTAGAGTGGAATAACATCTCCAAAATAGATATTGAGATTAAGATTAACTTAAATGAAGTTAAGGATTATGATAAAAAATAGTATTAATATAAACAAAATCCCAAAAACCCCATAAAAGATGTCATTTTAGAGGAAATAGTACCACATTAGATCACCTAGGAGGTTATAGAACAAGATACATATTGTTTTCTAATTATCGAATATGTTGACTCAATATTTTTTATAATGATGAACTTATTCTCTATAAGAATGTAGTAATCTTCTCAAAAGTTTTTAGGTGGAATGAATCTATGAATTCTGAAATGGATTCCATATACCAAAACCATGTCTACGTTTTGGTAGATCATATAATAGATACAAAGCCTATTGGTTGAAAATGGGTACTTATTATGTAACTTTACTTGGATGGTAAATTTAGTACCTATAATGAATGATTAGTCTCTAATGAAAATAAAAACACCAAGGAATGATTTATGATAAAACATTTCACTAGTATTTATGATAAGTTCTATCATAATTATTAATGTCATAGGATATTATTATAATTGTTAGATTTGGAAAATGGATTTCCAAATAGCCCTCATAAATGGGAACCTTGTGGAATATGTCTATATAACACAACCAAAATGTAACATAATGTTACCTTCTTTCAGGTATTTATTAACCCTTGTTTTGAACTTCATTAAGTTGTGTCCTGTTTCAAGGTTCTTCTAGGAGAATTTGGAAACTTTTGGAACCACAAGGGCCTCTTCACAATAGGCTCATGGTTAGAAAATACTATGAATTTTGGGTTAGAAAATAATGTGTCATGATGTGATCCATTGTAAGGGGGTGCATGGTCATTGGAAACCATGCATCCAACCCCTATAAACCATGAAACCTAAATTTGTGAGGGATTAAATTGTTATCCCATAGGTTGAAAAAGTGTATACCCTCTAAGTAAAAACCATTCACCCTTCTATTAGGGGGTCATGGATAGGGTTCATGGTTTATATAACTATGTGGCCTTGCCTCGTAAACCATGTGTGTGGGTTTTAATTCCTCAAAAATTGTTTATTAAAAATCTTGAGCACTTTGTTTAAAATTCTGCATCACTCAATTCATCCCAAAATCAAATCCCTGGGTTGTGAAGGATCCCAAGAGGTGATTTTGGATCCTTAAACCCATTTTATTGGTGGATTGAAGAATATTTTATCTCATTCAAAATTTTCTCATTTTATTTTTTACGATATCACTTTCTATACTCCTTGGAGAGTGATGGATCATCATGCAATCGATGGATCTAAAATTTGTTTTGTTGAATCTTGATTCTAGGTTGTGCTTTTTGATCTCTTACACCTTGTTCTTTATTGGTGATCCCATTGTAGGTGCTTTATTTGACCAAGTGATAAATGGAAGGGGGTTCATATTTTTTTTCATATTATTGAAACCTAAATCTTATTGATTGAATTGAAATTATTTTTTAATTGATTTAAAAAACCTGATCTGAAAGGGTTTTATGTGTAATTTTAAGTGTAATTTAATTTGATAAAAACAACAATTTTAATAGAATTGAAATTTTGGAAATATTTTTGGTAGGGTTGTATAATGATAATGAGGTAGTTTAGGTAAACAAATCCAATTTAGAGTAAGGATTTCCCTTGGTAGAGTCCAGTGATGAGTCCTCTTATCAGTTTTTTGGAGAGAGTGCTCATTAATTTTAAGGTCAACGGTTTTATATTACGAGGATGCGGAAGGTTTGGAGATGAAATCAAGATTTAGGGAGTTGTATACAAATTAAAATATAGAAATCGAAAGGGTGAAACGACTATTTCTATATACCCATACCTATGGAGACAAGATCATCTAAAATGTTAAAAGCTAAGGTGATGGAATGTGATCACAAGGTTATTGGATTCACTGATCGGGTTGTGTCTACTTAATTGGAGGGTCATACTACCTATACAACAGTGAGAGATAGGTGTTGAGGGTGCATTAAATGATAAAACTCTGGAGTTTCTCATTCATTTAGAGGAAGAAATGGTGTAGAAGGATCTTTTGATCAATTCCTCACTAAAGGAGGCTAATAGGATGACAAAATGGTTGATTCGTGTGGATAATAATCGAGAGAATAGTGCATAGATTAACAAGAAAGATCATATAATAATGAGAGAATTCAATTAAATGGAGATCAATATAGAAGATTATATTCAAACTTGGGATAATATGGATTAAAATTTTTAAGTCCATATAATTGATGATCTAGAAACTTAGGTAACCACTCTCTCTTGGAAATTATTTATTTAGATTGTTTCAAATTGGTGTAAGTTTTATTTAAATGGTTGGTAGTTTATTTCAGATCTTATTCTTATTAAACCTTCTCAATTTATAAATTTTTCTTTAGTAGTATTTTGATAATAAAAAATTAAATTTTCAGTCAGATTTTAACTGGAATGAATTGATGAAAACCTCTATTATGGTTTTGAAATAAGAAAGGAATTTTGAAAACAAAAAAATGGAAATGAAAAATTGAATTCATTTCAAATTTTTTATTTTCCCATATTTTATTGATTTATTTTTTGAATCAAACTCTTTCTTTGGTAGTTAGTGTTAACTGAGATGATCACGCTAGGAACATACCTCCCTAACAATGGATTGACAATGAAAACTATTACTAGAATAACTACGGCATGACTACCCACTTTGGGTTCCCCTATTATGGTGTAGACTACCCATGATGGGTTTCCATCTTGGGTTTTATTTATATGTGTTCACCGAACTAGAGTTGATATCATTATGGTTTGTGTGAGGATGTTATTACATGAAATACTGACTTTCCATGGGGTTTTTGTACATGGTTATTTTCTACGATTTGTGACTTTATTATAAATTATAATTATTATTTAACTATTTTATTCCAAATTTTTTTATATAAATGTATTATAAATTTTTTTTATTTAGGCCATTTTGATATATCTTATATCCCTTTAAATGTTAAATCATGTTTAGTTTAAAATATATGAAGGGAATTCCATGCCTTGTTAAATTTCAAAGGAATGTTTTTTGTTTAATTATAATGGTATTGATTATAGAAAACTTTGTGATACCCTATTGTGCTTTATATATCACACCCTACCTTTTCCTTTAGAAATTTTTAAACTTTCTTATACCGGGTCTAAAAAAATGGAATGAACTACTTGGATATGGTGGATGTTCCTGATACTTGTGACTATGGAGTGATGATGATGAATAGTAGAGATTTTTTCACCTATTTTATAGGATTTTTTGAAACATTAATCTAATCAAAAATTTGTTTCACTTGATAAGTTTTTCTATTTGTTTGGGAATAGTTTTACTTGTTTTTTCTGGTACTTATCCTTCTAAACTGTTATGCATGATAACATGTTTCTTTTTTTCCTTTTTTTGTCCAAAATACATTCCCTCTTTGATCTTTTATGATGTCAAGTGCTAGTCACAAACTTGTGGGGATCAGGAAAGCCCTTCTGGATTTTTTAGAGTTGGATAAAGTATAGGGGTACTAAAATATATAAGTTGATTCATGAAAAATTAGTATCATATGTTCAAGTTAATCATATTTACATGATGTTAATGTGTTGTTTGAGATTAGTTATTGGGAATTAATAGGTATTTACGAGTTATTTCAAGATAATATATCCCAATAACAAGCCTTAAGTCCACATTTTTGTTTTGGAAAATTTTCCTTGATGAATGTTTTAATCTGATTCTAATCTTTTCCCTACATTTGATGAGTTTTTTTTTTAAATCCTAGTTTTTTATTTTTTCTCGATGTAATTGATATTATTGTATCTTTGTTCGGTGTATCCTTTATGATGTATTTGGTGTTTTTTGATGTTCTGTAGCATCATGACTCTAAGAAGATGTGTAAATATTCCCTAAGAGAGAGATCTCAGTGAACCAAAGCAAGAAAATCCTCCAGTTGATAAGAACCATATTTAGATTGTGGTGCGGGTAGTCCAAGATCTAAGAAAAGTACCTATACTCATTCATGTTCAGGTTTCGGTAGTGGAACCTCAAAAGGGTGAATCTCATTATCATTATCAAGAGTTCCTTAGCTAGAAGACACCTACTTTCCAAGTCTTTGATTATCCTCATGAGGATGATGAATGGTTGAGAAAGATAAAACTTCTTTTTGAATTCTTGGTAACACCTCATTCAATTAAGGTAAAATGTGTTACCTTTAAGATAGAAGGTCCAAGAAGAAGATGTTCGGATTTGATGGAAATGAAGAAAAATGATGAAAGTTTAGAATATAAATAATTTTGAGTTATTTTTAATGATTACTTCTGTCCAATATCTATGGTCTTAGTGAGATTCATGGAGTTTTTAAAACTCCAATAGGGTGACATAAACATTAATCATTATGAAACCCTTTTTTCATAGCTTTTTTGGTTTTCTCTTAAGGTGGTAACCAATAAGAAGTTGATGGAAATGATATTTGAGATGGGTATCTAACCTAAAATATGATCTCATGTTTTCCTACTGAAGATGAATTCTTACACTAATGTTTTGGATATTGAATTGATAGTTGATCTTGATCTAGTTGGAAATTAAAGGTTGATGGGGGGTATTTCTTATTATAATGGTAGTTCAATGATTCCCTTTAGTGTAAGATGAAAAATTATGTGTCTTTTGGTGGTTCTAGATATAAGGTATCTTCCAGACCTCTATAGTTCCTAAAAAGGGCCCATTTACATTCATTCAGTGTCACGAGGTTGGGAGGTTGAGATGTATTTGTACTAATGTACCAAAGATCTAGAGGTTATGTGGTCACTAAAGACATTTACAAAAAATATTCCGTTTATTACAGGCATCACATAGTGTAATGGGGTCATTATCTCTAAAAGGTAGGTGGTGTAATCATATGCTTCATGATATAAAAGGTTCTAGCCATATGCATCTAGAATGAATTTTCTCCACGTAGTAGAGGAGTCTCTAGAGGAAGCTAATACAAGTCCAATGACTGTGAGAGGTACCATCATTATAGGTTCATCTTTAGTGACTATTTTATTTGATATTAGCACATCTAAAATATTTATAATTACTCAAATTTTAAACCATCTATATCTTACTAAAACAATTTATTATATAATGGATATTACCACTCCCCTCGAAATGAATAGAGAGAAGGACCTTTATTGAATTGCTTGAGTTTTCTATTTATTAGAGATTTGGATTACATATTATTTTATAGTTCTCAACATAAAACCTCTTTAATTCATCTATAATATGAATAATATTATTTCTAATAAGTCCAAAAATTAATGGTGTCTTCAATGGGTATCCTTTACTTTGCTTGATAGGGTGTGTTATGAACATCAGGGAAAATGGGACCCAATGTCATGTAGAGGCAAACCAAATTTTTTAGAGTTGGGATGTGTAATATTTGTGTTTCTTTTGACTTGAAGAAAGAATCTTTGAGTTACGTATCCCTCCATTCTTCATCAAGTTTACCGACATGTCTTCTTCTAATTTCACTAGTGTACCACTAATAAGAGAGGAAGGTTACACTACAGATTTAGTACCTTTTACTCAATCAGTAACCATTCCTTCTTACCATATGGTACACTATTGGAAAAATAACATATACCAATGGTTTGGAACCATTGGTATATGCCTCCAAACCATTTTCATAGCCTATACCAACGGTTTGGATAACTGTGGCCAAGTAAGTCATGAGGATATGTCTATACCAACGGTTTTCCCAAAACTGTTGGTATAGACCTATACAAATGTTTTTCAAAACCTTTGGTATAAGTAATATGAAAAATCAATACCAGCGGTTCCATAAAATTGTTGGTATATGTATTTCAGAAAAGAAGCATCTGATGGGTTTTGATCCTAGTACCTGCAGTTTATTATTAAACGACCTAACCACTAACCTAACTTGACTTTTATGAACATTATTTCAAAAATATATATATGTATCGTCATAATTATTTTAAATTTTTATTTGTTTAATGTTCTCAGAAAGAAGATTCCATAGAAAATACATGTTTCTCTACCAACTATTTTCAAAATCGTTGGTATAGGTTCTTTGATTTTGTGACTTATACCTACAGTTTGTCCAAAACCATTGGTATAGGTCCATATAAGTGACCTATACCAACGGTTTTGTCCAAACCACTGGTATAAGTCCAAATTAGTGACCTATACTAATGGTTTGATCAAAACTGTTAGTATAGGCTAGATTTCAAATAGTGGTACCAGTAGAGTTGAAAGAGTTAAAGACTCTTTTGGATGATCTATTAGATAAAGGCTTTATATGCCCAATTGTGTCAACTTGGGTGGTCCAGTTCTATTTGTGAATAATGTTGACTAAACACTTCACCTTTATATTTATTATTGGAAAATCCACTGAGTTATTATAAAGAACAAGTATTTGTTACCATAGATTGATGGTATTTTTGATCAGTTGAAAGGGGAAAGGTGGTTCTAAATGATTTATCTTATATCAAGTTATCACCATTTGATAATAAAACAATCTAATATTCAGAATATTTCATTTAGGAGTAGGTATGGACACAATGAGTATCTTTTCATTCAATTTGGTCTAACTAATGATCATGTGTTTTTAATGGATTTAATGAACAAGATTTTCCATGAGTACCTCGACTCATTCATAAAAGTATTTTTGGATGAAATATTTTTTTTCTCCAAGATATAGGGGGATCATGTGCATCATTTGGGAGCAGTCCTATAATTATTGAGAGATCAAAAACTTTACTCAAAACATTAAAAATGTTATTTCTAGATATGGGTAGTGAAGTTCTTATGACATGTGGTCTTGGAACATGGTATATGAGTATATCTTTGGAAAATGAATGGTTTCATGAAATGGAAGAATCCAAATAATGTCTTAAATATTTGAAGCATCTTGGAACTTTAGGAATATTAATATAGGTTTGTTAAATATTTCTTCATAATGGATTCAACAATTACTTCCATCACATTGAAGGGAGTAATTTATTTTTGGAATGAGAATTTTTAGTGTTCTTTTGTTGACTTAAACATATTTTGAAAATTTCACCATTTTTGACTCTTCTTGAGGCTAGGTATGGCCATGTGGTCTTCTTTGAAACATTAGTTTTGGGTTTCGGTTGTCTTCTTATATATGGTGATCTAATGGAATATTATGGCTCCAAAATCTTAGGCCACATGAGGAGAGTTATCCAACTCACGATCTCAAAATCATATCTATAATTCATTCCATTAAGATTTTTCAACATTAAATTTTTATAGAATGGATTACCATTAATTTTGTACAAAAAATAATCAGTTTTATCTTCCCACAAAAATATTTGAACCCCCAATAGACGCATTTGGCAGAGTACCTATAGTTGTTTGACTTCGTCATTGCCTACACCTCGATGAATCGAATAGACATTGTTGATTATTTTATTTGGAAAATTATGAAAAATCCATGAAATAATCATTATTATAGTGGAACATGCGGTCTCTTTTTTACATAATTTCATTTAGGATTCTCGGAATAAGGGATCAAGAATCCAATTACGTTAATTCTCACTCTTAATTCATCAATTCCACAACCTAACTAATAAAATTAGATTTATTAAAATATTGATCCATAAGTTTATTATAGTAATTTATATAAATATTTATCAATTATAATAACTGGATTATATTTCTTAATTTCTATTAATGAAATTGAATCATTTTGATATCTTGTTTTTCTTAGAAATTTCTTGATTTTATTTTGTTTCACTGTTTTATTAAATGAAATATATACATTAGTATAATTAATAATAGTAGATTATAATGAATATAATTACATGATTATATAATATATATAGTTAATAATATTCATCCATGATGATGGTTATAGGTCTTGACATAGAAATTTATTTATAGGTGGTTAACTGACCTTTGATGGGATATTATTAGGAGAGTGGGAAAAATAAGTGTAAAATTTTTATATTTAATAGTATGGTAGATATAGTAGGTTTAAATAATTAATATAATTTTAAATTAATTCCTAATTAATTATTTTGTGTTTTATTTGTGATAGGGTTGGTGGAAAAAGAAAAGGAATAATGAAAACAAATTAAAAGGGAGAGGAGTGTATTGGAACTTAATCCTCATATAGCTTCACCTGTATGACATTATAACTCCTTAGTGATTGGATTTGGATTAGTCTAGAATGTCCCTAAGTATTCAAAGGGTCTTGAGAGTGAGGATTTGGGTTTATTTTGTGCTTTGTAATGGTTGGAAAGGTTGGTTTTCCAAGTGGGGGAGAGGAGTTATTTATACTTGAGGAGAGGGGTATTTCTAGAATAAAATATTGAATAAAATAATATATCAAAAGTAAAACATGTAATAGTTATTTATCACAATATAAGTAGTTTATTAATATATTATAATTAGTTTAATACTTTAAATCCCATATAAAATTCAAATTCATTTTTTCATTAAAAAGGTATGTGGAAAAAAAATTGTTATTTTATAGAATCACGTTTGAATTTAGGTTTTGGAAAGTTATTTTTAGGTATGGAATTTGAGATAATTTTGTTTTAATGAACCATTTATGAATTTAAATATAACATGGTTGAACCTAATTTTATATAAATTATTATTTTATTATTACATCATGAATAATGAAATTTTAGTTACACTAGTTATGTGAAAAACTGTATTTTTATATTCACTTGAAATTTAATGTATTTCATAAAATTACCAAAGAATCACCCTTTTAAAATTTATATGTGATGATTTTAAAAAAGATATTTATTTTACCAAAATAAATTTATAAAATAGGTAATTTTAATTTTTAATATAAAAATAATGATTTTTTTGAAATACATTAAAATATAGTTTATTAAAAATGTGCTAATATTTTATTTGAGTTCCATTTTCATGATATTTAATTTTTGGAATTATAATATTTATATTTACATAAATTAAGCCTTATAAATATTATTTATATCACAATTTAGTTTTTTTGTTAAACATAATATACCAACGGTCAGGTTACTATTCCAACGATCATGTTGCTATTTCTAACGGTCAAGTTACTATTCTAATAGTCACATTTCTATTCTAATGATCACTTTACCTCTTATAAATACCACTTAATTATTTCACTAAATAAAAAATTAATTACGCTCAATGTTCTATATTTCCATTTTCCATAATGATTCTTGGTTTACTAATAATCAATTTTCATTTCTATAGTGTTTTTAGTGGGGTGATGATTCTAGAAGATTGGGGTGATCCATATTTTTCCATTCTAGATTTTCTATTTAATATTTTTTTTTCAAGTTTTAAAGTTTTGGATTTTAATTAGTTTCATTGATTATTTCTATAATAGTATTTAGTAATGAAATAATTTGTTTTTTAAATTTTTTTATATGTAAAATATTATATAATATTATACAACATACATTTATTCAAGAAAAAAATATTACTAATAAAAATTGGGTTGTTACATTATTCCACCTTCATAAATTTCAACCCTAGAATTTTAACTTATAATCTCATTTGAGAATATTTGAGGGTAATTCTGTTTTATTTTTTTCCTATGGTTCCCAATTCACCTCTTATTTATTTTGGATCCTCCACAACACTTTAACAAGGTGAGTTTTTTTTATTGTGTAGAACATTGTCTCTATGGTCTATGATTTTCACATAATTTTATTCATATATGAGGTAATTATCCAATTGTTTCACCTATGAATTATGTACATGTGAGGGGTATGTAATTTACTTCCTTAGAAGAGATGTGTGGAACACATCAAGAACATGAGACATATTTGGTGGATCTGAAAGTCGATAGGCCACTACTCCTATGTAATCAATGATATTAAAGGGGTCAATGTACATTGGCATAATATTCCCTTACATTCCAAACGGAATGACTTTCTTCCATGGTAATATTCTAAGTAAAACTTTGTATCCAATATAGTACACCAAGTCCCTTCTATGATTGTTCATATGGATCTTTTTTTGACATGGAGTATATTTTATATGTTGTTGGGTGGATTAAACCTTATATGTCATGTTTTTCACAAGGTCATTCCCAACTATCTTTTTTTCAACTACTTCATCCCAATAAGTTGGTGTTCTAAATGGATTCATATATATAGCTTCATATGGATCCATTTTAATACTTGAGTATAAGATTTGTTTATATAAGAACTCAAACAATGGGATATTTTTATCGCATCCTTGTCTCAATTCCATTGAGCAAGATCTTAACATTTCTTTGAGTGTCTAAATAGTCATTTTAGATTGGATATGAGTTTGGGTGTGATAGTCCATGTTGAAACTAAAATTATTTATCAAATAATGTTGAATAAATATCCAAAATTTAGAAGTGAACCTTGGATCAAGATCAAAGATGATCGAAATTGGTACCCCACGTAGCATCACCACTTCCTTCACATATATCATGGAAATTTGTTTAAGTGAGTAATCTTCCAGAATAGAGATTAATTGGGAAGTCTTTATGAGTAAATACATTACAACCCATATCACATTTATTCTTTGGATGTTTTTGGGTGACTAGTGACAAATTCCATAATGAAATTATCTCATTTCCATGAGGGTATAGGAAATGATTTCATCATCCATTTGGACTTTCATAATTTTGCATTAACTGGTTGACATACCAAACACCTTGAGATGTACATAAAAATACCCTTCTTTGTGTTTTCCCACAAAATGTTTTCTCAATGATCAATGTACATCTTGGTGACTCGACAATGGATAGAGAAAGATAAGCTATGTGAATTATCCAATAGTCACTTATTTATCTCAAGTGATGAAGGCATACAAACCCTTTTTCCAGATTGAATCAGACTATCATCATTTATATGGAACTCATATACCTTACCTTCCATTACTAATGTCACCTACTTTTATATATCACTATCATCCCATTATTCCTTGTTGATCTTCTCCTGGATGGATGGTTGGGAAATACTTTTGGCAAGGTAGGATATATTCCTTTACGTTATGATTTCAATATTCATATTTTTTATATCCGAGATGATATGGGCTCTATCAATTTGCATTACGGGTAGAGTAGAATGTTCATTTCTTGTAAGAGAATCAGATACCTTGTTTGCCTTTCCCATATGGTAGTGAATAGAGAAATCATAGTCTCTAATTAGATCTAACCATATCCTTTGATGCATGTTGAGATCCTTTTTTGAATATATAATCTAGGATCTTGTGATTAGTATGTATGTCACCTTTATCACCATAGCGGTGGTGTCATTATATTTTCAATGTAAGAATCATAGATTCTAGATGAAGATCATGTGTCGGTTAGTTCTACTCATGTATATTCAATTTCCCTTAGGCATAGGCTATCACATTACCATTCTGAATGAGTACACAACCCAATACATTCTTTAAAGATTCAATGTATATAAAAAACCTTCTCCACATGTTGGTAGTGTGATTACAGGTGTAGTGATTATCATCTTATTAACCTCCTTGAATATTTCCTCATATTATTCCATCTAGACATACATTACCCATTTCCATGTTAACATAGTTAGTCGGATACAAAATCATGAGAAATTCCTCACAAAATGTCGATAGTATATAGTATATCTAAGAAAACAATGTATATTTGTGACACTAGTGAGTATGTTCCATTCCTCAATTACCTTTCTTATTTTATGGTCTACATGAATTTCATCACCTGTGATCACATACCCCAAAAATGTGACTTGCTGCATCAAAAAGTACCACTTTATGAACATAGTGTACATCCTCTCTGTTCTTAATGTTTTAAACATAATCATTAGATTTGATTCATGTTCTTCCTTTATCTTGGATTAAATGAGAAAATCATAGATAAAAACTACCACAAATATGTTGAGGTAGAGTCTAAAGACTCTATTCATCAAATCTATGATGATTGTATAGGAATTAGTAACTCCATACGGATATCTATAATGAAGATCCACCTTTGAGATGTACTGAGTTCCACATAGTCGACTAAAGAAGTCATCAATCATTATCAGAGGATACTAGTTCATTATGGTGATCTTGTTGACCTCCCAATAATCGATACACAGCTTCATTGATCCATCCTTCTGATAAAAAAAGATCATTGTCACTTTCTAATGTGATGAACTTGGGAATATGAATCCTTATATAATATTCCTATAAAGCTTCATATTTAACTCCTCTAGTTCGTTTGGGCTATCCTATATGGGAATTTTGAGATAGGTGTTGCTTCGGGTATGAGATCTACTGAGAACTCTACCTCATGGTCTAGGGGAGTCTAAGTAACTCTTTTGTAAATACATTAGTGTATTCCCTAATAATGTGAATTTCCTCTAGGTTGATACCTTCCATTCAATCATCTATTTAAGAAATGTACACTTCTTCACAGGGTATCAACACCCACAACATTAATTCATTTTTCAAAGGATATTCATGATCATCCTTTCATTTGAAGAATAACATTGGATGGTTCATAATATGAATAGATATTTACTTTTGCTAATACTTGATGTGTTCTCTATATAATGAGATCCAATCCATACCTAGTATATGTGTCATGTTCTACCAAGGGTAGTATAACATGATTTGATAGAATAAAATTCCCATATATGTTTATAGAAGAAGAGCCCAACACCTGGGTCATAATAATTTCTCTACTAGGTGTTTTTACAAATATCTCTACTTCAAGGTATTGAGGATTAAATTCAATAGTTCTAACAAACATACAAGATATAATGGAATGCATAAAACTAGAATCAAAGAAAACTTTTTTTCATTCTTAAGTGGATAGGAATTGTACCATGTATTACTTCATTTTCAATGTCCAATTCAGTAGTAGTAGTGGAATAACCTTTATATTTCTCCATTATATTTCATGGTTTCTAATACTGATTATCTTGAAGGACATGTAGTTCAGTGCACTGGCTTGCATAGTTACCTTAATCCCCACAATTGCAGAATTGATCCATAGATGGTGTATTAGGTGGTTCCCTCCTTTCCTCCATCACGTTGGATAGATTATTCACATCTCTTAGACATTCATGAGGATGGTGGCCTTCTCTCCAACACTTGAAGTATTTCCCCATCACTTTGAGTCAATTCCCATGATTTTTCATCCGATATTTTTTACATGTTGTTATTTGGATCCTCTTTCCTCTTTTTTTAATTTGAACCAACAACTTGAAACTCCATTCTTCAATTATAATATCCATAAACATTGGATCATTCTCCAAACATCATATCTACTTTGAGAGAGAATAAAACCAATTTTAATAACTCCCAAAGTTGTGGATATCTAGAGCCTTTATAAGGCCTGGGTTTAAACTAGTAATGAATATATCTATTTTTTTTGTTATTATCGATAAAAAAATCGTAGGTGTATCTTGCAAGAATTTTGATGTTTTACTCATAATACATGATATATTCACCTTAATTTTTCTCCAATCTATGAATTGTATATTTTTCTTTGTTCAAAGAGTTCGAGGGAAATACTTGTTAAAAAATATTTTCTTAAAATATTCTGACTTTATCTCTTCCATTTTATGAATTGGCTTGATGTTATCTATCAACACCCACCATTTATCAGCTTCTATATCTAAATGATAGATGACCAAATTCATCTTCTACTTCTCAGAAAAATGGATCACATAAATGATCTTCTATATTGAGTTAACCCACTATTCCATGATAAGTGGATCAGAAGTTCAACTAAACATCGATGGTTATTTACGTATAAAAAAATCAATGTCTTGTTGATCCTTCTTGAGTGAAGGTGGACATTCCACATGATTTAGGATATTATTCATAGATTGTAATATCTAGGTAAGTATCTCTATGATGTTTTTAACTCCACATCCCATCAAATTAGCGATGTTGTTTAATAAATAGTTGCATTATACCTAACATGGGTCATTTGTATGGTTTCTCATGGTTCCAATAATTTTCTAAAATAGAAATGATTTAAACAAAACACAAGTCAAAAAATAATGAATAATTTATTATTTTTCATAATTAAATCTAAAGTCATATCTTATGTGATCCTTTTGTCTATCCTTTTCCAAAGAGATTCTTCCATGTAGTTTTTCCTTTTTATAGACATATACTTATGGTTTTTAATCTTTTTTTCTAATCCTAATTCTAAAATCAACTAAACCCTTATATGATACTAACTATAGTGACCCTAAATTTTTTTACATGAATATAACATCATTTTAATGATAAAAAACATTATAGAATTACAAATCCATGATCCAAATGTTCAGTGAGTTTAGAAAATTAGGCTTATACATAACTTTTAAAAAATTAAACATAAACATGTTTTAATTCCTTCTTCTCTCTCTTCTTAGTGTCCCACACATTATCTTTAGTATATGTAATCACCTGAGTATATACATCAATGAAAGGGGCGAGCTAAAAGCCCAACATGATGATAAAAAAGGGACATGAATCAATATAACATGAGTAAGAATAATCATAATCATCATAACATAATCATAGGATGATAATAAACACCATTAGGGAAACAATGGATAAAGTCAAGGAATGTGGTAATTCATAAAAATAAAACATCATGTCTTAGTGGTTAAATACCACACATAGTTACGAACATATATCATATCATGTTCGCACATAACATATGTGCATAATTGTAACATAATCATTATGAAAAAACCAAGCATCATGTTGAAACATATATCACATTATCTCATGAGATGCATCACATTACCCAAAGAAGTAAAGGGATATAAAATTCCAGGTCTACCCATCACATCCTAACATTTACATAATCATGATTTCCACATAGAATGTATATCAATCAACGTCATGAAGTAAACCAAAGGAATAGAATGGGTTTTAGAAGGATTTAATTAATAATAAATTCATGAATAAAATTTTTGGTTCCCAAATTAATAAGTAAAACCATACATAGACATAACACAAAATTATTCTTTAGTGGAAAAAAAGTATTTCAGTAGGAGTAAAATACGATGTTATGGAAATTGAAGTCACCTGAAAAAAAGTTGGTTTTTCATAGAAAACATTTTGACATAGAAGGAACATGTATATAATCAAAATCAAATTTAAAGTAAATTTTAATAACATAATATAAACATTCATACCATGTAATAGAGAATAATCAAAATAAAGGAATTGTGTTCAAGAATCCCCTAACCTTAATTCCATTCTTATTTCATCATTTTCATCCTCCTAAATATTAAAATTATATTTATTAAAACATTGATATGAAGTGTATTATAGTCATTTATACAATTATATATCAATTATAATCATTGGATTATATTTATTTATTTTATTTTATGAAATTGAAGTGTTTTTATAACATGTTTTTCTTAAAAATTTATCGTTTCACTTTGATTTCTCTATTTGTTAAATGAAATTTATACAGTAGTATAATTAATTATGGAATATTATAATGAATATAATTAAATTTTATATATTATATATACTTTATAATATTCATCCATGATGATGGTTATATGTGTTGACATGGAAATGTCTCCATAGGTGGATAACTGACCTTTGATGGGACATTGTCAGGAGAGTGGGAATAAGAAGTTTAATATATATATATATATAGAAGTATGTTAATTATTTTAGGTTAAAATAATTAATATAAAGTTAAATTACTACCTAATTAACTATTTTAAGGTTTTTTTTGTGAAATGGTAGGTTGAAGAGGAAAGGGAATAGGAAGAGGGAATAAAAAAGAGAGAGGAGTGGATCAAAAATTACTCAATCCTTAGTGTAGCTACTCTTTTATGAAACTATAACTCCCTGGTGATTGGAGTTGGATTTTTCTAGAATTTCCCTCAGTATTATAAAGGTATTTAGAGGTAATATTTGGGTAGATCATGAGTTTTTTAATGACTTTGGGGATTGGTTTTCCAAGGGGAGGGAGATGGGTTATTTATACATGACGAGATGGGTATGTTTTGAATAAAATATTGAATAAAATAATATATCAAAGGTAAAACTTGTAATAGCTATTCTTTACCATATAAATAATATATTAATATAATATAATGTGTTTAAGACTTTAAATCCTTTTTAAAATTTTAATTCATTAGTTATTAAAATGGAAATTAGAAATAAGGAAAAAATGTTATTTTATGGAATCACTTTTTACATTAGGTTTTGGAAATTTATTTTTTGGTTTAGAAATTGATTTTATTGTATTTTAATGAATCATTAATGAAATTAAATGTACCATGTCTGAATATAAAATTATTGAAATGATTATATAATTATTACATCATGAATGTAGTAATTTGAGTTATAGTAGTTATGTAAGAAACTCTATTTTTACTATTCATATGACTATTAAAGAATTTTAAAAAATTACCAAAAAACCACCCTTGAAAACTTTAGACATGATTATTATAAAAATGTAAATTCTTTTTATCAAAATAAATTTCTAAATGGGTAATTTTAATTTTTAATATAAAAATAATCATTTTTACAAAATAATTTAAAAAATATTTTATTAAAATTGTGCTTATAATTTCATTGATTCTCTTCATTATGATAATTATTTTTTTGGAACTATAAATTTATTTTTAAATAAATTAATAATGATAAATATTATTTATATCAAAATTTATTTTTTTTTGTAAATTTATTACTCCAAGGGTCATGTGACTATTCCAAAAGTCAATTTACTATTCCAACAGTTAGGTTAATATTACCAATTATCGAGATTCTATTCCAATCATCGCATTAATATTAAAATGGTCACTTCAAATCATATTAATAATACTTCATTATTTATGTCAATATTCAAATCAATTACTCTTAAGGTTCTATATTTCCATTTTCTATTATTTTTCATAGTTTACATATATTTTGTCTCATTTTTATAGTGTCTATAGTGGTGGATATAATTCTAATATATTGGGAAAATAATTGTTTTCCAATTTTAGTTTTCTTAATTTATATTTTTTTCTATTTATAATTTTTGGAATTTTAATTTCCTTCATTGTTGGTTAATTTAACAATATTTAGTAATGAAATACTGCCTTTATTTATTTAATTATATTTTTCATGTGTATAATATTTTATAATATGATAAAAATATAATTTATTTAGGGAAAATATTACTAATAAAAATTGGGTCATTATAGAAGATATCTCAATATATGTTTTGGTTGGGTTTCTATATGCCCCTTGGAAAAAGAATTTGACATTGGTGATGTAATCAGATCACTTCCTTCGTCTTCATGGTACAGAAAAAGGTAAGGATATGAGGCGTCTCTATGTGTAGGATATTTTCATATTTCTTGGTAACCATTCTTCCATAGTCTTGGATACAGATCCAATTTTATTTCTCTCTTTTTTAGAGGCCTCCAGGAACCACTGAGATATGAGGTAAATTTTAGTGTGACATATCATCTTTTAAGGGATGGATAGATAGGAAAAGCTATATAGATTCTTTTGGATGTGTTACAACCTTATGGTTGTGATTTAGTGTTCCTTTTTACGTCCATTTGGGACTAGTTGAATTTTATTATTATAATAATTACGAGTATACAATTTGGAGGGATTCATTTGAGTTCCAATATGGTCAGACATGTAAATATCAGTTGTGTTGGTTGGATATTGGTTAGAGTTATTTGGTTTGACTGAGTTTCGTCCAAGAGATGACAAAAAAGATTTAGTTGGTTCATTATATAATGTTTAAATCATAGTTACTGTATAAATATTATTTTAATCGTTGTGGAAAACATTGGATTCATCAATTGGTGACCATATTTTTTTGAGAGTTTCACCTCATTTGGGTCATCGATGGCTTGGGAAGTGGGGGAAACTTACACCATAGATTGAGGGGATTTTTTTGTTGTTAACATGGGGAAAGTGTCTTACCATTTAGCACTCCCATCTAATTTGACATCAATAAATACCGTACTTAATTTATAAAAGCATTAAAATTGTCTTTATGAACCATCTCAAATCATTAGCTGGGAGTATCTTGATGTTGATCTAGATTCATCTGTGATTGAGTATCTAGTCAGGATTTTTGATTCTTAGAAAAAATTTATTTCTGGTATTATGATACCATTATTTCATGTTCTATGGTATAATGCTTCCAATTAAATAGAGATGTGGGATCATGAAGAATAGATGATAGTGTAGTGCCTCATCTCTTTGACAAAGAAACATCTTGATAGTATTTCAATAGATATAAATTGTTAATGTTGGGGAGGTTGAAATATCCCATCACATTATTGAAGGTATATATTGACCCTTTATTTAATCTCTATTAAGTAGGATATTGCATTGGGAATTTTCTAAGAGAATTTTTAAAATTTTGGCAGCCCAAGGGGATGTGCATGGTTGGCACACAGATTGGGAAAGTCATGTTGGTTGTCCTAGAAAAGTTATATGCCTTGATTTGAGCCACTAAAAGAGGGCACATTATTTCTCCAAACCATGTTGAAACCCATAAAAATAGAACATCCTCAATCATTCAGGGTTTTCAAGGTTCATACAATGTTTTGAAAATCGTACCCCCTCCTAGGAGGAACCACATACCCTACAAACAGGGGCATGTGGTAAAACATGGTTTGTCTAACCGCACAACCCTACCTGATAAACCGTGTGTGTGGTTTTTAATTCCACCAATAATTTTATTCAAAATTTGGAAGCCCTTATTTTATATTCCTAATCACCCCATTTGATCCTAACTCAAATTATTTGGTTTTGAAGACTCCCAAGAGACGAATTTTGCTCCTCAAACGACTTTTTTGGTAGATCGAAGAATCATTGATCTCATTTGATGTCCTTCAGGTAAGTGGATTTTCTCTCATGTGGTTTCTTTTGATATCTCTTTCTATTATCCTTATATAGTGATATAATATCACATTATTTATGGATATAGACTCTATTTTGTTTTATCTTAATTCTAGGTTGTGTTTCTTGATCTCATATTCCTCATTCTTCATTAGTGATCCTTTTGTGGTTTTTGTCTTTAAATCTGTGATAAAAGGTAGGTGGTTCCATATTATTTTCATTATGATTGAGACCTAAATCTACATGATTAAATTGAAATGAGTTTTAATTGATTTAAAACCCATAGTTTGAAAGTATTTTATGTGTGATTTTAAAAGGCATGAAATTTGTGACACACCCTATTTTTAATGGAATTGAAATGTGGGGTGGATTTTCAGAAAATGATTACTTGATTTTGGAAATGATTACTTGATTTTGAAAATGATTTGTTTAATTTATTTGAGTTTGAACCTTGAAAAACATTCTTTAAAGTGAAAAATGATATGAAAAGGCATGAATTGATGAAAACTGCTACTTGGTTTTGAAATGAGAATGTAATTTTTAAAACTAAAAAAATTGGAAATTATAATTTGAATTGATTTGAAATTTTTTATTTTTACCATGTTTGATTGATTTATTATTTAAATCACATGTAATCCTGAATAGTTTGTGGTAATTGTGACAAGAATGATAGTACCTTTCCTCTCTAGAAATGGATTGATGATGACAACTATTCCTAAAACAATTTTGGAATGTAATGTACCCGATTTGTTTATACATTTTCATATACTCTATTGAAAAATAAGATCATGTTTTCAACAATTACCTACTTATTAGGGAACAAATACTTTTATTTTGGTGATCTTGTTCATTTCCAGGAGATTTATGGCAAAATACACAAAACGGGGTAGAACTAAGCAAAAATTTACAACTACACGATGTGTACTTATATACATGCCGTGTAAATTCAAGCTTAGACATGGGTTGACCAAGACAAATAAATTCCCATGTAACAAGAAGTTGGAACATGCCATGTGCACACTATACACAGTGTGTATACCATTCTAGAAGAAGTTCATAGATGAGAAGAGTCTACACGCCCATGTGGCCGGCTGAAGGGGACACACCATGTTCCACTGATACACGCCGTGTATACTTTTCTAGAAGTGGTAGGTGACTGAAAGAAGAGACTACACGATGTGTATGGTGGAACTACACACCGTGTACATTCACTAACCAGGTGGAATTGTGTTCCTAGTCAATGATGACGTGTTAGGCCACCTACCGTTGGAGAAAAAAAAGGAAAAAAATGCACTGACAAAAGTACACAGATTGTACGTTTTCACATGCCGTGTACTTATTATTAATATAAAAGGAGGCCTTAGAATCCAGACTAAGAGAGGAGGGGTGTGTAGTATTTTGTGGAGAAAAGAGTTGATGTTCCGAAGATGAGACGCTCTACCTTCGTACTGCCATCATTCCACCATCTACCGAAGAATCACTTCCACCATGATGTTTCAATCAAGATCACATCTGGTATCAAGAGTCTTGTGTTTATCTCTAACTCCATGTGTAACTAAACTCCCAGTGTATTAGGGTTGTGGGAGATGATGAGCTGTAATTTGAATTAAGTTGATATGAATGTGTTTTTTCTAATAAACTCTTCTTATTCTTCTTAAATCACTTCATCTTATCACTAGAAATTACTTTCCAAACAAAGGGAATAATTTTCAGGGATTCAAAATAAGAATACCGATGAATAATTTCATGACCACTAGAAGTATTAGTCAACTCAAAATGGACAAGACCAAATAAACATCTATTAAATCCTAACTACCAGACCTAGGAGTTTGTTACTTCAGCTCTAAATAGAAAGTTTACCGGACCAAGGAAAAGTAATTAAAAATTAAACCCAGAGTGTTGGGTTATCACGAACAACACAACCTCATAAGCAACTTGATTTAATAAACAACATCTCATTAACCCATAACCCCAGTGCACGTATTTCCTTATCTATAAGAAAATTTATTTTCTTGTATTTTACTTATATTCTGTTAATCACTATGTTAAAAGAATCTTGGAACCAATTGTTCTTTTTATCCAAACAACAAAAATCGACTCTAAATTCATAAAACTTCATTAAAACAACACTATTGAAAAACGACCGTTTATCGGCGGCTTTTTCGTGGGGGTTTTAAAAACCGTCTCTAAACATGTTTCGGGCCGCCATTTCACAGTGGTTTTTAAACCGCCGTGAAATGCCTTAAATTTTTTAATTTTTTTAAATTTTTTTTTAATTTTTTCAATTTGTTTTAAATGTTTTCGAGGATTATTAGCGGTTTTTAAAAAAACCACCGTGAAATAGCGGCGGTTTGGGTAAAACCACCGCGAAATGAAAGGAAAAAAAACACGAGAAACCCCGAAATCACTAAAACAACCATAATATTTGATCCGAACATCCGTTGGATCGCCACAACCAGTCAAATCGAAGCTCATGAAGAGATCTAGAGGCACATATAATCAAAACCATTAGAAAGTCTAAGGTTCGGATGATATGAGAGTTATAATAAAGTTGAAAAAAGTTCTCCAACTTCAAACGGCCATAACATTCGCTCTGGGTGTCCGTTTGGCCTCTACCACATTCCAAAAACCCCTCAGAAGACCTCTGAAACCCTATTTCCGTCACCGGTGTCCCGTCGAACTTGTCTTTAAATAGACCTAACATTTGATCCGCATGTCAGTTCGGACACCTCCACCTGCCAGATCATAGCTCGTTCCATGAGCTTCAGTTTGACTGGTCGTGGTGCCCTAATGCACTGCTGGATCATAAGTTATGGAATTTTTAGTGGGTATCAGGATTGTTATGTTTTTCGATGCCTCGTTTCTAGCACTCATTCCCCCATCAGCTTTTTTTTAAATGGTCGTAACTTCTGATCTGCATGTCCATTCATACGCTTTCACCTATCTGGTCGCAGATCATTTCAGGATCTTTGATTTGACAGTTTGCGGATCTGAAACGAACTTTTGGATAATAAGTTATCTCTATTAATGTGAGTCTAATGTTTTTGTCACTTTATGGCCGTTTCGACGGGTTTTAACAGTTGCTCCATTTATTACTTTTTATTTGAGTTTCCATGACTTTTTATCTTTATCAATGGGTTTTTGTGGGTTATTATGAATATTATGATGAATTCTTGAGGGGTTTTAAAGAGTTTTCATGAGTTTTCTTGCATTCTCATTCTTTCTAATGACTCATTATTCATGCTTCTCTATCTGTATTCATGCGTTTTCATGATTTTTCTTCCCTTATCACGTATTTTCATACTTTTTCAAGTTTTTCATTTATTATTTATTATTTATTATTTATTATTTATAATGTACTTTAATTTATTTATTGTCAATTATTTGTTACTGGTTACTTATTATTTATTATTTATATTTATTTATTATTTATCATTTATATTTATTTATTATTTATTATTTATTATTTATTTATTATTTATTATTTATTATTTATTATGTATTAGTACTAATAATAAAATATTATTATTAATAATAATATTTGTTACTGGTTATTTATTATTGATTATTTATTATTTATAATTATTTATTATTAATTATTTATTAATTTATTATTTATTATTTATTATTTATTATTTATTAATTATTTATTATTTATTATTTATTATTTATTATTTATTATTTATTATTACTAATAATAAAACATTATTATTAATAATAATATTTCTTACTGGTTATTTTTTATTTATTATTATTTATTTATATTTATTTATTATTTATTATTTATTGTTTATTATTTATTATTTATTATTTAATATTTATATTTATTTATTATTTATTATTTGTTATTTATTATTTATTATTTATTATTTATTATTTATTATATATATTTATTTATTATTTTTTATTTTTTATTTATATTTATTTATTATTTTTTACTTATTATTTATTATTTATTATTTATTATTTATATTTATTTATTATTTATTGTTTATTATTTATTATTTATTATCTATTATTACTAATAATAAAATATTGTTATTAATAATAATATTTGATACTGGTTATTTATTATTTATTGTTTATTATTTATTATTTCTTATTTCTTATTTATATTTATTTCTTATTTCTTATTTCTTATTTATATTTATTTATTATTTCTTATTTCTTATTTATATTTATTTATTATTTATTATTCACTATTTATATTTATTTATTATTTATTAGTTATTAGTTATTATATGTTATATATTATTTATATTTATCTATTATATATTATATATTATTTGTTATTTAGTATTTAGTATTTAGTATTTAGTATTTATTATTTATTATTTATTATTTATTATTTATTATTTATTATTTATTATTTATTAAAAATAATATTTTATTTATGATGTGTTATTTATTATTTAATATTTATTACTAACTATTTTGTTATTTTTTATTTATTATTTATTATTATTTATTATTATTTATTATTTATTATTTATTATTTATTACTTATTATTTATTTTTTTTTGTTTATTATTTATTATTTAGTCTTTATTATTTATTATTTATTATTTATTATTTATTATCTATTATTTGTTATTTTTTTTATTTTTTATTTTTTATTATTTTTTATTAATATTTATTTTTTATTATTATTTAATATTTATTATTATTTATTAATTATTATTATTAATTAATTATTTTTATTATTTATTATCAATTATTATTAATTGTTATTTATTATTTATTATTATTTATTATTTATTATTTATTATTTATTATTTATTATTTATTATTTATTATTTATTATTCATTATTTATTATTCATTATTCATTATTTATTATTATTTATTTATTATTATTTATTGTTTATTATTTATTATTTATTATTTATTATTTATTATTATTGATTTTATATCTATTATTTATGTATTATTTGTTTTCTCAATTAATATATATAAGTATATTAAATTCTGTTTATTAACCACATGACGAGCTTGCTAGAGTGGTAATGTCTTTGGAAAATATGTAAGAGGTTGAGGTTCAAATCTCACCAAACGTAGTATTTCTTTATATTGTATGGGCATGTGCATGTGCATGTTCATGGGATGCGCATGCATGGATAAATAAATTAAATAAAGTAATACGAAATAAATAAATAAAATACGAAATACATTAATAATATACTAAATAAATAAAAAAAGAAATAAAATAAATAAAATCAAATCAAATCAAAAAACTGCTGCGAAACGTTCTATGATGTTTTTAAAAACCGCCACGAATAGTATCCCGACACAAGATTTTGTGGTGGTTTAAACTGCCACTAATTTTCTTTTTTGCCGTAGTGAAAAAATAAAAATTAAGTTAAACAAGATAAAAATAACTCCTTTTCCCATGTGGATCGACCCCTTACTGGTGCTATACTTATTAGGGTAAAAATAATTTGGGACACCAAAAACCTACCTTTGGTGGAACGACTGGCCAAATTTTGTCGCTCTTGCCGTGGAACATAGAGTTAATTTTATTCTAGTTTTAATTAAATTTGTATCAAATTTTAGAGAAAATAAAAATCATAAATTCACAAATATTTCATTTATATTCACATTTCAATTTATTTTCTTTTTCCTCGTTTACACTTGATGTGTTGTATTGTTTTGTGCAGGCATTTAGGTATATGAGCGGTCACCTCACGCATTCCAGGAACACTGAGTCATCAGGGTTTTTCCCAGCTGACCCAGAGATTGAACATATATTTTTGAGGTTCCAACGTTCACTAATGGACAAACACAGCCAAACGACTCCACTGGCACAGAATGAGGAAGGCAATCCAGCTGTTGTCCAAAGAGCTGGACAACAATTAGGACCGGATGACAACCAGAACCAGCAAGCTTCACTTGATCTTGGATACCATCCTTAGTAGCTCCAACAATTCCAACTAGAGAAGATTCCTTATTTCAACCAAGGTCAGGGGTCGTTCTACGCCCCTTAGGACCAATAATTCATGCATGTTCCTCTTCCTCAACAGCCACCTCCCCACTTTACTCTCATGGAGTACGTCCTGCCATCGATTCACGGAGCTAATACGGGCATCATCCATCCAACGGTGAAGGCCCAACACTTTGAGATCAAACCTACTATCATGTAGCTGATCCAGAATACTATTCAATTCGGTGGCCTGCCCAGCGAGGATCCCAATGCCCATCTCCCCAATTTTCTCGAAGTCTACGACATGTTACACTACCACAGAGTATCCACCAACACCCTATATCTTTGCCTCTTCCCCTTATCACTAAAGTACTGGGCAAACTACAGGATTAAAGGCTTTCTACAATGACCCATCCTCACCTGGGAGGAGCAATCCTAGGTGTTCCTATCCAAATACTTTCCCCACTCAAAGATGGTGACACTGTCGAATGAGATCCGCAACTTCTAGCAGCAAGACAGAGAATCATTATACGAATCATGGGAGCACTTCAAGGAGATGTTTTTCAATTGACCACACCACATACTTCCACTTTGGATGCTAGTCCAAGCCTTCTACGGAGGTCTGACGACTAATACCAAATCTGTGGTTGATGTCGCTGCTGGAGGTACGGTAATAAGGAAGTATCCCGAAGAACTCTTCGAACTACTGGAAGACATGTCTTCCAATAGCTTCCAGTGTCATTTCGAGCGGGGCACACAACAATGAGGTATGCATAACATTGATGCATCTACCAATGCAAGCTGCCTAGTTGGACGTTGTGTACAAGAAGATCAATGCACTCAATCTTAAAGTCACGTCCCAAGTAAATGCAGAAAATCATCCAATGTGTAGTGAATGTGGTGATAACCACGTCATGGGAGAATTCCCAAGTTCCACTGGAGTCCCATTGACAAGTGAGGTAAGCTATGTTGCACAAAATAGAGGGCCCAACTAGTACCAGTAGTATCAAAATCCAGCATGGCGTGAGCAACAAAATACTAACTGGGGCCAACAACAACAGAATCCTCCGCCCCAACGACCACCCAACTACAACTAGCCTCCTTATCAGAACCAATACCAGAGGTAGAAATATCCCCAATAGGGCCCTTATCAACAGCAAGGGTATCAGAACCCTCGCCCACAGTAACCGCGGCAACCATCACCTCCACCAGCTCAACAACCACCTCAGTAGGAGAACACATCAAGGTTAGAGGATCTTTTCACCAAGTCCATATCTAATGACGAGACTAGGTTATAAAATTAGGAAGCTTCAATTCGAGGCCTAGAGAACCAGATTGGCCAATTGGAAACCCAACTGTCAGGAAGGAAACCCGATACTCTACCAGGCAACATAGAGAAGAACCCGAGGGAGGAAGCCCATGTTGTCATTCTCCAAAATGTAAAAGAGCTCCCACAAAACCAACCAGCACATCCAGGTGCATACACACCCCCTGAAGAAGGTACCATTATCGACCCCTCCTCATCCAAAATCCCACAAAAGGAGGCTTCGCAGAATAAAGGGAAGGACGTTGTCAAACCCTTTGAACCTGCCTTACCATTCCCAGAGAGATTGAAGTGGAGAAAGCTAGACCACCAGTTCAGCAAATTCATGGACGTATTTAAAAATCCCCACATCAATATTCCATTTGTAGAGGCCCTGACACAGATTCCCACTTATGCAAAATTCATGAAGTAAATACTCTCCTACAGAAGAAAAATGGATGATCTGGGCACCATTACCCTAACCAAGGAGTGTTCTCCAGTCATCCAACATTCAATTCCTCCCAAACTCCAGGTTCTTGGTAGTTTCACTATTCTCTATACCATTGGACCTTACAAGTTTGGGAAGGCCCTCTGTGACTTAGGGTCCAGCGTAAACCTCATGCCCCTTGGAGTTTTCAAGAATCTAGGGCTCAATGACTTGAAGCCTACAAGAGTACCCTTCTTCTTGCTGATCGATCCATCAAACATCTTAAGGGACTACTGGAGGACGTTCTCATCAAAGTGGGTACGCTTATCCTCCCCACCGATCTCATCATCCTCAATATGGAGGATGACCAGGAGGCACCTCTCGTACTTGGAAGGCCTTTCTTGCAACTGGGATGGTACTAATTGATGTGCACAAAGGAGAGATAATTTTCTGGGTAGGAGATAAAATATTCTCCAACAATGTCCTCAAGGATGTCAAACATGCAACATTGTCTGAAAATGAGGATTATTATGCTCTAACCACCATGGATGATTGTTTGAGAAAAATGTGGATGATCTGGTACATTAACATTATTATTCCAGACATTCCAGATAATGATGCACTAGAAGATTTGCGATTCCTAGATGGCGAGGGTGGGCACTATTGGAAACGTACAGTTATTCATGATAGTCTGTAATGGGAAAAGGTTAAACCACTTATACCTTTGATTTTGAAGGCACCTGAACTCAAACTAAATCCTCTTCTATCTTCTTTAATATAAGGGTATTTAGGATCCAATAAACCTTTCCAATCCCACTTAATGTAGAACTATCACAGGAGTAGGAAGATGCACTTCTACAGGTTTTGAAATAGTGGAAGCACACTATTGGGTGAATAGTCGCTGATTTGAAGGGAATCAGCCCTACCATTTACACACACAAGGTGCTACTTGAAGAAGGTTCCAAGAAATATTAGCAACCACAACGACTCTTGAATCATCCATGAAGGAAGATTTAAAAAAGGATGTGATCAAATCTTAGGATACATGCATCATCTATCCCATCTTGGATAGTCCATGGCCGATTCCCCTCCATATGGTACCCAAAAAGGGGGGTATCACTATGATTTCAAATGAAAAGAATGAGTTACTCCCTACACACATTGTCACGAGCCGGAGAATCTTTGTGGATTAGCGGAAGCTAAATGATTCCACAAGGAACAATCATTTCCCCTACCATTCATGGATCAAATGCTAGAGAGACTAGCAAGCACAACTTCTATTGATTTGTCGATGGTTATTCAGGCTATAACTAGATTTACATTTCTCTAGAGGATCAGAAAAATAGCACATTCACTTTCCCTTATGGTATGATTTCTTACCAAAGGATGCCTTTTGTCATGTGAAATTCCCCCGCCACATTCTAGTGTTGTATGGTGGCCATCTTCTACGGCATGGAGGAACATATCCTAGAAGTATTCATGGGTGATTTTTCTGTTTACAGGAAATCATTCATCACTTGTTTACAGCGGCTAGATCTAGTTTTGGAATGATGTGAGAACACTAACCTAGTTTTGAACTGGGAAAAGTGACATTTCATGGTGCAAAGTGGCATCATCTTCAGCCACAAAATCTCAGCAAAGGGATTAGAGGTGGACCCGGTGAAGATTGAATTCATTTCACAACTACCTATTCCGACTTCTGTCAGAGCCATCCACAGCTTCCTAGGGCATGCCAGTTTCTACAGGAGTTTTATCCGCGACTTCTCCAAAATATCCCAGCCCCTCACCAATCTTCTAACTATGGATTCCATATTTGAGATCAATGAGACATGTGACAGATCTTTTGAGCATCTGAAGCAGCGCCTGGTGGAAGATCCAGTTACGATTTCTCCCAACTGGGAGGAACAATTTGAGAAGATGTGTGATGCCAGTGACTACGTAGTGGGAGTAGTCTTGGACCATCATCTTGATCGGATTTTCCTACCAATATATTATTCTAGCAGGACACTCAACGAGGCATAAATCAACTACACCACCATCGAGAAGGAGATGCTTGCAGTGGTTTTTGCATTTGACAAGTTTTGTTCTTACTTAATGTTTTCTATAGTTATTGCTTATACTGACCATGGAGTACTAAAGTACTTACTGAACAGAAAAGTTGCAAAGACTTAATTGATATGCTGGTTACTCCTCTGACATGAATTTGGTCTGGAGATCCGAGATGAGAAGGGGAGTTAAAACGTTGTTGCTAACCATTTGTCCCACCTAGAGCTGCCTCATTTAGAGAAGGAGGAAGATCAGAAGATCATGGAGGATTTCCATAATGAGAACCTCTTTTGAGTTAACAGAACACGTAAACCATGGTATGCTAATATCACTAATTTTCTAGTTATAGGTTTCATTCACCCCGACCTCTCCTTCCAGCAAAGGAAGAGATTTTTCTTTGATTTGAAAAGGTACTTCGGGGAGGATCCTTTTCTATTCCGATCCTGTGAAGATGGAGTGATCCGTCGTTTCATCCTATAGAATGAAGTTCATGGTTTCATAGTTTTCTTTCATGCCTCACCAGTTGGAGGACATCATGGACCGGACCATACAATTGTGAAGATCATACAGTCTGAGTTTTTCTGGCCCACCATGCATAAAGAAGCTCGGGCCTTTGTTTCCTGTTGCGATCAGTGCCATAGGACCACAATGTGGGACATAGAGCTGAGATTCCCCAGCCCCCAATCTTGGAGGTCACGATTTTTGATGTCTGGGGAATTGATTTCATGGGTCCCTTTCCCCCATATTTTGGGAATACTTACATCTTGGATTGCGTCGACTACATCTCCAAATGGGTGGAAGCCACCACTACAGCACACAACACGCCCAAGGTAGTCATGAGCTTTTTAAAGAAAAATATTTTTAGCAGGTTTGGAGTTCCGCAAGTGCTGATCAGCAATAGAGGTACCCACTTCGAAAACACACTAATGAAAGGAATACTATCAAAGTATGGAGTAAAGCATCATATAGAGACACCATATCATCCCCAATATATTGGACAAGTGGAGCTCTCCAACATTGAGCTCATGCAGATCCAGGAGAAAACAATGAACACTTCGAGGAAAGACTGGTCCAAGAAGTTAGATGATTCTTTGTGGGCATATCAGACTGCTTTCAAAACAACATTGGGAATGTCCCCATTCTGCATATTCTAAGGCAAGCCCTTCCATCTACCAGTGGAATTGGAACACAAAGCCTATTGGGCCATCAAGGCCCTGAACATTGATTTAAAGGTAGCAGGAGAAAATCGGAAGTTCCAACTGTCGAAACTTGATTAAATAAAATTAGAGGAGTATGAGAATGCCAAGACGTACAAGGAGAAGTCGAGATCCATTCACAACTGGATGATTTCACAAAAATCATTCCAACCCGGTGATCAGGTAATTCTATTTAACTCTCATATACACTTATTACTAGGGAAGCTAAAGTCACAATGGTTGGGACCATTCCACGTTATAAGAGTATTCCATCATGGAGCGGTGGAAATTTTTGGAATAGATGGTCCACCATTCATGATGAACAGATAGCAGTTTATGTATTACCATCACATAGAAAACATGGAGGGAACATTGTCCCCCATACAGCTCAGGTAAATGAGGTAAGAAGGTCGAGCCAATGACCTAAAACAAAGGTGCATCCTGGAAGGCAACCTAGAGGATACACGCCATGTACCACCCATCAACACGGTGTTTAAATTTCCCTTTTCATTTTTCTAACTACTATAAATATATAGTTTAACTAATAAATAAATAGGAATGATGTCGGTGCCTATGGTAAGGTCACTGGAGTTTATCTGAGCCGTCACGAGCTCAAATCATCCTGACCTACCTATGGCATGGGGTTCCTCCTTTTTATATTTTCTTACACAACATGTGTATTAAATTTCACATATATATATATATATATTAGCTTATAAGAAAACCCATGGGGGGGATAGATTAGTTGTCCAAGATCATAACCCTGCTCCAAAAGACCCGGGTTCGAATCCTGAAAACCACCCCATTTCCATCATTTACAATTTTAATAAAACCACATGACATGTCTTTCGATATATGTCGTGTGTGGCATATTTTTCCATTCTTAAATTAAAACTTTTACATATAAAGTAATTAATGTGGATGAATTTTGATGAATCGAAAATTCTAGGACATAGTTCCAAAAGACGAAGGTTCGAAATCAGCTAATCTCTCTGATTCATCCCCTTCTTGTATAATTAAAAACCAAACGACGTGCATTTCTTTCATCCCATGTGTATAGAATGTATAGATTAAATGTATATAAATGATAAATATGGGCAGAAATACAACCTTCACTCCAGTGGTTGAGGGCTTCTATTCGGAACGACAGATCGCCAGTTCGAACCTCACCCCAAGCACCAGACTAAAGGTTGTACTTCTCTTTCTCCATTTTTTAAACACACGCCATGTATTTTCCCACTACATTACGTGTATAGTTTTATTTTTTAATTATATATATATATATATTTATTATTTTTAATTAATATTAATTATTATACATTTTACTATAATTATGTATATATATTTATATTTATATGTTGTAATAATTTTTTTTGAGATACACGGCATGTAGTCTTTATTTACAGGCCGTGTACCTCAGCTATATAAGCCGCAGACCACCCGGCTTCAGGCCGTGTTGTATGGAGCCCCCTCTTCTGCCCATTTTCTTCCCCCGTATGACACACGAACCCTCCTCCCAGATCTGTCGATTTCGTTCGTTTTGGGTTCTGATTTTTCATTCATTTTGATCCTCGATCCACGTATGCCCTTTTACACCCTCTCTTTTAAGTTATTAGAACCGTTAAGGGAGACTTTTGGATTAGTTGACCATTCGGCTTCTGCGGTACACGACCATGATATGAAGAACACATGCTGTGTAATTTTGTACACGACCACACACAAAATGCTTCGCAATTTGAATATACACAGTGTGTATGTTTGGTACACACCGTGTACCTTTCCCCATTGTGCCAGGGTACCATTTTGCACAAATACTCACACACCATTTTCTTCAACATGATGTGTGTTTTCAGTACACATTGTGTATGAAATTATTTTGGATTACCCATGTCTATCCCCCCCACACGGACATGTTCCTCTGGTGATGCACACGCCGTGTCCTATCTGTAGACAGCATGTTCTTTATTATTAGAACTGTTAAAAACGTGGCCATGTCTTTACTAATACATGACCATGTCACCTTTGCATGTACATGATGTTTATGTTCGATACATGCCGTGTACCCCTTCCTGGTCTACCTTATACTCCCTCAACTAGTTTATCCAAAGAACACAAGATGCTATACTAGTTTCACTACACACCGTGTACTCCGAATGCACACACCGTGTACTTTTATTTTTCAATTTTCTCACATTTTCTTTGTTTTCTTTTATTTCCTTTTTATTTTTTTTGTTTTTCTTTCTCTTTCAGGTCATGGAAGGCCGAGATCATTCCCATGGGAAGCGGCCCGCCTGTACCACTGAGGGAGAGAGTCCCATTTATCGTTAGATACGACTCCGACCTGCGATGGAGCCAGACCCAGATGCTTTGGTATAAGAGATCCATCCATTGGCCATCCTTCCACCCCTCACCCCCTCGTCCTAGTCTGGTTCTATTAGCACTGCGACTCCACCACCCCATACCAAGCCTCTGATCTCTATCATTTCATCTCTATCGGCTACCACAAATCATGTGCCCCTTCAGTAGCTGATGGACCCACATCAACTGATTCATCCAACGGGCCTCCATCTGCTTCAGTAGATCCACCCCCAAAGCCAGCTCCAGCTACTTCACATCCACCTAGACCGGGACCTGTAGGTGTTCCCTACCTGATTATGGTGTTCTGTGTCACTGACTTGGCACACGATAGGATCCGATGCTTCTCTCACTATCTGATTCCATTGAGTGGCCACTACCTCGACAACATCGTTCCTCAGTAGCTAGGGATATGGGTAGAGTTTGAGGATCTCCTTGGACACAGTCCACTGCTTTCTATTTTCTAGGTAAACACTCCTATATTCTGAGATTTATTTTTGGAGTTCACGGCCTCATTCGAGTTCGATAGAGCTATGTACCAGGAGACACCTCGTGATGCGGTACCCGTGGTTCGGTTCTGGCTGGGCAACCGACACTTTTCCCTCACCATGACCAAGTTCAGCCGAGGGTGTGGTTTCTACCCCCATCCTATCACCCCACCCCCTATTTCTACCATGTACAGGCCCAAGCTCTATGATATCGTCAATATGTGGCGAGAGATTGTTGGGCCTGACCACCGCTACACCCCTACCTCGTAGAAGAGTACCCATATCACCGACCCCATCCTTCGTTTTACCAACCAATGCTTCAGCGCCATTATTTTCCCCCACAATGAGTATATGGGGGTTGTTACTAGTCATGACATGGATCTCCTTACTTTTGTCATCCGGTAGAACTACCCGGACCTCCCTTACCTCACAAGCTCCTACTTACGTGCCATGTTTACCGGCCTTCAGGGCAACCTGAATGACAAGTTTTATGCCACTTTCCTTTCCCACAACCTATAGGTTTTTTAGCCTTCTCTACACCATGACCTGTTATGTTCACCACAGCGGATGGAATATCTCATGCTTATTCATATGGGATTGTTTCAGAGGCAAGGGGTTCCTACGTCATTGCCCAGGCTCCACCCCTCCCACCAGCTGGCCCTCTTACACCCGCCAATGCACCTCCCCCTCCTTCCCCACCCCTCCAGCTTCCCCACCCCACACCCTTATACTGACCCCACTTCTTCTAGCCTTATTTATTATATACTACCACCATCCCCACCTACCCCAACACCCTCGATCGGTCTCACCCTTTCCCTCCTCCTTGATATGATGGAACCACACTTGGTTCATATAGATAGTTTCTAGGACAGGCTGGGGAAGATATTGGGGATTATTCCTCAGCATCTTGGTATTTCACTGCCCCCTCCACCAGTCTCTGCCTCAGCTCCCGACCCTTCTACAGCTGCTCCACCACCATTTCCTACACTGCCCACATATTTCGTTCACCTCTCTACTCTTGGCCCAGCTACTACTGATGCTACCACCACTGCTTCTAGTATAGGGGGGATGTTGAGCTTCCTATCCAGAGTCCAGCACCTACGACTCATACTTCTACAGCTTCCCTTCCAATTTCCAATTTCGAGCCTCTAGTTTTCATGGCTCCTGAGAATTCTCTTCCGACTGGTTCTGTACTGGATGATTCCTCTTCTTAGGCAATCCCCTAACTAGTTTTTGGACACATGTTTTTCATTGTATATATATATTTGTGATATCATGTGCCTGTGTTTGTTATGTATGTTTGAAAATTTCTCTTTCTTCCCCCCTCACAGGTACTCTGACATGTTTTGTGCTGCACGTTTACATCAAATTTTGTTTTCCTACACCTAGACATGAGGGTAGTATTCTTTTTCCGTTGATTACTTTTCTTTCTTAGTTTACTTCTTTCCTTAATTCCCCTCGGTCTAGTCCATTATTATGTCCCCTCATTACCTTGTTCCTCTTTTGGGCACTTGGTGGACCACGTGTAGTTTTAAGTATGGGGGGGCATCTCTTGACCTATTTAGTCTTTGACCTTTTCAGATTATAGTAGACATCATGATTAGAAGATATATTTTAATATGTCAGGACAATTTTTGTTAATCATATTTTTAAATAATAGGCTGAAATTGGGATATTTTAAATAATTGTATGGTAATTTTGGTCCTTAAGTGTTTTAAAATGATTGCTGATATAATTTAAATTTCAACTTATAATCCTTGGATAATTACATCGATCTGACTAAACAATTATTTCCAAGTCATGACCTCATTGTCTCTTTATTTGTTTTTACCACTCCTGATAAGTATTCTAAACCCTTTTTCATATTCTTTATAATACACTCTTTCTTGAGAGATTCTTTGAATATACACAACTACCAGAATTTTCAATTTTTATTTTCAAATCATGATGAATTTTTGAATTACATTAAAATGATTGAGGCATTAGATTGTTTAAACCTCTTTATCTTGAGACCTAACCTACATTTTATCTTCATGAATCCCATGGAGATTATGAATAACCTTTATAAGAATCCATATTACAAGCCTATTTCCCTTCCTACCATAATTATTTTATAATTTTTCATGATTATTCATTTGAGCTTAAAATAGGGGATTGGAAACACATGGCATAATTTCACGAATTGTCATGAAATTAAGTATGGGGGAAAGCCTCTTGATCATTTAGGGAAAAAAGGGTTCCAAACCAATATTCATGGAAATTATATAGGTCCCATTTGTTTAAAAATAAGTACACACAAAGGGAAATTATACTCACTTGTTAGTTTGTGAACCCTCCCTACTCCACTAAAGGAGATGGTGAGATCATTTGAGCTTCTTGAGGATGTTTTTACATTGAGATTAATTTTGAATATCATGCATTATTATTTAAAGAATTTGGCCTCCTATTTCAAGTCTCAGAGTTATTTTCAAATCTTTACATACCAACCTTTAGCCACAGAAACATCTGACCCTTATTGAAAAGCTCTCATGATTTTTGTAAGTCAATTTTTCTGAAGTGGAGAACTAGTTTTCTTGCAAACCTATGGATAAAATTAATATATCTTTTATTGAGAAATACATTTATTTAAAATTTCTTGAGTGTTCAGTATATTATTGGTGAGGTAAACCATCAAGAGGATTACTTATTTTTGAAATATTGAAACATGTGTTAAAAGATGATGAAAGTAGTTATTTGAATTATATACGAGGCATGATTAGAATATATCCTAAATTGAAACTGTTTTGTATTATTTTGAAAAAAAATCTCCCAAAACATATTATTTACATTTATGATTAACTGATTTTCTTTCTTTTAAAATAAAGAGTCTTTTATTTAGATGTTGACATTTTTTTGCGAACCAGAAAATGACTAAGTATGGGGGAGTTTGATGCACCTGATTTGTGTATACATTTTCATATACACTATAGAAAAATAAGAACATGTTTTCATAAATTACCCACCGCTTAGGGAACAAATACATTGATTTTTGGTAATATTGTTCAATTCTAGGAGATTTATGGAAAAATACACAAAATGGGGTAGAACAGAGAAAAAATTTACAACTACATGGAGTGTACTTATATACATACCGTGTACATTCAAGCTCAGACATGGGTTTACCAGAAAAAATACATACCCAAGTAACCAGAAGCTGGTACACACAGTGTTCCCCTAAACATTCCATGTATACCATTCTAGAAGTAGCTGGCAGATGAGATGATTCTACACACCCATGTGGCCGGCTAAAGGGGACACGCTAGGTTCCACTGATACATGCCATGTATACATTTTTAGAAGAGGTTGGTGACTGAAAAAGAGACTACATGCTATGTATGGTAGTGCTACATGCCATGTAAATTCACCTACCAGGCGGTGGCGTGTTCCAAGTCAATTATGGCGTGTTAGGCTGCCTACCAGCGGAGAAAACAGAGGCAAAAATGCATTTAAAAAAGTACATGATGTGTACTTTTTTCCACATGATGTGTAATTATTTTTTTTTATAAAAGGAAGCCTTAGCCTCCGGACCAAGAGAGGAGGGGTGTGTAGTATTTTCTGGAGAAAAGAGTTGACGTTCCGAAGAAGAGACACTCTGCTGTCATACTACTATCATTCCACCATCTACCGAAGAATCACTTCCACCTCGAAGTTTCAAGCATGATCACATCATGTATCAAGAGTATTTTGTTTATCTTTACCTCCATGCGTTACTAAACACCCAATGTGTTGGTGTTTTGTGAGATTATGAGTTTTAATTTTAATTAAGTTGTTATGAATGTGTTTTTTCAAATAAACACATCTTCTTATTATTAAATCACTTCATCTTGTCACTAGAAATTATGTACCAGACCAAGGGCATAATTTTTAGGGATTCAAAAGAAGAATACTAACGAATATTTTCATGAACATTGGAAGTATTTTTTGACTCAAAATGGACTAAGTCAAATAATTATCTATTAAATACTAACTACTAGACTAAGGAGTTAGTTACTTCATCTCTAAATATAACGTTTACTGGACCGAGAAAATTTTACTCCAAATTAAACCCAGAGTGTTGGGTTATCATGAACAATATAACCTCATAAGCATTTTGATTAAATAAAAAACATTTCATTAACCCATAACCCCAATTCACGTCTTTCTTTATCTATAACAAAATAAAGTTTCTTGTATTTTACTTTTATTCTCTTAATCACTTTATTAAAAAACATAGAACCAATTGTTCTTATTTTCCAAACAAAAAAAATCAACACTAAATTCAGAAAACTTCATTAAAACAAAAATAAAAATTAAGTTAAACAAGATAAAAATAACTCCTTTTTCCATGTGGATCGACCCCTTACTAGTGATATACTTGTTAGGGTAAAAAGAATTTGGGACACCGAAAACCTACCTTCATTGAAACGACTCACCCACATGACAACCCATGATGGGTTCCCCTATTAGTGTTTAGCATATCCATGATGTGTTCCCTTATTGTGGTGTATTTGTTTGTCTGCAACTAGATCGGAGATCATTAAGATATATGTGATGTTCAAATTACCTAAAAACAAACTTTCTGTGGGATTTTCGTACACAGTGATTTTATATGATTTTTGATTTGATTATGCATGAAAATGATTATTCATATATTTTATATAGGCCAAATATTTTATATAGTTTTTTATTTAAAATATTTATTTTATCCAGTTTTGATATATCTTCCATCAATTTAAATGTGAATTCATTTTTTAGTTTCAAATATGTGAAGGGAATACATGTTTTTTTTAATTTCAAAGAAAATTATTTTTGGTTTAATTATTATGGTATTTATTATGGAAAACTTGGTTTCACCCTACTATTATTTATATCTCACACCTTTCCTTTACCTTTAGGTGTTTATAGAGTTTCTTATTCTATGTCCAAGTAAATGGAAAGCACCACTTGGTTGTAGTGAATATTCTTGATACTTGGGACCATGGAGTAATGATGGTGGTCATGGGAGTTTTTTTCCACTTGTTTCACTTAAGTTATTGATAATTACATCTGTTTTAAGTGGTTGTTTCCTTCGATATGTTTATCACTTTTTTGGGTATTGTTATACAAGTTTGTTTCTGATACTTCTCTTTTTATAGTAGTGGACACACTAACTTGTATCTTTTATCTTACGAAATTTTTGTGGAAGATTTTTTCCCTATTTGATATTGTATGATTCCATGTGATAATCACCTATCCATGGGGATTGAAAACACCCTTTGATCTATATTAGATCCATATCAGGTATCAGGGTACTAGGGTACTAGGGTATTTTGTCCGGTTCATGACACCATAAGAGTTTGTAAATCCAAAGGATTCCAACAGGGTATGAAAGTTGAAGAGAACAATTTATGGGTTGAATAAAACACCAAGATCATGAAACATTTGATTTAATGAATGAAATACATGTTTCTCCAAGTGGTTTAGTGGGTGTGAAGTTTCTTTCCTATTAGTATATATTGATACTATATTATTGATAGGAATCGAGATACTAGTCTTAGAGTCTCTTTAGATGTGGTTAAAAAATGTTTCTCCAATATGTTCTTATTTATAGAATTCTAATTTTATGGATCATGATCTATCATGATAGATCATAGTGGATTATTGTTCTAATTAAAGGTACAAACAATGACAAGGTACAAAATAGATTCAGTATATAACAATTCCAGAAGGAATTATTCCCATTTTTGAATGGTATACATATCTACAAGGAAATGAACCCCCAAACACGGGAAAAGTCTGAGAGGATGATTAGTATTACTTATCCATCATAAGTAGGATATGGAATTTCTTTCATTCTATGTACCAAGGTTAATATTTCATATTCATTTAGTATGCTAACAAAATATCATGTAAACCTAATAGAGTGGAATTGCAATGTTGTAAATAATATCCTGAAGTATATGAGGCACACTATGGATATGTTTCTATTTTATGGAAGATATTAAGAAGTAGAAATTAAGGGATATATAGATTACAGTTTCCAAATAGACTAAAAAGATATGAAATCATAGTTAATATTTTTGTACTATCTTAATAGACGAACTATAATCTAGAAGAGCTCAAAGAATCTAGTTTATGTAGATTCTATTATAAAATCTAAATATATTATGGATTCTAATAGAGATAAATAATTGGTATGGATATATAAATATATTGATGTGGATCCTAGTAATAAATATTTTATCACATTGTATTTTTTATTATACTATCATGGTGGTCCAGGATAAGCATACAAGCTCACATAAACAGATAAAGAATATAAATCAGAAGTATCACCTCTTTAGTGTTTTTTCTAATATTGGTGAGGTCATTGTAATGATATATTTCACATAAGATAATTTGGTAGACCTATGAAATAAAATTTTTTCTCATCAATAGTGTAAATATCACAAGAGTGTAACACCCCAAGATTTCATAGTGTGTTATTTCTTCAAAATAATTCAATAACTTGCACTACACGCAACACCGAGTTCAATCACACCATGACATACCAAAAAAACCATTCAAAAGAGGTTATGAATAGTATTAAATAAATTTTAAACTTTATATAATCCTTATAATTTTATAATCCATATTATGAGTTTCTTAGACATAATGCAAGAACAGATTCATTTTCAGTATTGCACTTTTATCAACTTTTAATAGTGAAACATTTTTAAATACAATATTTTAAACTTTTTGACCTAATGAGGACATCAAAAAATTTAAAATGAAACATCCCAAGCTTCCACGGTACGCTTTCCATTGAATAATACAGTAGCGTGTGTTGTACGAAACTTCGAGTTCTAACACACCACAACCAATCAAACTAGCCGGTATGAATAGTAATACCTACCTTTTAAAATTTTAGAAATTTTATCTCTCAAAATGGACTTCATTTTTGGATTCAAAGTATCGAATTTAGCCTAAGGTGAAATTTTGGTACTTTTCGGATAACTTTCATATTTTGATGAATAGTGAAAATTACTAAATTTTAATTAAACACATATTTTTTAATCAAAATAATTAATAGTGATAAATTATGAATTTGAGTGGTTTTAAAGTATATTTAGAATATATTTTTACCATTTAATATAATTTTGGTCATTGGACGTAATTTTACAATTAAACCGTACATAAACACGTGTCAATCTTTTGATAGTTATTATCTCTTAAAAACACGTTTTTTGTTTTGACAGCGGGAATTAATTTTAAATTAATTTCTGCCACTTTTGTGTTTTGAATTTAGAAAAATGGATTCCATATTTGGAATCATGATGTTCAAATTGTGTAAATAGGTAACTTTTATTTTTAGACATTTTGAATAATTATTGCGGTAAATATTTTATTTACCATGGTTAAGGGTAAATCCGGTAAACAAGGGTTAACAAATAATATTATAATAATACTAAATTACCCTAAAACATGTCCTAGCCTTATTGGTTGATACATGTTCGACCATAGGCATATTTGGGTCGATTTGGGGACCCCATGGTGCCACTTGTAGGTGATAGAGACACTTTATTTTAATTAAGTTAAAATGAATACAAAAAGGACACAAGCATATATCTTTTAGCAAAACACTTTTTACATAGGGTTATATATGTTGGATTTTCGACTATAAATATTTATTAGAAAGATAAAAAGATTTTCTACATGATTATATTTTATTTTCAATTTTTGGAGATTATATAATTTAATGTATTTATGACACAATGATGATGCAGTAATTATCATAATAGTGAAAAATTAAAATAATTGATATTATAAATACCCAAATAAATATAATATGAAACTTTTAATGAATTAAACTAATTTTCTAGGATAATATGATATATTATGATTTATTTAATTGACTTTTTTCGAAGTAATCATTCTGTTATGAGTTTCGCAAAAATCAACTATTGAATAGTGTCAAAATTGACATGAAAGAGTTCTTAAAAAAAATATTATATTATTAATTGATATTAAATTCCTAAAAATCTAAGGATCGGCCAAGAGACTTATATCATGATAGGTTAATCATTAATGGACCACTTGGGAGTCTCTTGGATGTATATAGTATGTTTATTAACCATATTATATAAAAATACAAAGAGACATTGTAAAAGTGAAACTAATTAACTTAGAGTTAATACTTAAAGATAAGGTTAATATAAGTTCCCAAACCGGTCTAAATTCTATTGGTTGAGTTTTGTTCTACCTATCCCCACCTTAAAATTTAAATAATCAACTTTGGAGCCATTATAAACCGAATATGAATTTATTATAAATTAATATTTCTAGCTTTTCCAAAGGTGCCCCTCACCCCTCTTATAAAAGGGCACTCTTCCTTCTCATTTATTCACACATTCAAAGCCTTTTGGTTCGGCCAAAATCTGCCCAAATAATCTCCCAACTTCCCTAAATACAACCTAGAGGCCTTAGTGTGATCCGAAAGTCAACCTAAGGAGCCCTTTTGATCAAATCAAAAGGAAGAACCCGAAGAAGAGGTAATGATTTCACCACCCTTTTCCAAGTTCATTTTTTCTTCCACTTATTCTTACTTTGTTGTTACCATTCTAAAATAATATCTCTAGTACAATATATATATTTTGATGTTATTATAAATATGGTACAACCATATTCAGTATTCTATCCACCCTTTGAAAAACATGTCACCATATGTGCATACGTACGGCTTACCGTCTCCACGTCGTGGTGTAATTATTATTCAGTATATTATTATTTGGATGGGTATAATAATGATATGTAACTCATGTAAATAATAAATATAACATGTTAATGATTCTGTATATATGATATACCATCCATTTATATATTATTTTAAAAGAATGATATTGTCGCTCGTGCGTACGTACGGACTACCGTCTCCATGAACGCGATAAGATTCATTCTCCATCGTATCCATTCAAGTATAATTATCATTTTATGATTTAAAAATGATGTTTATGTACTTGATATCATTCTGGATATGAATAATATACAACCTATCCATTATAAACATGTCTTACGTAACAAAACATATAAAAGAAAACAAGTAAGTTAACACCCGAAACAACGATAATACTAAGATATTATTATCAAATCAATATTAAAAGATCATATATGATATCATATTAATGTATATGATTCTTGTATAATTTAATAACAATTATTTCTCCATTATACAGGAGTTTAACCTACCTCAACCAAGGAAAAGTACAAGGTAAGGGGTTTTCATCTCACTCCTTATTCCCCTGAGATTCATGCCATATTGCCACCATTACCTTTTGTGTGGTGTATGTACTTCCCATAATTATATTCTTTGTGTAATACACTTTAATTTATGTGTGTTTACATATTCATTGTATGATACCTCTTTCATGGGTTGTATGTTTCATAAGTTACCAAATTGGTAAGGGTTATTTCACAATCTCTTCATTATCTGAGGTTGTTTATACGTAATAATCTACTGGGATCTCTTTATCATCCACATCCATGTTTCTTAAAAATGTATTTCAAAACATTTTTACTATTTACTAGAATATGGGTTAAAGTCATTTATACCCTTGTTTGACTTTTTATAGGAGGTGTATAAAGGAATCTTTCTGTCGTTTTTCAAACAAGGTGCTTTTTAACCTTTTCGACAAAATTAAGGTAAGAATGTTTTTTAACTTATACGGTGGGTGCGGCTATTTTCCGCCGTTATAAAATCGTCGAAGCTTACCTTACAAGATAATAAGAATATTTTCAAAAAAAAATGTTTTATTTCATAAATATAAGACTCTTAAATGATTTCAAAATAGAAAGAGATATTTTTCTAAAATAGTCTTGATTTCATCTATGTCAACATCCTTTGATGGATTTTAAGCTTATTTGAAGTTGATTTATTATGATACAAAACATCCATATTTTATTGAATGTTTTGTGATATTTTTGACTGTAGATAAGTTATTCTTATGTCACTCATGGTTTTTGTTTAAAGTGTTGACATTTCATAAGTTATTTGTAATCCAAATGTTTATGTTATATTTCAACCTTTCATTCAGATGAATGTGTTAGACATGTATGTTTCGGGTTGGGGACCGGTAAAAGTAATCCCTCCGGTTTGGTCTCCAGTTATTATAGGCACTCCGGGTTGGTGTCCGGTTATTAGAGGAACTCCAGGTTGGGTTCCGGTTACAGTTATACCCAAGGTCTTCGGATGAGGCCTTGATAAAGAAATTAAAGTTCAGCATTATGCATTCCAACATTATGAAAGTGGTTATTGATTTTGCAAGTGATTATTCGATTAGTAGAATATCCATGTGAATAAGTAAATGGAATTATTTCATTTTATTTATGACATACCATGTTGAAAGTTCAAGTTTGAAAGGCTTTGGTTTTAGTTATACATTGCCTTAAATGTTTATTCTTATTTATAAAAGTTTCTCTATATTGTTATCCTTATTGGGCATTTGAGCTCACCCCTTTTCTATGTTTTATTTTTCCCAGGAAGTGAAGTAGTAAATTATGAATGACCTGCAGGGATATTATGTGGGGATATGAGTGTGGATTATGGAGACAATATGTTGTTGTAGTAGTTTTTCATTTTATGATGTAATGTTAGACTTATGAATATATCTAGTGTTTCCAAGGCTACTAAACCAATAGGTCTTTCGAGATTTGATCTTTCTTGTGATCATGCCAATGTTATGTAATAATGCACTGACTCTGGGTAACTAGGGTCGGGGCGTTACAGTTGGTATTAGAGGAAGTTTAGTACAAACCTTGGAAGCTAGATTTAAATACACTCTAATTAGAGCACATAGATTTAAGATGAATTTTGAGGATTAGTATAGAAGAACTTCCTAGAATTTTGGTATTGTAGATATTTTGTGAGTTTTCCGAGAAATACATCCCTATCTGGATACGAGTAGGTAGAGGTGGCTCTGGCACAGATGTACCTAGGGGTAAAACCCGAAAACACCGCTTTGAGCTAGACTCGAACGGGAACTGGTGCACGACAACGGGCCTTGCTGCACTCTTGGTTACGACACTCCCGGGGGATATGCTTAGGATAACTCTCATTTTCTTTACAAATAATTATGAAGTGTTTATGAGTATATACTTTCTCAAAGGAGACATTTTTATGATTATGGATTATATCCATAAACTATTTAATTTATGTTATGTGTTTTACAAGTTTGGGATTAGGTATTGTTATTCATAAACTAATATAATGTATGCCATTGTTTAGAAATGGAGCCCTGTAGAAGGAATGAGAACTCTATAAATGAACATGATACAAAGAGAAATGAGGATCATATATTTTATGGTCTTAAGCCATAATTTACAAGAGAAATAGTCTCGTATGTATTATCATCATATGAAGAAATAATATCATATGTTGATAAGATAAGTAAAGAGTTTACTGAGTCCTATGGATTTGAAGGGAAGCAAGGGAAGAAAGAGATGGAAGAGAGAAAGATGGATAAAGGGAAGAGGGAAAAGAATAATTTTACCATATGTGGTAACTGTGGAAAGAAACACCCTGGAACTTTCCTGAAAGGAATGTGAGTTTGTTATAAGTGTGGAGGAAAAGGGCACAAAGTACGTGACTGCAAGGGTAAGAAAATGGTTTCAAATGTACAATGCTTCATTAGAAAGGAGTTTGGACACTACGCGAACCTATGTCCCAGTCATCAGACTATGCTGCAAATGATGCTATTGGATAATAATCAAGTTATGATACTACCACAGATGAAGAGGAATGATTAGAGTTCTTATGTTGATTATGTCAATTGAGTGTTGTATCAATAATGTACTTGTTATAATAATTATGTAGTATATAAGGATTGTACTGCAGTACTATTTCATTAAGGACTTGAGATTGTGTGGAACAAAGAAAAGTGACTCAATAGAAGGATAAATTTTTGGAAAATATATGGTTGAGATAATGATAAACCATAATATAGTTCTGATACTGAGGTAGTGATTTTGGAATAATACATGATTGTTTTGGATAAATTATATTGGATATTCTTGACTACCTCGGAACTTATTAATGATTTGTATATTCCATCATTGTTGGGGTTTAAATCATTTTTGGATTGATGAAGTATATCCAGCATTCTATATGGAATAAGGGAGCATGAATGTAATCAATAAGGAATAGGGTAATTCAGGATGTTTCAGTGTATTAAATTAATACATGATGAAGGTATTCATATGCTATTACGGGGTAAAAAGGATCTACATTATGTTTACCTTCCTTATAAATGTTGGACATTGAGTTTGGACAGAAGTATTTTGGATAGTTCTAGTTTGGATTATTTTGGATTGCCATAAAAGGATAACCCGGAGGTCGGGTGGCAACCCGTCGCGACCGGCAAGGCCGCGAGACTTGAACCTGCAACCGAAGGGTGACAAGGGTGTATCACCTACCACTGGCCCACGAGATGTCTTGGATTAAATAATGTAGTTTTTTTAAAAGATCTGGTAGATGAATTATAAATTCATTTATTTTGGAACCCTGTACGAATAGTATAAATAGAAAAAAATTTACGTTCTATTATCTTTTAGAGTGAAAGATGAGTTTGTGGTAGAAATTTATTAATGGATAAAACTATTTTTATAAAGTAAGTATATCTCCTTATGATCTTAGACAATCTTATAAATAAATTTCTCAACATTAATAAAAGGAACTTAGTACAAAAATGTTGTCCTAGATGGTACCTTAAATCATCACTAATTCCTGGCTTTGGGATTGTTGGCCTTTTCATAGCCATGTTCTCTACCACTCTCCATCAGATAATTGATGGATAGATTTCTCTTCCATATCCATATTTTCCTACATGGAACCCTAGTATGTGTTATTTTCGGTAAACTTCATACTTTCCACTCTTTATTTTAAATAGAGGCCTCATTAATTAATTTTTCGATGTGGGATTTCAACTAAGATATTTTGAAACGTCAAAAATGTGTTATCCCAATACCCTATGTTTTGTTGAATCGATGGTATTTCAAATCATCATAGATTGATGAGTTCAAGGACCTCAAGTTTATACTTGTTTGTGATTGATGACCTCAATCACTACCTATAAATATTTACATTTTTCCTCCAATTATATGTGTCTAATTTCCAGCAATGTTCTCCTAATCAAGTTCATAATTTGGTGGTGACCCTTTCATTTCTCTTTTCCTCATATTAAGAATAAATTTTAGTAACCCAATTTCCGATGTGGGTTTTCCCACAAATATATTTTCTATTTTCAACCTTTTATTTTCGAATAACAATTTCATATTGTGAGGACGCAATTTATTGAAGGAGGGGAGAATCTAACACCCCAAGATTTCATAGTGTGTTATTTCTTCAAAATAATTCAATAACTTGCACTACAAGCAACACCGAGTTCCATCACAACATGACTTACCAAAAAAATTCCATTCAAAAGAGGTTATGAATAGTATTAACTAAATTTTAAAGTTTATATAATCCTTATAATTTTAGAATCCATATTATGAGTTTCTTAGACATAATGCAAGAACAGATTCATTTTCAGTATTGCACTTTTATCATCTTTTAATAGTGAAACATTTTTAAATACAATATTTTAAACTTTTTGACTAAATGAGGAGATCAAAAAATTTAAAATGAAACATCCCAAGCTTCCACGGTATGCTTTCCTTTGAATAATAGAGTAGTATGTGTTGTACGCAACTTCGAGTTCTAACACACCACAACCAATCAAACTAGTCGTTATGAATAGTAATACCTACCTTTTAAAATTTTAGAAATTTTATCTCTCAAAATGGACTTCATTTTTGGATTCAATGTATCTAATTTAGCCTAAGGTGAAATTTTGGTACTTTTCGGATAACTTTCATATTTTGATGAATAGTGAAAATTACTAAATTTTAATTAAAAACACCTTTTTTAATCAAAATAATTAATAGTGATAAATTATGAATTTGAGTGGTTTTAAATTATATTTAGAATATATTTTTACCATTTAATATAATTTTGTTCATTGGACAACATTTTACAATTAAACAGAACATAAACAAGTGTCAATCTTTTGATAGTTATTATTTCTTAAAAACACGTTTTTTGTTTTGACAGCGGGAATTAATTTTAAATTAATTTATGCCACTTCTGTGTTTTGAATTTAGAAAAATGGATTCAATATTTGGAATCAGGATGTTAAAATTGTGTAAATAGGTAACTTTTATTTTTAGACATTTTGAATAATTACGGCGGTAAATATTTTATTTACTATGGTTAAGGGTAAATCAGGTAAATAATGGTTAACAAATAATATTATAATAACACTAAATTACCCTAAAACATGTCCTAGCCTTATTGGTTGATACATGTTCGACCATAGGAATCTTTGGATCGATTTGGGGACCCCATGGTGCCACTTGTAGGTGATAGGGACACTTTATTTTAATTAAGTTAAAATAAATACAAAAAGGACACAAGCATATTTCTTTTAGAAAAACAATTTTTACATAGGGATATATATGTTGTAATTTCGACTATAAATATTCATTAGAAAGATAAAACGCTTTTCTACATGATGATATTTTATTTTCAATTTTTAAATTTTAAATAATTTAATTTATTTATGACACAATGATGATGCAGTAATTATCATAATAGTAAAAAATTAAAATAAATGATATTATAAATACCCAAATAAATATAATATGAAACTTTTAATGAATTAAACTAATTTTAGAGGATAATATGATATATTAGGATTTATTTAATTGACTTTTTTCGAAGTAATCAATCTGTTATGAGTTTCACAAAAATCAACTATTGAATAGTGTCAAAATTGACATAAAATAGTTCTTAAAACAAATATTATATTATTAATTGATATTAAATTCCTAAAAATCTAAGGGTTGGACAAGAGACTTATATCATGATAGGTTAATAATTAATGGACCACTTGGGAGTCTCTTTAATGTATATAGTATGTTTAGTAACCATATTATATAAAAATACAAAGAGACATTGTAAAAGTGAAACTAATTAACTTAGAGTTAATACTTAAAGATAAGGTTAATATAAGTACCCAAACCTGTCTAAATTCTATTGGTTGAGTTTTTTTCGACCTATAACCACATTAAAATTTAAATAATAAACTTTTAAGCCATTAGAAACCGAATATGAATTTATTATAAATTAATATTTCTAGCTTTTCCAAAGGTTCCCCTCACCCCTCTTATAAAAGGGCACTCCTCCTTCTCATTTCTTCACACCTTCATAGCCTTTTGGATCGGCCAAACACTTCCCAAATACTCTTCCAACTTCCCTAACTACATCCTAGAGGCCTTAGTTTGATCATAAAGACAACCTAATGAGCCCTTTTGATCAAATCAAAAGGAAGAACCCGAAGAAGAGGTAATGATTTCACCACCCTTTTCCAAGTTCATTTCTTATTCCACTTCTTCTTCCATTGTTGTTACCATTCTAAAATAATAACTCCAGTATCATATATATACTGTGATGTTATTATAAATATGGTACAACCATATTCAGTATTCTATCCACCCTTTGAATAACATGTCACCATACGTGCGTACGTACGGATTACCGTCTCCACGTCGTGGTGTAATTATTATTCAATATATTATTATTTGGATGGGTATAATAATGATATGTAACTCATGTAAATAATAAATATAACATGTTAATTATTCTGTATATATGATATAACATCCATTTATATATTATTTTAAAAGAATGATATTATCGCTTGTGCGTACGTACGGACTACCGTCTCCACAAACGCGATAAGATTCATTCTCCATCGTATCCATTCAAGTATAATTATCATTTGATGATTTAAAAATGATGTTTAAGTACTTGATATAATTCTGGATATGAATAATATACTACCTATCCATTATAAACATGTCTTACGTAACAAAACATATAAATGAAAACAAGTAAGTTAACACCCGAAACAACGACAATACTAAGATATTATTATCAAATCAATATTAAAAGATCATATATGATATCATATTAATGTTTATGATTCCTGTATAATTTAATAACAATTATTTCACCATTATACATGAGGTTAACCTACCCCAACCAAGGAAAAGTACAAGGTAATGGGTTTTCATCTCACTCCTTATTCCCGTGAGATTCATGCCATAATGCCACCATTACCTTTTGTGTGGTGTATGTACATCCCATAATTATATTCTTTGTGTAATACACTTTAATTTATGTGTATTTACATATTCATTGTATGATACCTCTTTCATGGGTTGTATGTTTCATAAGTCACCAAATTGGTAAGGGTAATTTCGCAATCTCTTCATTATCTGAGGTTGTTTATACGTAATAATCTACTGGGATCTCTTTATCATCCACATCCATGTTTCTTAAAAATGTATTTCAAAACATTTTTACTATTTACTAGAATATGGGTTAAAGTCATTTATAATCTTCTTTGACTTTTTATAAGAGGTTTATAAAGAAATCTTTCCGTCGTTTTCCAAACTAGGTGCTTTTTAACCTTTTCGACAAAATTAAGGTAAGAATGTTTTTTTAACTTATACGGCGGGTGCAGCTATTTTCTGCCGTTATAAAATCGTTGAAGCTTACCTTACAAGATAATAAGAATATTTTCAAAAAAAATGTTTTATTTTATAAATATAAGACTCTTAAATGATTTCAAAATAGAAAGAGATATTTTTCTAAAATAGTCTTGATTTTATCTATGTCAACATCCTTTGATGGATTTTAAGCTTATTTGAAGTTGATTTATTATGATACAAAACATCCATATTTTATTGAAGGTTTTGTGATATTTTTGACTGTAGATAAGTTATTCTTATGTAACTCATGGTTTTTGTTTAAAGTATTGACATTTCATAAGTTATTTTTAATCCGAATGTTTATGTTATATTTCAACCTTTCATTCAGATGAATGTGTTAGACAAGTATGTTCCGGGTTGGGGATCGGTAAAAGTAAGCCCTCCGGTTTGGTCTCCGGTTATTAGAGGAACTCCGGTTTGGTCTCCGGTTATTAGAAGAACTCCAGGTTGGTGTCCTGTTATTAGAGGAACTCCGGGTTGGTGTCCGGTTATTAGAGGCACTCCAGGTTGGGTTCCGGTTACAGTTATCCCCTAGGTCTTGAGATGAGGCCTTAACAAAGAAATTAAAGTTCAGCATTATGCATTCCAATGTTATGAAAGTGTTTATTGATTTATCAAGTGATTATTCAATTAGTAGAATATCCACGTGAATAAGTAAATGGAATTATTTCATTTTATTTATGCCATACCATGTTGAATGTTCATGTTTGAAAGGCTTTTGTTTTAGTTATACATTGCCTTAAATGTTTATTCTTATTTATAAAAGTTTCTGCTATATTTCTATCCTTACTGGGCATTTGAGCTCACCCCTTTTCTATGTTTTATATTTCCCAGGAAGTGAAGAAGTAAATTATGAATGACCTGCAGGGATATTATGTGGGGATATGAGTGTGGATTATGGAGACAATATGTTGTTGTAGCAGTTTTTCATTTTATGATGTAATGTAAGACTTATGAATATATCTAGTGTTTCCAAGGCTACTAAACCAATCGGTATTTGGAGATTTTATCTTTCTTGTGATCATTCCAATGTTATGTAATAATTCACCGACTCTGGGTAACTAGGGTCGGGGCGTTACAAAGAGAGATAGTTGTTCTAGTGTAAGTAGGAGTCTATTAGAGTTCATTCCCTAAAACCAACTAAATTCTTACTTTCAATTATCCATATATTATAAACCATGAATATTAATAAATATATTATCACATGTTGAGTTTTATTTGGAATAACAATAATATGATAATGCACTAATAGTATTTTTTGGGTGAAAGTGTTATATTATTTCCCCACTATAACGAGAAACTATAAGTGATATGATTATATTTTTAAAAATATGTTATATAGTATAGATGGAATCTATAATAGTGGACATAGAGGATATTTTTGACTATCAAGTGTTGGACTCTCATAAATGGATGAGTCTTTAACTCATGATGTTTCACACATTATAATCAACAATAGAGATGTTTATGAGGTTATACCCACTAATAAGAATTTCATATGTTTTATGTGTTATTTGATATTCCTATATATGGATCTATATATTGATTCTTAGACAATGAATTGTTATTAATATATATAATTAATCACCTCATTTTATGTAGTGAAAAAAATTATGATTATAGATACTCATGATATGGTAGGATATATTGAGTATTTCATAAGTGATATGACATTAATTAAATAAGTCAAGAACGGGTTTTCCCTTCCAAGACCACAAGAAGATATCACATACCCATTTATTGAAATAGAACTATATGATTAATTCCATGGAAATTTCAGTTTATTGATGACTTAATTTTATGTTCTTAAAGAAATATATATTAATCATATTGGTTGATTACAAAGGTACACAACCATATTGAGGAGATAATGAGAGAAATTGATGATATTTCAATGTATTTGTTCGTATGAGGTTATTATCATTGTAACATTAACATGTTTATCTATGGGTAACTTGAAATATTTTTAGATGATAATATTATACTTTTTTCATGATCACATTATTACACTAAGAAATTGAACTATAGGTAAATGCAATAAATGCATTCAAAACCTCAGATTAAATTAGATTTGAATTTAATATTTTGAATAAATATTATTTCCATGATTATGGAATAATGATTATCCCAATTTTATTAATCACATAAATTAAATATCATATTATCCATGTTTATAATATATGAGAGTTAGATATGAAAAAATATTTATTTAATAGTTAATGAATATAATATTTATTTATTTATTAAATAATATAATTTTATTTTTTTATAAGAAAATATCTATTATTAAAGTTTTGACAAATACTGAGGAAGATTAACATGTCGAGCTAAGTGATTGATAAAAATTACCTATTTTATTTAACATTATTTAAATAAATAATTATATATATTTACATGAATGATATAAAAGTATTCATGAGTTAGTGTATTTCCAGAAATATAATAATTATATAATAATTAATAATTTACATTGGGTTTATTTAGAGTTACAATTAAATAATGGACATTGTGAAATTATTAATTATCTAACCCTAGGTATATAACCCATCTTATATAAATTTTAGTGAATGTGATAATTTATTCGAACCATGATATTCTATGAAGATAATTCCCTCAAAACATAGTAATAACCACTCAATAATTCTAAAACAAGGAGATATGTTCATCCACCTCCTCCCACTAAAGATTAATTGAATGACAAATAATTCTCCAAGCCTTAAGGAATTATTATGATCAATTTAAAATGTCATAAGTCAGTCAATATCTATGTGGTAGCCCACAATGTTCAAGCAGTGACATTTTTGAAGCTTCTGTGGATATCACTAAAGTATTATTCTCTGTATTCATCATCGTAATGATGAAAATATAAGAACGTCAATTGAATTTATAATCAATGATGAAAGAATTACTATGTTAGGTAAATATAATTATAAATTAGTAATAAATTATATGTTAAAAGATACTCTATTTAAATATTCTTGGATTATGTTTATCCATTTCAATGAATTGGACTAATGTAATTGTCGAAAAATATTATTAGGAATGTTCCCAACAACTTCTATTTTTTAGAACCATTAACTTCTTAGTATAGTGGCCTAATCACCCTTTATGTTATCGTTTACAGGTTTTCAAGATTTAGTTGAAGCTTATATTAAGAATTATTGTGTCAAAGTACGTGGTGGTTAACTAGAGTTGGAGGGGTTTCATTTATATTTTATTTTACCCCATGTATGCTAAGTATTATTATATCGTATTATCATTTCTATGATTATTTTTTCATATCTATGGGAAAAATTAAAAATTATTGGTCTCATGTAGTTATATTATCAGGTTAGGCTTTCATTAGTTGGTGAGTAGTTATTATCAAATCAAAAAGGTTAATATCTCCCACATAGTGATGTTTCCACACTTTGTGTTAGTTTTCCTCTTGTGACCTATTAGAAGTGGGATTTGGGGGTTACCCTTGATCTACCCATTAATTAAATATGAGTCATAGTAGAGTAATATTGTGATAATATGGAATTATATTGAGGTTTAGGATATATTTTATAGTAGGAATTGGTAAAAATTTCATTGAGTTAGTAAAAAAATATTATATCAGAAATTAGGTTAAGACGTAAACTAATTAAACTAACAAAGGCTGCGAAAGTAAACACATTGTCATCAAATTCCAAGATTTTATAAATAATATTTTAAAGGATGGATTACTATTTATTGGGTACTATGTTATAGTACGCATGAATCATTTTGTACTATAATGTTTTTGGGTACAATAAAAGTGGTTGGGTATGTGCCCAAAAATGGATTTCATCAGTTTCTTCAAATAAATCCTTAGAATTAGAAAACAGAAACCCTATGAGAATCGAATAAAATATATTTTCAAAAATAATTTATTATTAAAAAATATATATAAGAATTTTATTTGATTGTAATTCTTTCTTCATTATCGAACCGGTTAAATTTTTCTTATCATTTGATTGTTCCAATGGAGGATCAAATGGTAGAGTCTCTATATTTGTATCCATGTGTGATCTATGAATCTTAGAACATTATCATTGTATCTAAGAGTACTATCATGGAGGATCCAAACCACTTGCATCAATATTTATTGATCTAAACAATAATATTTCCACACATGAATGAATCTCTCTTATTATCTCGATCTCTCAATAGGGAGGAGGAGGATCATCACTCTATTTCCTTGAGTGCATTCTTGAGAATTACTATCTTGGGTTATAGAATATTCTTTTCAGATAATTTGGTGATCACAACAAATCCCATATTCCACAAAATGATATAATGGAGTTTATACATCTATGGTTAACAATCAATAATTGAAAAATAACCCTATTAAATTATTAACTCTAAAATTGCCCCTTTTAAAATAATAATAATTATATTATTATTATGTTCCATGGAATTTACTAAAAATGAAGATTATATAAATATATCATTTTATTTTTACCATTAAACTGATCCGAAAATCCTACTCAACATTTATCAAGCCTTGAATAATAACTATTTATTTAAATAAATAAATATCATTGTGTTATTTCTTCAATAATAAATAAATATTATATTCACTAACTGATGAATAAATATTTATTTATTATTTTCGTGATCAAATAAGTAATTGTTTTTTACCGTGTTAATAAAAAAGAGATAACTAAACATTATATATTCACATTATTGATTATTAAATAAAAATATATACTTAATATTAAACATAAATATATATTCTTTGGAATAACTAGTAATTGAATTTATGAAATCTACATAACCTAAATAATTATTCAACCATAAGTAATGAATAATATTTATTCAAATTGATAAATTGGAATAGAATTTAACTATGATTTTGGATACACATAGTGTGTGAACCTATTTGACGCTTTATCAATGGCATTAGGAGAACAATCCTAAAGTCTAGATTTGGCATCAATTAATACACCAAGGAACCCATAAAAAATTAAATTAATGTTGCAAAAAAAACTATTCTACAGATAGTCATTTTTTAATATAATCAATTTTTCTTGATATCCCATAAAATAGTTCACATTACCTATGTCATCAACCTATATGCTTGATGAATATTTCATGGTGTTAGTCCCAAGTTGTGTTTTGGTTGTATTTTTTGTTAATTGATCAGCATGATGATGAAATAAATCATGATGAGAAAGGTGATATATGAAAATTCATATTGAAAGGGATTGAATAAAGTTTTCAATTGGATTGTGAAAGATGTTTTTGGGTTCTCATTTTTTCTAGGAAAGGAGAAAGGAATTTTGAATCACATTGTTTCATGGAAAAAATCATATTACAGATTGTTCTGAAAAGAATCTGACTCATATTTTCACAATAATAAGACTCACTGTAAAATCCCATCGTAACGAGGAGAATTTTTTTTGTAAGTAATTATTTTGATTGAACTCAGATCAGGTTCGGTATGAAATTGAATTCATCTTACTGAAAGTAAATGGTCATTTGAATCACATTGGATATGATATAAAATAAGTGTTTGTTTTTATTGATAATTAGATTCCCCATGATACTGATAAATTTAATTTGATGATTCTAGGATGTTTTTTATTTCATATAAATCATAAGTTGAATTGTGAACATGTGATGCAAAGAGTGATGAAAGAAAGGGGGAGTAAAAGAGATATTTACAATTGCAAAGGTGGTGATGATTAAAGAGGTGGTGTCAATTGAAAAGGTGGTATCAATTAAAAATGTGGTGCCAATTGAAAAGGTGGTGCCAATTGAAGAGGTGGTTCTAAGTAAAGAGGTGGTGATGATTTACAGTATGATCAAATTGTCAATCAGATAGGCTATAAACATTATATACCGAGAATGATCATACCCAGTATGATCATATTCACAATGATTATATTTAAGATGATTTTCTTCAGAAAAGATCGTACTCAAGTTGAGAAGAAAATAATGTATCTAGAATGAATGAAAAGTTACAATACCATCCAATCAAAGTCTGATAATGCTAAATTTGATATAAAATAATGTTAAAGTCATGATGGAAGTCATGATACAACCATAGGATTTTGAATGAAGTATTTTTTTTAATTGGGTCAATATAATAGAAGAAGAAGATAAGATAAAAAATGTAGTCAACAATTTAAAAATGGTTGAAGTACATTTTAGGATTCTAAATGGGTCAAAAGAAGAGGAAGGGATATAGTTTTGAATCTCAAGTGGGCCAAAAGAAAAAGAGAAGGACATTTCAGAATGAATTGTCAAGGGGGATGTATATTCAAATGAAATATTTTAATTCAAATCAATTATGAGAATTTGTATTTAGAAAATCAGAATGGTATCCATTTATTCAAACATTTGTCTTCAATTGATATACTGATTTGTATTGAAGAAATTTATTGAGAAAATTCAGACTCATGTATTGGAATGGGGATGATGATTCAAATGAAAAGTCTAAAGAAGAATATTAAGTTTGAATATTAATATAGAATCATTGAGAAGAGTTAAATATTTCTAAATACATCTTGATATTTCATGGGAAATTGAAATTTGGGTGAATTTGTGTGAGTGAGGAAGAACATTGGGACTCCCGCCAAAGATTCATTTGGGTCACCTATAAATTTTGAAAAGTACATTGTAATTTTTTGTATAAAGATGTTCTATTCATCACAGTAGATAGAGAAGCTCTGAGTTTTAGAGATAAGAATAATTTTAACATTTTGATCTTGTATTGAATAATTTTTTAAGGAGAAGTAAAAAATTATATTCTACTGATCATCGTATCAGGATGAAATAATTGATTTTGGGATTTATGTATTGAGGTTCTCAGACTGAGGAAGAATTTTATTCTAAATTTAAGTGGTGTCGATTAATTTCTATTATATTTTGAAAGAAAATAGGACTTAGGAAGAATTTTATTCTGAATTCAAGAGGTGATGATTCATTTCTATTGTATTCTGAATGAAAATCATACTAGAAGAATTTTATCAGGGAGAATTGTACTTAGTGTAATCTGACTCAAAAATCAGACAGGGTTTTTGTAATAGTTCAAGAAGTTATTAATTTTATTCTAGGTAAGAAATTAAAGAATTTTATTTCAATTGAATAGATTTTTTGAATTGAAAATAATTATAGGTAACATGAGTTGTCACAAAATTGTTGTATTTCCTTATTTGTGAAAATATGGTGCACATGCACTATTGCGATTGTTTTCATAGTGATACATGAGTGAAAGGGTACATACTACTCATTGTAATCCAAGGATTGTTTTGTTGTGGATTATGTGGTATTATATCATTTCCAAACTATACCAAGGATGTAGCTATTATTATTTAATAATTAACCTTGATAATAATTGTCTTCCTTTAGACATGTGTTCAAATTGATTTTAGTAGGGAATTGAATATTTAATAGGAAAAAAGGTTTTTTTCAATTTAAACATAAAATAAAAAGGTATCATTGATTCACCCCTCCTCTTGGTGATGCAGTTACACTGACTGGGCACTTACAATTGTTATTGGAGCTAAAGGTTTCATTTTCTTATCCTTTGTTTAAGTATTTGAAGAAAAAAGTGTTATAGAGAATCTAAGATATGTGAATATTAATGGGATCACAATCATAAATGATAGGAATTATCATATATGTAATGGAAGAATGATATAATATATTATATCTCTTGGTTATGATGTTTGAAAATATATTATAGATATTTTCCCTCCTTATATTGAGAATTATCCTCTCATAAAAGTTGGTAAGGAAAACCTTGATAATGATGGAAGAGAATAGAATGGTTTACTCTCATCACTTTCCAAAAGTGAGTTTCTAAGAGTAAAAGGAGTTTCCACTTCCAAAAAAAATTTAGGATAATATAAATTACATTTATGAAGTAAATATAAAAGTGAAGAAGGTAATGTTTCAAATATGGATATTGAAGTTTGAATACCTCAATATGGGTGAGCATGAATTGTTTGATGAATTCTTTACCAGGGTAAATGAAATTGTGATCACTATTATATGTCTTGTTTAAAATTTATAAGATTCTACTATTGTTAAAAATATCTTCAAAATTACTCCTCAGAAGTTTGATTCCATGGCCTCTTCATTGAAAGATAGAGATCCATAAACATTATCTCTGGATTATTTTCATAGTACTATCATTACCTATGAAATGAAAAGGGCGAATTATATTAAAGGATAAAAAAAAGTGTACAGAGAAATTTATTTCAAGGATATCAATAAATAAAGGTTGAATATGATTCTTGAAGAAGAATAAACTAAAGATTCTAATTCTGGAAATAAGCTATGTAAAAAACTCAATGAAATTTTATCCTTGTTTTCTAAAAATGTGAAAATTGGTAAAAGAAAATAAAAAGGGAAACATCCCTCTAATTTTTTTGGTGTGGATCCATAGATTATTTTGTTTCTATTTATCCTTGATGATGTAATGAAGTTTAAAGTGATTAAGAATAAAATTAAGGAGATGAATGAGGACTAAAAAATCTTGGAAGGAAAAGGGTGATAATATAAACTTATATTACAATTGGAAAGATAAGAAGTTCTAAAAATACAACATGATGTGATTTTTTACTAATGAAGACGATATTGAAAAGGATAAAAAATATATTGAGGAAATTTTTTGGATTGAAATATTTAATGAGTAAAGTTCTTCTTTTAGTGGAAGAAGTTGTTCTGAAGAAGAAGAAGAAAGTAAAGATGAATTAAAAAAAATCTATTGAGCATGCTGGGTAAAATACTTATATTGAAAAAATGAATGATGAATAATTCATAAGAATAAGTTGTAATGAAGTAGAAACTCAAATTGAAATATATTTGAAATAAGTGTTGAAATAATTATTGAGAAATAACAGAAGGCTTGAAAAGAAAAACAAGAAGTTCGAAGAAGAATGTTCATCAACAAGAAATCAAGAATTTTTTTCTGGGGAAAAAGTGAAGATGATGGAAGATATTTATGGTTTTAAGAAATACTTTCAAAAATAAAATAACCACAATGAGTATCTGGAAGTGAAGTTGAAGAAAAAAATAATAAGAGTTGGAATTTGTCCAAAAAACATTATAAAGTGGAATTGAGAAAAAAAAGATTCCAAAACACTATAACATAAGTTAGTGAATTATCTTGAAATGTGATACCCAACAAGGTTTAATAACAGTTACATTCAAAGGGTGAGAATAAATATAGAGGTGTTTCCAATATAAAGAATGATGGTAAAGTCATGTCTGTATCAGAAACAAAAAAGTTGGAAATTCATAAGTCTTAAAGAACCATCAGTCTGAAAATGTTTTGAAACATTTTGAATCCAAAAATGTTTCCAATAATTCTAGTTTCAATAAATCTAAAAATTAAAGACATAATATGATTGTTTACAAAGACTTCAGTGGATCAAGAGATAATGACAATAGTTTTGCTGAGAAATGTATTCAGAAGTCCATTCAATATGGATGTTTCATAATGAAATAGTCATTTTATGGCTATTGTTGGTATTGTGGGGGATGTGGATACACAATAAGTATGTATTGGTTTAAAAAAAAATTCGACTATCATAATGGTTATGAAGGGAAGAGTTTTATAGGGAGTTAATCCCCACAAATAAATAAGAATGATAAATTGTTTTCCATGAGTAGGTAGAAGTAAAGATTGAAAATAGGTTCCAACCCTTGGAAACTATTTGGGAACGATATGAACAACCTGTACACCTTTCAAAAGGATGTATTGTTCTATTACCAACAAAAAATGTTTCTAAACAAACCTAAGAAGCCAGATGTTTTGGAATTTAAGAAATGCAAATCTTCTAAGTTCGAAAAGAAAGAGTGCTTCGTTGTCTAGCCAAAACACATTGACAAGGCATGAAATTAGAGAAAGAACAAGAGAAAGTGAAATAAGATAGAAAGAAACATAATTTTTAAGAAATAAGAAATGTTAATGAAAATGTATCAATGGATTGTGGATATTAGAAAGAGAAGCATGATATAAACAATTATTCAACTATCTTTCCAGAACAAAACAAAAGAATATAAAAAATGATACCCACTGATTGTAAAAAATATTTCAAAAAATAATGAAAATTATAAATCCTCATCATAATATTCTAAAGATAATAAATAAGTTTTTATAAAATTTGATATGTATTAATAGAAGAAATAAATCCCATCCAATGAGAAATACAAGAAAAAGACGAAAAAGGAAAGACAAATAGAGGACTCTTAGTCTGGTTATTGTTTCTAGAAAACAATTGTGGTTCCGAATTATTCATTAATATCCTTTTATACTTTTGATAACTTTTATTTATTTTATGGAGTGAAAATAAATAAGATATAATTGATGAGACTCTTATTATTTTTAGAAAAGAAAGTAATGAGTTTATGAATAATATGGGGATTTGAAAAGTTATTTTTATACAATTGAACTTTCCGATGTGTTTCTTGAGATGAGTGTCAGTTACTATTATTCTATTAATGATTTACCCTATCAATAAAATGTTATAAGAAATATGAATATGGTATTACATGAATATCATGTTATGGAAAACATTGACCTCCAAGAATATACACTATTTGATTATACATTGGGTTTCAACATGTAGAATTACATTTATTTAGTAAAAGTTTCTTTATTAAGAAACTCATGTGATATATATGTTTAAGAAAAGTCCCAAGATTTAGAATTGAAAAGATACAACCCTTGGAAATGATATGATTTGTGATAAACATGTCTTGATGTGACCATTGAATGTATTTGTAAATAAGGTTGAGAGATAAGGTAAATGAGGAGAGATGAAAGAAAAATTGGGAGTAATAAATGAATTGAAAGAATAAAAAGAAAGAAAAGAAAAACAATAGAACTTCTTTTTTTCAAGAGGAATATGTGGTTGAAGTGGGTATTGACAAAAAATACAAAGGGATATATTTTTTGTCCCAATTTGTGTTTTGGTTATATTTTTTGTCAACCAATCAATATGATGAAGAAAAAAAGCATGATGATAAAATTGATGTATGGGAATTTGGATTAAAATAGATTGAATAATTTATTCAATTATATTAATAAAGATGTTTGTGGTTGATTGGTTTTGATAGTGAAGAAGAAAGGAATTTTGAATCACATTGTTTCTTGGATAAATCCTTCTAAGGATTATTTTAATAGAATCACACTCATGTTTTAAAAAGAACTAGACTGACTTTAAAACTACATCATAATGGGAAGAATTTTTTTGGAGGTAATGATTTTGATTGGACTCAACTATGGTTCAATATGAATGTGAATTAATCTTACTAAAAGTAAATGGTCATTAGAATCACTTTGGAGTCAATATGAAAGAAGTGTTTCTTTTTATGGAGAATAAAAATCTCAGTGACACCAAGAAATTAAATGTGATGATGATATACTAATTTTATTTCATATAAATCATGAGTTTAATTGTGAACTTTTTATGTATTCATGATGAAAGATAGGGGGAGTAAAAGAGATGTTTCTAATTGAAAAGTTGCTGCTGATTGAAGTGATGGTGAAAATTAAAAATGTGTCTCCAATTGAAAAGGTGGTGCTAATTAAAGAGGTGTTGTAGAGTGAAGAGGTGGTGCTGATTTAATATAGCATCAGATTATACATTGGACATGCTATAATATTTTAATAGCAAGAATGATCATACCCAATATGATCGTATTCACAATGATCATATCCATGATGATTGTTTTCAGGAAATATTTTACTCAGGTTGAGAGGAAATCAAAGTAGTTGTAATGAAAGAAAAGTTATGATATATTACAATCCAAGTCTTACGATGCTAAATCTTATCTAAAATTAGTTTAAATTCATAAAAAAATTAATGGTAAAAGAATAGGATTTTGAATTAACTGTTTGTTTTTTTAAGTTTGTAAAGAGAAAAGAAGAGGATAATGACATAAAAAATGAATTAAACCCTTTCTGAAGGTTTGAATTACATTTTAGGCTTCCAACTAGGTCAAACGAATAGGAGAAACTGATGTTTTGAATCTCAGCTAGGTCAGGAGAAAAAGAGAAGGATATCACTGAATGAATTTTCAAGGGGGAGTTGTACATTAAAATGAAATATTTTGATTCAAATGGGTTCTAAAAATCACATTCAGAAAATAAGAATGGTATCCATTTCTTCATACTTTTTTTCAATTGATAAAGATATTTGTATTGATAAAATCAGATTTTTTTAAATTAGACTAATGTATTGAAATCAGAATGACAATTAAAATGAAAAGCAAGAATAATGATATTAAGTTTGAAGAAGAATAAATAATATTCGAGAATATTTGATAAAGTCAAAATGGATCATGAGATTTCAGGGGAAATTAAATTTAGGGTGAATTTTTGTAAGCTGGAAAGAATTTTTGGGATTCCCAACAAAGTTTCATTTGGGTGACCTTTAAAAGGTGAAAAGTACATTTTATTTTTTTGGTATTATGAAGTACTTTTTACCACAATAGAGAGAGAATGTCTGAGTTTTAGAGAAGATAAGAAGTTTTCTGTTTTGATATTGTTTTGAATAAGTTTTAATAGAGAAGTGAAAATTGTATTCAGCGGATCCTTGTATTTGGATGAATTAATCAGTTTTCAGATTTCCGTATTGATGTTCATTGACGAAGAAAGAATTGTATTCTGAATTTAAGTGGTGCCGATTCATTTTTATAGTATTTTGAAAGAAAATGAGACTAAGGAAGAATTATATTCTAAATTTTTGTGGTTTTGATTGATTTCTATTTTATTCTAAATGAAAATAAAACTAGAATAATTATTTCAAGGAGAATTTTACTCAGAGGAATATGATACAAAAAATAAAAATGTGTTTTTATAAAAAAGTTCAAGAGGTTCATACATTTCTTCTGGGTAATAAATTGAAGAATTTTATTTTAATTGAACACATTTTTTTAATTAAAAATAAGCACAGGTAACATGAGTTGCTACACAATTCCTGTATTGCCCTATTTGTTCTAAGAGGGTGTGCATACACTATTGTGATTGTTTTAATAATGATACAGGAGTGAAAAGGTACTTCCTACTCATTATAACCCAAGGATTGTTTTCTAATGGATTGCCTAGTATTGGATCATTTCCAAACTATACTAAGGACATAGATATTATTATTGAATAATGAACCTTGTAAATGATTTTCTTCATGTCGATGTGTGTTTGAATTTATTTTATTAGTGAATTTCATATTTAACAGTAGATGAAGGTTGATTCAATTGAAAGATAAAATAAAAAGTATCACTGATTCAACCCCCCCCCCCCTCTCAGTGATATAATTATAATAACTGGGAACGTAAACAATGACTTCGCAAAATGAACATGTCACTATACTAACATGGAATTGAATTTATTAGGAATTTATATTTCCATCAATGGGTCAAAGATATCATCTTTCATTAAATATAAAGGGATGAATTCTCACTTTAATCATTCATTTATTCTATTTCACTCATGACACATTCAACATATCCTACCTCATTATGAGCATATGTCGTCACATATTCATCAATATATCTGATTACGTGACTCATGATATGCATTGATAATAATCTCAATTTTAAGAACCAGTAAACACATCTTTACATAGGAATATCCCATGACTCATACAACATGTGGAATTCCTATAAGCGGATCAGTTCACTTAAACTCATCTCTTGGAGATCACCAATAATAAAAATTATAATAATAAGTATCAATATCTTATGACCCCCCTACACATGATATTATATATCATATATTTATTTAATGATAAATTTCATCTATCCATATAACATATTTTTAATAATATCATCATAGCACTTTAAGGTTCTCATAATAGAAGGGAATTGTTATGGCCTTTCAGTAAGATAGATAATCAAAGGGAATAATCACATTGATGGTAATTATAATAATAATCATCATATGGAAATATATTTATTAATAATTAGGTCTCTAAATATATAATTAATCTAATTTATATATTTAGTTGGTTCTAGGAAACTAAATCTAAAAAACCTTTACTTGCACTATGAAAAACTACTAAAAAGTTTTAAGCACACTAGATTTCACATGAAATTCTTGATTCTACTAAGATAATTCTATAGTTTTTGGGGCAACCAATTTCCTATTTATATTCTATTTATTTTGAAATAACACATCTAAGAAAATACCTCAAGAGTATAAATCACTAAGTATTAACTATTTTTCCTTAGTCAATATTTGATATCATTTCTAAATACCATAGCTTGGGTCTAACCACAACTAAACACACTTCTTATGCTATATTTGAAGTTATAACAAACGTAGTATATATAGATATGAAAACCACTGGATCTACTATGTTTTCTTTTTCATGTTACCTTAGACTAACTATGATACTAGAACCAAGTGATCTAAAAGGATTCTTGTTTTATATTACCTTAATAATGAATATTCTAATTTCTTGGATTACCAGGAACATGTATAATTTTTCTTTCTCTAGTACTATTTGATTGTTTTTACTACCATACATTATAGTTCTCCTAATATTATTTGATGTTTTCCCTTTATTCTTTATATAAAAGAAATATCCTGCCTTGGTGTATATCATAGTTTGTGAGATAGATTTAGAAATTTCTCTTTTCAATATTGAGTCTATTCATCACAAGAATATACTCCTATATTTTCACACATCAATTGGGAGATGTTTCATTCCATTTGTCACTAGAAAAAAATTAAATTTTAAACTATTCTATCTTTGATTTTTCAATACAATTTGAATGTATATATTATGTTTTAATCTAAGAAACTTCTTAAATCTATGGCCATATATCTTATTCCCTAGATCTTGTATTTCTACATTAAGTTTTTCTTAGAGAAAATTATCATTATTCTGATTTTTTTTAAAAATAATCATGTTTTCCATATTTTATAAGAATATATATTTTGGAAAACCATAGTGCTTCCCATAACCTATTATAGACACCTAGAACACATTCATTCCAAGAGTTTATTATTTGATATTGATACTTACTTTAATACATAAATGAATCTATAAAACTCTAATTCATTATTGGATTTTTTTTCTCAATATCCTTTTATGGTTGTGTCATGTATAAATATTACAAAAAATTTCTTCTAAGGATAGTGGTCTTGGATTCAAATTCCCAATATAATGATCATAGAAAGTTGATAAAATAAATAAAATTCTAATTGATTTTACCTTGATGACCTGGTATAAGGTTTTTTATAGATGATATATTGACATTACTTGAACCTTAAATAACATATTGAGTCTTATTGGTACTAACTTATACCATCTTGGTATGGTTTCTCTTTAATACCCATCTATGAATTTACATCAACTGTAGAAACTAGCCAAATATGTAACTGAATTTTTTTACATGGAATGTATTTATGAATTTTTATATACTTTCAATCATAAAAAGTCTCCACTTACTAATTCCCAATAAGATTAATTATTCTTATTGAATAAGATATCACATGTGTAGGTGAATATATAAAACCACATATTTGGTTTTATCTTTATTATTGATAGTTTCAGATGCAGCGAAAGTGAAAATTGGCCCTATAACCAACTCAACTTTTTTTATATTCAGTAGATCATTTTTAATGCACATGATAAAAACTCCATGAAAAATAATAGAAATTCTGAATAATATTGAAAACTATTTTCACCGAAACTAAGAGATTATATTTATCATGTTAATTTATAATTAATTTATTAACATGAATAAATACATTGGTCTTGATTTCTTTCTTAGATGAAGGTATAGACCAAACAAAGGGTTTTTGGTTTTATTTTCACTACATTGATAAGGAACAAAAGTATATCCCCTCTTTAAATGATCAAAAAATTTTCCACTAATCTCATAACTTTGTTGATGGTACATTGGGTTCCAGTACGGTAGTATTGATCATCTTGCATCACTCTTATGATCACAACCACAATACTGTTAGTCTATATAGATAATCTCTTGATCTCTCCAGCATTATATGAATGAATGAGTATGATATAATCACTTGAGATTGGGAGAAACTCCTAGAGACATTATTTGTTGATATATAATTATCTAGGGAGGAGAATGTTGTTCACTATAAATAACATCTCACAATTCTCAAAATTATCTATTTATAGACCTATGGTTAGGATTTAATATTACTTAAATTATTAAAGTACCTTAATAATATATTAAACCAAAAAGGAACCTAATTCCATTTAAAATAATAATAATATTTTATTCTATACTTTTCAACCTTCACAATGATAAATACAATTAATAGACTAGTAAATAAATATTTTTTATTGATCCAATAACTCGACCTACTCATACTCCATGACATTTACTAAATTTCCAAAATAATAATTTATACATTTTAAATTAATTTTATATTCATATTCGGGTAAATAAAACATTAATTTTAATATTTTAATAATTTAAAAAATTATTTATTAATAAATAATTATATATCACCTTATGAAGAAAAAAAGATAAATATATTCATTTAATAAATAAATGAATATTATATTCATAATCTGGTGAATAAATATTTATTTTAATAATTATGTAATAAATAAAATATTTATAAATTAATAATTATTTATTAGCTTTTCAATTATAAAATATATATAAATAATATAAATCCACATAATTAAATAATTACCTTGTGAATAAATATTTATTTAATATTCAAAATCTTTTAATAAATAATGAATAAATATTACTTATCAGTCTCAAGAATAATATTTATTAAAAATATTAAATATAAATAATATTTATTAGAGATTAAAGAAAAAACATTGTATATAACCCTCTAGGCTTCTTCCTCAATGGAATTAGGAGTAATTTCCTAAATTTCATGATTACTGTCTAATAACGAGTCAAGACATCCATAGAGGAAGAAGATATTTACCAATGATAATAACCACATATGAGCACTCGTGGTGTTATATAATACTTTTTTACACTTGTCTCATCAAGTAGGTTGCATACCCATGTCATCAATCGTTATGCTTGTTATGTATTCCATTCAATATTTGAAATAAACTTTTCATTACACCATGGAAATGGAATTTAATGCAACAATTACATTTCAATCATAGGGCAAGGATATCTATTTCCATAAATTTGGAATGGACAAATCCTGCATCAGGTTATTCATTAATAACATATTATTCATGATGTACCCAACATACCCAACATTTCCATGAACTATCTCATCAATGTTTATGAAAATATATCTAAGTGAGAGAGTCATAACATGCATTAATAATAATTTTAATGTCTAAGGGCCATTACACATGATCATTGATTAAAAAAATGTTGACACATAAGCATGTTGAATTCTTTTTGGTGGTTTTATTCTCATAATCTTTCATTTTGTATATTACTAAGTGAGGAAATCATGAGATAAATTATCATCTACTTATTATTACTCGCACCTGATAGTCAACATATAATGTGTACCATCATAGAATATTATCTGACCATAGAATAATATTTATGAATATTGTCATGGAACTTCACGGTTATCATCATAGAGAGAAACTAATATAATTTTTTTGATGTGATAGATATTATATGAAATTGCCACATTAATGCTATATATTAGAATAATAAATATATGATAATTTATTTATTCATATTAAAATACATGAATATATAGGAAATTTAATGTATAAAGTTTCTGGTTCTAAGGAACAAACTCTAACACCTACATGTTATGTGTCTCTAAGAAAATTCCCCCATTAATAATTCTTGAGTTTTGTGTATCCTAGGAAACATATTTTAATCCATATCGTACACTTCACTGAATCCTATCATGATCCCACTATCTCGAAATAAATTTAATTCCCTTATAGAAATATAGTTTATTTTGTTTAATACCACTCTATCATTAGGTGGTTAATATCTCGACCATCTCTAGTATCATTAATTTAGTTTCACTTTGGGTTTCCATGATGTATTTTTTTATCTATAACTATATTCAAACAAAAAATTCATATAAAAAACCTAAGGCTAAAACATTAAAGGATCCCATAATATCATAATGTATATGATATCCATTAGTCAATTTAGTTGGCATATGGTGATTTTTTTCTTATATTTTGTAATCATGTCTTCAAAGACTATATAAGACAAGATATAAATATAACCCTCCTCATCAATATACTTTTTACTAACATCACTTATTCAATGTTAATAGGGTAATGCGAGTTATGGAAAACCATTACTCAACATTTAATTGATCATTTAATAGTTGTATAATATATACTCAAAAAACCCATGGAGGATCATATATCCTTTACTTAGTGTATTCATTGCTTAAAGGAACCATATACTATAAGAACGTGATTATTCATTGAGGTACAGATCTTATATTTCAATATATTTTCATTTTAAAATTTTTAAATATGGCCAAATATGAATTCCCTTTTAGTTCGTGGAGGTAACTGGGGTGTTCGGGGCTGGGTTGGAGCCAGAAACCCATGTTTTGGGGTGAAATGACCTGGTGCATAGTTAGTGTAAACCATGTGGGTGGGGTTGCACGGTCATGCACCCAGGTCTGTAATTTTGATAGTGGATTTTGGACCAGTTTGCACATCATTAGTCAAACCGTGTAGGTCCCCCATCCCAATAGAAAATCATCCATACATGGCGTGCGATTAGTCAAACTATGTGACCCAAATATTTTGGGTAAAATGAAAATTTTACATTAAAATTCTATTAATCAAAAAACTAATTTTACTCTCCCTCCCACATAGAAATCTCACCATTTGGAATCTCCTCTTTAAGCCTACTCTAGGAATCAAAAGATCATCTGCTTATAGAATTTTATTTAAGTGACACTTTTCTTGTTGGATCCTCATCAATGAGTTCTCAATTCATTTTTAGTCATTCTTCATTCTTTTAGATATCACTTCTCATATTTAGGTGAAAGATAATATTCCCTATTAATAGGTTCTTTATCCATTTATCAATTATCTCTTGATCTAAGTTGAATCATAATATGAGAGTGGATGTGCTATCCACTATAGACCTAAGGTAGGTGTTCTAATGGATTTCAATTAAAAATGATTTTTTATATATAACATTGTGCCGTAAAATGATTTTTTGGGTATTTCATTAAAACACTCTAATGTTTATAGGAATATCCTATGTAATTAAAGAGGCTTGTTAAGGATTTTATATAGGTTTATAATCTTGAATTAATGTGAACCACCGCTTTGGGTGTGTTGGTTATATAGATGGACCACCATGAGTGGCTCTTAGAAATTGATACCTCTGGGTGTTCTCTTTTTCCCCTTTCCTTGGGATGTGATTTGTAAATGAAACTGTAAATCAAATTGATGAATTGATTTATGAATTGAATTTTGAATTTAATTATAGTGTGAATTGTGATTTACATGTTGAATTTATTAATGGGAACAAATGGATAATCATTTCCTTTTTCCTATGATATGTAAATGCTTGAGTAACCATGAATTTATATTCTTATTGATATGCCCATGTGATTTAAGTGTATTATATACCATTTAATAGTTTTTTAAGCATGAGATGTTATTCATAATGATGTTTCCCATGTGATTATTTTAGAGGAAAGCCTTCCAATATTGGATCGTGCCTTTATCCACCCTTGTGGTGAGGTTTGAATTAATATTTTTATGATTTTGACCATGTCATGATTAAATGAAATGATTGAATGTGTTTGAATTGATGGAATTATTATATTCCTTTGGTGAAAAAATGGATTCAAATGATTAATTACATATATGGGATCACTTGTAATTTATCATGATTATGTCCAAGTTATACTTGGACTCCTGTTATTGACTTCCAATGAAATTATCATGAGAGTCTTGACTTATATGCTGAGTAATACATTGATTCATATGAGAATTCCATGGATAGAGAGTAATTTGAACATATATTCCATGGTTCATACATGGGCTCCCTTAGTAGACCTCTAATTATAGACTTGATTTTCTATGACTTTACACCACAACTAGATCGATACATGGGTTCTTGAGGATTTCCGTGTACATGCACATAGGGTATTGGTTATTTTATACATGGAGCGGCACTTGTATTCAAATATAGGGATGCCAAGGGTGGGCTAGGTTATCTATGGATTAGTGAATAAAATGAATTATGATGCATCATACATGATAAAGAAAAATATTGGATATTTCCTTGAATCACATGTTATGGATGGCCCATTTAGGCACCATTGGATGTAGGTGATTACATGGTACATTGGGATTTATATAAGGTCCTAAGATTTGTTGACTAAATTACTTGTTTAATTAAATGAACATGTTATAATGAAACAGACCTGACTATTAAATTATATATCTACCGTTTAAATGAAAATTGATTAAAATTAATTGAATAATAATTGAGAACTTGATTCTATAGGATGTTTACTTTTGAGTATTTTATTTGCATATTATACTACTACCCGTACATTGTCTATCATATATACTCACTGACTGATTAGAACCTAATATTTGGTTGTTTCCTACTAGGATTATATCTCATACCCAATTTGGGCCTCCTTTTCATACCCAAAAAGACTATATTATTGTAGGTATTGATAAAGGAACACACCCTACTATAGGTTCTTAATGATTTCTTGAGAGCAGGAGAGCAAGGGACCGAGATGAGACTCACAATGCTAGATGGGATATTTTGGACTTTTGTACCATTATTCTAAGTAATGTACACCTACTACTTATACATGTTTTGGATGCTTTATTCGAAACATATGTCTTGTATCATGTTGTGTATATGAGATTCCATGCGACTTTTTTATCTATTCCTACTGCTTATCTATTGTCTTCTTTTTATATCCACTTCTTCTAATTGTATGTTATTGGATTTCCACTATATTAAAATCTTGTGATGAGGGAATAATCTCCCCAATAATGGACCTAGTCCCTCACTTGTAGGCAATAGCCACAATAGTTTGGAGAGATGTGCTTGAGGCAATGTGACTAACCAAGATGGGGGCACTATCAAGTGGTGTCCAGATCTAGGATGTTACTAATTGATATCAAAGAATTTATTTCGGTTTTTCTTTATCGTTTAGTGATAATAGAAAGTTATAGAAAGGTATAAGAGTTTGTTAATGAGTTATTATTGGTCATAGATGACACATGTATAGTAAAAAAGTCAAATTTCCACGAATTAAATTGTTTTTTATGGATTTTGGCTATTAGATTTGATTTGATTCCACTGTTCAGTGATGAAATTGATTTAGGCTATTATTATTGATTTAATTTTGTGTTCTATTATGTTGAAACCTAATGATATAAGGGTATTCCATCTCATTAATCATATTATTCACATATTAAAATCACATTCCATACATTATTTCATGCCATTTAGGATGCATTAATTGTTTCATGCTATTGTTATAGGTGTTGTGATAGCTATACTTTCTACTATGATAGGTATTTTGGAACATGTTATGGTGTGAATTAGATGGATTGTAGACTTTTGTTCTAGATGAGTATAGTCCCTCATGGATCAAACGTTGTTGAACCATTTGGTTTAAACTATTTAAAGTGAATTTTGATAAGTTCTAAATGATAATGAATTCAGAATAATATCAATATTTGAATTCAAGTGAGAATTAAAATGGAAAATGAAACTATTAAATTAGAAAAATTGACCCCGACCTGACCTTAGTTGTATAAAGTAGGTAGTATATCTTTCTTTTATGAGATATGTACATAACCCAGACCAGAATGTTGGAGAAGGTGTAGGTGTGTATTCTTATAGGGGAATGTGTGTACTTATCCTACATAAATATCTACACATTTCAGCTATGAGATTTAATAATATTCTTTATCTTAGGTGTGCACATGAAATTTTTATAGTTATGATGACACAATGACCTCCATTCATACACCAGGTGGGTGGTGATGACCACACTTCAGAGGTGGTAGACCATGCACTACTAGTGGATCCTTCAATAGTACCATCCATGACACTAGTAAATGTACTAGACACAAGTATTGAGGCATAGTAATTGGAGGGGTTCATTCATTTTATACAAACCATTCAAGGAGAACTGTGACCTTCCATGTCTTTGGAAGAGTTGACTTGTGAGTTCCAGAAGCAGCATCTCCACATTTTTCAAGGGATGGAGGAACATAGGCTATGGATTCGTGGATAGAGGCCATGTTTTCTATCATTGAGCATCCTAAGGAACCTCTTGATATGACGGTAAATCTAGCAACATATATGATGTGTGATTCCACCAAGAGATGGTGGGAATTTATTAATTAGATAGATCATAATTGGGAAATTTCCTGGAAGAATTTTCACATGACCTTATATGACTACTTCTATCCTGAGATGTTGAGGGATAATATAGACCATGAGTTCTTGTACCTGGATCAAGTCTCAATATTTTTTATGGATTACTCAACCAATTTTACTGAGCTCAAACATTTCACACCTATTCTTATGGGTGACGAGTTATCAAAAGCTAGAAAATTTGGGGATGGTCTTAGGTATGACATCTAATTGCAGGTGAATGTTTTTAAACTGACTACCCTTTTGAGAATTGTGAATCATATGCTTATCATAAAAAAAACCTAATAGAGGATAGTGGTGCGATCTATGGATGTTTTTCATCTCAATCTGGTACTACATTGACCATTGGTAGGAAGTGTTGATTAGAGCTTCAACATGGTGATATTACCAGTCCAAGAACACACTCAGGTAGTCAGGTGAAGTGCTTCCAATGTGGTATGTCAGAACATATGAGACTATAGTATATGAGGGACCTAGTCAAGTGCCGATACTGTGGAAATATCGGTCATCTGTAGTGATTCAATAAAATGTTTTCTACGATAACTAGTGAAAGATGGTCTGATTTGACTCCACATTCAAGAGAAGGAACAGTAGATTCTCATCAGGAAGGGAGTAGGATTATATATGGATGATCAAGACAAGGTTGTGGTTGTAGCTATGGAAGGAATACCCCAATTTCATATTGACAATTAGGTGGATCTACTTAGGGTATATAGGCAGTATCATAGGGCTGTGGTTCAGGCCAGATATACACAGTGCAACATACCCTTTAGTAACAGGATCCCAGACCATCTACTATTAGAAGTAATATTCTAGTTGCCTCTAATTTAGGTTCTTTACTTTTTAATATTGGGGCTTCTCATATCTTTATATCAATTCCCCGTTATGTAGAGCCTTGGGATTAGTTTTTATACTTACGATAGTTAAATGATGCTTGATACCCTATTGGGTATTATAACAAAGATTGTGCGTCACTATAAGGATTCCCCCCTTGAGATAGGCAGGTGTCAATTCATATGGGACATATTTTTCCTTAAGATGGTAGGTTTTGATATCATTCTCGCTATGGATTGGTTGGTCACCTTTCAGGATTTTGTTGACTACTATCGATGTAGGTTGGCCTTTACCTCACGAGAGGGTGGATCATTTATTCATAAGGGAGAATGGTATATCTATGCAAGTTGAGTTGGACCCGAGCATCATGGGATATGTTGGATAATATCCCATATTACGAGTTTGTATCCGAATGATAAGGGATATTATTAAGAAAATTTCCTTCCAGTAGTTGATCATTTCAGGTATGTTTTACTGGATGAAATTTTAGGATTTCCTCTGGTGAGAGATATGGAGTTCTATATTGATCTAGTGGAATGAGCTGCATCTATATACATTCCTCATTATAAGAATTAAAATACTGAGATAAAAGATCTCACGAGGCAACTAGAGGATTTACAGACAAAGGTTTTCATCCAAACTAGTACTTATCCATGGATTTTCTTGGTCTATTTTTTAAAAAGGTAGGAATATCTCTCTGTCTATGTATAGATTAATTGAAATTGAACCATTTGATAGTTAAGAACCGGTATCTTGTACAATGAATAGATGGTATCTTAGTATGGATTTGAGGATATCAGGTCTTATTATATATTTATTTGAGATCCAGTTATCATCAAGTGTGCGTTAGACTATCATATATACTTCACACAACCTTTCCTAGTAGGTATAGTCTATATGTGTATTTGATTATGTCATCTAGTCTCAAGAATGCTCTAACAGTCTTCATGGAACTGATGAACCAAGTGTTCCATCTATATCTTGATTTATTTATATTGTATTTAATGTATGATATATTGATCATAATCAAAACAACCCTGCCAAACATCTTGATATCATATTAAATACACTGATAGGTTATTATTTATATGCTAAGATCACAAAGTGTCACTTATGGATGGATTAGATACACTTATTGGGTCATATAATCTAAGATAAAAGAGTATTAGTTGACTTCGAGAAGGTGAGAGATATAGTTTTTGGGGAGCATTACAAGAATATATTTGAGGTGTAGAGTTTCTTGGGACTAGTTGGTTACTATAGTCATTTCATATAGGACTTCTCACACCTATAAGTGCCACTAACAGTCATGACTAAGAAGGGTGTGAGGTTTTAATGGTCGGATTTTTTTAGATATCCTTTTATGAGATAAAATGGAAAATTTATTTAGTGCTGATACTGATTCTTTCAGATCCAAAAAGGAGTTACACTCTTTACTATAATGCATCATGTATTTGGCTAGGATAAATTATCATGTAGGAAGATAGAGTTGTGAAATACGGGTCTTATTAGTTGAGGCCACATGAGAATAATTACATGATACATGATCTCAAGTCATATGGGGTTATTAATGTGTTACGTTGTTGGAGACATTTCTGAATTGGAGAGAGTTTTGTGGTGTATATAGACCACAAATCCTCAAGTACATATTTATATAGCGTGATATGAATCTGAGGCAGTGGGGTGGGTTGAGTACCTACAACTTTTTGATTTCTATCCTTCATACACTTCTGGTAAAGGAAATCTTATGGTTGATGCAATAAGCAGCTGTACATAGATACAATGAGTTCATAATGTATATAGATATTTTCATCTTATGGATTTGTTCTCTAAGATACACATGGTGGTGTACAAATATCAAGGGAAGAATTTTCTATTATCCTTAGCTATTACCTCTACTCCTCTTGATAGAGTGAGGATGAGAAATCTATTGAACTCTAAAAGCCTATTCCTACGAGTGAGTGTCGTTGGTGAGTAACCTCCTCCTGGATTGACCATAGGAAAGGATGAGCTTCTATGAGTATATGGTCATGTATGGGCCTCTTTTGACATGCATGATTAGTGGATATAAGGCTTTCATGATTTAGCTTGGGCAGTGCACTTGGGTTTCACCAAGATGTATTGGGATTTACATCCCTATTACTGGTGGCCAGTTATGAAAATAGATGTAGATATTTTTTTCTTGAGATGTTCCTAATGTTAGTAGGTTAAGGTGTAATACCAATGATCGATCAGACTTTTACAGAACATGTCCATTCCTAAGTGGAAATGTAATGACATCATGATAGATTTTCTGATGGGTTTAGTGAGTTCATATTGATGTAATGATTCTATATGGTTTTTAGTTTATAGGATCATGAAGTTCGCACATTTCCTGCCAATCATGAAAACGATTAGTGTGGATGATTTTGGAATTCTAAATATATACGAGATAGTATGACTTTTGGGGGTCCTGAATACTATCATTATGAATAGAGATGCTTGTTTTACTTAACTGTTCTAACAAGGTACACATTGGTCATTGGGTACATAGGTTCTTCTGAGCACATCATACAACCCCTAGACATATTATCAGTCAGAGTGCATGATTCAGATGCTAGAGAAAATGTTGTGGGCATGTGTATAGGATTCCAGGGAATTCTGGGAGATGCATATACCCCTAGTTGAATTTTTCTAAAACAATTCACTTTTAGGATACTATTAATATGGAGCCTTATGAGGATTTGTATGGTTGTCCATTCTGATCACCCCTATATGGGATAGAGGTAGGATGGGAAACTATGTATGGACCTTGTCCTGTTAGGAGACCAAAAAATAAGTTCCATTGAATCAGAATAGAATTGATATTGTGAGGTCTCATAGTAAAACGAATATCAATCACTGAAGAAGACATCTAGAGTTTGAGGTGATGGATTGGGTTTTCTTTCATGTTTCACCAAGGTTGGTACATACGTGAATCAGAATATATGGTAATATTTCACTTAGGTTTGTCAGGTCATTCAAAATTCTTGAGAGAGTTGGGCTGGTAGCCTATAAATTGCAGTTATCTCATAGGTACTAATCCTTGCAAAAAATCATCCATGTTTCTCATCTAAAAAATTACTATTCACACATGTATCAAAACTTTCAACCTGAGGAGGTTGGGCTACTGGTAGATGAGTCATTTTTGGAGCATCCTATACATATTTTAGATCGTAGCATGAAGATTTTCTAAGGTAAGTCAATTCATTTAGCATGGGTGTTATGGAGGTATGGCTGAGTACATGATAATACAAGGGAGAGGGAGGCCAATATATGATTACAATGGTTAGATTTTTTCATAGATCTTGCTTCACCACCATTGTAATGGAAATTCATGGATTAATTTCTTTAAGGTGATGTTTTAAAGAACATTGTTCTTTATTGAGGTAAAAATCCTTTATTTCCATTAATTATCAGTTTAAATGTTTATATATGGACAAATATGAATACCCTTTGAGGTCTTGGAGTTAAAGGGGGTGTTCAGGGATGGTTAGGATCCCATAACCCTTGTTTTTTGGTGAAATGACTTGGTAAATAGTTAGTGTAAACCGTATTGGTTGGGCCACATGGCTATGCACCCAGGTCTACAATTTTGAAAGTGGATAATTTCACGGCTTGCGAATGGATAGACTAATACTATGGGTAAACTATTTTGGTGCCCCTTACCTACAAATAACCTTGCATGGTAGGCACAAAGTTCATCAAATCATGTTCTTAAATTGTGTGACCCATATATTTTGGGTAAAATGGCCATTTTACCCTTAAAATTCAATTAAAACTAAAACTAATTTCACTCTCCCTATCAAACAACAACCTCAACATTTAGAAGATACTCTTTGATCATATTCAATGAATCAAGAGATCATCTCCATATGGAATCCAATTCAAGAATCACTCGTCTCATTGGATCTGCATTGGTGAGTTCTCAATTCATTTTTGGACATTCTTCATTCATCTGGATACTGGCAATGATATTTAAGTGAAGGATAAAATTCCATAGTAATAGGTTCTTCTTTCATTCTTCAATTTCTTCCCATATGAGTTGAAAAAGAAGCTAATACTGGACGAGATATCCACTACAGACATAAGGTAGGTGGTCTTGTTACTTTTGTTTAAATTTGAGTCTTTATATATGTTGTTGAGAAGCTTGCCAAATTTTTGGGCGTCTCCTAAAATGAAATTAAAAAATATTGATTTTCTATTATTGGAATATGTAATTAAATATTCTAGATAATGATTTTATATAGTTTGAGAACCTTGAATAAAAATTAAACATCCATTTTGGTGTTTTGGTTATATAGATGGACCACCATACGTGGCTCTTGGAAATGGATACCTTTGGGTGTTCCCATTTACTCTTTATCTTTGGATTTGATTTATAAATGAAATTGTAAATAAAATTAATAAATTGAATCGTTAATTTAATTTCAATGTGAATTCTGAATTGTATATTGAATTTATTAATGGGAAGGGCTAAGTGACAATGGCCCTTGGATAATGCTATGTAAATTCTTGGGTAAACATGAATTTATATTTTTTTTGATATTCCCATGTGAGTTAGGTGAATTTTTTACCATGTAATAGTTTTTTAATCATGAGATTCTAGTAATAATGATTTTTACCATGTGAGTATTTGAGAGTAAAGACTTTCATGCTTGTCTCATGCCTTTATCCACCCTCGGGGTGAGGTTTGAATTAAAATGTTCATAGTTTTTACAATGGTATAATTAAATGAATACATTAAATGGTCTTGACTTGATGGAATTATTATATTCCTTGGGTGAAAAATATATTAAAATAATGGATTTCATGGAAATAATTTCTTGTAATTTATCATTCTTATGCCCATGTGATTCTTGGAATCCTCTTATATACTAATAAGGATGGACACATGAGAGGCTTGACTTAAATGTCGAGTGATACACAGATTCATATGAGAATTACATGGATGAAATCAAAATTTCATTTGAAATTATATTCCGTGGGTGATACTTGGGCTCCCATTGTGGACTTATAAGGATGGACTTGAGTGGTTGGAACTTTATACCACACCTGGAGCGATACTTAGGTTCTTGAGGATCTCCTTGGACAGGCTCATAGAGAGTTTGTTATTTTATACCATGATTGATGTTTGGATTCCAACACATGGATGCCAAGGATGGGCTCATTTTCTATATGGATTAATAAATGAATGGAATTATCACGCATCTACCCAGACAAAGAACAATCTTTGATTTAGTATTGAATTACACTTTATCGAGGGCCCATTTATTTGTCCTTGGATGCTATTGTTTTTGGGCGATGATGTGCTTTATGCTAGGTCCTGGTAATTGTTTACAAAATGAACTGTTTAACTAAATGAGCATCTTATAAATGTCACAGGACTTACTATTAGACCATATATTTAAATTTTAAATGAAAATTTATTAAAATGAAATGAATAATAAATGAGAACATGATTTTATAGGATGTTTACTTTTGAGTAATTGCTTTTCATATTAAACCCCATCCTGCACATTGACTATAATATATATTCAGTGATATATTAGAACATGACCTTGGGTGGTTCCCTACTGGGATTATATCTTAAAGCTTGATTGGTCCACCTTTGTGTACCCAAATAGACTATATGATTCTAGATATTGATAATGGAAACTTCCTTACTGGAGGTTCTTGTTTATTGCTTGGGAGTAGGAGAGCATGGGACCGACCTGAAGCTGGCGATACTAGCTGAGATATTTTTTCTATTTTGTTACTTTGTTCCATTTATTTTACTCTTTCTATGTATACATGTTTTTGATTATTTATTAGAAACATATGACATGTATCATCATTTTGTATATAATATTCCATATTACTTGTTTATATATTCATGTTGGATTTCTATTGTCTACTTCTTACATCTTCTTCCTTTACTTATATGTTATTGAATATATGTTCTATTATACTCTAGTGATGAGGGAATATTCTACCCAATGACACAAATAGGACATAACTTCTAGTTAGTGGCCTATGGAATTTGGAGAGATGCACTTGAGGCCATTTGACCAACCAAGCTTGGGGAACTGTCAAGTGGATTCCATGTCTCGGATGTTACATAGAATTTGAACTGGATATGGTATTTTAAATGATGTCTTTCACTTTTTTCATCCTAAGTTGTGAGGAAACATGTTAACTCTAATTATTATATTTCTATCGAAGTACTGTCAAAAGATTTGTGAGAAGGTTCTTTTTAAGGTTTGTCCAATAGTTATGGATAAATATGAAATTTTTAGGCGATGATGATGATAATAAGAGATTAATGTATATATTATTATCGAAATGGAATACTATGTTTGGTAAATAATTAATATAATTCAAAATATTGAATATAAGATCACTAGAAAAGTACCGATATCCTAATTTACACAAGTATAATGTAGTAATAATCTCATCTATCTTAATCCAATCATTCTCTTTCTCAAGAGTTAGGAGATGAAATATCATGGTATATGCATCCATGTGTTTTTGTTTAATTGTTAGATAACTGAAAACTTCATATGTCATAATGAAATTGACTTCATATATGTCCTATATATATATATATATCCTGTAGGCATCCTTTTCACCTACATTCAGTCGATGAGGTGTCCAATCAAGAATAAGTGACTCCAACACATTGTATAAATTTTTATATATCAGTGTAGTATAAAAACTAGAGTACAACTCTTGAAAAACAAATTTGGTAAGGATGTTTTCATTTTGTATAAATGATCATAGATTTTCAATGTTTTCTCTTTCTATTTTCTACATTATGTGAAATCATATTTTAGTACATTAGCTCGATTAAAAAAATATGATAGAATAAATTTTCTTTATCAGAATCCCATTATTTTATCAAATATCAATATCCCTCACCATTGGATTCATAATATCCTATAATGTGGATATTCTATTTGGTAAGGATCCATATTTCACTTATCATAACCCAAATAAGGGTCTAGTAAAATTACTTGAAGGTATTTAGGTAGATGGTCTTTCTAAATATATTAACTCGTAGTTCCCTGATCTGTTGAGTGGACTCTCCAATTTTCAAATCATGGAATCAATTTTTTTCCTTATTTTCTTTAGAGTTATACCACATCTCATAAGGGAAATTACACTTGATGATAACTTGATTAATTGAACACAAAATCTATCTTAAAACATCATAATAATTGAAATCACCCCGACCAAGGGAAGATAAATAATTTAAACTATGTTTGTCTATTAACTCATAATAATGGAAGGTGTCATGTGGATTTATATTTTATTTCATTTATTTTTATCTTATATGATAATTTTATTTATCTAATCCATTTACATGAATTTTAATATTTTTTATATTATATATAATTAGTTAACAATGTATTGATAAAATTATTTATTAATAATAAATTTATTTAATTTCATCCTGTATGTTTATTAATTTATTTATTTTATGTGATAATTTTTGAAAATACAGTTAAATAAATAATTAACCATGAACTGGATATAAATAAAATAAATATGTTTCATGATTATACACTTTTCTATAGGTTAGTTAATCGATCAGATGATAAGATAACCCCTAAACCTGTAATAATAAAACCTAGAACCAAGCATGGATTGAGTTTCATAATTTCCAATAAGATATAATGTATATCCTTGGTTGGTATCACGATGAATTAGGATTTTAATTACATCCACTCCTTAGAGATCCATCGTTTACAAGTATTTAATCCCAAATGGATGAGGAGGACCAGGGGTATAGGGTTATATAAAATAATCCATTGATACACTGGTCCTACATAATTAACATGGGAGGGATGAATCACATGACATCATATTTAATTTATTAAAACATTTTTCACATTGAAATCTCATGAAATTAATATTACATTAAATAAAAAGTAAATAGGGTCATTGTTCTATCAATATTATGATCATCTATGCATTCAATGACTATGAATTTAATATAACTTGCTAATATTTATTTCTATTTGTTCTTTATTAAGATATATATTTTGAATTATTAAATTAATTATCTAATATAATCTAATTAATTAATTAATTAATCATAATTGACCATCGGAATAGTTTTTGATATACTTATCCTCTGTAATTCTAAATAAATTAAATTAATTAATTTTATCTAAAAAAAAGTATGTACACTGTGCATACTAAAAATAGACATGGTGTGTACCTTTAATGTCAGTATTATGTTTAGGTTGGAACTTATTGCATGACATGTACTAAAGGAAACATGATTTATACCCTTGTTCTTTACATAGTATGTATTTTCACTTGAATGGCATGTGATTATGCTCTCTATGATATTTCTCATGTACCATATACTTATATGGAATGTAACAATATTATATGGTTTATAGTTATGTGATTCAAGCCATGAAGTCAGTACGATATTTATGATTACACATAAATCTATTAATATACACAGTGTGTACCACTACTAATTTCGGTGAAGTACATGACATGTATAATGACCATACATGATGTATAGTTCCAAAATATCATGGATAATAATTAATTTATGAATTTAATAATCAAAAACCCATCATAATCAATGTACTCCAGCTATATTCCATGTAATTCGATTTAATACTATAATTAATATCTATTCCATGTAATGAATCCACATGGTTTGAAACCTATATCAGTATGTACTCCATGTGAAAGGATATGAGTTACACAACGTATATAGCCTATTACACACTGTGTACTCTATTATTTATCCTCCCATAACACATGACTTGGGAATCAATGTATAATCAATGGGGGAACTAATGTGCTACATGATTTGTATTCTAGATACATATCATGTAGTCGCTATGGGAATATCCTTCTAGGATGTCAGTTAATAGATGTCATGTAATTAATACATTTCATGTGCATTGACCACATGGATTCTATGATTACTATGAGGCCAGGCCGTGTGGGGTTATATGGTGTGTATGTCAGCTACACATCATATAAACCCTAACAAAATACATGAAAAATTCTAGTCAATACAGGGTGTGTAATGTTTTCGTGTACCAAACCCCACACGATGTGTCATGATTTGAATGGCTCATCCCTAGGGGGTTGACCATGTGTACATGGAATATAATTTTCATTTACACATTGTTAATCCATGTCATCTTTCTATAATCTTCAACACCTCTAGATGTGATATTTGAATGTTATTTATCTGTTCTTAAATTTTTATAGGTTATATGAAAGTGAATGATCATGTTTTCTAGACTTTCGAAATAAAAAAATAAATAAATTTTAATAAAAAACTAACTATCAAATTAGTTCATTCACCAACAAATAATAAAAAAATTATAAACAAATATGCGAGGGCTATGATACTACTTAATGGTTATAGTATTTAGAAAAATAATTTTGGTCCATGACCAATAATGGATTTAAACGGTTTCTTCCGATAAATCTATAAATATGGATGATATCAACCCTTTAAGAATCAAAGAACAATAATTTTCAAATGAAGCTTTTAATTAACTTATATATATAAGAATTATCTTTTCATGTAATTTTTCTTCTCTTTCTAATCAATTTAACGTTTGTTATTATTTTATCATTGAGGTGAAGGATCTAACTATAAAATACCTCTAGTGGAATCCACACACAGTTCCCAAATCTCATAATATCACCCTCGAAACATCGGGTTCTAGTTGGAAGATCTAATACCTTTTCATCATTCGTCATTGATAGCAATAATACTAAATCCACACATGAAAGAATATCTCTTGTTCTCTTGACCTCTTTAGAGGGAGGAGGACATCATCCCTCTTTTTTATTGAGAGCATTCTTGAGAATTTCTATCTTAGGTTAAATAGGATTCTATTGGGATAATTTTTTGTGAACAACCAATCTCGTCTCCCGCAAAATAATATAATCAAATTTATATATCTAGGGTTAAGAATTAATAATTTCATAATGGCCCCTATCAAATTAGTTACTATAAAATTTCCCAATTTCAAATAATAATACTTATATTATTATTATATATAGTGACATGCAAAAAAATCATTGATTATTTAAATATATCATTTCATATAAACTATAATGTATCCTATCAATCCTCCTCGACATTTATCAAAGATTGAATAATAACTATTTATTTAAATAAATAAATATCATTGTTTTATTAATTCAACAAATAAATAAATATTATATTCAACATTTGATGAATAAATATTTATTTAATATTCATGTAACCAAATAAATTGTTATTTTTTACCTTGAGAATAAACAAGAGATAAATAAATATTATATATTTTTGTACTAATTTATTACCTTATGAATAAATATTTATTTACTATAAAACTCACATATATATTCATTTAAATAACTAGTAAATTGAACTTGTGTGATAAAAAACCTCGAATAATTATTAAACCATAAGACAAAAATAATTGTTATTCAAACTATAAAATTGAAATATAATTTAATTAAGATTCTTGATACATTTAGTGTGTAATCCTATAGGCCACTTTCTCAATGGTGTTAAGGGAACCAGCCTAAATTCTAAGATCAACATCTAGAAACACTGCCCATAGATACATGAATTAATGTTTCAACAAAAAAAACCTCTTATGGATTCTCATCATATAATATAATCCCTTTATCTCTATATCTAATCAAACATGTCACATTAATTGTTTCATCAAACTATATACTTGATGTATCTTTATTTGAATTCCTGAAATGAACACATCATTATACTACCATGGAAAGGGATTTATCATATGGTTCAATTTGAATCCAATGGTCAGATATATCTACTTCTATTAAATCGAAATAATAAAATCCCCTCATAAATTATTCATTAATTTTATATCACTCACGAAATTTGCATCATATCCAACCCTACTGTGAGCATATTTCATCATGGTTTTCATCAATACATTTAAGTATTAAAATCATGATATAAATTAATAACAATCACTAGTCTAAGTACCAACAAATATATCTTCAGATAGGAATATTCAATGACACATACAACATGTGGAATTTTTATGTCCATTTATTCTCTCATAACATCCTCTATTGGATACTATGAATTGATTACTTCATTAGAAGAAGTCTCAATGTGTTAGGACCCCCCACACCTAATAGCATGTATTATCTATGCCACATTAGATAGATTTCATCCATCAATATCGCAGATGTTTTGGAATATTACCATATCACTTGAAGGTTCTCATTATAGTTGGGAACTTTTATGATCTTTCAATTTGATATACACTCAAAATACATTGTCATATTGTTGTTATGTAGAAGTAAAATAATCATTTTATAAGATATTTATTAAAATTTTGGCCTCTAAATATACATGTAATCAAAATTATAGAGTTTTTAGTTTTTAGTGCACTAACTCCAATAATATTATGATATAATGAATTTTCATGTTAATTTTAGTTTTATTGTTATAAAAGATGGGTTTATTTGTGGATTTGAAATATTGACATGTCAATTTTCATAGGAATTATACTACTTGACTTTAGGTATTCCATTAACATAACATCATCTTATGCCTTAACGAATGTATGTCTAGTAGGATACTAAGATAGTGTATTTAAGGGTTTATTTAGGCACCTGAGCCATAGCCCAGTTGATGAGGTATCCTTAAGTGAATCCACAATACTTAGGTTCAAACCCAGGTAGAGGCATATTTCCAGTACTGTAGCAGTACTGTAGTAGGCACTGTACAATGTACAGGTACTGTACCAGAATGTACACTGTGTGTGGACTGTAGCAGGTACTGTTCGGTACTGTAGCAGCTGGAACTATTCACCTTAGGCCACCAGTTTTACATTGGAGTCCTTAAGGATATTGGGCTACCCATGCCTTCAGGATGGTAGGGTTTTCAGGCCACCATTCAGGCCTTTGGGCCACCTCGATTCCTTCGGGCCGCATTCAGTTGCCACAGACACACTACAAAAAAAAGAGAAGCCCTAGAAGAGGATTCAGAGCAGGTGCACTCACCAGAGAACAACCAAATGGATTTTTCAGAATGAGAGGGTATGGCTATGCCATTGGGACCAGCCTGTGCTTTCATACGAAGCCTAGCCATATGGCCATGCGAAGGTGGAGAGCCACTATCATGATGCAGATGCTTGTGAGGGGCAGTTTCTTATTGATAGTCTGGTTGAATTCCTAGAGATCTCTGGGTTAGATAGTCTTTTAAGACTACGGGCCATGTAATCTCTAAACCTATGGGACGTTTAAGGGTTCCCTCTCATCCCTTAAAAGGGGGGTTATCAAAAATCAATAATAAGGAAGGCATTTCGGCCATTCGGGATAAAAGGTTTTATTTTGGATATAGTATGACTTGGATAGACACTTTATAAAAGTTTTAGTGGAAGAATGTATTGTGTATGAGGGGACTATTTCTGATGGGGAAATCCAATTTATGGAATAATTTAAATTTATTTTTTAATTAATTTAGGTTGATGATAATAAATTTTTACCATTCAAAGACAGTTTTTTTTTCAATGATTATCTAGATATTGGTGGATCCTTCATATTGGATATAAGTATGTGTTTAAGGTATCATGGGATCAGTTATAAGTGAATTTATTGAGATATTATCATTTATTAACTATAAAATCAGTGTAGTAAAATGATTTTTTAATATTATATAAGGGTGATTAAGAATATAGGTATTTGGAGTTTGATTCATGAATTTTTTATACCCACCAAATTTTATGGTTGATGAAGAGATGATGGTGTTATATTTTATGATGGCTTAATTATTTTTTTTGATGCATAATGTTCCCATGTTTCATTTTGATTTTATTTGGACCTATGTTCCCAAGGTAGGTGGTCATTGAGACTTTACTAGTGATACTTGGGTTGGGAATTGATTTATAGGATGTGAGTTTGGGATTACATATATGATTATGAGGGAGAATTAGTTCCTAATTAATGATTCACTTATAGATTTAATTCATGTTCATGAATCATTCACAAATCCAATCACAAGAATGGTTACCATCATACTAGTGATCAATAATTTACAAGAATTGATGTGAACATCTATATATAACATAGGTTGTCTATATTTATTTTAATTGATGATTATATCATGGTTTGAAACCAGAGATCTAGTCACTCTATATTTTATCACCATCCAGGTAGGTGGAAAGTATTTTAGAGTTACGATCAGTCCCTTGAGAGTGTATTCCTACATATCTATATGAATGGAATTAAAAATAGTTTTTTCATAGATAAAAGGGAATCATTTTCCCTTTTTTGGTCATTTAAGATAGACCAATATAGTGCCTTTTATGTTCCTGCATATATTACATAGTGAATTTTCTTTTATGTTCATGCATCCATGACCTAAGGGGTGTTGGGATCAAATCTCATAGAAGCATCCTTCATATTCTGGTTAATAGGAATCCAAACCCACATAGTTTTTTTTAATTGTTTAATTTCATGTGATGTGACCAGTCCATTCAATTTAAAGTCATAAAATAAGAATATATGTTATGCAGTTTGAAGTTGTGTAAAGAGGACTATTAGGTGAAGAGTTTCTATGAATATTTTGTGTGGGGTGTAGTCATGAGTTTCACTTTCTGGATTTTCCTATTATGGTAACTAAATAAGAATGTGGGTATATGACTTATAAGAAATATATCCCATTGATAAAGGTTGGATTATATGGAATATTAACCCTTGAGTAAGGTTGTCTCATAGGAAATATGGACTATTGGGGAATGATGGCTCAAAGAGAATGTATCCCCATTTTGATGGTTGGATCATATGGAAAATAGATCTTTAAGTAAGGTTTCATGGGGAATATGGCCCCATGTGGGTGAGTTTGGGCTTATGTATAGGTTTCATGTTTGTGTGTATTTCTTTTATATCGATAACAAGACAATGAAGGTTTACTATACCCATAGGGATATGGTCTAATGAGAGGGAGTTTGGGATTACAGTTAGTAGGAGTCTTAAGTCCTACTAAATAATGAGTAGGATACTTTTTTGGATTATTCACATGTTTATTATAGATTACAAGACTTGTATTTGATTCATGTGAGGGTTTTTTATTGGTTCATACACCTAGAATCACCATGGGGATAGGTTCGGTCCTATATATAAAAAGGACTCACATTCTATCTATAGACTTTTATAGTGTTTAAATTGGTTGAAATAAATTCAATTACGTTATTTGGTTTAATTCAATTTATATAGATTACATGTGTGGAAGGAAATAGGTGAGAGGTGTAAGGTTCCTCATAATTAGGTTTCTTCATGACATGGACATCAATGAACCAAATTCTCCATGACCCAATACCATTGGGAAGAATCCCACAAAGATCTTAATTAACCACACTTCACATGGTAAGAGTATGTTATGCCAAGGAGGCATGGCACATATAGGTTATCGGTTTAAAGGTAGTTCATAAACTTTTTTACACGAGTTCCCCCCATGAACAATGTTTGCAGCTTCCTATAATGAAATTACTCTAAGAAAGGGTATCCACTGAAATCCTTCAAGAATGGGCCTTATTAAAATGGTCCCATAAAGGAATTACCCAGATAGTCTAGTGTGGTTTCTTCTATTTAAAAAATGAAATCATTTAATTGAGTTCAATTTAAAATATTATCTGGGGAAGTGATTCATGGGCGATACAATTCTACTCTACTAACTATCAATACCAAATGAGATTTCCAAAAATAAAACCAGAATTTATTTTCTTGAAGTGTGTGGTTATAGGTAATGCTTTCCCAAAATACACATCCACATATGAACCATGTGTCCTCCAAGAGAATTTGGGATCCTATGAAGCACATATGAATTCAAGGGTATGTGAGCATGAAGGGTCATCATTAGCTGACTGTGAATAAAATCTATTCATGAATGAAGCTGGAAACTATACAGAGGTCCTATCTGTTGCACATAAATGTATATTTGGGTGCAAAGGGACCACACAGATGTAAATCACTTTCATGGGTATATATAAAATTAATATAGGCTATGAAGGGGCTTTGAAAGTAATAAGGAACCACACCACACCATAATAAATAGTTAACATACTTCAAACATACTATGCAATCACAAATGATGTTCCTTTCATGAATGATCCTCTGTAGTGAGATTTACTTTCTTAATTTTACACCTTTATAATTTCTAAATTGATAATCAATACTTTTCTACCATTAAAAAACTTACCCTGAATAGGGTTTGATTGGCACACAGATGAGGTAATTCCAAGGATGTAAAGTAGCATGCACACCATCTTTATATTTCTCATAAGAGGTCCCCTGTACGTTCTTTATAGTGAACATATGATCCCCTATATATAAGTTAAATAACGGGGCTCATTTAAAAGTTTATTGTTGACATCTAGAGGATGAATGCTTCATGTAAAATTGGCATTGTCTATGACTCATAGTTCATGAACAAATCAATTCCATGAACTAGATTCCAAAAAATATTCATCTTTAATGAGTAAAAAGAGGTAAATATATACTAACTAGACATGGACCTACATTAAAAACATTGTATCATGTGAACCATAATTTACATAGTTCCTAAATGGTGCATCTTCTGTGTAGTTTCTATGATAAAATCTAGTATTTTTCAATTTTCAAATTTCTCCGATATGACCCTGATTATATTTATTCTTCATAAATATGACTCTAGAATAACATTAAAATGATACTACCATGATATTGATAGAAGTTATTTATATTAAGTAGACAATATAATTCCAAAATGTCTACTCGATGAATCATTTTCTTTTAGACTTCATGGCAGCAGTTCTCTGAGGCTACTCATTATCAGAGAGATTGCCTATATATTGGTTCAAGTTTCTAAGAGACACGACTATACACACACTTGAATTGGGTAATGAACTAAATATCAAAATAAACACCACTGGTAGGTATCCAATTCTAATATATTGCCAACCAAGAATTTAATCAAATAGGATAACCACTTAGAAGGATGTGTTCTAAGGTACCCACCCTAAACCTAGAGGTGGGAGGATAAATACCAGAGCTAGAGAATGAATGTTATGGATTGATCGTGAAGATATTGGTGGTAGATCAGAGAAAATCATGGGCATAAAGTTGGGATATCATATTTGGAGGATCCTTTAATATATATTTGGGATGGCCATTTTGGGTAAGTCAGAGCTATACCAAGATTGAATATGATCTCAAGGTAGTGGGATTGTATAAAACTGTATGGGTATCACAAAACCTATACAATAATAATAAACACATAATCGAAGACTTATATATCCTAGACACTAATATTTTTTATCTAATACAAGGATATGCCAAATTCAGACTCTAGGATGTGTAGATGATCAATATGGATCTAGTCATTATGGACATGTATGTCAATTTCATTACCCCAACTCTTTTATTAGATAATATAGAGAGGATAAATATATTAGTAAGGTAATTAATTCATCTATAGAGAGAATCTATAAGAGAGGATCTCTATAAATGGTTTGAAATACCTTTTAGAATTTGTGTGAAGATGTTTATCATACGGAATATATACGATACATAGAAAAGATTTCATCATACCTACCGAACTTCCCAGACCAATGTGTTTCCTAGTTCCTATGTGGAAATGTTGGAGGAAGGTCACTATAATGACTTGGGTTGGTTTTTCACCGCCATTGTTAATTAGTTGGTCATCCTGGTATCCCTCTAGGTGATGTAAATCAGTACGTACCTCCATGTGGTGAGTGAGCCAGACCTAGGTTAGGGTTGGAACGTTTTACTGGTATACCAAATAAAGGTTGGAAGGAGGATTATCTTGGTTAGACTAGTCTTGAATAAACATTACTTCCAAATAATTCAAATCACTAAGTTTAGGTCTATGTTTCAACACATCAATCCCTTCCAAGAGTTGTGGGGTTAGATCATGACTCATGTGGGGGGGGGGCTACGACTTCATCAATGACCATCCAATTTCAGGAGCATGATCCAGACCATTCCTCCAAATAACTAGGCATGTGAGGACATTCCCACTAAATCACTAATATATGGGAAGAATATTTAATCTACATAATCAAATCACCTTTTCTTTGTATGATAACCCAACTAGAACCATCATTGAAAACATGACTGGTATCTATGATGCACATGCATATCTCATATCTTGGTGATAGGGGTTGTTTTCATCCAAGATTGATGAGGACATAATCTATGAGTTATATATGGATTGATGATTTGTTCAATAACTCTGATGTGTCTAGAAGAAATCCACCTACCCCCTTAAATTGTATGATTAGATATGACCACCATAGTGGTAAAACAATTCTAGCTAATATTGAATTGGGAAGATACAAGAACATGAGTTACCCTACAATCATTTTATGATACCTTTGGGATCTTGACTAACTATGATGTGACTTCAATATAATCATAACCTGATGGGTAGTTAGTTGGAAGGATCTTCTAGTTTAAATTCGTAACAACAACTAAGGGTGGAGAAGAGTGGGAGTAGTAAGAAAAGGTATGAAGACCCAAATTTGGTCTTAATCTAATAAATTCACCACTATCACAAATAACAGGGAAATGGGTGAGGTATTTAGATGATCCACCCTTGGTGATCATAATGGCCACTCTTCGTCCAGTCCCTGTTGATTCTTGGTATCTTGATCCTTAGAAATAGTGAGATGCTTGGAAGGATACTTCATATACTAATGAGGTATGGGATTCACTTTAGGTGAAATAGATTATTTTGATGAGGCCCGACCATGTGATAATAAATATTAACTACTATTATGATAATCACCACATGAAGTACTAGTATACATCAGAGAACCAAAATCTATAATCCAATCATTGAAAAACAACATAATATTTCACTCTAACTGAGTATCTAATTTTTTGGGTCTTAATTCGAGTAGTGGAGATGATGACAAGGGTCAAATAAATTCCTTGGAATATATAGGAAATCTTATTGATTGAACATGTCATTATTTGATTAATGTTATCATTAATTTATCCCCGAATAATATAGGATATGTAAGTGGATTAATCACCCATCATATTATCAGAATATAGATATGGAGAGAAGAATATTAACTCAGGTGCTTGCAAGGGTGCCATGGTCAAGGTGGAAGGCTCTTAATACATAGAAGAGAACATGTAGGTTGTGATATCAAATCCCCTATAAGTATTCCTAGTGTCTACATTGATAATTTCTCTCATGGAACTATATTCTATGGAAATTGATATATAGAAAAGGTTGAGATTGCAAATGATGCATATTATCCTTCAGCTAACAAGTAAATGTTTTGTTCGAATAATCATATTTTTATCCATGTTTATAAATTTATACTAATTTTTGGGCTCATCTAGACATTATTTTATCATTCACACGCACAAGGGTTTTGGCTATTTAAGATCGTATAGCATTTTCACTTCCTGAAGTGACACCTATAAGACTGGTGATGGGTGATTCCCAAGAGATACCTAAGTTAATACTTGGTTTTGACACATCATTAAATATCCCAAAAGGCCTAAGATTTGATAACCTCATGGATATAAAGAAACTATACAATTATACAATATTGGAAGTCACTACATTTTGCATGACTCTATGTGATTTTATTTCATCTTGATACATTCCTCCCTTATCCTATTTTTTTATTATACTAGTTAATTAAAACCACTATATATAGTCATCCATAGTGATGATCATGATGTGACTCTGTTAGAAAGACATTCTAATTATCTGGGTACACTATAGGATGTACAGTCGTGGGAAGAACATCTTATTACACTATTTGATGAGGTGTAAAGGGTCAATGAGGTTAGTTCTCCATTAAAGGAAGGTGGATATCTTCACCTCCAGACTATCTAGTCTTCTCATCATTTCCATCATCTACCATATTTTGGGTGTTGATTTCAATATCCTTCCCAAAAGCTACAGATACCCAAGGCATCAATGATTTTATATCTCAATTTATAGAAATTTTATATGCACAGATTGGTTTGTTTCTAACTCACTTTGGATACATAGATATTGGACCCTCCTATAGTGATTTGGTCTAGGATTATGTGTTAGTGCATATGTTTAATTTTGTTTATACTTAGAGTATGACTCTCTCTAATAGTGGATGCAGTATATGGTATATAGGAAGATAAATATAATAGATTTGAAGACTCCCCTGATGTCCATAGTAGTAAATTACATCACATCCATCACATGTTCATAATTTTTGGAATTTGTGGGCATGATTACAATGAAGTCCATGCCATAGTGAAAGAGATGGTTTCTATTTGGGGGAAAATGAAAATACAAAAAAATGGTATTAGTGGTTGTTATTTTTTCTACTAGAGGTGATTTAAACTACTATTAAATCATTTAGCAGTAGTTAATAAAACTTTCAGGTATTTCATATTCGTAAATCATTTAGTGATGTCTATTTCATTATTTTTAATTTTTTATGTGTATTATTTGAAAAATGTTGTGTTGTTTTTGATTTTCTTTAGTGGAATTAGAAATAAAATTTAAAATAATCAAAAAAGGTAAAATGAACATAATTTCCACTAAAATATGTACTATCATTTATGTTTATAATTGATTTATATTTACCATTAGAAATTAACATTTTAAGAAATTCGTTTAGATTAGGTTTATAATAACCACTTCTAAATATTTTTCTTAAAATAAAGTTTTAAAAAAAATATTTAATAATAAATATATAAATATAAAAACAATAAACTACAATAAACAAAAACATAAATGCATAGTAAATCCATCACATATGCATTTTACATCCACAGTCACTATAACCTCATTCAATTGATAAACTTAGTAAACCCGTTACATATTCATCAATATATACTTATAAAATATGTCCAGAACAACCCATACCAAATATAAGTCCATCCCATGACCTATGATGTATCCATATCTCTCCACAGAATATCATTAACTAGAACTAACCACATCATCTAATTAACTATAAAAGAAAAGAAGATAGAAATTAAAACTTGACATAATAAATATGAATTACTGTACAATCATTTATAAAATTTAAACATTCCATAGAAACTAAGAACTATCATGAAAACCTTATAAATAATTTTTTGGATTAGAACAATCAATCTCATACCTACTACCAACATATGTCACCTATAATAGAAACCTGAACATTTAAAAAAAAGACACAAAAGAGAAAAGGCATAGAATATATTCAGAATGTTGCACATAAAACTTGTTATTTTGTTAATCAGATTGAATAAATTTTAACATAAATCAAATGATATATCATTTAAAACACTTTTAAAATATAAACATTCCTATTTAAGATATTATTCAACACTTGAAACTAATAATGGATAAGTATATAACAATCTAATTAATTTTTAAATCGACAGTGGTGTACTTGAAATTTAATTAACAATTTTTTTAACTACTTTGATATGATATCATGTTCTATATTTCAAAAATAACTCAATGGTGGTTTTCCCAAGATTTTACATCAATATAAGGTTGTTTTAGATGTTTTTTACGATTACATGTGCATTTTACTATTTTAAAACACTAAAAACATGTTCATGGGTATCCTGAGAAAACCATTCCATGGAATAATGTGTCATTTGTTCCAAAATTTCATAATAAATATATGGTAATTTCCCTCTAATTTCATGGAAATTTGACGTCATTTCCATAATTTTGATCCCCTAAGACATGCATTTAATGGCTTTCCTACCTTCAAAAACTATTTACCGAGTCATTTCGGCCACCCCACACATCAAATTGACATCTTTCCTATGCGTTCGCATAAAAAATAACTCAAAAGTTTTTGTACCATGATTTCTTGTAAATGTGAAGTCTTTTTCAAAAGTTATTACTCTTACACACATGTTTTAGTGTATTAAAACATTAAAAACAAGTTTATAAGAATCACAGGAAAATAATAACATTGAATTACATGTTGTCAATTCCAAAATTTCAAAAAATAATTCTATGGTTGTTTTCCTATAATTTCATGGAAATATAACATTGGTTTTTTGGGTTTTAACCCCCTAACACAAGTTTTTAAAGGATTTGGTACCTTTAAAAACTATTTACAGAGACATTTTAATAACACCACACATCGTATTAATATTTTTTTGATGAATACAAATTAAAAATAACTCAATGGTGGATTTCTAATGAATCCACTTCAACCTGAGGTCACTTTATTTGGTTTTGAAAATTACATACATGTTTTAGTGTTTTAAAACACTAAAAACACATTTACAGGATTCCTAGAAAACTGAAAATCAATATGTCATTTATTTTGCTCCATAATTTCAAAAAACAATCTATGGTGCTTTTCCACTAATTTTATGAAAATATAAAATTATTATTTTTTTCTATTTTTGATAATTGGAGACATGTTTTTAAAGGCTTTAGTACCATTAAAAATTATTTACTAATTCATTCCAACCATACCACACATTGGATTAATTTTTTTCCTTGCGTACACATCAAAAATAATTTAATGGTTATTTTATCATGATTTCATGTCAATATAAGGTTGTTTTCTTTGGTTTTGACCATTAAACATATCTCTTAGTGTTTTAAAACACTAAAAATGAATTTATGGGCATCCCTAGAAGACTGTAATTTAGAATGAAATATATTATTTCCTACATTCGAAGATCCAATCTAAATATTTTTACTCCGATTTGATTGCAATCCAAAATTGTTCCCATTTTTTGAACCCCAACTCATGTTTTTAAAGTGTTCTATACCTTTAAAACCTATTTACCGAGTCATTATAACCATAATTTATGTTGAATTGATGTTTTGTTAGTGCAAACACGTAAAAAATAACTCAATAGTTGTATTATCTTGATTTTATGTCAATATGAATTTTTTTATATGGTTTTTACTGTTACACGCACATTTTTGTATTTTAAACAACTAAAAATGTGATTACTATCATCCTAGGAAAACCATAGCTTGGAATGCGTTTTGGCTGATTACTATATTTCTAAAATAAATATAATGTCATTTTGATAAAATTTAATTGTAATAAAATGCCATTTTCCTAGTTTTGACCCTGTAATAAACGTATTTAAAATCGTTAGTACCTTTAAAAACAGTTTATCGAGTCATTTTGACCACTCTGCAGACCTTGTTGATTTGTTTTCTGTGTTTACATGTCAAAAATAACCCACCAGTGAATTCCCCATGATTTAAAATCAATCTAAGTTAATTTTATATGGTTTTTACCATTACACAAATGTTTTAGTGTTTTAAAACACTATAAAATTGTTTACGGGCATCCTGGGAAAATCACAATATTGAATGATGTAATGTTGTTTCCTATATTTCAAAAATAATTACACAATAATTTTTATATAATTGCATGTCAAAATGATGTTTTTCCTTATTTTTAACACCTAAAAAACAGTTTTAATGTCTTTGGTGCCTTTAGAACCTATTTACCAAGACATTCTGAACACACCGCACATAGAATTGACATTCTATCTACGCATGCACATAAAAATACTCAATATGAGTTTTATCATGATTTAACACCAATATAAGGTTATTTTTTATGATTTTTATCATTACACACACATTTTAGTGTTTCAAAATATTAAAAACGTGTTTACGGGGATCATGAGAAAACTCTAACTCAGAATGACCAGTTGTCAATTCCTACATTTAAACGATTTAGTACCTTTAAAAACTTTTTACAAAGTCATTATGACTACACTTCATGAAAGATTGATGTATTTTAGGTGTGTTCATGTAAAAAATAACTCAAAAGTGGTTTTACCATGATTACATTTCAATCTGAAGTCATATTATATGGTTTTAACCATTACATGCATGTTTTAGTGTTTTAAAACACCAAGAATACATTTACGGGCACCCCAGTCTAATTGTAACACATAATGTCATGTCATCGGTTCCTAAATTTCAAAAAATCAATATAATTTTTTTTCCTCATATTTCATTGAAATACGACATTGCATATATAGTTTTGACCCCCAAACAGACATTTTTAACGGTTTTGGTGCATTTAAAATCTATTTACGGAGTCATTGTGACCAAACCACATGTCCAGTTGATGTGTTTTCTATATATACATATCAACAATAACTCAACAGTGATTGTCCTGAGATTTCATGTTAATTGGTGGTTGTTTTATATGATTTTGATCGTTACAGACTCATTTTAGTGTTTGAAAAAACTAAAAAGATGTTTACAGTTTTCCTGAAAAAACCATTACTTGGAATAATGTTCTATAGATTCCTACATATTACAAATAAATTTGTGGTCACCGTCTTCTAATTTAATAGAAATATGACTTCATTTTCCTCATTCTGACACCCCGACACACATTTTAAAAGGATTCAGGGTATTTCAAAACTATTAGTCAAGTAATTTTGATAACAACCCATGTCATATTGATGTGTTTTCTATGCATACAAGTCAAAATTAACTAAACTTTGGTTATCCCATTATTTTTTCTATTTAATGGATTTTTATATGGTATTTACTATTATAAGCATGGTTTAGTGATTTAAAAAACTAAAAACATGTTTATGTGAATCTTGGAAAAATTGTAACTCGTAATGATGTGTCGTAAGTTCCAACATTTCAATATTAAATCTGCTGTCTTTTTTCTATTATTTAAGGAAATATGATATCATTTTTCTAATTTTGACCCCCCAACACACCTTTTTTAAGTCCTTAGTACCATTAAAAAAAATTTAATGAGTCAAATTCGAGAAAAGGAGCTCCTATTGTTTTCCAAATTTAGGATAATTATCCATAATTAATTTTTAAAATATCAAAATCTACCACTCATCAATATGACACACAATGTGGTCAGTATGACTCTAAGTATGTTTTTTTTCAATATAATAGTGTCATTTTAATTTTATTTATGGATTTTTTATATATTCTTTGAAAATGTGTGCATGGTAAATGGAAATTAGAATTTACATTGGTTGGATGAGCTATATGGATGGAAATTTTCTTGGGGATAATAAAATCATCTACTAAAATAAATAAACAAAAACATTTTATATTTCCAACTAGCATTAATCCTGTATTTTCCTATAAGATTCCTATTCTTTCACTTCTTCTTTTGACCTTAAAATTTATCTTTGTGATTCTCGATTAATGGAAATACTCAAACCCCCATTGGGTGTAGTAGTAACTTATGATGATAAACTACCAAATACATCTGATTGAGTATACCTAGAACCCATCCCTTACACATGTTTGTGATATTCCTTCCCTAAACTGATTGCAACTACATCATTCCGAGAAACCTATTATGATTGTAAAGGGTTCGCATCCTAGACTTCTTGAATTTAAAACTCTTAATAAAAAATATTAACAATTATTTTTTATATTATCTAAACTTCATAATATTATCTAATTAAAAAAATCATTACTATTTATTATTATTTTATTACTATAAAATCATAACAATTAAAAAAAAATTATAACAACTAAAATTTCTTAAATCTAATTAATTTGGGTCGACTAGATTGATTAAACAATTCCAAATTCATATCATTTGATCCATGTATCTATCCCCATTTAATTGTGTTTAATTATTTGTTGTTATAATATATTTTTCATTATTATGTTTTTATAGTAATGAAAAGTACTTACACCAACATCTTTAGTAGGGCCATTTATAAAACTCACATTAGTTTTCCTATAAACATTAATCCAAATCTTTGTTCAGAAAACTGAGTGACCTAATTCATTAGCCTTTATAAAATAATATAAACAAGTTATAAAAATACTTGAGTTATAATAAAATGATATAAATAATAATGGATAAAATATAAATCAAAAATTTTCTTTTTCTTGAAAAACTCAGAGACTGAGAAATATGATGAATTACTTTTTTCTAATGATTCACAGTATTTTTTTAGATAATTATTATGAAAATAGAAACATTAATAAAAATTATAATTTTATCATGTTTATTTAATTAAGATACAGTAAAATGTGTAATTACCTTATGATATACATCTCTATTAATATTTATAAACAATATTCATTACTCATAAAAAATTCCTTCATCCAATTTCTCATACATCTATTTTTTAAAATGTTGAGAGATAAGGAAACTCTATTGAACATTAAAAAACAACCTATTTTGTCAACTAGTATAATATGAAACCCATTACATGAAATAAGAAAAAACTTCCTAGATAAACAAGAATTGAAGCTCCTAAGATGAGATTAAGTAACCAAATGGGAGTAGAAATCAACAAAAGAAACAGAAAAGTCTCATCACCTATATGAAAATGAAAAATTGGATATACTAAAAGTAAATGTGTCACCCCCAACTAAGAAGCTATGTTTTTTGGGTCCAACGCAATGTGGTAGACCATTCCTCCTAGTCAAAGATATATTTGAACGGAGAACTAGATGATAGGTGTCAGCACACCAATCTCTCTTTCAAGTTAGCCAAAAAATAATTCTTGGGAGGATCTCACCGAACAACCAACCTCATGCAATGAAATACCAGACCAAAACACTATAAAAATTGAACCAGCGTTCCCATGCATCTAGAAATTGAGGATACATGTCTATTGATGGGTGTCAACACACACATCCCTTTTTCTAGGCCACCCACCCAATGATCCCTATAAGAAGATGCACCGCCAACTAAATGCAATGAGAAAAAAATGTGATGCTCGAAAAGACCGCAGTCGCACCACAAAAAAATAGGCTCAACCAATATCACCAATGATTTAATAAAACAAAAATTGAAACAACATTGATTAAAAAAACACCACACCTATATTGAATCCAAAAGAAACTAGAACAATAATATCATTGAATATCAGATCCGTGATCACTCTATCCTACAACTATTATCCATATGATCCATATTACATTTCTTTTTAGATCTCTAAAACCTACTAAAAATGGCCCCTAGAAGAAAAAATATACACCAAACCACTATACACTGGCACCGCCACTTGGAAGAGATGATGAGCATACACTACTAGATAAATAGCAACCACTCGATACTGAATCCCTACCAATAAAATGTTCCAAGGACCACCACATGAAATTTAATCCATTCCATGGCACCCCATATTAAAATCAGATCTAGGTATAATGGTACCCAAGGAGTTTACAAAGTGAGTGAAGGAACGTGATGAAACTGATGAGAGTAGTCGCGTAGTAATTAAAAATAGAGTAATATTTAAGGAAGATTAAAGAATGTATGTTCCACCCGATCCATCAATTTATAACTGGAGAAGAAATTTTTTTATAAAATATAATTCAAATTTGAGTGGTGGAGATCCACGTAGTAGCAAAGCTCAAGAAACCCTAGGAGTTGCATCACCTAGGTAGTTGGGAGAAATACTCTCATACTTTTTCATGGGTTTGGAGATGTGTCATTAAACTCATTTTCATAAATTCCACTTAAAATATCTCTATTTCTTGAATAATTTTATCAGATTCCATGTTCGTAAAATAGATTAAGTGACATCAAAATGAAAAAAATATAGAAATAAAAAATACAACACTTTATTAGTATATTAAAAAAATCACTGATGTATTTAAAAATTGATATCGATGATATTAAATTAATAGTACCTTTACTTCATTGTCAAAACCTAATTTCTTCATAGATAGGGGAATAATACTTTAATATTTACAATAAATTGGAAATCTCTCCATCCCACATGCAAGATTCCCAAGAATCTACTCATAAATTATGGTAGCATCATTGGTAGACATCCGGATGTCATCAAACAAAAATATAATCTTGAAGACCATTAGGCCACATACATATGAAATGTTTATATTTATATCTCTTTTATTTTTATCTTTATCTATTTGAAAAATTCATTAAAAATTTAATAAAATATATAGTTTTTTTGTACAATGACATACATACCAGTAATGGTAACTTAAAAATATCCCCTAGAAAGTGGGGTGACCAACTTCTCCATTTATGGAGGTGATTTGGATAGTGGGATACTAATAATACTTGGGGGAATGGATAGCTCACTAGAAGTATTGGGAACAACAAAATCAATTGAATCCACTAAAGATGATGGTAGTGGTGGTGTACTCCAATATTATAATTGGCTAGCATCTTGAATTTTCTCTCTTAGTTTTCTTACAATTTGAACGGTTTAGATATATTAAATGTATCAAAAATGAAAAACCAAAATATTTTTACAAAAAAATTAAAATAGAATAATATATATATACGAAACACTTATAAATGAGAAATTTTAATATATTTTTATTACCAATTTATAAATTAAATTATATTAATATTCATTGTGTTTACTGTTATCAACATCCATTGTAATGAGAGCTTCATTTTCACTCTCTCTTTTAGGTTCTATTATTTTAATATTGTTAGGAAAAAAATTCAGTGTTTTTTAGTTAATGAGGTTCACTATAACAAAGTACATATTGATATTAATCACCCATATCATATAAGTATATTTGATTTAAGTGCATAAAAACACTCTAAACATCATGTATTTCATCATGAAAATAATAAACCATATTCTCATATGAAGCTAATATAAAAGGATCATGCTCTGCAAGCTCACCAGTATAGATCAAGAGATAGATGTCGACAGATGTAAAATATAACGAATATTTCATTACACTCCTATCAATATTGACCCACTTGAATTTGGATATGATAACTAAAAATTGACTATGATATTTTAATTCAATTATATAATTCATATTTCCTTAGTATCCCACCTCTGAAAATGTAAATACACCACTATTTTGAGTTTTCTAGTCTTCTTCATGATAAATTTTATGAAACCGTAAGCCATGAAAATTATAAACATTAAATATCCTAGCCTTCCTTATAGGTTATCGATCAAAAAACTTAAAATGATTTGATATTTCAGATTTATTTTCATCATTCATTATCTAGAAAATAAGATATAATGAGTTACTTTTAACATATAAAAAACAACAACACATTAATAATATGAATATGACATTATACATACATGATGGGAGAACCATTCAACAATAACATTATTAATAGATTTTATTAATTCCATATCATTTTGATCTTGACCCCATATTCAACACTTTGTTCTCAATCTAAATTATTCAATTAATGGATTTTTAATAATATTATTGATTAGCCAAATCTAAGTGCATTTAGAAACACTAATTCAGTCTGCGAAAATATCACCCCATTATAATTGATTATACAATAGTTTAAAATTCTAATGAATTATTTTTAGAAAGATAATTATTGTATATTTCATCATCTCATCCAATATGATTGAATCATGTATCAATCCCATTCAAATTCCTATAATAGATGGTTAAGTACTCTTTAGTTATCTAACATTTATCAATAGAGCCTTACATTTGTGCTTTATTCCTAACATATGATTTCAAATTACCTATGTAACTGTCGAAAAATATAAGAAACATATTAAAAAAAATTTCAATGATTTAATAAAATTGAATTCTTTGACGAAAATAAAAATAATATCAACATACCTATCAATTGGATACATCCATTTATAGTGTACCATTCCACCAAGATTAGATTATTCAACCAAATAAAGACACAAATGATTAAAGAATGTGAATAATGAGGATATAAATAACATCTCCAAATGAAAAAGTTTCAAAACAATTAATTCTTCTAATTTATCAAACTCAGTTGAACTTAGAGTTTTTACACAAAGATAACGGAAAATGATACACAAATCAATTAGAATAGAAATTACATTTTTAGGTAATGTATTATACAACGCTAATGGAAAAAATGATCTTTTATAGTATTTTAATAGTTACTTTTCAATCCATGTAATGTATGATTTTTTAATTCAATGTACATTGATATATTACTTGAATATCCATCTAGTACTTTTATGTTCTTTAAATATCAAAGGAATATGTCTGTACCATGATATTTCATTGTAAAAATAGCTGAAGTATATTTTTCATTCTCATTTTACCACCAACCATTATTTATATTTATTAAAAATAAATCCTTATGAACATTATGGTGATCCTTTGATTTACCATTCTCATTAAGAAATGTGAAAATTAAATTTTCATAGAAGATCTTTTCAATAAGAATTATGTTAAGATTATGATGTACCAAATTAAACTCCCTATAATGAATTTTGAAAAATATACTCTTTATCTTCCATTATTTTGTTCTATCTGCTATAGATACTGTACTTCATAACATTTTCCCCCTTCTTTAAAATGATTACATTTTCAAAATTCTTTAGTAACATTCAATAATTATCCCAAAATTTATGAACTAGATAACACCTTTTCTAGATTTCTCAATTAAATATCACCATTAAATCATGTCTTATTAAGTTAAATTTAGTAAATGCATCAATAAATCTATTATGAAACATAAGAAACCATTTTCTACTATGAGGTAATTATAGAGGTAAAAAATATAAATTAAAAACTAGAAAAGAAAGACTGACATGAGTCTTCCAACCAGATAATTTTCCTAGTCTAGAAATGTCACGAATTATTCACATTAAAGCATCATGAATTTTTATTATTTTTTTATTAAATAATAATATGTTTCATCTAAATCACCCCATTATTTTTGAAATTATTTAATTGGAAGTTTAAGGTATACATAAAATTAATTTGAAGAAATTTTCATTCTAGGAATAATATTCAAAATAATGAAGGAATTATTCTTCAAACACATCCATGGAGAAAAATTATAGGGGATCAAAACAACTGAAAAAAATCAATAATTTATAATTAAGCTATCAAAAGACTTAAAACCAATATAATTCAATCCCAAACATACATTCTTTAGATCAGACGAAAAATATGGATATAATTAATCAAAAAAAAATTAATGATTTTGAATCTATTAGATATCTCATAATGTCATTATTACAATCTTTATCATGCCAAATCTTTTTGTATGTAGTCTTAGATAACACGAATAATCTTTTCCAGCATGATTTCAGAGGAAAGTAACATAATACCTCTGTAGGATTTTTCTTCTTTTTTTCCCTGGGGTTTCATTAATTTATACTTTCATTGTTTTTCATTAACTTCCATCTAATTTTATGAAATCTTATGCATACTTCTTTATATGACTCATCTCCGTAGTAATTTATACAATAATTATGTCACTCGTATATCTTTATATAATCATGTACAAGTTTTTGGACGAGTTTATTCGCCTCTTATAATGACTCAGGGATCATAGCTCAAAAAATGAATCATTAAATAACTCTAAAATCATGGAAATTAAATTTTCCTTAATTCCAGAGAGAAACATCATATAATATAAATTTTATATAAGAGAACACATTGAATACTTGAATTTTTTCATATTGTTCACATTGTTCATATTTAACTATTTCATAAAAGTAAATTTTTTTCATTGAAGTTGTGAGAAAGATTAACCTGCTCAGGATCAACTGAAGGTTCTGTTGATCTATTAAAATAATGACCACTTCATCTAGATAATCCAAATGTTTAATTTATCAAATATTGAACAAAATTATACTCTAATTGGTCGCTTTGTGTTTCATTGGCAGGATTTCAATTATTTTGACTTTCCATAACATTTAATTCACCACGTAAAATCCAATGTACATAACGAGCATGAATGTTTTTCTATATCAAATGATCATATGATTTATTTCAATTAAAAAATCACTTAAATTTATAATCATTATACAATAATTTTATTCTACCTTGCACTGATCGGTTTGAAATTTCATAATCTAAAAATTCTTCCAACCCTTTGGCATACTAAGTTGTGTTTTGAGGTAAATTAATACAACTTTTATTCATGGGTATTGTGTTTTCACTATTCTACCTATACATATAGATATAAGTATATAATTTTTTAATAAAACAAGTAGAATAAAAGTTAAACATCACCCCACTTCTTTATTCACTAGAGTGTAATATTGATTTAGCACAACACAAATTCAACATAAAAATGATTCAATCCAACATTAAAAAAATAAACAACATAATTGAATAAATATTACCCATCATAATAACAAAATTTGATATTGTAGAATAAGTTAACTTATCCAATGAGAAAGGTTATTGTGATGTTGAGTGTACTGTAAGTTGTCCCTAATAATAAATTAATATAATTATTCTATTAAAATATCTCAAATTTTTTTATTTAAATATTATCAATTTTTATTTTATATTTAATAAATATGATTGTCTCTATATCTATATTTTTATTTGATAATTATGTGAATAAATATTTTTTCTATCTCAAAACAGGAACCTGGAACAATGATATCTGGTTCATTTGTTTCCATATGCATCATAGCATTTCATTCAATTATGGTTTTACAACATTTTCCGAATTTATTTAAAAAATACTAATCATCCTAAAGAGAGCATCACATATAGAAATATTTATGTAACTAAATATATTCATCTTTTAGTAATCATTATACATTATACTCGTCCTTATTGTCAAAGGTGTGCTAAGGCATGCAAGTTGGTGAGAGGTGCTTTGAGGAACTATTATAGCACCTTAGCACTATTGATGTGAGGATATATCATTAAGGAATTCTAAAGGTTTATTTATCATATTCAATTCCTTTATCTGATTAGGTTTCAGGATCAAAAGTGGTGTGATCCACCAAAAATCATTTATCTATTTTAGAAAGTGCTGAAAAAATGGGAGTTGGGAGTCATTCATCCTGAAAAACATTAAATTAATCATTTAATAAAATAATAATAAAAATATTTTTCAACATAAAAAAAGAGAAAATTTACCTCCACTAGAAGTAGGATGGTAGGACTCCCACTGCATTATGGGTAGAAAGAGTAGATACATAGTCCCTAGGAAGCAACTGCGCTATCTGGTCGTGTAGGTAGAAGCACCATTATCTCCCTTAGTTTTCATTAATTACTAAGCTTCATTTGATGATGATTTTAATGTAAAGGTTCTAAAGTATTGGTTATTGGAATTTGGATTGGTTAAAAAATAATATTATGTACATTAATTCGTATTATTTTGATATAATTTATGTTTTTTAATATTTTCTTTTAAAACAGTTTGTATTTAATTATGTAATGGGATGAAACTTAAATTCAAGAGGTGCACACGTTATTCAGTGCATCACACCACATCCTAATGTGGTATTTATGCCTTATTACACCACACTTCTTTTAAATCTATGGTAACCTTTATTAATAGTATTTTTATTTTATGTATTAACTTCATGAAATCATTTTAATAAAAAATATCTTTAAATTAAATGGATCATGTGTTCTTGAATAGCCGATGTAAGGTCTGCAATGTAACCCCAACATCATCCTAGGAAAAAGTCTCAAAAACCCTTTATTACATATATATTTATATAATTTAATTAAAACACTTATAAAAATTAAATGAATCACACCTTAAATTATGTTGGGGTCACAATCACTTGAAGAGAAGAAAAGAGGCCTTTGGGTGTCACCTTCGAGGAGTGTGGGGGTTGATGTGAGGTCCTCATAATGGAGTAGGGGAAATAGGGTCATGGGGATCGAAGGGGGGTGATCATCATTAGTAAAAATGTATTTAGGGTAATGGGGATCATTGGGGATGAGGGATGGTCACCATTAGAAGCATGGGTTCAGGGTCACAATGGTCATCTTTGGGAATAGGGGGCCAGGGGTCATCGAGGTGGGGTGAGATGGGGGATGGTTCATGGCCAAGGGAATTGCGGGTGGGGGTAGAAGTAATTTTTTTTACAATATATATCATTCATTTAAATAAAACCACATCTAGATAAAAATAAAACAATATTGGTGGTTATATTAAAATATAAATATATTATGAATTATTCTTAATATGATTTATTTCATTGTGGTTATTGAACCACTTTTAATAAACCACCGCTAAGTCCTAGTTTTTTTGTATTGTGGCTATCCACCAATAAAATCTCACAACTATAGAGACCATGGCCTAGTTATTCAAGATCATAACCACCATAATTAATGCAACCTCAAAAAATGATACTATTCAAGTGGAGTGGCAATATGGGTCCATGGATAAGAGGTATTTGGTGGAGTGACTTGGTAAAGAATTAGACCAACTCTATCAAAAGTTGGATACCATTGAGAAAGTATAGCAGGGTCCAAAACAACTACATAAGGAATATGATAATGTAATAATGCATAATCATATATGGGAAGAGGCTTTGAATCCTAATGTACAAGCATAAACCATAATATTAGTTGAGATTTACTAGGATATGAATTACATGGAGAAGAAACTGGTCCAATATTGAAAGTATATTGAGCACACCTTATGGTGGAATTCTAGTTCATGTTTTTTACTTTTTATAATGAGTGATTTTACAAAAAAAATATGTTTCTCTCTTCTTTAGATAAATGATTAATATTATTTCACCTTGAACTTTTTTTAATTTTTTTCCCAATTAAATCATTAATCCTCGATAATATATGAAACTCATGAGGAGTAAAATCAAGAACAATTTCATCCACTTTAATATTAAAATAGGATAGATTAAATAAATCATAATCCACAATGGATTTATAAAATGATGAAATATATAATGTAATGTTTTATCTTCTAAACATCTTTCCTCAAAAGGATATAGGAAGAAGGAAAATGGTAGGGTATGAACCATCACAGTAAGTAGGTGTGTGTTCATGAGATAAATGACAATGGGATTTGGTCCTCTGCTATTTTTCTGCACTTTGATAAATATAGGTAGGTTGAATATAGTTGAATATTCAAAATCACCATGATCCAATGTTATCTCACTTGGATATGAAATATGGTTCATTTAAATATTTGTGTTCTTAGAGAGGTCTAGATAGGTAAAAAATATATTCATATTCATTATCACTATATGTTAATGTTTTTCTATTTTTATATGAGAGATGAGTGACTTGATTTGAAAAAAAATCAAGAAGGGGACTAAGAGTCTCAATGGACCAGTTAGAACACACATAAGAGTGGGGTGAATAAGGTGTTGTCTAACTTTTTTCCAAATTCTATGATCTTATTTATAAAGACCTATAATTATTATACATTGATATTAAATATTTTTAAATGAATATTCATTACATTACATAAACACATGCATGAGTAACGTAATATTTTAGTGCCTTTAGAAACTTGGATCACAAGTTTCTAGTTTGGTGAAAGATATTCAATGTTTCATACAAAGACCTTCCCCTTTAGAAACCGTACTTAAAACCTCTCTTCATAACCTGGGGAAAGGAAACATAGGAAATGGTGATCTCAAATGCTCGGTAAGGGTAAATAAAGAGATACATACTTATAACATGAACATAGGGGTTTGATAACAAGAGAATAACATTTGAAAAGAATACTCTACAAATCAAATATCATAATCATGAATCATGGAATAAATGGTGGTAGTTAATAATAAATGAATCATAAGATAATAAAATAACATGATCCATGAGAGTGTAGCAATGGCGTAATACATGGAATTATTTTTGTATACACATAAGTTTAAAAAATCGTATGTCAGTTATACCTACCAAAACATTCATAACATGTTAGGATTGGGATAATGACCTATGTACCTACTTCAGGATTAGGATGAACTCCCATGTACCCTCTAGTTTTGGAATTAATCTGAACTCCCATATACTATATTGTTGTATGAATATCATGTCCTCCTATTTATCTTCTTTTTATAGTCTTAGGATGACCTCTTCTGAACCCTCTTGTTGTGAGATTGGGCTGACCAACCATGGTCTCTTTTGGTGTGGGATTGGGATGACAACCCATGTAACCTTTGAATTTATAAAACAATTATCACTACCCAATTAAATGGAAAAATATATAGATCCTACCCATCCCATAAATAAAACTATACTTATGTGTTCCACAATAATATTAATCATTTATAAAATAAAAACCCATAAAAATAAATGGGATTCATAAACACTTAATCATTAAATAACTCATGGAAGAGAAATTGAATTCATAAATATAATTATATAGTAAACATAAACCATTCATATAAATAATAAAAATTTAATCCTGGTTTCATATCCCAAGTAAATCATAAGTAATGTCAACAGATTCTATCTTATAAGAGAACTAAGATCTTTTTAAAATATTTATTGAGGAAAATATAACTTCCTATTTAAAAACTTATTTTTAAATAATAAAACATTTAGAAAACATTTTTAATTTAAAATACCCTTTAAAACTTATAAATTATGTTTTTAAACCATTTTAAATAACTATGATATCTTTTTCTTTGAAAATTCTAAAAAGATCATATTTTAAAACATTTTAAAAAACATGGTTTTTCAATTAAAGAATTTTCAACTAAAGAAAGAATAAAACTAAATAAAACATATAATATCATAAAAATAATTATATTCAATATAAAACATTTTAAATGGGAGTATATAAACCTTGTAAAGGAATATAGGTACATAACATAACATGTGTCTCAAAGAAGGAAAATTCATTAAAAAAATTAACTTACCAATTTGGTAAATTTGGAAACGTAAACCCCATGAAATAGAGATGATAAAATGGATATATAAATACCCAAAAAATTAATTATTAGTATAATATATTTCATTAATGGTAATTATATACACCAATCAAAATAAAAAAGCGGTGAATGTGGCATAAGTCTTGCAGAAATAAAAGTGAGAATAGAAATACCATTACAAAAAGTCTTATCTTTATTCGTACAAGATAAAGACTTATTTTTAATAAATATATTATTATAAAACATATAAAATCTAATAATATTAATATAAAACATACCATATATTATTTACTTATGACTTTATATTACTCTTTTATTAACAGTTCCATGTAAAAGTTATGTTTCTGGTAATAACTGATTTTATTTTTCATACTTGTTTTGACTTGTTATTATAAGTCATTTTACATATATAATGATTTAATTATCTACCTAATTTTATCCATGATATAAATATAATATATAATAATTATATATGTATTTGTTGTGATTCATAAAAGTTGTAAGTATAAGATAAAATACATCATTCATGGAGATGGCAGACTGTGCATACGCTTGAGCATTGTTTGCATTTTTCTATAAGATAAAAAGAAAGAACATTATATTATATATTATCATTAAATAATTATTTTTATTTCATATATTTAAAATACATTAATTAAAATCATACTTAATACATTTCATGTAAAGCGTGAAAAAATCGCAACGCTTCGTGATGCCGTAGTCCACCGTACACATGAACAATGTTATCAAATTCCCACAAAATGGAAATCATGAAGTTATGTAAGATATAAAAATTGATGAATCAAAATAAAATTATAAAAATATTATAAATCGTATATAAACTATAAATACATCATTATTTCCAACCTTTAAAGGTGGTAATGGAAGAATGTCTAACATCGGTTCGTGAAACAGTGATCTGTTGTACACACAATCGATGATTGTGTACCCCATTTGATGGAAGTGTATGATGTTTTAGGTAAAACAAAATAACCTAAAAACATATTAGTATATTTAAGATACTTTTTTATTATATAAACATGATATAAAAATAATTTAATGGGTTTAAAGAATAAATAAAAAAACCTTTATTGATGAACGTGACCTCTTCTTTGGGTATCTCCTTTCGGTTTTCACCAAAGGAATTCATTGGATGGATTTATGCCCAAATTAAGGTTTATAAAATTTCTTTATGGATGTTTGTAGGATATTATTATAGGTTTTAGTTGATAAAAATATGTTTTTATGTTTGAGGAAATGATAAGAATATGTTCCCTTTTATGAGAGCGTGGAGGGGAACTCATTGAATTCCTAAAAATATAAAATTAATGTAAATTAATTTTCAATTAAAAATGGATCCAAAGTGATTTATTTATAATATAATATTATTGTGGGTATACATATACTCATTAAATAAAATTTAGATATGATTTGATGAAATTTTTACCCTTATATTTTGGTTTTAACCCTTATTTGACCTATTTAACTCTTACTATGACAACATGTATCATTACATTATGAAGGTTATAATATTTTATATAAAATGAACAAAAAACCATAAATGGATCATTTATGAATTTTTAAAACTTATAAAAAAAAATTTCCCTATTTTTATATTTCAAATAATTTTATATCATTTAATAAAATAATTTTTTTTTAAAACCATTAATGTCAATTTTGACATTATTCCTTACCTTGACTTTCATAAAAATATCAAAAGATATAGATAACTTAGAAAAAAATCTAAAACATCACTAACATTTAAAATTAATCTATAAATTCTTTTATAACATTAATTAAATAATATTATACTTGTTTTATTATTTTTATTATCATCTATTTCAGTGATATATTAATTGAATAATTGATGCATCACTGTTATCCATGCATTTAAGGTAATTATTTCTTCAATAATAATTTAAAAAAATAATGGATATAATTATTTTATATTTCCAAATACTATTTATGTTTTAATATATCTTCTAGATGACTACATATTAAATATGTCTCACTTATTAAAAACATTAGTCTAACAAGTTTGGCTTTTCTCAAAATAAAATACTATAAATGAGTTAATGTTATCCATGTAGCTTTAAGAGGTAATAAATTTTTCCAATGGATAATTGTGGTATAAAATAACACATATATAAAATGATTAAAACTTTTTGGATAATTTACAAATATTTATAATATTATTTTTACCCTTAATTACCCGATTTACCCTTAACTATGGTAATAAAATTACTAAGTTCACTATTCATATTGTCCGAAAATAATAGTGTAATATTTAATAAATTTAGACCTTATGATTATAAATATGGAATCCATTTTTCAAAATAAAAAACACTTTGGTGGCTAAAATTAATATAAAATATTTCCCATAGATGGGTTGAGAAAGTGGGTTTTTAAAGTGAAAATGTTGAAATGGTTGAAATGTTTTTAAATTGAAATTAAATATAATAAATATTACAATGAACTTAATTGGGTTTATATATTCATAATTGATTTAATTTTACTTTAAAAAAATAAAATATAATTTAACTTTATATATTATTTAGATGAAATGTTTGTTTTCAAATAAAATGCAGTATTGTTCACTATTAATAAAAAAATGAAACATATCAGAAAAATACCAAAAATTAAGCCAAATTAAAATTTGCTATTATTATTTCAAAAACTATGTTCATTTTTTCAAATAATTTTTTTAAATGTTTCTAATATTTGAATTAAATCAAGTGTTTCATCAAAAGATGAAAAACTCTAATTGGAAAAATACATCTTTTATATGTAAAATTGGATTTATTTTTGTATCATGTATAAAAAACACATAGGATGAATATTAAAAATTATATTTAATATTATATATATATATATTACATTAATATAATATAAAACATTTTATTTTTTTTATTTTATTAGTATAAAACACACTTATGTACATTTAAATAGTTTTTATAAAAAAATTACCTTTTTATTTTAAAAATGGATTTATTTTTATTTATAAGTAATTGGTCAAAAAAATAATTACATATATAAATTTGTAAACAATATTTTTATAATTCAATTAATCATGTTCATACCCACCATTCTAATGGCTATGTTATAATTTAATTTTTCAAATTATTATAATAATGAAATATCATTTCATAGAAAATCAATGTTTCTAGTAACAAAATCTAAGTCGTTGATGCATGTGATGGAAGACTAACTAGGTGGGTAATACAACAAAATATGTCCAAGAAATAAAATTATTTAAAAATCTATTTCATGAAAATCTTAGGGTGTTACATTCTACCCCCACCCACCTTAAATTTATTTCTCTCTTGAAATTCATCTCGGTCATCAAATTTTAACATTTGATAATTAATTCATAGAATCCCACATCATAAAAATAATAAAACATTCCTTAAAAAGATAAATTTTGAAGATTAAGGATACATGAATTAATGCATGATTAATTTTTCACATAGGTAAATCATTAGTGGAAAATTAAAAGATGGATTTGGAATGGAAAACTTATCCCCAAGAACTAATAAAGAGTGATAGGTAACATTTTCAATATAAGGATAGTGAAAAACAATCAGTGACCAAATATGTCTAAAAAGTTCATTGATATTAAAAAAAAATTGATGATAATATTAGTTTTAAAAAAATACATTTAGAAGATATACTTACTTGATTTCATTTCATAAGTACAATCTCAATCTTTGGTTATGCCTAAATCAATTTCAAATTCATCTCTAACTCTTAGAAATAAAGATGAAATTGTAATGAATGAAAAACTAGAGGATCATAAGTTTCATAATGAGATGATAAATCATTCCTTATATCTCTATTTATCATCATAGTAAACGGTTAGAACATGTTATCCAATATGTCTAAATCTTTATATTTCGAGACATTAGTCTCTAAAACATCATTCAAAGGAAAATATAAAACTTTTCATAAATGGTTAACTTTCATACCCTTTAAAAGATAATAATCTAAAATTATATAAATATGTTCACTAAATTTTTTAAAATATTATTAACCTTAAATCCCTGTATATCATAGCATACTTCTTTATTGTCACATACCAAACACATGAATACATTTATCACGTATTTTATTGATACATGGTAATAACCTTAATTACCATAAGTCTTTATTGAAGACATACATGCTTACTCATTTTTAATATACAGGATTGGATATATTCCTCAAATTAAAAAAATGTTATAAACTCCATCCATGATAGCATAAACCACTTTTTCAACAAGTTATTAATCAGTTCCAAGGAAATAAGTAATATAAAATTTAATTTATCAAAATCAATCATCACTTTATCCGAACATTATTAACTCAATATTAGGAACATATTAAGGGTTATATTTCTCTTAACCATAATTTTTCCATGAATATATAATTTCCATTAATTCAATTTTATAGTCCATCATCATCATTCAACATACTATTTCATTTCCTTAACAAAAAACTTGTTATGTATAGTCCTTAAATATTCCATAATTCAGATAATACAATATTTGAATTCCAATACATAAATAACTCATTTATCCAATTTCATTCTCAAATATTTTTCTAAGCTTAATCGCCTTATTATTTAACATTTCTTTCATTTCACATGTCATTTCTAGTATCTTCATCATCAGTAATATTACCAATACTTTCACCACCTTTTTTATTTTATTCATGATATTTCCCTTAAGAAATCAATTTTCATAAATCCAATATTTTCAACATTTAAAAAATTCAATAGTCTATGATATCTTATAGAGAAAAATATTCTCATCCATTACATTAACTAAACTTCTCATTTTCCTTTTGTAGTTACTTTATTTGTGTCATTTTCCACCGTCACAACATCTTCATATTCCTATAAGTAATTCACATAGGTGTTTCATCCCACATTATTGACATGTAGAAAAATAATTTCTCTTACCTCCCAGGTACACACAACCTAAACATTCAACGGATTCTTTCCTTCTCTTCTTTGGTGATTCTGAGATTTTATTAAGGTCTACAGTATTAATCATGTTATATAAAAACTAATTAGGAATAATAACAACTTAATTTACTCCAATTATTATCTCATATGAATTATTATAAAAAATCCATCAATTTTAATGTTAACCCAATTCTTTATCATTCCCATCGTGGACTAAAACCAAAAATCATAGTGTGAGAAACACAAATCATAGTGGAAAACAACATGATCATGAAAAATCACCTATAGGATGTCCAAATAATGATTCCTTATTTAATTTATGATACCTTAGGTTTAACCTAGGTCCTTAATAGTCATATTCTATTTAATTCCTCCATGATATCTCATAATGAGTTTGTGAATTTCCAAATCATATGCATCCGGAGTGTCAAAACTGGTGTCTGGATAGGCTAGTTATCATACACTAGTTCCCGATCGAGTCTAGGTTAATAATGTTGTTTAGGGGCTGTTACCCCTAGGTACATATGTATCATATCCACATCCACTTGTAGTATCTATATTGGAATGTGATTCTAAGAAACCACTCTCTCTGTCCTTTAACAAAATTAGAGGACATTTTATTATACTTTAACTTATCCTTAGAGACATCCCTAGACTTGTAATTATAAATATATCTAGGGAGATCTCTAATGTTTTCTTATCATAGTTTCCAAAGGTTGTCTGAAATGCTTCATTGATACCAACTATAAAGAGATTGAATTTTCATAAATAGATATTAAATAATTTTAGATGAATATTAATTTCATTACACATAACATGCCTAAAGACCATAATATTTTAGTGCCTCCAAAAACATGGAACAAAAACTTCTATTCTAGTGAATAATCTTCAATGATTCCCATAAATATCTTCCCCTATAGTACCCCTACATAAAACATTGTTCATAACCTAGTGAAATTAATCATTAGAAAGGGTTAACTCAGATGCTCAAAAAGGGTAAAAAAGAGATACATAAGCATAATATGAACATAGTGGAACGATAACATGATTAAAACCTTATAAAACCATACCCTTCATATTAAATATTATAATCACGAATCATGGATTAACTATTTTCAATTCCCAAGACATGAATCATAAGATAATCAAAGAAAATGAACAATAAGAGTATTATAATAGAATAACATATGTAATTTATTGAATACACATAGGTTTATAAAATCTTATGTCATTAATAACTACCAAAACATTCATAATATTTTAGTATTTGGAAATTGAGTCATGCACATGCTTTAGGATTGGGATGACCTCCCATGTACCCTCTAGTTTCAGGATTAGGATGACCTCCCATATACCCTCTTATTGTTGGATTAGGATGACCTCCCATGCACCCTATAATTGTCAGATTAGGATAAATTCTCATGTAACCTATTATTGCAGGATTCATATGACCTCATGTGTTCCCTCGTTTTTCTAGGTTAAGATTACCTCCTATGTACCCTCTTGTTGAGGGATTTGGCTGACCACATGCGTGCCCTTTTATTGTGGGATTGGGATGACCACACCGATAGCCATTGAGATCATAAAACATTTATCATTACCCAATAAATTTTAGTGGGATATAAGTCCCAAACGTCACATAATTAGAACCATAAATATTTGTTCCATAATAATATAAATCATTCAACACATCATGACACATAAAACGAAATTGCTACTGTAAACATTTCATCTTAAAATAAATCATGGAAAATAAAAAGAATTCGTAAACATAATTATATCATAAACATAAAACATTAATATAAATAATAAGAATTTTATTATTGGGAAATATCCCTAGAAAATTATATGTAACATAAACAGATGTCATCTTAGATAGAAACAAATTTTATGATATCTTTTTAAAAACATTCTTGAAGAAAATATCATTTTGTATTTGAAAAATGAATTAAAAATCATAAAAAATTTATAAAACCCTTTTAAATTAAAATAACAATGAATACTTATAAATTATCTATTGAAAACAATTTTATACATATTTGAAATCCCTTTCCATGAAAATGCATAAAATATCATTTTTAAATTATTTTTAGAAAACATGGTTTTTGAATAAAAACAATTTCAACTAAAGATAGATTAAAATTACATGAAAATAATAATATCATTAAAATCATTATATTCATGATATAAAATTTCAAATCGTATTATATACACATCATAAAATAATATAGGTGCATAAAATAATATGCGTCTCAAAGAAAGAAAATTGAGAATGAATTACCTTACCGATTTGGTAACTTTTGAATCATAAACCCCATTTAATATTGATCATAAGATGGATATGTAAATACCCATAAATTTATGGATAAGGATCATATATTACATTAATGTTTATTATATACACCACACAATGTAAATGAGTCGTGAATATGACATATGTCTCATAGAAATAAAAGTGAGACTAGAAATCCCCTTAGCATAAGTCTCGACTTCCATTGTACACATTCAAAACTCTGTTATAATAAATATAAGTATATAATATATAAAAAAAATGATATTCATATAAATCATTCTAAATATTATTTAATTATGACTTTATATTACTTTTTTATTAATAATTCTCTATTAAAGGTATATTCCGATAATAACTTCTTTTTTTGTAAATGTTTTGAATTTTATTCTTGGACATTTTACAAAGATTGTGATTTAACCATATAAATATTGATATAAATGATAAAAATTTCATATATATACAATATATAGTTATTTATGGTGATTAAATAAATTTATATGTAGAAAATAAAAAACATCATTCCTGGAGACGGTAGGTCGTACATACGCATGAACGTTATTTTAATTTTATTAACACAGTAAAGGAAATAAATGTAAATGATATATTATAATTATAATATAATTATTATTTCATATATATCACATAGGTTAATTCAAACCATATTTAATATATTCCATGTAAAGCATGAATGAATCACATTGCTTCGCAAGGTGGTAGTCTGTCATACACATTAACGACATTATCATATTCCCATAAAATGGAAAGAATGAATTTTTGTGTGATATAACAATTAAAAATTATAATAACATCATAAAAACAATAAATATCTTACATAAACTATAAATACATCATTATTCTAAACCTTTATGGTGGTAATGGAAGAAAAAAATACATCAGTTCATGAGGCTGTAGTCCACCGTACACACAATCCGTGATTGTATATCCCATTTGATGGAAGTGTGTGAATCTATAGGTTTTGAACATAAAATTAATATATCTAATTATATTTGAGATACTATTTTTATTATTTAAATATTATATAAAATTAATTTACAAGGGTTAAGGAAGAAATAAAAAAAAATTCATTGATGAGCGTTACCTCTTTTTCAGGTATCTCCTTTTGGTTTTCACCAAAGGACTTCATTAGATGGATTCATTTCAAAAAGAAGGATTATAGGATGAATATATGTAGTTTTTGAGGATATTTTTATAGGTTCTAGAAAAAAAATAGGTTTTTAAGTGTGAATAAAAGACAATAGGAGGAACCCTTTTATAAGAGAGGGGAGGGTCACTCTTGGAATTTCTCAAATTATTAAGTTACTGTAAATTAATTTTAAATTCAAAATGGCCATAAAGTGAGTTATCTATAAGATAATATGATTATTGGTTGTAAAAACTTTAAAAATGAAAATTATATTTGTGTTTAAGAAATTTATATCTTTATCCTCTAGGTTTAACATTTATTTAACTTCTTTAACTCTTAATCTAACAAGATTTATTTTTACACTTTTAGGTTTAATATATTTAATATAAATTTCCAAATGAACTATAAATGGATAATTGATCACATTTTCAACCTTACCGAAAACATTTATTGAATTTTATTTTCTTAATAAATATATATCATTTAATGAAATATTATTTATTTTAAAATATCTTTAATGTCTATTTTGACACTACTCATTAGTTTGAATTTTTAAAAAATATAAACACAAAAATATAACTTCAAAGAAAAAATTTATAACAAATTTATGACATGTAAAATTTATATATTAAATTCATGGAGCACCTTAATTAATTCAAATTATATTTATTTTAATATTTTTTATTTCATTTATTTGATTTTTTCATTAATTGAATAATTACTTAATCACTATTGTGAAACCATTTTAGGTAATTATTTATTCACTAAAATTTAAAAATTAATTTACATGATGAATAAAAATATTATATCATTAAAAATAATATTTATGGTCAAATATATATTCTGTATGACTACATATTTTAAATATTATACTTATTAAAATCATTAGTGTGACAATTTTAATTTTTCTTAAAATAAAATACTATAAGGGGATTAAAGTCATCCAAGTGGATATAATATGTAATAAATTTTTCCCCGAAATTATTTAAGTCTACACTCACTCAGAAATAAAATTAGGACAATTTTTAGGGTATTTTTATAATATTTAAAATATTATTTGTGCACATAATTACCTGATTCACCCTTAACTATGGTTATAAAATTACTAAGTTTACTATACACATTGTCCAAAAATAAAATTTACCAATTTACTAAATTAATAACTTACAATTCAAAAAAATTAATTCATTTTTAAAAATTCAAAACACATAGTTTGGATAAAATTAATTTGATATTTTTCCTATAGGCAGGGAGAGAATGCAAGCTTTTAATGTGAAAATATTTTAATGTTTGAATATTTTTATCTTCAAATTAGATATAAAAAGGATTAAAATTTACTTCATTGGATTAATATATTTATAAAATATCTAATTTAAAATTAAAACCAATTGAAAATATAATTTATCTTTATAATTTATTTAGATGAAAATTCAGTTTTCAATTAAAATGCAGTCTTTTTCACTGTTCATCCAAAAAATGAAACATATCAGAAAAATACCAAGAACTCAACCAATATAAATTTTTATATTACGCATTCAAAAATGAAGTTTATTTTTACAATTAAAATTTTACAAAAAAATCAATGTTTATTTTTAAAACAAGTTTTCATCAAAAAGCGGCAAAACAGCCTTTTGAAAGTTATAGATTTTTGTGAATAAATTTGGATTTATTATTATATCATGTCAAGAAATCACATAGGAAGAAATTACAAAATTAGATTAGATATATTATATATAATTTTAATTAAAATAATTCGACAAGTGAGATTTTTTTATTTTATTGGTATAAAAAATTCTTCTATGTATTTAGATTTTTTTTCATAAAAATATTTTCTTTATTTTTTTAAAAACGATTTTATTTTCATTAATTATTAAATAGTAACCAAAGAATTCATTATATATATATATACATTTGTAAACCATATTTTCATAATCTAGTTAATCTTTTTAATTCTCGCCATTCTGATAACTAGTTTATAATTTTCTTGTTTAAATAATTATAATAATAAAATACTATTTCATAGAAATTCAGTATTGTGAGTAATGTAAGCTAAGTCAGTGTTTTTTTACTTAAAGCCTAACTTGGTGTAGTATACAACAGAAGACATCAATGAAATCAAATAATTTAATAATATTTCTCATGAAAATATTGGGGTGTTACATTCTTTAAACCTTCCAACCCTTATGGATTATAAACACCTGTTATCAGTTAAGAATATTGGTTCTTTTGTTGTTTAACCTATAATACTCATATATGTAATATAAATAAAGAAATAAATTGGAACATATGTTCTTTCAGGTTTCATCCCCTCTTATGAATCATATTTATTAGATTTTTGCATTAAAATCATATTATCAATACAAGTAGATTTTTGGTCGAGTTTTTATCTTAACCCACTCGCAACATATTATATAGGTGAAGGTTTTCAGTATTACACATCTGAATATAAGATACATCCATAGATTCTATTCAAGATAACATATCTTTGACTATTCTATACAACTTCCCTTCTCCTTTTAAAGTTGGTCAAAAAAAATCAGGGATGTATTTTCACATACAGAGATAATCCACTAAATAATAAATACCAAGTCTTAAACTACCTAATTTTCATTAAGAACTACTTTTACAACTCATACTCTACTTTTTGACCAGCTATTTAGTAATTCCTCAAAATCTATTATTGGAATATCTCTTAACTCAGAGCTTATTCCCGAATAAATTTCTAATAGAATATCTCCTAGTGAATATACATTGAATGGTATGACATTAGAATATTTCCCAGTGATATCATAGAGTAATATTATATAATCTCTTATTCACTCCATATAGATCCATTTTTGATCTGCTAATTCTTTTTTATATATTTCATTTCTTCTTCTTCTTTAAAATCCAAATGTTTTTATCCATTATGAGTAGGATCGACACACTAGTATTATTTGAAACACAATAGGTATTATCACCTTAGTATAGTTTTACCAATATTTTTTTAATCATACTTAAGAGTTCATCATTATCTCTATTAACTCATACACTAATAAAACACAAATCAACAACAATCCCTTTGTTTTTCTATTTTATTCTTCCTCACGATCTTCATTTTTCATGTCATATAATTATATGTCTCCCATATATTTCATGATAAAAAATAGATCCAAAGAATACATTCACACTACAAGATGAAAAACACTATTATCAAATAGCCTTTTTTGTTTTATTATAATATTTTAGTATGCTAATCAAAATAATCCCACATGAAACTATTTTTCATTACTCAAAACTCAATAAAAAAATATCTTATCTTTCTTTATTATTTTTTAAATTGGGTAAAAAATCTTTGATCCTTTTTTCTATAGTAGGACCATGTTCCCACTTATTATGCCAAAATTATTTTGGTTATATTTTTAATTAATATTTCAATATGTGTTTTTGATAATATGAAATTATAATTAAATTTCATAGTCATTTTATTAAGATATGTTCACGTATTACATGAAAATACACTAGGTATGTAGTGATTATTTCTTGAAATAGGTTTTCAAGATAAAAAATGAAAACCAAAGGAAACTAGAAAAAAATGATCATTACACATTGTGAAATCTGATTACATGGCCGGAATGAATCATTCATAGTATATCACGATTAATGAAGCAAGTCGTGAATTAAATACAATCCATAGAATAATTACATGATGTGAAACTCCTATACATGTCATTTAACATTGAAAATTAAATTTCTACTATGAAAATATAGCCAAAGGAGGATACATATCATGTAGACCAGTTTTACATCGTGAGAAGAGTCAAACATCCAAATATCGAAGATTCAGGATGAGATTCACATGATATTCTTATAGGATTAAATATTCACAAAGAGAATATTATATCAAAATTACATGATGTGACATGTATACATGTCATGTAAAACCCCTCAGTATTTACATCTCAGGTGCGCACTGTAGTCGAAGAAAACATTATACTCATTGAATTTTCATTTTCTCTCAAATGCTTTCTTCTCCTTCTATTCTTCCTTATCTCTCAACTGAACTTTCATCAATTCATTTTATTGTTTTATGCCTATTCAAGAACTGTGTATCAATTTTCAAGAGTTCATAAACCTTTTTCATCACCAATACTGATTTTTTTGTGTTATCATTTTCAATCACCATTCGTAGAAGAACCCTTGTTGTGTTCATTATGGTTCCCTATTTCAAGTAAGTGTTTTGTTAAAGTAATGATTAATTTGATTTTTAAACAGTTTTTATTGAATTCATGATCTTTAACTTTTTTACTACTTCTACTATTGGTAAAATAAACATCTTCTCCATTATTTACCCACTTATGATTGATTCTACCATGTATGGTTAAACCTTTTAGGGTGGGGGTTGAGAGTAGGGGTGTCTAGACGTAATAAATGAGTATTTCTCAACTTGGTAGCCATAAATATAGTAATTAATTTAAAAATAATGATTTGTCTAATTATATTAAGAAATCCTTGCCATGGGAATTTTGAATGAGCAACCCTGACCATATTGGAGGGGAATAGGATATGACAAGTAGCCTATGATAATTTATTTATTATAAGTTTAGATTAATGTATCTATGTTTTTAGATATCTCTATGTAATGTCCTGTAATTCCAAGGAATTTTTTTTCAAATTTAAATGGGATTTTTATGAGACCAGGCTCTAAGACGACACATAATTCTGAGACCCGGAGTGGAGAAAATGGATTTTCATATTTTTTACAGTTTATTAATTAAACATGTGAGAGGGGTTTTCTATATTATGAAGAAGTGACCTGATTGAAAATATAAGGGACCCATTTCATTTATAATGAAAAGATTATCCTAGAAATGAAATAACTTTGACCGGTGCGGGCCACCATGAAAGTTATTTTCGAACTTTTTAATGAAAACGCTAAAAATAAAATAAAATAATTTTATTTTATTTTCTGATTTTTTTTAAAATCATTACAGCTAAAAGGTATTACAACCAAGAAAAACTTAATAGCCTATTTCATTAAAAGAAATAGCATAAGGACTTTGTACCCGAAATGTAACCAAAATGTTGATTCGTGATTTGTACATTAATTGACAAGCAGACAACGTAGGATTATTGGCACAATCCCGGTTCTTCTCCAAAGATCTTGTGGGTGATTAAGATGAATGCCAACCCCCTTCAAACATATTTCCACCAATGACGATTGATAAATGATCATAAACAGAGGATCACAGAATGACGAACGCAGCAACACCATTCATCGCCAACAAACAATCTGATCTAGGTTGGGGCTGTGTTTTAAGTTTTTTCTTCCCCATTATCAAATTTAACAAATGTAGACCAAATAACACTAGTTTACCTATGGATATTCATTCTAGAGGAAGAGATCTCAATATATTTTTGAGCCCAGGTAGTGATGAAAGTGACCTGAGGGTTTTAGAACACCCTGCGGGTTGAAGAATGGACCACCAGAGAGCATCCGGTGGTCCAAGAAAAATTCTACCATGCTTCCAGCATTGGCGTTAGTAGTGGCCACATGGTAGATGGTGGTTCGGTGCAACTGATCGGTGCTGATGATGTTGACATCCTAAAGAATCTGTGGATGAAGCCACAATGTGACCTAGATAGCAATAAAGTTGCGGGACTTTCAGGATGAACACGTCTGTGTGAGAAGATTAGTTGAAAAGGGTGGTGGAACCAGCTGGCCGCACCCAGTGCTAGATTGACCAGGTATAGACACGTTTGGGGTAATGGAGTCAGCCCACTTTAATTCGGGCATGGTTTTTCTGGCGGGACGAGCTGGCAGCGGGCCGGACCCGCTACCCAGCAGTCCAAGCCCAATGGGTCGGAACCATAGCCTAGTGGTCCAGGCCCATTCGGTTCAGGTTGGGTCAGACATGATTCAGTTCAGTGGGCCCCGGGTTGGGTTAGGTCAGGTCAGTCCGGCTATGTCGTACTGGACCCAGACCCTACTGTCCCTCATTTCCCAAAATGTCTGTAAATTCTATATAGAGCATCTATTTGACGAGCCTTTTGTGGTGTTGGGAACCTTGGGATGGGGTGGTCCTTTTGAGATACTCTAAGTGAGTTTTTGAGAATGTTATATGATGGACTATTTTGTAGGAAGATTATGATCTCCTGGTATGATCGGACATTGAGTAGAGTCAGGGTTGTTCTCTTGATGAGATGTTAGGGTGGATACTCCCTTTTTGACTCAAGGAACATGTACTCATTATACCTCTAGTTTATAAGATATGGAAATCCCCATGTTTTGGGTGTGGGTTTAATTTACTTTAAGTTGTTTCCTTCAACAGTGTTACTCCCTTGTATGATTAGGCTGCGTGTTCTTAGAGAAGTCCACAAAGGAAGAGTTGGTACTACCCTACCATGCCAGAGAGAAAGTCCCCTATCCTTATAGTGGTTACTCCACTATTGGAATAGGGCATGGTTCCTCCATACCTAACTCACATAGGATCGGTACTCCTCTACCAGGTAGGGTGCAGGTCCTCTATGATTTGAGTCAGTACTCCCCTATCATTCAAGGGTGCAGTTCCATCTTACGCACTACTACAATAGAGTCAGTACTCCCCTTCCATGCCAAGGAGAAATTCCTTTATCTTGGGGTTGGTACTCCCTTAGTGTACTAGGTTGCGGGTCCCCCCATAGCGAACGAACTGACCGAGTCAGTACTCCCCTTTATTACTAGGGTGTGGGTCCTCTAGTCACTAATTAGTATTTCCCTACTAGTTAGGGTTAAGTTCCATGATATACAATGTTATACACCCCTGCCGATTTAGGGTGCGGGTCGTACATGAGTATTACTCCCATGTTAGAGCCATGGCATAGATCCTCTCTTACATATTAGTACTCCCCCTTATTTGAGTAGTGATGGGGAGCGGGTCCTCTATAGGAGTTGGAACTCCCTCAACTATACAACACATCTGTGAAGAGTGGGACCCTCCCCTTGATGTGATGGATACCTAGATAAGAGATAATACTCCCTCGATGGACTGAGGCATGAAACACTCCTTAGAGGATCGAATGAGGTATCACATGTTAGTCTTGAGCAGTGCTCCCTCAACTAAGTACAGTGACGAGGAGTGGGCCTCTTCACTTGGGATTCCTTAGTTTGTCATCGGGGGCAAAACTACGATGACTAGACCTCTAGTGTTGGGTATTAAAGTCAGACCAAGTATAATGTTCCCGATGGAGCACATTATCGTAGATGTACTATTTGGAATGGAAGGATTTTACCTGATGGAGTGAATCTCTCAGACAGGTGCCATTAGGGATGGCTGATCTCATGGAGTGTGATCTCCTGGTTTGAGTGTTATGACTTAATACTTTGATGAAAATCTTGAAGATAGCTATATGGTTGGACCTTATTCTTCTTGGTGGATGAGACAAGTATACCTGTGCATTCATGGTATATATATGGGAATATACATGATTAGAGTAGACTGTTCATTCCATTGTGAGTTTTCTCTTATGCTTTCCCATTGTGGTTTCAGGTTCCACTATTGAGTATTGTTTTACTCACCCCCACATATGATTTTCCCATATGTGTCATGTCTTGTGTAGATGACCAACGCTTTGATGGAATCTAGGGAGGACTAGGGCCCGGTGGTGTTCGGTGAGATTATATAGACGACGTGCACTTCTACATCTTCTGGAAACTACCCTTCACCTACCCTTTAGGTAGTGTTCTTGGTGGACGAGCATCAGGGACATAGTGCTTTACTTTTGTTATATTTTTTTGGTGGGTTTGTATACTAGAACAGGTTTCCACCTTGTACTATACATTCCAATGTATTATGGTTGTGTTTTACATAGTAGATTTCATGCCTAGATTCCTGGGATTTTACATTCTATTACCTTTGGATGGAAGTTGTGTGTGTGTGTACAGGTACCCAGAAAAATTCCTCCTTCTAGTGGAAAAATACCTTCAGTGATAGTTACCAGCCCCTAGCCTTTGGGAGGTGGGTTTAGGGTAGTCACGTCATGGACCTCGGGTGTCAGATCGTGACAAATTGGTATCATAGGTAGTTGGTTCTACCTCAATGACCAATGGTCTATTGTTTTATTATTCATTTTGGGAAATAGTTTTATGTGATTTGAGTTTAGATTTTAGGCCATAGAATCCAGTATTGGTGCGGCGGCCAACGTATCCATACAAATTGACTCTAGACACCTATTTTATGACTTGGTACATGGGAACACTAGTTTTGAGGAAATAAAGGGTACATGCATCATGTAGGAATTGTGTGTGATTTCCATGTACTTCTTGTGTTAGATCTCCAAATATACACTTTAATAGTGGTTCATCTTGATACATTTCAGGATGACACAATGATGATATCTATATTGGATTCTATAATTTGATCATAATGATGATCTTCCCCAAGTGGAGGCTTTAGCATAGAGAACTGATTCTGAGGTTTTACCTATGGGTGGGGCACTAGTGATGCCACCACCCATCGATAAGCAGTTGCAACCTGCACTACCAGTAGAGGATTCACATAGGATGAGTGCGCTACAAAATTTCAAGAGGTAATGAACTCCCAGGTTCACAGGAGAGATAGATCCTCAGGTAGTTGAGTATTGAGTTGGGGTAGTTACATGAGTCTTCCTTATAGTGAGAATGTCTATCAACCAAATGGTGATCTTAGCCATGATAATTCTTTAGGGATCGAAATGGATATGGTGGAGCTTGATGATCTAGATGCATGATGAGGATACACTTACTTGGTTTGAGTTTGATTACCTCTTCAGGGAGGAGTTATTTTCAGAGACTTTATGCTCGGTGTGTATAAATGAGTTTTTGCACAGATGGTAGTGCAACATGATGGTAACAGAGTACTCAATGAGATTCACATATCCTTCCCACTACTCTATAGATATGGTCCGGGGCCCTTACTTCTGGGCCCAGACCTTCGATCAGGGACTATGCTGAGAGATCAGGGCATCAATGATACCCCTTAGCATTCCATCTTATGTTGGGGTATTGGAGAGAGCCCTGGAGGTTGAGAGTTTTTTGCTGGAGGATATGATGAATGTGACCTACAACAGAGATCATGAGGTAGAGGAATCTACTGGGGATAACATACGACAGACGATAGGATCATGGTGAAGGAGGCATACCGCTGACCAAACACAAACACACAGGTCTATGGTACAATATAAAATCAGTTGTAGGAAAGGATATGCTATTCTTGCAACATCTAGGTACATCTTGACAGGTATTTTCCAACCTTCCATTCTGCAGGTAGGGAACCAAATGACAAGCCTCCTTGGTAGAGAAAAAGCTTGGAGCAAGGATTTCCAAAGTTTAGTGGATGAGGCAGATGATTTGGACGAGTAGAAGGAGGTGGTTTGCACTGGGCTTAGGGAGTTGGAGGGTGAGGGGGAGGATAGCTGCAACCAGTCATGGATTATGAATAAGAAATTGCAGTAGATATTCAAGGTACGATATATGTCTTTTTTTGGTTTCCTTTTTAAATAGACACATGTTCTTGTTGTTATCCTTTTCCTTCAAGTTCTGTTTGAGACTTCGAGGTTCCGATTAGACTGTGGACTTGACCCTCACTCTTAGAGAATCCTACAAGAGGAGACACATTGATCACACACTGGCACTGATAGTTTGACCTATCTCTTAGAGGTGAGAGTTGTAGTTGATATATTAGTAATTGAGTTGAGTCCTTAAAAGGTTATTATAGGTATGTTCTACTACCATTCATACCCAGATTGACTATATTAGGAAAAGGATGTGGTGTGTCTGTGATGGTAAATAAGGTTTTTACCTTGTGGTGAAAGGGAAACCCAATCAGCACATGGTATAATATCACAAAGAGTCATATTTTGGATCATTCTATGGTGGTAGAGTTAGAAACCATGATGTTTCTATAGTATGAAATGGTTACTTACCACCCATACTCAGCTGGAATACCATTAGTGAGTGTGGCAGTGTTCTAGTTTCGGCAGGTTGTGTGGCTGCTGGAGGTTGTAGGTAGATGGCCTGGTAAGACCCAACATTCACACATGAGAATCCCAATTTCATTTGTAAATACCCCTATGTGTTTAGTGTCATCTTTGAATGAATAGATATTATGGAGGATTTAGCATAGTTCATCCAGGGGTGGATGTGAACTGTGGGTTTCTGTTTGTATCTACGCTAGGTTAGTGTAGAGGGGAGACGCTAGACCGCATGACTACTAATGGATCGAAGTAGATAGTAATTTTTCCACTTGTCTCAAATAAAGATTCATGTTCCCATTATTTCATCATGTTGACCTAGTAGATGCTGGACAAGAATGTGGTCGATCTCGGTGGTTCTTCGAGGAGTGTTCATATAAGCAGCACTAGACCCTTAATGAACTCAACATTTCTTCTCTTGAGTTTAGGATTTTTCTTTTCATGGATAAAAATTCATAAGGTAGTGTGAATGTAATTTTCCATAACTTCATGGATTTTTTTTCAAATTTAAATGTGATTTTTACAAGACCAGGCTCTAAGACGACAAATAATTTCGATACCCCGAGTGACCAGAATGGATTTTTGATCTTTTTTCAAGTTTATTAATTAAACATGCAAGAGGGGATTTTTAAATTTTGAATGGGTTCCAAAATTGAAAATATGAGGGCACTGTTGTGTTTGGAATTAAAGTATTTACCTAGAAAAGGGTTAACTTTGACCGTCATGGGTTGGCCAGGAACGTTATTTTCAGATTTTTTTTAAAAAAAATTAAAAATATAATAAAAATTTTTTATTCTATTTTTATGTTTTTTTTCAAATATTTGCAGCCCAAAGGTCATCCAACCAAGAGAAATTGAATACGTAGTTTTCTTAAATAAAACAATGTAATGAATTCATAACAGAAATGTAACTGAAATGTGGATTCACGTTTCGTCCATTAATGGCCAAGAAAACAACATTAGATTGTTGGAACAATCCTAGTTCTGATACAACGCTTTGGTGGGTGACAATGACCAAATCCAACCCCCCTTCAAACAGATCATCACTAACGATAATCAACCAATATATGTAAATAGAGGACCCTGAAACGACCAATGCAGTGACACCATTCATCATCATTGAACGATCCATGTAGGGGTTATGTTTTAAGTTTGTTCTTTCCATTATCAAATTTTACAAAGAACGTGGATCAAATCATGCTAATTGACCGACGGTAGATAATCATTATTGTGGGAGGGATTTTATCGGGCCTATTCCTATGGAATTAATAATCCATATTTTCCAATGTTTTCATTTTGATCCATTTAAACATGCTACTAGGAGAGATTCAAGACCATAGAAAATAACGGCCAAAGATCAGTCCTTGGGTTGTTATCTTGTGGTCCTTACCTCTTCATCCCCACATTTTATTTGTTTTCCATGAGGATATGAACAAATGATCATCGCATGTCCACCTCGCGATGCAGGGATTCAATATCACAGATCGTAGACGAACATAGCATGAAAGTGGTGCAACGACGATGATGGTGGGTGGTTCAAAGTGGTGCGCAAGATATTTGAAATCGAGATATTTTTATTAGAAGGGATTACAACAGAGTTTTGAGCCCCAGTCAATGAAGAACGTGACCAAAGGGTTCCAGAACACCCTCTATATTGAAGAATGTACCACTGGAGCATATTCAGTGGTCCATAGAAAATTATGATAGGCTGTTGGTGCCGACGGTGGTGGTGGTGTCGGTCGTGTACCATATGGAAGGGTGGCATGCCTCAGAGGGGGATACAATGGAAACAACTCAGGTTCCGTGTGAAGAAGCCCTGACCAAAGCCGTGGTGTGACCTAGACCCATGTAAAAGTCGCAGGCCTTGTCCGATGAACTAGTTTGCATGAGCGAACCAGTTGACAATGGTGGAAGCACCATCTGGCATCGCCTGTTGTTGGAAGTACATGAAAGAGTTGTGTCCGAGATGATGGAACCGACCTATTCTGATACGATTTGTGTTGTTTTTGCTAGTCAGGGCTAGCCAGGTGGGCCGGGCTGGCAGCAGGCTAAACCTGCTCCCTGATGGGTTCGACCCACAGCCTAGCGGGCCGGTTCCAGCCGGTTTAGGACTGGTTGGGACTGGGTCAGGATGGAATCTTTTCGAGTCATACCCAGGTCAGTTAAGTGGGAATTGGGACCCTTTGGAAGAGAATATCCTTTGGAGATACCCTAATTGGTTTTTTAGAATGTTAGAGGATGGCCTATTTGATTGGAAGAGTAGTATCTCTTAGTATGAGTTGATGTTGAGTAGAGTTGGGGTATTTCTATAGATAAGATGTTAGGGAAGATACTTCCTTAATGAATCAAGGCACTAGTATTCCTTATCCCTTTGGTTTGGTAGAGTCAGGAATCCCAAATTTTTGGGTGCAGTATTGTTTTCTATTAAGTTTTTTCCTTTGACAGTGATACTCCCCTATAGGATTAGGGCACAGGTTCTTAGAGATGTTTGTTAAGGAAGATTAATACTCTGTTGTCGTTCCCGGGAGTGGGTCCTCTATCCTTGGAGTTGGTACTCCCTTATAAGGCTTGGGCATGGGTCCTCCATAGGGTTGGTACTCCACTACCGTGTATGGTTTGGGGCCTCTATAATAGGAGTAAATACTCCCCTACCATTCTAGGTTGTGCGTCTTCCTTACACAGTGCTACAATAGAGTCGGTACTCCCCTACCATGCCATGGAGAAGGTCCTCTATCCTGGGATCAGTACTCTTCTAACATATTAGGGTATGGGTCCCCCATAGCAAATAAACAGACAGAGTCGGTACTCCCCTTTATTACCAGAGTTCGGGTCCTCTAGTCATTGAGTTGTAATCCACTACTCGATAGGGTGTGGGTCCTTGGTATATGAATTTGTACTCCCATGCTGATTTATGGTGCGGGTCCTTTATGAGTAGTACTCCCATGTTAGATCCAAGGTGTGGGTCCTCACTTACGGAGTCGTAATCCCCCATCTTTGAGTAGAGACGAGGAGCGAGTTCTTCAAAAGAGTTGGATCTCCCTTGACAGTACGACCCAGCAGTAAGGATCGGGCCCTTCCACTTGATGTAAAAGATACCTAGATATAAGCTAGTGCTCCCTTGATGGACTAAGGAGCGGTACACTCCTTAAAAGAGCGATTGAGGTATCGTAGGTTATTCTGGAGTATTTCTCCCGCAATTGAGCACATGGATTAGAAGAAAGACTCTTCACTTGAGTTTCCTTAGTCTAGAATTGGGAATAAGACTGTGATGACCAGACCTCTAGTGTTAGGAACTCGAGTTGGACCTAGTAAAATGTTCATGATAGAGCTTGTTCTCTCAGACATACCATTAGGAATGGTAGGATTTTACCTGATGGAGTGCATATCCTAGACGGGTTCCATCAGATATGGATGAGCTCATGGAGTGTGATATCCTGGTTTGTGTGTTATGACTTGAGCCATTGAGGAAAATCTTGAAGCTATCTATAAGGTTGGACCTTTTGATTCTTAGTGGCTGAGACGAGTATATCTGGTAGTTCATGGTATATGTATGAGAATATACCTGAGTAGAGCTGATTGTGAATTCCTCTGTGGTGTTTATCTTTTTATTTACCTTTGTGGTTTTAGGGTGTCCTACTGAGTATTGGTTTAATCATCCCTACACGGGCTTTGATTGAACATTTCATGTCTTGTGTACACAACCAATGCTTTGATGGAGTCGAGGGAGGACCAGGTCCTAGTGGTGTTTCGTGATATTAGAAAGATGAGGCGCACTTATATATTTTCGGGAAACTACCCTTCACCCACCATTCAGGTAGGCTTACCGACGGATGAGCTTCAGGGACATGTAGTTTTACTTTTGTTCTGTTTTTTCTTTTGGTGGGATTTTATATTGGCCTGAGATTCCACCCTATAATTTAAATTCCATTTTAATCTGGTTTTGTTTTACTTAGTGGATTTCATGCATGGTTTCCTTGGATTTTACTTTCTAGTACCTTTAGATGGATGTTGTGTGCGTGTGTACAAGTACTTAGGAAAATTCCTCCCAATTGTGTAAAATGTCTTTTGTGCTAGTTTCCAGCCCCTAGACTTTGGCAGGCGGGTATGGTGTAGTCACGACATAGACCCCAAGGGACGGTTCATGACACTCTATAACAAATAATAGTTTACTCTTGGAATGATCTAGTTGGTTTGACCATAGTCAACTAGTGTCCTTTTCTTACATTGTAGCTTAAACCTTAGGACCATACCAATTTAGAATTTAGATTTTCCTTTTAGATGAACCCAAAAAATGATCGTAATCTTATTTTCTATCTCTAATTATAATATAAAATACCTTAGATATTTTTTACTCCAAAACTCAACCAATTTTTGAGGACTCCTATATACATGGTTAAAATGATAATTTATATAATTCAGTTAAATCCCCATGGGATAAACCCTGCATGTAACGCCCCAGTCTAGGGCCCACACACCAGTGCCCCAAAAAAGTTTTCTACACGGCCTCAAGCATGCCTCCCCATATGCGAGAGGCTTCCGACTAACAGTGAGTGTCAATTATCAATCATGGGGATACTATTCCATATTTTTAATAGTAAAGTATCAATAGAAAAGAAATAAACAATAAAAAAATATATACTCATAACCAAAAAGATTCCAATATCACATGATGACCAAAACTGAAGATACAATATCAAACTAAATAATACAATGTTTCATACAAATGTATGCTCCAAGTTTCAAAATGAATACTCAAATGTAAAGACACTAACGAATCTAAAACTGGCCCTAAAGCTTGTATGTTTCCCTCATCCACGATCCATCCCAAATCATCCACCTAACATAGGGGTTTTTACCTTATCCTCTCAAGAAACCATGAAATCTATTTGAGTACCAATCAGGTTCCTTGAATAGTTTCTGGATAAAAATTAGTAGGCCACCACCAATGGAATCTAAAAAATATACAATCAAATAATAGTGTATGCAGTTGTATAGAGAATAAATACCAATGCATAATTAAACAATTATCACATTATCATATTTTCATTATTTAACCACATAAAACCTTGGGTTCCCATTGACACATGTATCTCAATACCTTCTTCAGCCCATGTCAGATTCTAAACAATTACCAAGGAATATTATGTCTCAGATTTCCATTTTTACCATTGATTAATTCACACAATTGAATGACGATGTAGTATTTATTAATTAATATCGTTGAATAACCATCATACCATTCATTAATTCATACATTAATTCCCATGTTACCATTCATACTTTACATATTAGAATGACGACATTCCCATTCATTATTTCTCAACTTAATGACCATGTTACCGTTCATATCATCAAAATTTAGTATCCATGCTTCCATTTATCAAGACACAATTAATTATCCATATCAATACCATTACTAATTAAATAATTAGTTAAACTCAATAATTCCATAAGTTAATTCAACAGTTAACTAATCACATCAATAATATTAATTAATTCAATAATTAATTAATACAATCAATCCCTCAATTTAATTCACTAATTAATTAATCAAAATAATAATAATAATAATTAATTTGACAATTGATTAATCACAAAAATTCCTCTAGTTAATTCAATAATTAACTAATGACATAAATAATATTAATTAATTAAATAATTAATTAATCACATCAATTAATCTGGTTAATTAAACAATTAACTAATCATATCAATAATATTAATTAATTTGAAAATTAATTAATCATATCAATCCCTTTAGTTTATTCAATAATTGGTTAATAAAATTAATTCTATTAATTAATATAAAAATTAATTAATAAAAAAATTCCTTTAGTTAAATCAACAATTATCAAGTCACATCGATAATATTAAGTAATTTAATAATTAATTAATCACAAAAATTAATTTAGTTAATTAAACATTTAAATAATCACATCAATAACATTAATTAATTCAATAATTAATTAATTTCCAAAAACCCTTTAGTTAATTCAATAGTTAACGAATCACATCAATAATATTAATTAATTCAATAATTAATTAGTCACAAAAATTCCTTTAATTAACTCAACAATTAACTAATCACATAAATAACATTAAATAATTAAACAATTAATTAATCATAATATTTCCTTTAGTTAATTCAATAATTAAGTAATCACATCAGTAACGTTAAATAACCCAATTTCATTACTAATTCAATAATTAGTTTATCACATCAATGCCCTTAATTAATTCCCCAATTAATTAAGTTTTTTAACATCATTAATTAATTTTCAAATTAATTAATCAATATCCACAAACTCAATATCCCATAATTAATTCAACATTTTATTATTCAACTAACAATCCCATTATCACATGATTAATTCAATAATTAATTATTAAATTCACAATTAAGTATTATGATAATTAACTCCGTAATTAATTATCCACAAATCCCAATTCAATATTCTAATAATTAAATCAACAATTAATTATCACCAAATCATAATTCATAATATCTCATCCATCAATTAATTCACCAACTAATTTCTCATGTCAAATCTATTAATTAATTCCAAAATTAATTAATCACATTAAATTAATTAAATTAATCCCACAATTAATTGACCACATCAAATTCCATTAATTAATTTACAATTAATTAATAAAATTCAATCCCTTCAATTAATTCTCTAATTAATTTTTCATGTCAAAATTCACTAATTAATTTGCAATTAATTACTTACATTAATTCCACCATTTATTTCATTAATTATTTAATCCCACAAATCTCATTATTTAATTCAATAATTAAATAATCATATTAATATATTAATTAATTCAAAAACTAATTATTCCAATTATTCCCTTTTTTGAATTCAATAATTAAACAGTCACATTTATCTATTAATTTATTCATCAATTAATGAATCCTATAATTCCCATTATTTTATTCAATAATTAAATAATCACATTACACCATTAATTATTTCATTAATCAATTAATTCAATAAATCCCATTGTTTAATTCACTAATTAACTAATCACATTACTCTATTAATTATTTCATCAATTAATTAATCAAATTTGTAATAAAAAAATTCCCTTAATTAAGTCAAAAATTAATTATCCCAACTCAAGAAATTCAATAACCAAAATTCATTCATCAATTAATTTTTCTCTCTCAATCAATTCAATATATCTATTTAATTCATCAATTAATTGTTCCAACTCAATAAATTCAATATCCCGAATTAATTCATCAATTAATTGTTCCATTTCAATAAATTAAATATCCCCCCAATAAAGTCCTTAATTAATTGTCCTATCTCAATGAATTCATTATCCCTAATTAATTTTAAAATTAATTGTTCCAACTCAATCAATTCAATATCTCTTTAATTAATTAAATATTTAATTTTCCCATTAAAATAATTCAACATCTCTATAATTAATTCTATAATTAATTATCTAAATCTATAATATCCAAAATCACTAATTTAACACATCCTCATTTATTTATTTCACCAATTTAATTAATTTAATCACAAAATCTATTTTCAAATGTCTAGTAGAAATTATAAATTTACATACACATAATATTAATCAATACTTTCGTATTTGAATTATAGACCTCCTATCTAAATTATTCTATGAACAATGTCAAAGTAGAAATCCCCAAAATTTGAGCTGGACAATGATATATAACAAGATCCGGATCTAACACCAAAATCCAGATCAAAAAAATAAAGATATCACAATCCTAGTTCTCGATATATTAATACTAGATCTATATCCAATTAAATAGAGGATAAATTTCCTCTATAAATGAGGGAGATATGAGAAAGAATAATAAAATCAATGAGGATAAGATTCTCTTTCTGAGAGGGGTGCATATCTTTAACCATCAGTTCGATTTGCTAAGAAAGGGGGACAGAAAGGCATAAAATCTATTTGAGAGGCTCCAAAATTATGAACTAATGATAGGGGTCATGTGGGAGTCAAATATGTGTTAATAAGGGGGTTCGTTCAATTAAAAATATAATTTATTGTTGAACTTAATTCTTGTGGATGGTTTGTTGCTCAGGGTACACAGTTTACCCAAACCATGCAACTTAATTGTACTTCTCCTTTAGGGAATGTATACTATATCCTTTTATGTTTCATGGTTTGATAAACCATGTACTATTTGTTCAAAAATCCTCTATCTAGGGATGGATAGTTTGTTGGGCCGAGGCGCACGGTTAGAGAAAACCATATGCCAACAGTGCACTGCCCTCTTTTTTCCGAAGTTCTTTAATTTCCACCCAAATTCACCCAAGTAAATTCCCAAACAAGTTATTTTGAAAACAAGGAAAATTAATAACTATAAATATGCCCAATAAATCTCCAGAAAAGGTGGAATTTTAAAATATCTCCACTTTATAATAGTTCCCCCTTGAGTTGTACTCCAAATCATCTCTAAGATTCTAAGTCAAAAAGATCAGGCCACTAAGCCCTCATATACTCTTATCTCTCTCATATTTCCACGTTAAAATGTCCTTGTTTCTACAATACACACACAATTGGCATGGCCTTACCCCAACAAAACATTATTATTGTGATCCAACACATGTATTAGATGCTTCTCAATAGATGCATCCTTACCAAGTTCAACATCATCAACATACCCGATGTATTCCTCAACTCATTGTTCCCAACAAGCGTAAGAACTCCATCCAAAATTGACACATTTAATTTCCACTAAAACTACCTAGAAAATATGTACATCGACTATATCTAAGGCCAATGATATTTCTCTATGTGCCTACTACTGACACATCTCTCCCCACCTTTGGAGCATCATTAACACTGAACATTCAAGAAACTCAACCACCATAGACCACGATTCAATCACAAGATAAACCCTAAATCTTGTACATGTACTTTTATCCTTTCATAGGTTAATAAAAAAACATTAATCATTACATGTACCCATCTTATGAGTGGAGAATCCATTGTATTAATCAACCTCAAGTCCATCCTGATAACCTATTCTGTAAATCGTTGATGGCGTACCATCCACCATCCAGATCCGCATATAACTCTTGATAAGTAAAACCTCTAATTAAAAGTATACTAAATAGTTGATGGTGAACACTACAAATAATCATCTATTTTAGATGTTTCCTCCCACTTTGGAAACACTATAATCTGTCAAAATTCATGGCCTTCCCTTCCCTAAAACATCTCACCTTGCTAGGATGAAACAAGATAATCCCTATCAAAACCTACAAATAAGTTTTCAAACTAGGTAATTGGCACTACCCAAACCCCCGACATCAAGGGGATAATAAAGACCATAAAGGATTATTGTTTCAACACATTAACACAATTATAAAGAGAGATTTAAACAAAAATAAAAAAACCATTTCCCCCTTTTTCTCACCACAAAGTCAAAAGTGAGGAAATATCACTACCCTAAACCATCCAACCTCTAGTTCATGGTTAATAAAGGGTAAAATGATTCTCATTTTTCGTGTTTCTCATTAAACACCCACTTGTCCTCATCTTGTATCGTTTCAAAATCATTCTCAATTACACATTAGGTACTTTTATTAGTTTAAATTTCACAATCATGTAAACTAATTTATTTTCAACAACATACCCATATCTTGCTTACCCATTCATGCCTATAAATTATTCATGTAAAATAATAATCCTGAGTGCCTTGAATGATGAAATCAAATTCAACTCTCATGCCATACCAGGCCACAATTCAAATCTCAATAAACCTCAACAATAATAATCACATCACACCACAAGTGTGTCACCCAAGGTGAAATAATATTCAACTATAATAAAATGCATAAATAACAACAATCCCACCATGTGTACTTTGGTTCTCACTCATACATGGAGTAGCTACTCCTATTCATGAGCTCATAACTAGGGTCCTACTCTTTCTAGTCTAATGTGAACCTTTCTCAAATGGTAAGACAAATGAAAAGAAAATTGGGCACTGATACAACTTTCTAACATCTCGACCTAGGTGCCACACACTAGTAACATGACCTGGTTCTCTATTTAACCTCAATTTTTCCTCCCCATAGGCCATAGGCTGTCGACTAGCAAAGAGGGTCTATTACCAGTCATGGGGAGACTATACCCACTTTTTTTAGATTAAAACACTAGTGGAAAATAAATTAAAAATAACCAAATATATAACCATAACCCGAATGATTCCAATATCACAATATGTCAAAAAATTGAAGATACAATATCAAACATAACAATAAAATTTGTCATGTTAATGTACATGCCAATTTGTAAAATGAAAACTCAAAAGTATAGACACTTATGACTCCCAAACAATCCCTGAATCATGTCAGGTTCTTTCATACATGCTCCATCCGAACTCAACCACCAATCAAAGAGAATTTGTCCTTATCTTGTCCTGAAACAATGAAATCTAATGGCGTACTAATCAGACATCCCAAGTATTGTGTGAGAACAACTCAATAGGACACCACCAACATCATCTAAAATAATTTTTGGAAAAATAATAGTGTATGGAGTTTTATAAAGAAAAAATAACAATGTATAAATAAATTTTTATCACATTATCAAGTATTGTTTATTTAGCCTCATAAACCCTTAGGTTCCTATAGACACCAGTATCTCAATAACTGCTTTCACCTGTGCTTGACTCTAAACTATTCCCAATGAATATAATCTCTCATAATTCAATTGTTATTATTCATTAATTAAAACAATTGAATAACTATGTATTCATTAATTAATTCATATAATTGAATGACCCTGTTACCATTAATAAATACAAACTTAAATTCCCATGTTACCATTCATACTTCATACATTAGAAAGACCACGTACCCATTCTTTATTTCTCAAATAAATGACCATGTGACCATTCATAACTTCACAATCAGATGACCATATTACCATTCATCAACACATAATTAATTCAACAATTAATTATCCACATTAATTCCATTACTAATTTGATAATTAGTTAAGTACAACAATTTCATTAGTTAAATCAATAATTAACTAATCACACCAATAATATTAATTAATTCAATAATAAATTAATCACATCAATCCCTCTAGTTAATTAAACAATTAACTAATAACACCAATAATATTAACTAATTCAAAAATTAAATAACCACATTAATCCCTCTACTTAATTCAACAAATAACTAATCGCATCAACAATAATAATTAATTCTATAATAAATTAATTACATTCTTTCCTCTTGTTAATTCAATAATTAACTAATCACATCAATAATATTAATTAATTCGATAATTAATGAATGATATAAATAACTCAAGTTAATTCAACAAGTGACTAATCACATAAATAATATTAATTAATTCAATAATTAATTAATCACAATAATTGATTTAGTAAACTTAACAATTATCTAATAGCATTAATTAGTTTAACAATTAATTAATCATAATAATTAATTTATTTAATTCAATAATTAACTAATCACATCATTAACATTAATTAATTAAATAATTAATTAATCACAATAATCCCTTTTGTTAATTATATAATTAAATAATTAATTCAACAATTAAATAATCACAATACATCCATTAGTTAATTTAAAAATTAACTAATCACATTAATAATATTAATTAATATGAAAATAAATTAATCACCACAATTCCTTTTGATGATTGAATAATTAATGAATCGCATTAATAGCTTTAATTAACTGAATTTCATTACTAATTCAACAATTAGTTCATCACATCAATCCCATTAATTAATTCTCTAATTAATTAATCATATCAACCACATTAATTAATTTACCAATTAATTAATCAATATCCACGAACTCAATATCCCATAATTAATTCAAAAAATAATTATTAAATTCACAATCCCATTATCCCATAATTAATTTAACACTTATTTATTTAATTCACAATTCAATATTCTGATAATAAACTCAATAATTAATTATCCCCAAATCCTAATTTAGTATTCTGATAATTAACTCAACAAATATTTTTCACCAAATCATAATTCAATAAATTACTTCCACTGATTAATTCACCTATTAATTGTTCACATTAAATAGATTAATTAATTAAAAAATTAATTAATCACATTAAATTCCTTCAACTAATTCATCAATTAATTATCCATGTGAAATTCAATTAATTGATTCACAATTATTTAATCACATTCAATCCATTAATTAATTCATCAATTAATTAATTCCAACAATCCCATTATTTAATTATAAAATTAATGAATCATATTATTCCATTAATTATTTCAAAAATTAATTAATCTCATCAATATCATTATTTAATTCAATAATTAAATAATCACATTACTCCATTGATTAATTTAAAAATTAATAAATCTCATTTATCCCATTATTTAATTAAACAATTAAATAATCACATTGCTCCATTAATTAATTAAGCAATTAATTAATTCCATCAATCGCATTATTTAATTTAATAATTAAATAATCTCGTTAATTCATTAATTAATTAATCAATTAATTTATCTAATCCAGAATCACAAAAAATCACATAATTAATTCATCATTCAATTATTCGAACTAAAAAAATTTATTAACCTCATTTAATTCATCAATTAATTGTTCTATCTCCATAAATTCAATATCTCTAATTAATTCAATAATTAAATATTCCAACATAATCAATTCAATATCCCTAATTAATGAATCAATTAAATTTTCCATTTCAATCAATTCAATATCCCCCAATTAATTACATGATTAATTGTTCTATCGCAATCAATTACATATCTCTAATTAATTCATCAACTAATTTTTCGAACTCAATCAATTCAATATCTCTATAATTAATTCTACAATTAATTAACCTAATCGGGAAATTCAATATCTCTATAATTAATTCTATAATTAATTATCTAAATCTATATTCTCTAAAATCTCCAATTTTACATCTCCTCAGTTAATTAATTCATAAAATTAATTTATTCAATCAAGTAGTCAATTTCTAAACATCTAATAGAAATTCTACTGTTACATACATTTAATTTAAATCAATACATTAGTATTTTTATTACAGACCACCTAACACAATTCGTTTATGAACAATCACCTAATGTAAATCCCCATAATTTGGGTGGCACACTGACATTGAACGAGATCAGGATCATACACCCTAAATCAATAAAAAAATCAATATCTCCTAGTCATAGATCAAGATCCAAAAATCCAAGATATTGATTAAACTAGATATAGGATAAATTCTCACTAAAAGATGAGGGAGAGTTTAGAAAGAAGAAGGAAATAAAATGGGATAAGATCCTCTTACTAGGAGGTGTGCAAATCTTTAATATACCCTTTGATTCACTAAAATGGAGGTCATAAAGGATTTTAATCAGTCCGATAGGCTCCAAAATCATGTAATAGTGCTAAGGGTTGTGTGAGGTTTGATTTTGGGTTAATATGGGGGTTCAATAAATTAAAATTCTAATTTTTGGGTTAACTTAATTCTCATGCACGGTTTGATGCTCGAGGCACACAGTTTCCTCTAATAGTCCACCTTAATTGTGCAACTCCTCCAAGGGGTTACTGGTTTCTCCTTTTAGAGAGAATTTTTTTAAAAACCATGTTCCAATTATGGAAAACCCCTTTGTCTATTTTTTTTACTTTTCTGGTCCATGGCACACAGTTAGGGAAAATCGTGCACCAACCGTGCACAACCCTCTTTCTTCAATAATTCATCTATTTTCTCACAAATTCAAATAAATCAAAACCCAAAAAATTTATACTCAAAAAATGAAAAATAATACCTCTTTATAAGCCTGGTATAACTTTAAAAAAAATCAGGATGTAACACTACAATTTTTTTATATTGAGCCTTTGTATTTTGTATGGTTCAGGATAATATAAGTTTCTAATTAGATCCATGCCCTGAGGAATTAACGATATATTTGGGCACATAAAATTTTGATACAACTTATGGGGATAAAAAAACTATAATTCAACATGTAAACCTATGTAACAACATGATATTTACTTACTTGTAGACCCATTTATCTTTTCAATATGTTTTCATTCATTTTCGGATGACATTGCATCCTTCTCCTTGTGTCCTAGTGAATTAATCAAGGACCTCTGACTTGTTCAAATATCCTTGATGAAAAATAACCATTTCCCTTTTCACTATAAATAAAAAGGTACATTTATTCATTCCTCCATTAAAAAAATGTTTAAACACATAAATCATGTAGATCCCAACCCACCAGGCATGAAAATTGTGCAACCCATACTACGTGGATAAAAACAAATGAACCAAGAATGTGCCATTATGGATTATAGCTTATTGTAAATACTTGGTGATACACCCAAAAATTTATTCCCTCCAATTTAGGAACATATCTTTGAGATTAATCCTGTAAAAAATCATATGATCCCTAATATGGATCAGTTTATTTGACAACAACGTGAAGATCCCCATGAATATATCACTGCCTTCCTAGAAGTCTGCAATAACTTTCACAACCAGGGTGTGTATTCTGATACAATAAGACTATGATTCTTTCACTTCTCCCTATGATAAAAATCCAATTATTTTATAAAACTTAAATCTCCCAAGTCCATCTATACATGGGTTGATTTATCCAATAAATTCATGGACAAGTAATTTAAGCCAATCCAAACATGGAAATTCAAGAACAACATCCATAATGTTTTCCAAATTAAAGGATAATTGGCATGGGAAGCATGGTATTTCTTTAAGTAACTCACTTGAAAGTTAACACATCATGGGCTTGATATTTGGATAGAACTCCAAAAGTTTTATCAAGCCCTCTAACCAACTTCTCACACAGTCATTGATGCCTCCACTGATGGAGGGTTGATGTTCAAAACAATCGAGTTTAGTTGAATTTTTTTATATAAAGTCTATCATAATACTAGTCTATTGTAAAGAGATCATGGATTGCCTCAACATGTAATCCACCAAGCTGAAGAAAATACTTAACTACTTATATATGTAGAATCCTTAACCAAGTAGATGGAATCAATTAAGATACTTGATGCACCACCTCCCCATCCTACTCTTATAATGGAGATCCAATACTATGAAATGTGTGGTGGACAACTCCTATATCAATAATTTAAAACATGTAATAAGGAACTAAAAAGACAATATTTTAATTACATTAATTAAAATTAGAAATATCTATAATTTCAGTAACCACAATAGTATTATTATTAGAGGCTAATAACCGAAACAAAATAACCAAGGGTACTACCAGTAAGGAGGTGGATAAGAAACATTCATGAATCCAGTACCATTGGTAAATATTTCAATTAATCTTGTGCCTAGAACACCATAATATGTAACCAAAAAATCCTTCCCTCATAGAGCACAACAAAAATTTCAACCAGCTCCACAAATACCACCACAACCAGTCGTTCCTATTAAATCAAATTTGGAAAATATAATCGTATCATTTTTTCAAAAGGTAGATCAGAGGATAGCTGCCCAAGATAATGAAATGCAGAATCAAATATAATCTCATTGTAACATTGAGTATCAAATTGGTGAGATCTCAAAGACATTGTCACAAATATTACTAGGTACTCTTCTTGGTAATATAGAGACATGCCTAAGGGAAGAGGAATATTCAGTGGTTCTAAGGAGTGTGAATGTTTTGTACATTCAAAAACCATGTGGAGGAGAATAAAAATATGTTTAGTAACCCAAAAAACATACAACGGTCATACTATAAGAGGATGATGAAAAAAAATGAAACTCCTCAAGATATACCTCAAGAAGTACCACCTTCTAAAAAAGCCCTAAAAAATGGAATCCTAATGAATAGGACTACATTGTTCCACCAACCTATAAATCACCTCTCCCTTTCCTAGAAATAATAATGTAAATAAGGATTAATGGGAAATACAATAATGTTTTGGAAATGTTTAAAGAATTTAACATCAACATTCCATTCACTAAAGCAATCGCTCAAATATCAATCTGTGTGAAATTTCTCTACGATGTTTTATCCAATAAAAAAATGGATGAACTATGTGTCATCTCACTAAATGAATAATTCTATTCAATTTTTAGAATAAAATTCCTTATAAAATTAGAGATCCTAGAATCTTTTTAATTCCACGCATGATTAGAGAATTTCACTTCAGAATGACCTTGTGTGATTTAGAAGTGATCATTAACCTCATGCCAATGAGTGTATACCACAAGCTAGAAATCCATGAATTCAGACCAACTAGAGTATAACTCCAATTAGTTGTCTGATCAGTTTAGTATCCCTAATAAATTATCAAGGATGTCTTATTAAAAATTGACAAGTTCATTTTTCCAGAAAATATCCTCATTTTATACATGGAAGGGGGTGAAGACATTAAAATCATCCTAGGAAGACCATTCCTAGCCATTGAGAACGAACTAATTGATATAAATCAATGTAAACACATATTTCTAGTAGGTTACGAACAAGTTTTGTTCAACCTTATAAAATAGCCATGGAAAATATATGATTCTTTTGACTGCCAAATTATATTTCTCACAAATGAATGAGATGAATACTTAAACATTGTAGAATAAATTTCCGGAAATAAAGAACCTAGAACCTCTTACAAGGGATATAATCCCAACATTCATACCATATTTCATTCATCCATTGAAACTAGAACTACAACTAAAACCCCTCTCCAATACACTAAAATATTATTTTCCAGAGACTGTTGCTATACTAACAGTCATCATTAACTTCGAACTGACATAGTCACAAGAAGAAAAATTTATAGAATTTATACATGTATATAAGCACTCCATTTCTTGGGGGTGGGTGACCTTAAAGGCATCATTTCAAAATAATGTACTCATAAAATTTTATTAGAAGAAGTTGTAAAACCCAAATGCTAACCCCAGAGGATACTCACCCCACCATTGAGGAATGTAGTAAACAAAGAATTACTAAAACATCTGTATGTTGTAATAATTTTTTAATCTATAATAGGGATTGGGTGGCCCTGTTAGAGGTCTTTCCAAAGGAAGTTGGTCTCACAGTTCAAAAACTAAATAATGAAGATAAAGTAATCTCAACCCACACCATCAGTGGATGGTGTGTATGTGTGGATTTTAGAAACCTATTTGTGGAAACATGGAAAGATAATTTCCCATTGACCTTCATAGATCAAATGTAAGAGAGGTTATAAGGAAAAAAAATTCTATTATTTCCTAAATAGATATTTGGGATGCAATCATATTTAAGTCAACCCAGATGATTACCCCAAAATAATGTTCACATGTCAATTTCGTACCTTCTCATACATAATTATATGTTTAATTTTTTTAATTAATTGGATACCTTTAAAACATTCATGAAAAATATATTCCATGATAAAGAAGAGGAATTCATAGAAATTTTCATGGATTACATTTCAGTTTATGGATGATCTTTCAAGTTATACCTAAGAAATATTGAGTTATTCCTACAATAATGTATTGAGAAGTTACTGGTTTTTAATTGGAAAAAATTACACTTTATGTATAAATGATTCATACTCCTTAGACAAAAAATTTCTAAGGATGGTATGGAGGTGGATCCCACAAAAAAATGGTCAAAAATTTACCTGATCCCTCAAAAGTCAAAGGTAGAAGGAGAATTATAAGAGATGCAAGTTTTTGTAGTCTCTTAGTAAATAATTTTGAAAACAAATTCCACCCTATTTTACACTTGTTGTGAAATGAATATACATTTGAATTTATTGAATAATGTTAGAGGGAATTCAATACTTTAAAGAAAATCCTGGAAGTTTTTTTTTCTATAATTTCACCATTTAGAAAAGTAATTTAAGTTTATGTGTGATTTCAGTGATTCACGGTCGGTGTTGTTTTAGGATAGCGAGTTAGTCACATATTATTCCCCATCTACTATACTATTCACACAGTAAATGAGCTCAGGTGAACTAAAAAACTATAGAGAAGTACATATTAGGAGTTGTGTTTTCCTCTAAAAGATTTATCTCCAATCTATTTTTGTAAAAAGCAATTGTTTAAACAAAAAATGCTTCCCTATGATATTTGATGATTAAAAAGGATGCCAACCCTAGACTGATAAGGTGAATCCTATTCCTCTATGATTTCAAAATTTTCATCACCAAAGGAATGGAAAATGTTGTTGCAGACCATCTATTCCTAATTTTACTATACCATATAAATGAAGATGGTAATCTAGAAAATGAAGTTGACTTCCCAGAGGAAACTCTATTTATCATAGATATGGAGGAACAATCACGGTTTTCAGAAAATGAAAATCATCTCTCTATGGGATACCTCTTGTCTAACCTCACTTATCAACAATGAATGAGATTTTAGTTGAAGTTTCACACTACTACTTGGATGAACCACCCCTTTTAAAGTGTGTTGATGATGAAATATTATGATGCTGCATCCCAGAGGATGAGATCCAATGTGTGTTAGATATGTTTCAAACATCACCAACTAGAGTTCATCATGGATCAGAATGCACACTAGAAAAAATTCTACATAGTGTAATTTTATGGGCCACAGTACACAAAGTTTAAGATATAATTTTCACGGATATGATCAGTTACAAAGAAATAGAACCATTTGAAAAAGTAATGAAATTCCCCAAACCCCAATAATGGAAGTTGAAATATTTATTGATGTAGGGAATAGACTTCATGGGGTCATTTCCTCATTCAAATGGCATGTTTTATATCCTTGTTTGTGTAGACTAAATTTGCAGATGGGTAGAAGTTGATGTTACATCTCATAACACGACAAGGGTGGTTATTAATTTCTTAAAGAAAAAATATTTTTAAGATTTTAATTTTCATAACTACATATTAATGACCAGGGAACACATTATACCAATCATGATATTAAAGTACTATTACAGAAATATGGAATTGGGTATAACACAACAACTCTCTATCAGCTAAAAATAAACGAACAAGTTGAATTGTTAAATAGGGAGGTCGAAAAAATAGTTGAAAAGAATATTATAAAAATCAAAAGGATTGTATTTTAAAGTTAGATGATGCATTTTTGGAATAAAACAAGGTGTACAAAAGACCCATTGTTACCACCCCCTTATAATTATTGTATGGGAATCCATGTCATTTTCAAATGGAACTAGAGCATTTCTCATATTGGGAAACTAAGAAGCTCAATCTGGATTCTCAAAAACCTGGGTAAGCTAGGATGTATTAATTGGATGAATTAGAAGAATGAATAAATACTCATATGAAAATTTCATGATCTATAATGAAAAAACCATGAAATAGAATGATTAAAACATCACAAGAAAAATTTTTATAACAGGGAATAATGTCGTATTGTTCAAATCATGATTAAAACTATTCCCTAAGAAGCTAAAATATAGATGGTCATGAACCGTTGTGGTTATTAAAATATTTCATTATGGGACCATAGAGATTTAGAAAGGAGGACCACCATTCTCGGTCAGTGGTGAAAGGTTAAAAATATATCAAGAACCCTTACATGAGGGGTGTTTCAAGAGCTTGAAATTTCTTTAAACACCAATGAAACAATCTCTTTATGTTAAACTAAGCACTAACTGGGATAAAACTATAACACCCCACCCCTACCCCATTGGATTTAGGAGGTGGTGAGGTTTACTTAGCCTTAAGCGATGTTCCCAAGGCGCCAAAGGCTGGAAATAAATGTTGAGGGCTTCGAGAAAAAATTGGGGAACAATTTTCCCTTAAGACAAAACCAACCAAATAATCCACTATCAACTGTTATATGATGCATGTCAATCAAAAAATTCAAGCATTTATTCCCAAAGGATGCCAAGTTGTTCAACATTACAACCCAAAAGAAATATAACCAATACCATATCAGAGTACTATGTGGAAGACTCAATAAAAGACCCTAAATAATCTAAGACACACTCCATGGCTCCACACCAATCTCCATGCTCCAAGCTCCACCCAGACATCATGATGCACCCCTAAAGGAGGGTGATGCCTTACCTTTTCCAATGTCATGATACAAAACATATGCAAAGACACCAATGCACCAAAGTAGGAGGTGAGTACAACTAATCAGTATTATTTCCCCAAATGTCTTCCCTAAACATGCCACTAGGATAAAACCATTAGCACATTTATAAAAAACAATTTATATAAAATAATCACAAGTTCATATATTACCATAAGCCATACACACCCTTACCAAGCCATCTCACCCAAACCGATAAACTATGGGAAAGCCAAAAAAACATTCCAAAAGCCATTTAATCATTTAAACATTAGCACAACAATTTCCATCTTGCAAATCAATGCACAACAAAGCAACCATACCGGTGAAGCATCCATCTAACCCATTCACCCATTCACAACTAGCGGTACTTCCTGACCACTTACTTTTGATGGTGGCCCTTCCGTCCACTCTCCATCCCCTTTTTATAGTGGTACTTGCCACCCACATCCACACAACATTACAATCAAGCCATAAACAAGAACGTAACCCACCAATGCCATAACAACATGCAATCAACCACTTCTATTACATGTCAACCACTTCAATAACTCACCTATTTATTGAAACCACCCTTAAATAATTTTCCATGCAATTACACATTTCAATAAAATAACATCATTATTGAAAACCATTTTCACCAACCATTTTCACAAATCATTCATTGCAAACAATTTTAAAATCTTCATTTTAAAATTCACAGCAAGAAACACTTCACCACAAAACCCACCTTTTCCCAAAAATCCCAAAAACATCACCCAAGGGATTTCTAAACAATTTCACACATCAAAAAACAACTAATTTCAAGAAAACCAAATTAATTGTAACCAAAACCATTATATCTAAACAAATGGAGTTGAGGGAGAAGCCACATACCATTAAGGTTACGGTGAAATCGACCCACGTGCAACCATACCTCAAATACAGTAAATGCACCACTGAAACCTCTCAAGATCTCCTCCCCTAACATCTACAAGCCTTAAAATTAACATCCAAGGAAACCACAACCCTAGATCTACACAAAAAGGGTGTAGATCTAGAAAAATGAGAGAGAGGGAGATATAGATCTAGAGGAAACCACAAGAAGCCAAGAGGAAAGACTTACCTGAGAGAAACCACCTTCAAACCACCACGAAAACACTTCGATTTGCTTCCAAAACAAGTGGGAGAGCACGGTCAACCCCTGAGAACCCAAAATCCCGATTGAGGATCGAGTGAGATGATGTTTGGATTGTTTTAGATCAAGCCCAAGGGATCCTGAATTTTAAACCCCTTACTTTAAGTGGTCACACGATTAGCCCACACGGTTTGACAAACTGTGCGCTAACCATGTGCACGCTACTACCCCGAGGGCAAGGATCCACACGGTTGCCTCACACAGTATGGAATACCGTGAGTAGGACGTGTGAAGCCTACTGTCTCCCCCAGAACGGTTTCCTGGAGAACCTACATTGTTTCCTTTAACCGTGCTCAAACTGTTCTCCCTTTGAAAAGCCTCGAAACTTATTCAAAACCATTCCAAACTCTCCCAACCTGTTCTCAACTCATCCCATGTGCTTTAAACACATAAAAAAGGATAAAAAAGGATACATACCGCAAATTGGGGGTGCTAAAAAACAACATTATGTCACATTAGGCTAGATTAGGTTAGCATAAGATTTAGGATCACTTGAGGCATGCTGAGACCAAAGGATCAGGCTCTAAATCCAAGATGTATGAATATTACCAAATAAATGTGTTGTAATAAAGATTCATGATGTGTACCATTCCCTACATGAGTTTGATGAATTCAAAAATTACACATTGTGTATATATATACATGTAGTTTAATGTATTTTTCTTTATATTTTGTGACCCTAGGGTCCATGATGCACACAACCCCCTATCCACCCTCCTCCCATTGATCACTACTCTCATCCAACCCCCCTTCCTCATCCTCCCCCACACACCTCCTCCTTCATATTCACATCATTGCAGCCGATCATACCCTTAAAATGGAATATAAGTAGATTGTGAAAACTCCTATTACCAATCTTGGATCTAATTGAGATGATCTATCATCATTGAAGCACATGAGAGGTGTCACACCTCATGCATCTTCCTCATCCTCCTCTGCTGTTGACCATAAGGAGTTTGCTATTCCTAAGGATTATTAATCCATCTTCATTGGGTATTATGAGGAAAACCACCCCCACCTTCACCCCGTTCTATATTATTTAGATCCCCAACACCATGTTCCACTCAAACATCTACAAGATAAACCAATGAGGTCCAGAAAAACTCTCGATATGGTCATCCTCACATGCCTTCATATCAGCAAGGAGGTACTCCAACTCCTCAACTTCTTTCATATCTATTCCATTATCAATTTTCATGAGGTGTCATAATAGGATATTTTTCCTAGAGTTTCCTTCCACTTTTAAGGTTTCCATTGATAACCTCTATTTCAGATTAGGCAAATGACCTCATGAGATTTATTTCATAGAGTTTGTCATAGGGCCCGAGATTAATATCGATGCCTTCACCACATCAGATGTATTCATGAAGATGCAGCTTGATCCGTCCAACCTAGATTAAAAAATTATCTAGATGATGATTGTATGAGATTTCTAAAATGAAAAGGATCCTGGTATTAATAAATCCACAAAAATCTGAGGTCCATCACTCTACATTCTTCAAAGGTAATTGACACATGTCTGGTATATTGTGACAAGTCTCACGACAGCATTGTCCAGATGGAAGTCATCATACATGCTTCATCCAGGGGTGATTCAGCTGTCAAAATGGAGTCTTAGTTCGCATTCTACTGTATAGAACATGTATAAAAGAAATTATTAAAGTTTGTGGGTGGATCTTTCATAACCCATTTGTTCCATTATCTTGATGTTTTTGACATTGCCCTTCTACTCACCTCCCCCGGCCCTATGGAGTCTATCAACTTCCTATTTCTGCACAGCTACTGACCAAGGAAGGTGACACCTACTAGTGGGCACTGGGATTCTCTAAGGCTACCAATAATGCACCCAAATAACATGTAGTCAACCCTACACCAGCTCCTACCACAATAGCTCCAGCCACCACGTTCAGCCCATCCTCAAATACATTCATACCAACCCATGAACCCACCAATATTCCTATATATACCACTACCACCTACCCAACAAATCTCCTAGCCCATCATAACCATAATATCTCATAGATATGATCCTTTTCATCTTGGAGAACATGTGTCATATTACCCAGCACTTGCACATCCCATACAAAGTTCACTCATTTCACTACCCATACACCACCATCATACCCGGATCCTCTCAGCTTCCACTAGCCTCTATCAACACTACATAATCTACCACTCCTTCACCATTCGCTACCCCAACCGATATTCCATCCAAACATACAGACCCTGCTGACCAGTAGAAGTTTCTAGATTAGTAGGCCCAAAGAGGCAAGGGTCCAACAACCCCGCCATCCACTAAGGTTTCATTCATTGATCCATCTTCTAGATCCCTGACCACACTAAAGATCAGTACCTCCCCACCACCCAAAACTGAGATAGCACCAGCACCCTGGCACCACCATCAGTAGTTGATCCACCTTCCCAATAATCCAATACAGATATTTACCAGGTAGGCTGTAGAGACCCAAATCGTGACGTACATAGACATTACATTACTTTTGCAGAATAACTAATACATAACAAAAAAATACACATAAGGACCATAATAGTTTAGTGTCTTTGTAAACTCGAAATATAATCATCTAATTGCGGTGAATGATCTTCAACATCTCCCATAAAGATCTTCCCCTTTTTGTTTTATTACCTAAAACCATTCTTTAAAAAATGGGGAAAAATAAAACATATAAATTGTGAGCTCAAATGCTCAGTAACGATATGCATGGAGAAAATAAAACAAACCATATACATTTTAACTTAAAAACATGAACATAATGTTTAAACATAAAAATCCGGAGCAATTACATAAAACATGGTAGTACGTAAGGCATAGATTATAAAGAAAAATTAACCATGATAAAATATCATGGGAATAAAACATTTAAATTTTCCATACATTAAGAACATGATATAATTTCCATAGTAGCCAAGGCATTACTGCCAAGACCATCTTGGTGGACAAAGTCCCTTACTGAATCGTGTTCACTCCTCATTCCAGTCCTGTATCACTGAACCAGATTAACTTGTCCTTCTAGCCATGTCTATCTCATGATATATAAATATTTACCCAATGCATTGGAGGGATATATAGGTCTCACCCATCTCATAATGGAATCATTATTTCGTATACTACAAAATCATAAATCATACATCATAGCACAACCCATGTAATAGAATGAGATTCTTAAAAATCATGACATCATAACATAATCCATATAAAAAAATGGATATCATTTCATAATAAGAAAAATCAAACCATGTAAATAATGGGGAAATTATACTTGAAACATAAACATATTAAATAATGTCATCTTAGATGGAAAATAGTTTCGATAAAACCCTTGGAATGAATTCATGAGGAAAATATCCTTTCTTCTTCAAAATAATTTTCTTTTAAAAAAAATGCTATGCAATTTTAAAAGAAAAGGGTTTTTTTGAAAACAATTATGCAATCTTGTTGAGGATGCTTCATGAAAATGACGCGTTATGAAACCGTAAAAATTTGTTCATGCCGTATAAGTTAAAAATAACATTCTCCTCATACTTTTGTGGGAAAAGGCAAAAAAGTGCCTCGTATGGTAAAAAAAAGATTTCTTACATACCATGTAGTAAAAGTAAAAAATGGTTAAAAATTACTTTAAACATACATGAAACCATTTTTAGTAAACATGGACATGGATGATAATACTAACCCCAGTAAATACTTACGAATAAACAATCTCAGATAAGAACGAGATTGGAATTGTTATCCCTTACAAATATATTTTTTTAAATAAAATAGATCACTTATGTGTATTAACTAGAAGGTCATATAATGAAATTATAAATACCAGATAAGATATAAAAATTCATTTATCACATAATCAAAGAACGACATAAAAAAGAATGAGAAGATCAACCCAAAGAATAGAAATTGCATAAAGAAGTTCCCTTACCTTGTGTCCGACTTGACTTGATCGTTCTTTAATCTCCTGAATAATAAACCAAAGTTTATTTCTACATGCTTAAGAAACTTTTTCAAGTTTATTATTCCTTTTATATCACTTATTACCATGTTATAAATATTATGTAACCATTTAAGTTAATAATGTTCGTTTTGTCGATATTTGGTACTTGAGTCAAAAATAGACTTCTTATAATTACATGTTGCTCATGTGGTCAAACGTTAATTATATCCAGAATGATATTCATGATTTATATATCATATATATCATATATATCCAGCATATACATTTATTTATAATATTACAAAACATATCGCGGTAAGAAATGAAATGAACCGTTCATGGAGACGGTAAGCCGTACGTTTGCATCAACGCTACTTTCATTTATATTTCTTATTTTAATGGAATTAAAATATAATGATACATAGTTATATTATAATTACAGTATAATATTATATATAATATCATTAAATACATCATTTATACATCTCACATAAGCCATTAACGAATCACATCACTTTGATGGGGTGGTAGTCCGCACTTCATCAAATGAGATTATCGTATTTACCCACTATGGAAACCATAAAAGATTGATATAATTAGGAATTAAAGAAGCATAAGGAAATCATAAACATAATATATATCATATATAAATACAGTTCCATCATAATGTCCACCATGAGAGGTGGCAGGAGAAAATCGAACAATGATCATTTTGTGATGCGTCAGTTTTCCATGCATAGTAACATTATGTTCTTCATCCATTAGATGGAGGTGTGTGTAAGTGTAGTTATAATCCTTCTCATAAAAACATCATACTATATTGAGGATATTGGCGTTGTTTCAAAATAAATGATTAAAAATAGTTTAGGGGTTGGAGAACGAGAATAAAAGAAATTTTTTTAAGAGAAATCATTACCTTTAATTTGGGTAACTTATTTTGGTTTGAACCAAAAGGACTTCTTAAAGTGCCTTCTGTCTAAGGTAAGGCTTCTAGGGGGAGGAGAGGGATGTATGGAGATTAATTAGGCAAAGTTTGGATGATCCAAATGGCTTGAGAGGTGTGAGTAATTGCATAGAAATGGTCTCCTTTTATAAGGGGAGAAGGGGCTCTTTTGGAAAGTGTGAAAATATTATTATATTATAAACTTATGTTCGGTTTCAAAAGGTCCAGAAATAATTAAAGATGAATATAAAATGACTCATGGTCTAAAAAAATCATCCAATCAGAATTGTACATGTTTTGTATAATATTTTAGTCATTATAATCTTATTTATTTAAATCATTTATTAATGAGGTAAATACTGTATCATTATTATCTCATAAATAATTTAATTTATCTGATGTCTAAAAATTATAAACAAATAACCACCATATAGGTAATTGTTTTAAATTTACAATGAATATTTATTGTTGAAAATATAATTTATATAACCACTTATAAAAATTAATCACTTAATGATTTTTGTTAAAGTCAATTCTGTCTTTACATTAAATTAATTAATCCAAATTGTAATTATCATTACCACGTGGCTCAATGGGGTCCCCAAATCTACCCAAGGATGCCCATGGTCGGAAAATACTCATCCAATAAGGTCAGTACAAGTGTTAAGGTAGTTTTGAATTATTATAATATTCTTTTAACCGTGAATTACACTATTTACCTTTAACCGCAGTAAATAAAAGTCAAAAGTTACTATTCACCAAATATTATTTTCATCTTATTGAACCACATTTTACTTCTTGATAACAACCATGTATGTCATATTTTTGAAATTCAATACACAGAAGTGGTCAAATTTCATTTAAATGAAAGAGTCTGTTTCTTAACTACCACAATGTGGTTTCACTATACATCAAAAAATATAGTTTTCTAGAAAAATACCAAAAATTCAGCTTAAGCTATATTTGATATTCTGAATTAAAAAATTGTGCATATTTTTCCAAATTCAAAACATATAAGTGTCATTAATTAATTTTAAAAGTAATTCACATTATCAAAACAAATAGAGAGTTTTTAAGAAACAATAACTATCAAAAGATCGACACTTGTTTATGTCAAATTTCAAAGTGAAATCAATTCTAATGACCAACATTGGATTAAATGGTAAAAATTTATTCTAATTACACTTTAAAACCAATTAAAAATATAATCTAACCACATAAATTATTGTAATGAAAAAAGTTATTTTTAATTAAAATATATCGTTTTTACTATTCATTAAAATATAAAACTTATCAGAATAATATGATAAATTTATCCAAAGTAAATTTTTATATCCTGATTCCAAAAAAAAATTTTATTTTTTCAATTTGAACTTATAAACATGTCAAAAACTAGATTTAACGTGGGTGTGCCATCAAAAGGCGACAAAACTACATTTTTCAAAAAATACTTATTTTACCTGAAATATTTATTTTGATCTCATACCATGTTCTAGAAAATATTTAAGATGATTAATAATGTAATAAAATACAGAATTTAGTTAATGATATTCATAACGGCTAGTCCATAATGATATTATAACAATATATCGTTGTTTAGTGAATTCTGGTATTGCATACTACACTCGCTATTGAGAAAGGTCGTGATTGCGTGTAATGAAAGACAAGTCAGGGATGTGTGTATTGTAAGCTCCCTCTAGTGTTTCCTATAACATAATTCAAAACTTATTTCATTTATACATTAAACAAAATCTATACATAATGTTGCGAAGAATAATTTCTATAAAATGAACATGAAATTGTGTGTAACATGAGCCAAGAACAGTGTTTCGTATACTGCAAGCTAATACGGTGTTGCGTATAAAACACGATAATTTTGGTGTAGTGCACAACAAAAGACATAAATGAAATTAAAAATAATAATTCTCATAAAATCTCAGGTTGTCACATTCTACCCCCCTTAAGGTGAATTTCCCCCTCGAAATTCATCGGGGTTATAAATGGTTCACTTACTTGAAAGTTTATTTCATAGAAACCCACATCGTAAAATGGAATACCAAAACTTAACATTAAAAAATAATTTATGAAATGTAATGGTTACCCAAATTAACTAATCATTGGGTTTCCACATATGATAAAATAGGTGAAAATATGGATATGGAATAGAAATCTAACCACCATGTTCGGATGGAGAGTGGTAGAGAACATGGCTATGAAAAAGACAATAATCACAAAGCCATAAATTTGTGATGATCTAAGGTACCATATGATTCATCAGATATAAGAGCACTAGGAAAACATTTTTGGTTTTTAATATCCTTTCCCTAAAGTTGAAATATTTGAATTAAAAGAAATCCTTACTTGATTTTGGTACAATCTCACTATAGTTTGGGGCTTGATCAATTTCCACTTCATCTCTTAAAGAAGTGAAGTTGAATTCATCTTCCGTGAAGTGTTAACAGATCATGCGATAGAATGATAGGTCATTCCATCTGTTTCAAATATAAGGTTAGAAAAAGTTATATACTTAAGTCCATGAATGATGAGATTAATCGTATATGGTTCCTAAAATGGACTTATACTTCATATATCATACCGCTTAATATAATAAAACTAGTTTCTACTAACCAGGGACTTTCTGTAGGCCAGTGGTAGGCGATAAAGGCATGTCACACTTCGGTTATGGGTTCAATTCCCGCAGCCTTGTCTGATGTGATGGGTTGTCGCCCGTTCTGCAGGTTCTCCCTTTTCTTAAACTATATTATTATAACATTGCAGAAATAAAATCGAAAAACATTTCTAGCCTTAAACAATACTATCTGATGTTAAACTTAATTTATTCCAACCTTAAGACTTATTCAAAATAATTCTTTCCAAACTCATATTATAAAGCAAAAGATTAGTTGAAATTTCATCAACCAAGCATGTTAATACCATCATTTATCATACGATATATGTTGTTGGTCACATTCCAAACATGTGAAAACCTTAATCATGTATTCTCTTGAAAAAATGAATACCCATTGAACCTTAGTGAAAACACGAATGCTGTCAAAAATTAACTCCTTCCACATACCAAAATCACAAAATTTCTATATACTCAAACCATGATATCACTTTGTCATTATATCAGTATTGAGCTCATTAATACTATCAAACATATTATTTTCACGTTATCCTTTCATTATGCACATATCATCTACCTTCCAAAAATATTTGAATAACATTTCATGGTTATCGGTACCATTCAACATATACATTAAAATACATTAGGAAAAACAATAGTGGAACAATCCTTATATGTTTCTTTATTCCATAATACCATTAAATTACCCATACAATATAACTATTTATAAACATACAATCATTCCACTACCTTCTTAAAAAATTGACTGAGCTTCAACAAATCCTTCATCTCACATATCATTTGTAATATCTTCATCATCCTCAATATAAATACCACCCATATGACCATGATGGTTCTCTTCATGAGACATTCCCTTAAGACATTGGTTTGAAAAATTCCCATACATTCCACATATAAAACATTTAACCATTATTGATGTCATAGCAATACCATTATCCTTTTCCATTGTGTTAACTGATCCTTTTCCTTTGAAATTACTAGCTTAGTATCCATCTTTTCCACACCCAAAGCATCTTTTAGTTCCTTTGAAACATTCTCCCTGATACCTCTTCCAACAAGATTTACATGAGGGAAATCTAACGTTCTTTCCTCTATGATCATCATGAAACTCCATATTTCTCTTATTAACTGAGTCTGGAAACTTACCAAAGTTGATATTATTTATCATATTATGAGATTGATGATTAGGCATAATAATGATATGTTGACGTCCATATCCAATGTCATTTGGTTGCTCATGAATAATATCATTCCATTGTCCATAATATCCTTTATTATCGTGAATCTTCCTTTTTCCAGCCATTTTCTAAAACCCAAAAAGAATGGTGTGAGAGGGAAAAATCATAATCAAGGGGGAGTAACTTCAATATCAAACATATTAGGTTTAATTATAATATTGTTTCCATAATTCTAGGACTATAACCTATACTTATACCTAGGCTTAGGGAAATCCCTAGACATACCTTAAAAATATCTCTAGGGGTCTCACTAAAGTTTTCGCATCCTAGTTTCCAAAGGTTAAATAAAAATTTCCTCTAATACCAACTGTAGAGACCCAAATCTTGATGTACATAGACATTAAATTACTTTTTTAGAATATCTAATACATAAAAAAATAGACACCAAAGGACGGTAATAGTTTAGTGTCTTTGGAAACTTGAAATATAATCTTCAAATTGTGGTAAAAGATCTTCAACATCTGTCATAAAGATCTTCCCCTTTTTTTCATACCTAAAACATTTCTTTATATCCTGGGTAAAATAAAACATATAAAGGGTGATCTCAAATGCTCAGTAAGGGTAAGCATGGAGAAAATACGACAAACCATATACACTTGAACATCAAAACATGAACACACTGTTTAAACATAAAAATAGTGAGCAATGAAATAAAAAATCGCAGTGCATAAGGCATAGATCATAAAGAAAAATTAACCATGATAAAATAGAATGGGAATAAAACATGTAATTGTGGAATCCATTAATAAATTGATATGATTTCTATAGTAGCCAAGGCATTGCTGCCAAGACAATCTTAGTGGACAAAGTCCATTACTGAATCGAGTTCACTCCTCATTCCAGACCTGTATCACTGAACTGGATTAACTTTCTATTCGATCCATGTCTATCTCATGAGATATAAATCTTTACCAAATGAATTTTAGGGAGATATAGTTCCAACCCATCTCATAATGAAATCATTCTTTTGTATGCCACAAAATCATAAATCATACATCATAGCACAACCCATGTAACATAATGGGATTCTTAAACATCATTCCATTATAACATAATCCATATAAAAAATTGGATATCATTTCATCATAAGAAAAATCAAACCATGTAAATAATGGGGACATTATACTTGAAACATAAACATTTTAAATCATTTCATTTTAGATGGAAAATAGTTTTGATAAAACACTTGGAATGAATTCTTGAGGAAAATATCTTTTCTTCTTCAAAATCATTTTCATTTAAAAAAAATGCCATGAAATTTTAAAAGAAAAGGTTTTTGTCGAAAATATTCATGAAATCTTGTAGTTGAAGCATCATGAAAATGAGGTGTTATGAAACCGTAAAAATCCGTTCACACCCTATAATTTAAAAATAACATTTTCCTTGTACTTTTTTCGGAAAAGACAAAAAGTACCTTGTATGGTAAAAAAAGAACGATTCCTTAGATACCATGTAGTAAAAGTAAAAAATTGTTAAAAAGTACCTTAAACATATATGAATCCATTTTTAGGAAACAAGGACATGGATTATAACAATAACCCCAGTAAATACATACGAATAAACAATCTCGGATAAGAACGAGATTGGAATAGTTATCCCTTACAAGGATCTTTTTCTAAATTAAATAGATCACTTATGTATATTCACTATAATGTCACATAAAGAAAGTATAAATACATGATAATATATAAAAATTCATTTCTCACATAATCAAAGAACGACAAAAACAAGAGAAGATCATCCCAATGAACGGAAATTGGGTTAAGAAGTTCCCTTACCTCGTGTCCAACTTGACTCGATCATTCTTTAATCTCCTGAATAATATACCAAATTTAATATATAATGGATTAAGAACATTTTTCAAGTTTTTTATTCCTTTTATATCACTTATTTCAATGTTATAAACATTATGTAACCATTTAAGTTAATAACGTTTGTTTTGTCGATATATGTTACTAGAGTCAAAAATGGACTTCTTATAATTACATGTTGCTTATGTGGTCAAAGTTTCATTATATTCAGAATGATATTCATGATTTATAGATCATATATATCATATATATCCAACATATACATGTATTTATAATTTTACATTACATATGGAGGTAAGAAATGAAATGCACCGTTCATAGAGACGGTAAGCCATACGTACGCATGAATGCTACTTTCATTTATATTTATTATTTTAATGGAATTAAAACATAATGATAGATAGTTATATTATAATTATAGTATAATATTATATATAATATCATTAACTTAATCCTTTATACATCCCACATAAGGCATTAACGAATCAAATCACTTTGAGGGGCGGTAGTCCGTACTTCCTCAACTGAAATTATCGTATTTACCCACTATGGAAACCATAAATGATTGATATAATTGGGAAGTAAATAAGAATAAGGAAATAATAAACATAATATATATCATATATAAATACCTTTCTATCATAATGGCCACCATGAGAGGTGGTAGGAGAAAATCTAACAATCATCGTTTCGTGAGGCGTTAGTTTTCCATCCACAGAAACATTATGTTCTTCATCCATTATATGGAGTTGTGTGTAAGTGTAGTTTGAATCCTTCTCATAACAACATCCTATTATATTTAGGATAATATTTTTGTTAAAAAAGAAATCATTAAAAAGAGTTTAGGGGTTGGGGAAGTAGAATAAAAGAAAATAATTTAATAGAAATCGTTACCATTAATTTGGGTAACTTCTTTGGGTTTGAACCAAATGTACTTCTTGATGCGCCTTATGCCTAAGGAAAGGCTTCTAGGGGGAGGAGAGGAATTTAGGGAGACTAATTGGGAAAAGTTTGGATGAGCTAAATGGCTTTAGAGTTGTTAGTAATTGGATATAAATGGTCTCCTTTTATAAGGGGGAGGAGGGGCTCTTTTGGAAAGTGTGAAAATATAATTTTATTATAAACTTATCATCAGTTTCAAAAGGTCAAAAAATCATTAAAGATGAAGATAAGATGACTCATGGTCTAAATAAACTCATCTAATCAAAATTGGACATTTTTTGGATAATATTTTAACCATTATAATTTTATTTATTTAAATTATTTATTAATGAGGTAAATACTGCATCATTATTATGTCTTAAATAATTTAATTTATTTGATGACTAAATATTATAATAAAAAAACCAACATGTAGGAAATAGTTTTAAATTTCCAATGAATATTTTCAGTTGAAATGATAATTTATATAAACCCTTATAAAAATTAATAACTAAAAGATTTTTGTTAAAGTCGGTTTTCTCTTTACATTAAATTAATTAATCCAAATTGTCATTATCATTACCAAGTTGCTCAATGGGGTCCCAAAATCAACCCAAGGATGCCCATGGTCGAACAATACTCATCCAATAAGGTTAGGAATAGTTTTAAGGAAATTTTGAATTATTAAAATATTCTTTTAACCTTGAATTACCCTATTTACCTTTAACCGCAACAAATAAAAGTCAAAAGTTACTACTCACCAAATATTATTTTTATCTTATTGAACCGAATTTTACTTCTTGATAACAAAAATGTGTTTCGGATTTTTGAAATTCAATTCACATAAGTGGTGAAAATTTCATTTAAATGAAAGAGACAATTTTTTAATTACTAATAAGTGGTTTCACGATTCATCAAAAACTGATGTTTTTCAGAGAAATACCAAAAACTCATCCTAAGATATATTTGATATTAAAAAATCAAAAATGGTGTCTATTTTTCCAAATTCAAATCATATAAGTGTCATTATTTAATTTCAAAAGTAATTCCTGTTATCAAAACAAATATCGTGTTTTTAAAAAACAATAACTATCAAAAGATCGACACTTGTTTATGTCCAATTTCAAAGTGAAATAAATACCAATGACCAAAATTGGATTATATGGTAAACATATATTCTAATTACACTTTAAAACTAATTAAAAAGATAATCAAACCATATAAATTATTGTAATGAAGGAAGTGGGTTTTAATTAAAATATATCGTTTTTACTATTCATTAAAATATAAAAGTTATCAGAATAATATGAAAAATTTATCCAAAGTATATTTTATATCCTGATTCCAAATAAGAATTTTATTTTTTCAATTTTAACTTATAAACATTTTAGAAGGTAGATTTAACATGGGTACGCCATCAAAAGGCGGCAAAACTGCATTTTTTGAAAAATACTTATTTTACCTGAAATATTTATTCTGTTCTTATACCATGTTCTAGAAAATGTGTAATATGATTAATAATGTTTTAAAATACAACATGTAGTTAATACTATTCATAACGTCTAGTCCATAATAATATTAAAACAATATATCGTTGTTTAGTGAAATCTGGTATTGCGTACAACACACGCTATTGAGAAAGGTCGTGATTGCATGTAATACAAGCCAAGTCAGGGATGCATGTAGTGCAAGCTCCCTTTAGTTTTGCGTATAAAAAAATTCAAAACTTATTTCATTTATAAATTAATCTAAATCTATAAATAATGTTTTTTAGAATAATTTCTACAAAATGAACATGAAATTGTGTGGAACACGAGCAAAGAATAGTGTTGTGTATATTGCAAGCTAATACGATGTTGTGTATAGAACAAGATAATTTTGGTGTAGCATACAACAAAACAAATCAATGAAATTAAAAAGGAAAACTCTCACAAAATCTCGGGTTGTTACATTCTACCCCCCTTAAAAGAAATTTCTCCCTCAAAATTTGTCGGGGTTATAAATGGTTTACTTACTTGAATGTTTATTTCATAGAAACCCACATCTTAAAAAGGAATACCAAAACTATACTTTAAAAACTAATGTATGAAATATAACGGTTACCCAAATTAAATAATCACTTCGTTTCCACATATTAGAACATAGGTGAAAATATGGATATGGAAGAGAAATCTTACCATCAAGTTCGGATGGAGAGTGGTAGAGAACATGGATTTGAAAAAACCAACATTCACAAAGCCATAAATTTGTGATGATATAAGGTACCATCTAATTCATCATATATAAGAGCACATGGAAAACATTTTTGGTTTTCAATATCCTTTCCCAAATGTTGAAATATTTTAAATAAAAGAAATCCTTAGTTGATTTTGGTATAATATCACTCTTGTTTGTGCCTTGAACAATTTCCACTTCATATTTTAAAGAAATGAAGTTGCATTTAGCTTCTGTGAAGTGTTAGTAGATCATGCGATAGAATGATAGGTCATTCCATCTATCTCAAATATAGGGTTAGAAAAATTTATATACTTAAATACATCTATGGTGAGATTAATCGTATATGGTTCCTAAAATGGACTTATACTTCATATATCATACCACATAATATAATAAAACTAGTTTCTACTAACTAGGGACTTTCTGTAGGCCAGTGGTGGGCGATAAAGGCCTTTCGCACTTCAGTTATGGGTTCGATTCTCGCAGCCTTGTTCGACGTGATGGGTTCTCACCCGTTCTGTAGGTTGTCCCATTTCTTAAACTATGCGATTATAAAATTCCAGAAATAAAATTGAAAAAATGTTCTAGACATAAACAATACTATCGGATGTTCAACTTAATTCATTCCAACCCTAAGACTTATTCAAAATACTTCTTTCAAAACTCATAGTATAAATTTAATGATTATGTGAAATTTCATCTACCAAGCATGTGAATACCATCATTTATCATACGATATATCTTGTTGGTCACATTCCAAACATGTGAAAACCTTAATCATGTATTCTCTTGAAAAAATGAATACCCATTGAACCTTAGTGAAAACATGAATGGTGTCAAAAATTAACTCCTTCCACATACCAAAATCCCAAAATTTCTATATACTCAAACCATTATATCACTTTGTCCTTATATCAATCATGAACTCATTAGTACTATCAAACATATTATTTTCTCCATATTCTCTCATTATGCACATATCATTTACCTTCCAAAAATATTTGAATAACCTTTCATGGTTATCAGTACCATTCAACATATACTTTCAAATACATTAGGAAAAAAATAGCTGAACAATCCTTATATGTTTCTTTATTCGATAATACCGTTAAATTACCCATACAACATAAATCTTTATAAATATACAATCATTCCACTACCTTCTTAAACCATTGACTGAGCTTTTAAAATTATTTCATCTCACATATCATTTGTAGTCTCTTTATCATCATCAATATAAATACCACCCATATGATCATGATGATTCTCTTCATGAGACTTTCCCTTAAGACATTGGTTTTCATAATGTCAGTGCATTCCACATTTTAAACATTTAACCATTATTGATGTCATAGAAATACCATTATCCTTTTCCATGGTGTTAAATGATCCTTTTCCTTTTCAGTTACTGGATTTGTGTCCATCTTTTCCACACCCAAAGCTTCTTCCAGTTCCTTTGAAACATTCTCCCTAATTCCTCTTCCCACGAGATTTACATGAGGGAAATCTAACTTTATTTCCTATACTATCATCATGAAACTCCATATTTCTATTATTAAGTGAGTCGGGAAATGTACCAAAGTTGAGATTATTGATCATATTATGAGATTACGGATTAGGCATAATAACGATATGTGGACTTCCATATCCAATTTCATTTGGTTTCTCATGAATAATATCATTCCATTGTCCATCATATCCTCCATTGTCGTGAATCCTCCTGTTTCCAACCATTTTCTAAAACCCAAAAATAATAGTGTGAGAAGAAAAAATCATAATCAAGGGGGATTACGTTCAATATCTAACATCTTAGGTTTAATTCTAATATTGTTTCCATAATTATAGGACTATAACCAATACATATAATTAGCCTTAGGGAAATCCCTATACATACCTTAGAAATATCTCTAGGGATCTCACTAAAGTTTTCGCATCCTAATTTCCAAAGGTTAACTAAACCTTTCCTCTGATTCCAATTGTAGAGTCCCAAATCTTGATTTATATAGACATTACATTACCTTTTTGGAGTATCTAATACATAACAAAAACAGACACACAAGGACCGTAATAGTTTAGTGTCGTTGGAAACTCTAAATATAATCTTCTAATTGTGGTGAAAGATCTTCAACATCTCCCATAAATATATTCCCCTTTTTTTCTTACCTAAAACCTTTATTTATATCCTAGGGAAAAGAAAACATATAAAGGGTGAGCTCAAATGCTTAGTAAGGGTAAGCATGGATAAAATAAGACAAACAAAATACATTTAAACATAAAAACATGAACATATTGTTTAAACATAAAAATTGTGAGAAATGACATAAAACATGGTAGTATGTAAGGCATAGATCATAAAGAAACATTAACCACGATAAAATATCATGGGAATAAAACATGTAATTCTTGCATCCATTGAGAACTTGATATGATTTCCATAGTAGCCAAGGCATTGATTCTAAGACCATCTTAGTGGACAAATCCCCTTACTGGATCGAGTTCACTCCTCATTTCGGTCATGTATCACTGAACTAGATTAACATTCCATTTTAACCATATCTATCTCATGAGATAAAAATCTTTACCCAATGCATTGGACAGAGATATAGTTCCCACCCAACTCATAATGAAATCATTCTTTCGTATGCCACAAAATCATAAATCATACATCATAGCATAACCCGTGTAATAGAATGGGATTCTTAAACATCATTCCACCAGAACATAATCCATATAAAAAAATGGATATCATTTCATCATAAGAAAAATCAAACCATGTAAATAATGGAGACATTATACTTTAAACATAAACATTTTAAATGATGTCATATTAGATGGAAAATAGTTTTGATAAATCACTTGAATTGAATTCTTGAGGAAATTATCCTTTCTTCTTCAAAATAATTTTATTTTCATAAAAAATGCCATGTAATTTTAAAAGAGAAGGGTTTTTTTGAAAATAATCATGTAATCATGTAGATGAAGCTTCATGAAAATGAGGCGTTATGAAACCGTAAACATATGTTCACACCTTATTAATTAAAAATAACATTCTCCTCGTACTTTTGTCGGAAAAGTCAAAAAGTAACTCATATGGTAAAAAAATATTCCTTACATACCAAGTAGTAAAAGTTAAAAATGGTTAAAAGGGACTTTAAACATAAATGAAACCGTTTTTAGGAAACATGGACATGGATGATAACAATAACCCCAGTAAATAATTACGAATAAACAATCTCGGATAAGAACGAGATTCAAATAGTTATCCCATATAAAAATATTTTTGTAAATAAAATAGATCACTTATGTGTATTAACAATAAGGTTACATAAAGAAAGAATAAATTCATTATAAGATATAAAAATTCATTTCTCACATAATCAAAGAACGACATAAACAAGAAAGAGAAGATCAACCCAAAGACCGGAAACTGGGTTAAGAAGTTTCTTTACCTCGTGTCCGACTTGAATTTATTGTTCTTTAATCTCCTGAAAGATAAAACAAAGTTAATTTATACTTGATTGAGAACATTTTTCAAGTTTATTATTACTTTTATATAACTTATTACCATGTAATAATCATTATGTAACAATTTAAGTTAATAATGTTCTTTTTTCGATATTTGGTACTTGAGTCAAAAATGGACTTCTTATAATTTCATGTTGCTCATGTGGTCAAAGGTTCATTATATCCATAATTATATTCATGATTTATATATCATATATATCATATATATTCAGAATATACATGTATTTATAATATTACATAACATATAGAGGAAAGAAATGAAATGCACCGTTCATAGAGACGGTAAGCCGTACGTACGCATGAACACTACTTGCATTTCTATTTCTAATTTTAATGGAATTAAAACATAATGATAAAAAGTTATATTTTAATTACTTTATTATATTATATATAATATCATTAACTTTATCCTTTATACATCCCACATAAGGCATTAACGAATCACATCACTTTGAGGGGGCATTAGTCCACAATTCCTCAAATGAGATTATCGTATTTACCCACTATGGAAACCATAAAGGCTTGATATAATTGGGAATTAAAAAAGAATAAGGAAATCATAAACATAATATATATCATATATAAATACATTTCCATCAAAATGTCCTCCATGAGAGGTGGTAGGAGAAAATCGAACAATCATCATTTCGTGAGGCGTTATTTTTCCATCCATAGAAACATTATGTTTTTCATCCATTAGTTGGAGGTGTGTTTAAGTGTAGTTCTAATACTTCTCATAAAAACATCCTAGTATATTTATGATACTGTTTTTGTTGCAAAAGAAAGTATTAAGAAGATTTTAGGGGTTGGAGAAGTAGAATAAAACAAAACAATTTAAGAGAAACTGTTACCTTTAATTTGGGTAACTTCTTTTGGTTTGAACCAAAATGACTTCTTGAAGTGCCTTATGCCTAAGTTATAACTTCTAGGGGTAGGAGAGGGATTTAGGGAGCTTAATTGGATGAGTTTGGACGAGCCAAATGGCTTGAGAAGGGTGAGTAATTGGATAGAAATGGTCTCCTTTTAAAAGGGGGAGGAGGGGCTCTTTTGGAAAGTGTGAAAATATTATTTTATTATATGCTTATCTTCGGTTTAAAAATGTCCCATAATCATTAAAGATGAAGATAAGATGACTCATGGTTTAAATAAAATCATCCAATCATAATTTTACATGTTTTGGATAATATTTTAATCATTATAATATTATTTATTTATATCATTTCTTAATGAGGTAAATACTGTATCATTATTGTGTCATAAATAATTTAATTTATCTGATGTCTAAAAATTATTGAAAAATACCCAAAATGTAGTAAATTTATTTATCTTTACAATGAATATTTATAGTCTAAAGGATAATTTATATAACCCCTTATAAAAAGTAATTACTAAAAGATTTTTGTTAAATTCAATTTTGTCTTTACATTAAATTAATTAATCCAAATTGTCATTATCATTACCAAGTGGCTCAATGGGGTCCCAAAATCGACCCAAGTATGACCATGGTCGTACACTAATCATCCAATAAGGTTAGGAAATGTTTTAAGGTAATTTTTAATTATTATAATATTCTTTTTACCTTCAATTACCTTATTTACCTTTAAACGCAGTAAATAAAAGTCTAAAATTACTATTCACCTAATATTATTTTCATCTTATTGAACCACATTTTACTTCTTGATAACAACCATGTATGTCGGATTTTTTAAATTAAATTCACAGAAGTGGTAAAATTTCATTTAAATGAAAGAGTCAGTTTTTTAACTACCACTAAGTGGTTTCACTATTCATCAAAAATTGACGTTTTTCAGAAAAATACCAATAATTCAGCCTAAGATATATTTGATATTCCAAATTACAAAATGGTGTCTATTTTTTCAAATTCAATACATATAAGTGACATTAATTAATTTTAAAAGTAATTCATGTTATCAAAACAAATAGCATGTTTTTAAGATACAATAACTATCAAAAGATTGACACTTGTTTATGTCCAATTTCAAAGTAAAATTAATTACAATGAACAAATTTGGATTAAATGGTAAAAATGTATTCCGATTACTCTTTAAAACCAATTAAAAATACAATATAACCATATAAATTATTACAATGAAAAAATTTGTTTTTAATTAAAATATAGTGTTTTTTTTCTATTCATTAAAATATGATAGTTATCAGAATAATATGAAAAATCTATCCAAAGTAAATTTTTATATCCTGGTTCCAAATAAGAATTTTAATTTTTCAATTTGAACTTATAAACATGTCAAAAACTAGATGTAACGTGGGTGCTCCATCAAAAGGTGGCAAAACTGCATTTAAAAAAAAATACTTATTTTACCTGAAATATTTATTTTGTTCTCATACCATGTTCTAGAAAATATGTAAGATGATTTATAATGTTATAAAATACAAAATTTAGTTAATACTATTCATAACATCTAGTCTATAATAATATTATAACAATATATCATTGTTTAGTGAAATCTGGTATTGCGTACTACACACGCTATTGAGAAAGGTCATGATTGCATGTAATGAAATCCAAGTCAGGGATGCGTGTAGTGAAAGCTCCCTTTAGTGTTCGTATAACATAATTCAAAACATATTTCATTTATATATTAAACAAAATCTATACATAATGTTTCATACAATAATGTCTATAAAATGAACTTGAAATTGTGTGTAACACGAGCCAAGAATAGTGTTGCATATACTGCAAGCTAATACCGTGTTGCGTATAGCACAAGCTAATTTTGGTGTACCGTACATCCCAAGACATCAATGAAATTAAAAAGAATAATTCTCATAAAATCTCAGGTTGTTACATAGGCCAAATTCAAACACCATCTATTTGGTAGAAAACTGTTGATGAGATACTTCATGATATTGATTACTATTAGTCTAACACAATTCACTCCACCATTTTTGTAAGATACCAAGGTGCTCATTTTTTGTACTGTTTGTATTCCCTTTTATTTTTTTATCATTTCACATCATATATTTATATACGGGGTATTGTTTCTTATTTATTTTACATGGATTTTTTTTTCAATGCATTATATTATTATAATAGCCATGTATTGATCCTCCACATCTTTAATGGTCATTAACATGTCTGTGTCATCACTATATGCCCTTTTTATAGGGGTGAATCAACATTTAGATAATTTCAAGAACTAGCTTCAGGAGCTATCACTATTGATACATGTTTAGAAGCCATCACCACCAAAAAAAAGAAATGACACCATTCCTCCAAAACCATATTCATTATTAATATTCTCTTGAGGTGATAAAGTCTTTTAAATGGCCATGAGAGATAAAGGATACCACCACTAGTATCTATAGAAGATAGAGGAGATTTGAGCTGATGGATGATACTGACTAATACTTTAGTCCATACATCTAGATAAAAACATAATTGTTAGTTCTTAATGGGAGGAAACCTATTTTCACTGTTTTTCAAATTCTCAGTCTCGGGATAGTCTTTTAGTTTTTTTTCAGTTTCATTTTTATTCATAGGTCAACTAGTACATTTTTGGACAATACATATCTATATTTTAAAAAATACATTTCAGTACTATTCATTGTTAACCCCTACCTATCATACTGCTTTTCAAATGATTAAACCCTATGGACTAATGTTTTATCCAATGAAGGATTTTTATTTATAACCAATTATAATGGTGTCCTAATTAAAAAACCAATATTTCTCAAATTTCTCCATGGAATAAAACTCATTAAAGGGATCTATCAATTACATAGAATCACTTTTAAAAAAATTATTTAATTAATATACACTTTATATGTCACACACATCCTATGCTACATTCAATGACAGTGCAGACACAATCTAATTATAATTATGGGGGAGTATTTCTTAAGTTTTAATATTGATACACTTGGATATTTGATTATTTTTCATTTATCTATGAGATATTTTTATTTTGAATACTGCTTCAAACCTGATACTCACTACACCTGTTTAAATAAAAGAAAAATTTATGATTGAAATTATTAGAAATATATATTTTTCTCTTGTTTATGTTTTTATAATGATTATGGGTTTTAGTAAAAAAATTAAAAATCATCATTTTTGAAATTTATATTAATTGACTTATTACTTATTTTTATACCGTGGGTGATTTCTAGTATTCTATATTTACTTCCATTATTTAGAAGATTCCAAGCCTATGATTTCATATTCTTTTTATGAATATTTCTTGAGTGATACCAGGTACATCTAAATATAACATAACATGAATTGAGATCCTATGGATGTTATGAATTAAGAAATAAAATTTTATTATGATTAAGGCAATATTTTTTGAGGAACTTTTTTATCAAACCCTACTTACATTTTTAATTCATTTATTCTATAGTTTAAATGAAATATATTATTAAGATGCATCCATTCCAAAATTATTATCCCTTCCAACCTTTCTATTTGTATTATACATGACATTAATTTTTGAACAAGTGAGGGGGAATTTTTATCATCTAGAAGACATGGCTTGTTTTTACTATGGAGATTTATTTTGGTTCTTAATATACTATTTTTTATGATCCAGGTTTAATTTTTGGAAATTTTCAAATATCCTATTCCTTTGAAAAATATAAATATAAATAAAAAGTGATGATTGGGTTGTGTATTAGGGAGGTAAAAAACCACAATTTATAGACTGATGAATCAGATAAAGAATAATATGTGTTTAAGGTATAGATGTGAGATCTAAAATAGACATAAATTTTGAGAACTTAATATCCATTAAAGAAAAAGAATGGAAAATGGTACCTTTTGGACTCACTTGATATATTCATGGATCCACCATGACCTTCTGGTAGCATGGACAATATTTTTTATGGTAGGATTTATTTCATTGTGTTGTTCATGATACACATACACTATACTTAAAATATTACCCTCATTTTTATCTTTTTTTCACTTTCTACACACCTTCCCACAGCCTCAAATTTGTTTGAACCCTTTTTTCACAAGACCCCAGGATTAATTTATTATTTTTATATACAAAGTAGAGATGATAGAACCAATGAAAGGATATGGTTAGTAACATTTATTGAAGGTATGATCATAACTCTAGTTACATTTTACCCAGAGTGATTTGAGAAAATTCATTATGAGGTAAATTTAAAAATGGGTATAGAATTTAAGGAACTCTTAATAAATTATAACTAAAATATTAAGAATTTGTTAAAAAGAACTAAAATATGAGGCATGACTAATTTTCTATGAAATATTAGTTCTAGAGGATAAAATTTTCTAATGAAACTTTGTTTTGTTTTCTTGGTTATATTGAATGTTTCTTCTTTCAAAAATTTCTTACATTTGGCCATCATGTTGAGATGTTTTTTTCTCTAGGACAAGGAATTGTTAAAGTGTGGGGGAATTTGATAAGCTGAAATTATATAGACATTTCATAGAAATTTTATTAATAAATATTCATTTTTAGTCAATAATTTACCATGCATGTGTTGATTATTTCAGGAAATAGGTTTTCTGGAAACTAGAAGAAATTATCATTACACATCGTGAAGTCCACTTTCACACTATGTATGAATCATTCATAGTGTATCACAAGTCGTGAAGAATGTAGTGAAGGAATTATAAGATATAAAATGATTTCATGATGTGAATCTCCAATAAACATTGTGTAAATTTTGAAATTTAATTCCATCTTTGAACATCCAACTGAAGATGGGAAACACATCGTGAAGACCAGATACATGTCTTGGGAATATTCAATCTTCCCAATATCAAAGATTCAGGATGAAATTTGCATGAGATTCATGCCTGAGTCAAGATTCATGGATAAAACATTGAATCATAATTATACGATGTGAAATTTTTACATATCATATAGAACCTTGAGTATTTACATCTCATAGGTGCACTACAATGGCATAATACACAACACTCATTGTATTTTCATTTTATCTCCCATTGTTTCTTACCCTTATATTATTCCTTCTCTATAAAATCAACTTGAATCAATTGCTTTTATTTTTTTACATTTATTCAAACATCATGGATCAATTTACATGCGTTTTTCATCCTTTTTTCATCACCAGTTTTGAATTTCATATGCTCTCCATTTCAATCGTCATTCGACAACAAAACCTTGTTGTATTCTTTCTTATTCCTTATTTCATGTAAGTGTTTGTTTAATGTTGTGATTTATTTTATTTATAATTTTTTTTCATGAATGCATGATCCTTAACTACTATATTTCAATTTATTTTGGTAAAATAAACATTTTTTTCATTCTCTATCCTTTTATGATTGATTCTACCATGAGTGGATAATCTTCTTAGGGTAGTGGTTTCTGAACCTAATAAATATTTAATTCTCAAAATTGTAAACCTAATGATAATAATCTTGTTAAAAAATGTTTATCCAAATAATTTATGAAATCCTAACCATGAGGAGTTCAAATGAACAACCCTGACCTGATTGGAGTGGAATAAATTATGACCAATATCCTATGAAACATTTTTCCTTAAAATATAGGCTTAATGCATCTAAATTGTTAGATATATCCATACTAAGGAATATTTTCCTCTATAATATATATATTTCGTTTTACAATATTAAACTAATGACCTTTTTTCATGTCACATCTTAATCCTTTGGACCAGACCAAGTTAGGATTAAGATTATTCATTTACCTAAACCCTGAAACTGATCCTGATCCCTTTTTCTCTCTATAATATTAATCTCAAATACCATGGAATTAGTTTACTTCCAAACTCAACCAATTTGTAAGGACTCATACACACATGGTTCAGATCTTATTTTACATCAGCATTTTCAATCCCCATGGGCCCGACCCCACACTCCTATTATACATTGCCTTTCTAGTTAGTTTGGTTCATGATAATATAAATTTATAATTTGATCCATGGCCTGAGGAATTGACATCGTTTTTGGGTGCATTAATTTTTAGGATAAGTTACCTTTAAATTTTTGAGTGTATAGTTGATTATTAGTTTAAAGAAACATTAACAAGCCAAAATATGCATTAATGTTCTTCAAAGAACCAAACATCAAGGTTATCCCAATATATTCATGATTCAAGATATGTTTTTCCAAAGGATTAAGTTGTATAAAATAAAAGTTATAAAGTCATAGATTTTCATTTGTATTAATTTTAATCTATGAAGTTATGATCAGTTGGAGAATGATCACACAATGTCTTTGTAATTCTAGATGAAGGATAGTTCTTCAATCCACCAGATAAAGAAATCTCATGAATCTATTGGACAAAGAAACCTATAAAATTTCACCAAATGAAGTAGAACTGAATGGAGAGAGAAAAATGTGATATCTATGAATCAAAAACTTTAAAGCTCACTAGATAGAGAAATTTGATGATCACCATATTGAGAAATGTTAAGTCAGTATATTGAGATGATCAGATGGAATACAAAGGAAATATTATGTGTTTATCAAATGAATATCATTAGATTGAGGAAACTTATTCAGTTCCCTAAACAGAGTAATCCATAGATCACTAGATAAATAATAGTTAATATCATGGGTAGGATAAATATAAATTCATCGGATGAGGAAACATTTTTATTTATAAACTCCAAACTTGTGTTCTTTGGATAGAGGTTTCTATACATATGTGATATAGATAGTTAATCACTAGATATAGAATTACTTGATATAGTATTTATTATGAATAACTGAAAGGATAATTTATTTTTATAGATTTTATAAAGTAGCCTTCATGTTTGTACACTATAAACATTGTGATTATATTGAGTTTTACTTACAATATTTATAAATATAGATTGATTTGTGGGATATTTTAATAGTTCATTGATGATGAGATTTGAGAACACTTTTATGAATAATTTTGACTCGGATTAGACCAAAATCATGAAAGGAAGTCAAATGAATCTGAGTTGAGTGGGATGTTCAAATTTTGGGGACCACATGTTGTGATTACTTTTTAGAGGAAGATTATCTTATAAAAGAAAGATATCTCATTCATAGTTGACTTTTTATTGATTTTAATAGAAAATATTATATTTTCATCATGATTTTATGAACAATAATATACTTGGATGAAGAATAAGAGTATCAGGAATAAGTTCAATAGACAGTGGTATATGAGACATAGGTGTGCTGGATATAGTGTATCAGACAGATGAGAATGGGATGTAAATTCCATAAGGAATAATAGATGGAGGTAAAATGAATAGAGGAAAATGGGACTAAGTATCATTGGAAATAGTGTGTCATATTTATATTACTATATAGATAGTTGATTTTGAATTTTGAGTAGATCTATGTCTTTTAATTTTAGAAGGAATTTTCAAGACCTTGTGAGTTTTCAACGAGATATTGATGTTCTCGAATAAGTTCTATATAGGAAGATGTTATCAAAATTTCTTATGAATGAATACCATATGAAGGAGAATTTATTTATAAATTATATCAATAATGAATAAAGATATTATGGTTGTGAGCATAACCAACTATTGGAGGCTAGTGATTGGGGGGTATAACTAACCACTGAAGAAGTTTGTAGCTAAGGGGTAAAACCAATTTCTGTTTTCTAATCGTTATGGTATAAAAAATTATTATTGAAGTTAATATAGAATACATATTGTGGGATATAACAAATACGGAAACATATTTTCTCTCATATAGAAGTTGAACAGAGTAAATAGAATGTGTTGGTGTCTCTTTATATTTACTACATACAAGGTGAGGTTGTGAAATATCATTGGGTGGATCAAGAAATATAACAAGTTCCAGAGGTTGAATTTTATAAGAAGGGTTTATAATATATTGGTATCATTGATTTACCTCCTCCATATCCTAGTGATCTTACACTAATCTAGGCAATTCATCCTGGTATCACAGAAAAGGTTTTCTCTGAAAAATCCAACTCTCCACTGAGGATAGAGAATATAAATTCAATTAACAACAAGAGTTTTCTTATATTTAATTACATAAAATATATAATTTAGTTGAATATTATGTTACCCTTCTTTTATCTCTTTTCCTAAAAGTTAGATATTTTAGAATAGTGGTATTTCCACCATTCAATGTGGATGTTATGATAGATACTGATAAGAAAAATCAAGAAGTTGATGGAAAAGCTCAAAATTCCATTTTAATAGCTCTATATGAGAGGGTTTATACAACATTTATGGGGTTTCAAACTACAAAATATATATTTTGTATAATTTTAGAAGTAATTATGAAGGAAATATTGTATTCAAGGAGGCTAGGTTACAAATATAGAGGAGCTGGGTTAAAGATATCAAAATGGATTAGGATGAAACTATTGATGAGTAATTTATAAGGATAAATGAAATTGTCAACAATATCATAAGTTTTAGTGAGCAGATGTAATATTATACTATTATTAATAATATAATGAGAAACTTTCTAGATAGGTCTACCACATGGTTTAATTTCTAGAAGATCTATAGGATCAATCTATGGATGAACATCATAACATTCTCATAGCATATGAAATGAGAAAAGTAACACTCTATAAAAATTTGGTAATGTTTGAGATAGATTTTGAATATATTTTAAAAAGGAAGTTAATAAATGTATAAATATATGATATATTGATTCATATATTAAGGAGGATACATACTATTTCAACAAGATTATAGCCTGTGTTTCTAAAAAATTACAAAATGGAAATTAGAGATGGAAAGGTAAATAATGTATTAAGTGCTATAATTGTACTAACATTGTTCATATTGAAGGTAAATATCCAAAGAAGAAGATTTTATATTATCATTGTGATAAAAAAGATACTAATCCCCAAAACCAAAAGGTGGATAAACATAAAAAATGGTTTTCTAGAAAGAAGATTATTTTTTTGATTAGAAAGGGACATGATGATTTATTATCCAATAGTAAATATGATGTTGAAGTCAAATTCTTATCTCATGTTAAAAATAAAATTATTTCATCATGAATTTATGATGATGGAGAAAAGATAAAATAACTATAATGGACTCTAAAAGTTAACTTGGAAGCAACACTTAACCAAATTACATAGCTCAAGAAGGAGTAGACAATTTGAACAATGAAAATAAAGAAACTAAAGAGATAAATGTTGAGAATTATTATCGTATAAAAAATGATATGACAAACCATAATGAGATTGTATCTTAAAAGGGAAATAATTTGATCTAAAAAAGAAGTTGAAATATCTTAAAAGTCCTTTTGTATATGAGGAAAAAAATAAAGAAGAAACAACACTTGTTTAGGGAAGTACGAAAAAGATATTTAAGTTGACTAGATTTGAGAAGAAGGTAAATGATCTTGAGGACATAATGGATGAGAAAGTGAAATAATTTTCTAAGACACAATCAATGTTTATTACAGAAAAAAGTGAGTTAAAGGATATTAGATATGACTTCACCAAATCATTTGAGGTATAAGGTGAATCTTCTCAAGCTAGTGAAAAGAAGTTTGTATAGTGTAAGGTCGATTATTTCCCAAAATAATACCAATTTCAATCAGTATGTAATAACAATATAGGTTTGAAAGATAATAATAAAACATATATGACCAAGAAATCTTGTGATAAATCAATTTTTATAAAGAAATAATGTAATAATTCAAGAATATTTCCACTTGAAGAAAGAAACCCACATATTATAAAGATAAAAAAACACAAAAAGATAAAGAATAACTACTTACAATCTAAAATATCAATGTTTAGTGGTCACTTATGGTGTTGTGAAGTATTCCAGCACAAATTATACTCATGTTAGAACAATATGTATCTACCATGAAAGAGGTATGATTTTAGCAAGAGTTATGATAATCATATAAGAAAAAACTTTTCAAGAAAGCACGATGGGGAAGAAAAGAATGTTTAGAAAGAGAAGAATGATAATTTTAAAGTGAGGGTTGTGAGAAAATTAAGAATGTTATGAATGAAAGCAAATATTGATTAATTATTTGACCAAATAAAATATCTAAGGTCAGAAAGTTAGAGGAAGCATAAATTCTCATTTATGAATAAGGGAAGCCACATGATTCCAAAGATGAGAATGAAGTTATTGATAAGTTATATATATATATGGTGTTTTGAATATATGGAATAAATTAAGAGATTGGAGAAATATGGGAATGTTACTAAATACTGCCTGACTATCTTACTAGTCTAGGAGGAATGCATGAAATCTCATGGGAATGAATATATGTTGAAAAATCAAAAGAAGATGACAACTCCATCTAAAGACTCAATAGATGGGATGAAATAAATTAAAAATTCTATTAAGGTTGATCACAAGTAAGGAATCACATCCCATACTAAGTCTAAGAGGAATAAAAAGAATTATATATTATATAAGACTAGTAGATTAAAATTTACTTTTATGAAAAATTTTATATTCCTTCTTATTCTCATTATTCAAATTTATTAAAAATGTCTTTTTGGGAATTTACGGATAATAAGTAGAGGATTTGGATAATTATTTTAGTGTTTTTATAAAAATGAGTGATATTAATCATGAAAAATTATGATCACCATCTTCACAGGTAGAAAATATGAAGATGAAGGATAAATAACACACTTTTAGATCATTCCATGGTTTTAAAAAGCATATATTCATATATGATTTAGGATTATCAGGATATTTGATATGTAATTGGAGTTGTGTTTATACACTTGAATTATTTTCATGTGTTTACTAAGATGGGTGAAACTTTTATCATGAAATACTTACTCATATATCCCCTAGTATAAGGATGATGTAATAATATTGTGGAAAGTATTACATAAAATAATTTTTATGGACAAGAACTGATCACCTTGATTATGAACTATTGACTTAGATTTATCTAATTAAAGAATACAACCATAGAAATAGGGACAGTTGTAACACCAAGTATATCAAATGTAGTGGATAGAACTGAATCTAAATGGGGTGATCTTGTAGAGAATGGTCCTTATAATTATGACCTCCTCCTCTAATATAGTAACCTTGGGGAATCCATAATGAAAAATAAGACTAACACTCTATTGAATAATTATGATGAATTCTTACTAGAATCATTCTAAGATATTTATGATTTTGCAAGTTTAATGCAATCTATATTTTTTATGATTGAATTGATTTCTTCTAACTTAGATATGTAATTTCATGGTGGTAAATAAACTCAGATAGATATCCAAAAGGAGAACCATCTAATCTTGGTATCAGATTTGAATCCTTATTTTTTTAGCCCCCAAACTGTAGAGGTATGATTGATGTCTACTATTCTATTATCAAATATAAGGATAAAAAACTTTCATCAATAGGTTAGTCTAATTACAGTAAGAAAAGGCATAAAACATGTCACCTACTCCAAAAATTATGAAACAACATAAAAATATAAAAGTCAAAGTGCATATAAGAAAATAAATGGGGGTGTCCCTCCCAAAGTTGGATTAAAATTTGGATTTTATTTTGGAACTATTAGGGAATAGCCAACCCTAGCATTGTAAGTTCCCTAAGAATATTTTTTAACAAGTATTGTCCCATGATAATTATACTTTCTAAGAATAAGAAGTTCCTCCTTGATTAATATATTAATCTAACTGAAAAGGTTTATTTCTTACTTGGAAATTTGTTTCCAACAACAACAACAATAGAATTTTTCTATTGTCAAACAAAAATATGGTTAATAACCAGATTGTCATGGATGATGAGTAGGCCATTATCTACACTTTTTCAAATTCTAGTAGATTTTTTTTATTGTGGTCTATGACTTCAATTCTTATCTATATAAGAGATCACATTGTTTAAATTTGATACATCTTGCAAGCTTCATTACTGACCCATGGATTGTTTTCGGTGATTTTAATTCAATTCTGTAATGGATGAGAAAATGGGGATAGTTTCAAACTTTGTATATTCTAAGGACTTCAGTGAATGAATTTTAGAATCTAATCTCATTGAGATCAACCTAGTTTGTGCGACAATCACCTGGTACAAAAAATACCTCCATGGTGTAAGGGATAGCAAAATTGATATATCTTTTACCAATGACTCATCGCTTTGTAAATGTAGTTATTTACATTATGTCACCCTTTCTCACCACAACTCTGATCACCCTCTTATTTTTGTGAACTTATATTATAAATAATGAATAAATAAACATCCATTTTAGATTCAAACACTCCTAGACTAATCAACAAGAATGAAGTAAGATTTTTAGTGAAACTTGGGAATCCTTTTATGGAGAAAACAACCCCATGACATGTACCACCAAGCTTAAAATACTCAAATAATGATTGAAGGACAGGATCAAGAAAATATTTAGCTTTCTAGATGAAGAAATTGAATCCCTTTAATGTTCCCTACACTCTCTTTAGGAGTCCATTTCCAAAAATAGTTTCCTAAAAATCCCTCTTAAGAATCTAATTTGGATGAAATCTCTATGATATTCTCAAGCTTAAAGGCAAAATTAAAATATATATCTTCAAAATAAAATGGCTTAATGATGGGGATAGAATTACTAATTTTTTCAATACCCTCTAGAGAACTAGAAGAGATAATTATCATCCTTCTCTTCTTAATAATGGATACCATATTATTGATGAAAGGAAAGACCTCTCCCATCATATTATTTCCATTTAGATGAACCTCTTCAATTACCCATAAAAAGTGATTTTATCAAAGAATGAGTCATTACTAAACTCATTACAAAAGAATACAACATAATGCTCACAAATACTATGATAGAATTTGAAATTAAAGATGCTGTATTTTGGCTCAACAAAGCAACTCCCCTAGTTCGGATGGGTTTCCCAATCACTACATTCAATTTCATGGGTATTCCATTCAATAGGATTCTTCTAATATGTTTAATAATTTTTTCAAGAGTGGTTATCTTCTACATGGAATTAATACTCAATTTCTAACCATAATACCTAATGTGGATAATTCCAGTGATATTAAATAATTCAGGTCGGTCTCCCTATTCAATACCATTCATAAAGTGGTCACAAAAATTCTACCCAACAAACTTTCTAAAATATCACACAACAATGTTTCATGGAATAAATTTAGATTCATAAGGGGATGAAACATCAAAGATTGTTTACTCATTTCCTCAAAATGTGTAAACCTGCTTAGGAAGAAAACCAAGGGAGGAAATGTGGATCTCAAGTTAGACATCAAAAATTCCTTTGATTCAATGGTTTGGAACATTATTAGTAATGTGTTATTCATCTTTGTCTTCGACATGAAATTCATTATTTGTATTAAATCTCTTCTTGGATAATCTCATTTATTTTTCCATATAAATGGATCACTAGAAGGATAATTCACATTTTCAAGTGGGATTAGGTAGAGTGATTATCTCTCTACAATTATTTTTCCCGTTTCCAAAGACTACTTGAGTGAACTCTTTATTTTAATGGCTCTAAAAGGTGAATTTAGAACTGTCAATGCTTCCCTAGGTACCTCAGTGCCCTATCATGAATTTATTTTTGAAGTCATTATTTTATTTACTCAATGAGATATGATAAATATTAAAAACAAAAAGAATTTGCTTTTACACTATTTAATGTGTTAAAAGGATAGAGGTTAGCCGGGGGAAATATTTCATCTACTTTGGTAATAATTTTAATCCTTCCAGAAGATGGAGTATTCATAATACATTGGTAATAAGGGATGATGATCTTGATTTATATTACTTCTGTGTTCTACTCTTTTTGGGAAGACTTAAAGCATATCACATCAATATTATTTTGATCCAAATTAGAAGAAATTTTTCTTCATGTAATGGAAAATCTATTTCGATAGTAGGGAGAATCTATCTTGTCAAACATATAATGATTTCTAAACTTGTTTACTTATTTTAGAGCACTTATGTCCGGATTCACTAATAAAAAGAATTAATACCTCTATAAGGAACTTCTTCTGGAATGGAATAATATTGGAGAGGAAAATCATCACTGTAAGTTGGAAACAAGGTTGTAAACCTTATATTTTTGAGGGGTTAGGAATAAAAATTCTAGAACTTTTTAACCAAGATCATAAAGATTAATTCACATGGAAACTAGAAAACACCAATCATAAGTCTTTGTATTTTCTCAAATTCAAATTAATGGATTCATTAGCATCTAGAAAACTTTACTATATGTAATTTTTAATAGGCCATAGATTTAAATCTATGTTTTTTAAGGGGAATCGATGCGCTCATTGGCTGGTCAATGCTAACTCTTCTCTCAGATTTTGGAAAGACAAAAATATGGTGAATCCTATGTTGAACATGAAAAACACTTAATATAAACCTAATGATCCCAATATCACCATTAGAGATCAAATTAGTAACATGGAAATTTTATCAGATGAACTAAAATCTGACCTCTCTAATCTGCTTTTCATACCAAAAGTTGAATTCTTCTTCTGGGAACTAGACCCAAATGGATTGTTGGAATCAAATTATTTTTATAGTAATGGTATTCAAGAATCTATTAGTTGGATTAGGGGCTTCAACAATCTAGGTATCCAGCCTTCTCGATTCACTCTCCTTTGTAGAGTTTCTTTAAACATACTTTTGGTTAATGAATGTTTTTAGCACATAGGTATCAACATTTGTTTAAGATACACCTTGTGTCTCCAACATAGGGACGATATAGACCATCTATTCCATGCTCGTAATACTGATAAATCATTATGGAATGTTCTCTTTTAGGTGTTCGATCTGATTTCCCGACACACATACATAATTCATATCTTCTTAATAGTGGTTTTGAATATTAAGATGTCCAAGAATCTTACAAATTTGTTCAATGTTACTTATGCTGAAATTATGCATGTTATTTAGAAATAAAGTAATAAATAAGTCCATGAAAAATCACCATTTATTCTTTAATATTTCTTCATAGTCATTTCATTTTCCATTCAGAATGAAAATCAATTACAAAAAGGGTAATACAATAACACAGTTCATGACTTTACAGTACTGCAATGCCTTAATATCCTAGGTAAATACCACCCCACCTCATGACCTACTTGAAATATGTTGGTCTAATAAATATTATGATTTTTTAAAATACAACACAGATAAAACCACTAATGGTAATCCTAGGCTAGTGGGCTTTAGTTTTGGCACACGGGACCATAAAGATGATCCCATCAAATGTTTTTATGGGCCTTGTGGACATCAAACATACTTGGAAGCTGAAATGTTTATAGACATAAATGTTCTATACATGGAAAAGCAGGGATTTTGGAATGTAGTTTGGTTCAAATATGACTCGACTACCATTGTTCAAGTAGTGAGGATTGTAAAAATCCATGTCTTGTAGAATCTCACTACAGTATGGATAGGTTGCATGGCCAAGCTCTCACCAATGAACTATATTATCACCCATGTCTTTCATGAAGCTAATTCCCTTATTGATTATCATGAAAATAAAGTTATCGAAGATGCCCCCATTCCTGCTGATACACTACCTAGTGATCTTCTATCTATTTAGAAAAAAGACATATTTATTTTCTCTACATTACATTTGATGTAACTTTCAGTTTATTTAATAATAAGGGAATAGGTTCTCACTTTTCTAACAAAAGGTAGAAGATCACAAGGTATAGAAATGTGACATTATTTAACCGACATGATTGGATATAAAATGGAGGAAGACTTATGATTTTATCAAATGAACTTTATTAGATGGAGGAAAAAATAACAATTCACCAAATAGAGAAATATAAAATCACTGTATGATGAAATTTGAACATTATTGATTGGGAAAATGTGATTTCATCGAACGGGGAAGTGTTTGTGTTTATAAAATCCGAACATTATTTGATCAAAAAGTTGACTCCAGATATAGGGGATATGCATTAATTATTATTGCATCAAGAATTATTAGATATATGATTTATTATAAATAACTATATTTTGATGTTCTTACATTAAATCAGATTGATATGACTTCATGTTAAGACACTCAAAACATTTTGATTATGATAAGATGTACATTCAACATTCATAAATCTGGACTTGATTTTTGGAATATTTCAAGAGTTCATTCATGAAGATATTTGATTAAAATATAATGAATAATTATGACTCAAATTTATTCTAAGGAATTGATGGTAGTCAAACAAAACTTGAGTTGAGTGGGATGTTAAAATTTAGATCCCTTGTTTTATCATTTCCTTTTAGAGGAATCCAAAGATATAAAATGGAAGAGCTCATTTAGATATGGTTCGTTATTGATCTTTAGAGGAAGCATTATAATTTTTTCACAAGTTTATGAGCAAGAATCTACTTGATTGAAGAAGAGGAGTATTGGATAGATGCTCATCAAGTAGTTGTGTACCAAACATAGGCTACTGAACACAACATATTAAACAAAGGTACATCATATAGAGGAGACTAGATAGAGTATAACAAGACAAAAGTTATAGAAGTTTTACTATATAGAGATTAAATTCATAGATCCACATTGGACTAGGGAGTACAAGATATTTCATACCACAAAAATAATTTCTAGACTGATGGTTTCTCATGAGGTTTGAGTATCTCTAGGTTTTTCAATATCATAAGAAAAATTTGTGACCATTAAACTTTTTATAGAGTTATTTAGGATCTTTAAGAAGTTGTAAAAAGTTAAATGTAATCCACCTTTCTTGTGGTGGATGGAAATCTAAATAATATTATATTTATAAATTCGATTTAAAATGAAGAGGGTGCTTATGGTTGGTGGGTATAACTAGCTACCGGTAGCATGTGATTGTTCGGGTATAACCAATCACTAAATAAGTTTCTAATTTGGGGTATAAATAGTTACTAAAGTAAATAAATGGGGTTATAACCAATTAATATTGAATATAATGGAGAATCTATGTTGGGAAGTATAACCCAAATTGTAAGTAGTAAGCTCTCGCATTGAGGTCGAAACATGTAAATATTGTGGTTTGATCTCCCTTTATACTTACGAGGTTGTGAGATACATTTGATTGGATCTAGATATTTGAAATGTTCCATAGGTAGAATTTTTAGAGAAGAATTTATAAATTAAAGGGATCGCTAATTAACACCGTCACCTTCTCAGTGATCATAAATAGAATTGGGCACTTCACCTCTTCATAAGCTATATAAAGTACACAGAAAAAGTGTGCACGGTTCATCTCTTCCTTCATAGCTTGAGTGTGTCAATAATAAACCTCTATATATTCTAGTTGAATATGTACACCCTCTAATCCTTTCTTTATATTTTTGAATAAGTTCCCATTTTTGGTAAAGTGGGAACCGAAAAATGATACACTGGTGACCAAATCACACCCAACAACTACCATTCTAATTTCAAACACAGTCAAATAAGAAAATGACTTGGGACTCGAAACATTCAATGTATGTATTAAGACCCTATAGCATCATTGAATTCCTTGGGACACTTCACTATAATATAAATTCATGGGACCCCATAACACTATCTTATTTGTTGAGGCCATGCACTGTTGATCCATATCATACAACCTCATGACACTTCTTCTTGTCTTAGGACCCTACTCTACTGTCATAATAGGACCTACACCACCGTTCCAAGATAAGAAACACCAAAATACATTTGGGAACCACTGAATGAAATATACAATAGACCACAGAATTCCATAACCAAAAACACCATAAAATCCATAGGTAATAACACAAAGTGATATGGGATCAAGGTCGTGGGGACCAAGCTGAGGCACCTGGACCAGGCTGGTGATTCACATTTGGCAACATCCATAAGTGAACGGTACTATGAAATGGACATCAGAAACCTCATAACCCCCACAAATTAATAAATATAAGGAATAAAAATAATGGTAATTATAGAAATATCCCAAATACTAGAATTTGGATGTAGCAATAGAGTCTACGATGTGTATTAGATGCATCTAAAATTACTGGAAAACACACATTATCTCTCATGGATACCAAAATGCTACAACACCATAACTCCCACAAAAAATCCTAGATCAAATTTATGAATAAATTTTACATATTTAATCAAAATTTATTTTGTGATTTATTAATTAATAAAATTCATCCCATGTATCTTTTGAATTGTTAAAGAGCTTCATGATTTAATCAAATCTTCAAGTTACTTAGTTCAGCCTTGGGTAAATTCCTAGACTTTCATTTCTTCCTTGATCTTATTTATCCCAATAATTAATATCATTAACTCCCTCATTAATATCATATTTTATGATATAATATTTAATGTACAATCGAAGCAGTGAATCAACTTTTTATTAATTATTCTTAAAAACCCATGATGTTTCATTTTCATTACCACGAATAATGATCCTCATCTCAAATCATCTCATCTTTAACAAACCTTGATTGAATCATCGATATAAGTAAAATCATGATATTTATAACTCTATGTAAAAACATTAGCATCTTTATATTTTATTTTCGTCTAAATAATTAAATTCTACAACCACAATTTTCAAACTAATTCTTCTACTTTCTTTGATATTCATCTCCATGGATTTAAGATTAGATTATATTTAATTTATTGATTGTACCACACATAATTTTTTGTCTTTTATATATTCAATGAAATGGATTAGATATGGTGTGTTCTGACTTCCTCTCTCCTAGAGTTGCGGTGGATTATGATTTGGAATGGCATCAGATATGCCAGAGATAGATGATCTATTCCTGTGTGGTCGATTTGATAGCTACTGGTTTATATCTATAGTGGAAACCAACATAGCCACGGAAGTGGTGAGCGATGATGTCGATGCAAGAATAGTTGATTCGACCATTTTGGTTGATGTGAGGAGATCTTCATTTGGGCAGTGTGGCGTGATGATGAACAATGTGATCAGTGCGAGGAGTTCTGCAGGTATGGTGTCTGATACGGTCAATGTGATTAGTAAATTTATGATTGCGGGGGCCGATTTGAGTGGTGCTAATATGAAGTTAGTTCCTAGAATTAGAGGTACAAGTGGGGTGGTGGCTACAGTGGCAACAAATACTTCTATAGTGGGAGTTGTGAAATTTGCAAGAATGAATGGCACACACACTATGGCTGTAGAGAATTCAGATCTGAACAATGTCATTATAGGCACAGTAGCAGCAGAGGTGAAATGACCATTTAATTTCTTTTAGGGGGAAAATAATTTGGAAAATATAAATATTTGTAAATCTGAAACTCTCAATGGAAGGTATTTTTCACATGTAAAGGATATTATTCTAGAGTAAAAAATAAAAAAGGGACACTGCTCGTGTGACTACTAACCGATAAGTGATTCTTAGTTGGTTTAAACTCTATGAACACTCTCTAATTTCTAGGATTGTTCTTCTTATTGGAGGAAAGTCGTGGAAAGTTGATGATTTATTTCAGAATCTAAATTCTATATGGGGGTTTTCTATCTGGAGATGCCTTCCTTTGGGTTGGGAGTTTTTTCACATCATGTTTCCATTAGAAGATATAAAGCGAAGAGTATGGGGTTTCAGCTCAATCACCTGGAAGCTAGATATGATATTCTTCTAATAATGGGATTTCTGTTTTAATCCCTTTTCCATAAAAAATACTTGAGATTAATTTTGGATCAAAATAATTGTTCTTCATTGGATTTTATGGCAACCTAAAATCTAATTTTTTATTGCATCTGATGTGGGACTTCCTATCAAAATGGATAGGAATACTGAGATTTCCCAATGTGGAAATTAGTTTAGGATACTGATAGAGGATGACATGAGATCTTTCTTGATCCATAAGGTTGTTTTATTAGCACTGGATGACAGAATTACTTTGACAGTGGAATATGAATGAATTCCTGACTTTTTCTCGGAGTGTCAGATTATTGGTCATGCTAAGGATAAATGTCACAGGAATGTGGTTTTCTCTTTTTGTACTTCAAAAGGGCATTATGAAGACTCTTGTAGGAAGAAATCAAGGATGCAACAAAAACAATGTGGACCTTCTTGATGATTGGAAACCCTCTTCTGATAAAGGTGATTTGTAGGATAGAGTTGATTAATCACATTAAACTAAGGGGTTGCCACCAGAGATTCACTAGGTAGGGGACATAGTGAGGGCTCAAACATATGAAGATAGACATATACCAGGTGTGACTTTGGAAGAGGGGAAACAAAATCTGAGTTCTAAAGGGATTATTTCACATATTTGAGAAGAAATTATTAAAATAAGGGATACCCAAGGAATACAAGGAATATCGGATGATATCAAGAATGCTTCCCCAAAAAAATCATCATATAGTCAGGTATTGTAAAAAGGGAAAAATGTTGTTGTGGATGATGATGGTTTTCAACCTGTTCCTCCTAGAAAAGAGAGGTGTAGGAAATACTATTCCTATCTAAATCCAAATATGGTTACAAGGTCTCATGATCCCTTGGAATTTGATTCTAAATGGTATGGTGATTATGATGATTCTTTTCAGTTTGATTATGATATTTGATCTACTTTGGTATTTCTTGGAATGAGGTCATGAGGCTTGTATGACCCCATCCATCTCCTTTCTATACATTCTTTACATTTCAATAAAAGAGATATAGTCAAACCTTCCATGTATATTCAATGTCATGAATATCATTTTTTCATATCAAAATTTATTATCTCTTCATATTATAATATCTGGAAAGTTCAACTTTTAGTCTACAAAAAAAACTTTTCAGTATGTTTTGATGATTATGAAAACAAATTCATGCTTATATAGATTCCAAACCATCCATACATAATTTTATTCCTATGTAGATAATGTTATGTACATTCCTTCATTAATTATTACCCATATCTGCATAATCATTACTAATTTTTCATTTGATTTCAAAGTATAGGGATGATCCTTATGTAAACAAAGATACATGCCTACAGATCATGAGGATGTCTAAATAGAGAAGATTTTATGTATAAAAAATGGACGATTCTTATTCTTATGAAATATTATTTTTACATATATTTGGAATATTGTTTATGTAGATTCTATATGATCTTTATAAAAATAAATATTCATTCATACACAACAGTTGATGATGCATACATAACCATGAATTTTAAAATTTTCTAGATATCCTTCAAATGTGTAAAATAAATCTTTAAAGTAATTATACCGTTTATATAAGAGTTTTCAAACACAAAATATTGTATAAAACGTTCTATGAACTCCAAGGATATATTATTAATATTTATCACCACATTAGCTATATATTCATTCTTCAATCACAAGACTTAAATCACCTCATTTTCTAGATTCTTACAAACTTCTCTAAACCCTTAAAGGTGGTACTTCATAGGCTTTGTACATGTATTTTATATTATGATAATGACTCAAATAGTTATATTTAATGGGTTAATCATTTATAAAATACAATCTAACTTTAATTTCCTTTACACAAATACACAGGTATCCTTTTCAGTTCCTTTGAATACATGAGATAGATTATCCTTTGTATATACAATGACATCTACTCCATTTTATTCATTGAGTGGGTACTCAATACATTTCACAATACATCACATTTTCATGATTATATTGACAATGAAAACATATCTAAATGACAAAAAATATAACTTGAACTAAAAGGATCTTAAATCCCCCTTTTTAATTGTTGTTAATTCCAAAGTTTCTCCAATAAACAATGTAATTTTTCTCCCCTTATTTGAAAATAAATGAAAATAGGAAATGTATTCTCCCCTTCATTGATACCATCAGTGTATGGACGGTCCTTAAGTGAATCATTATTCTCTCTCTTTTCTCAAGAAGCATATTATCTTCATTTTTTTCTTACTTTATCCATATCCCCCACCTTTCTTGATAGATTATATCAATTCATTGAGGTATATGTGGAATCACATATTATCTTAGTAATGACATATATAGTAATATACAATGAATATACATGGTATAATCTGGGGTTAAATAAATAAAATTATTTATTTTGACCAATAATATATCCATAAACATCCAAAATTTTATACCAACTATATTACTTATTTCTTTTAATTTTTTCAAGAATATATCCATAATGATTATTGAAGTTATACTTACTTTAATAGAAAAATAATAAATTTATGTGTATGTTATTTTCCCCTAATTGGTTAGATAATAACTCCTTCTTAATAATAGTAATCAGTATAAACCAAAATAGAGTTAAGAGACAAAAAAACTATACCTCAAACATCAAATTTTAAAAGGGATTCCCAAAATTAACAATTCAATAGGATTTTATAAATCATTAAAAGAATCACCCTTTTTAAAATATCCCCCCAAAAGGGTGATATTTATTACTATTCTCCTTCAATTTTATTCATTTAATCATAACCAAATGGACATGGTAAAAATTTGTCCTTCAAATATTAGTTGATTATGAGAAATAAGGATCATACTTTTATCTAATCATAGAAACTCCTTTCCATGATGATCTAAAATATTTAACAACTTCATAATTGTATTTTATTTGAATTTCAAGAATAAAACCACACTTAAAAACATGGAATTATTCTTGAATTCATCTTTATTACATTTTGGAATGGCCTTACAAACATTAGAAATTAGATCACTTTCTTTTATTTCAACCAGATCCAACATGTTGTCCACGTCCAACTAGGCTGGCCAAGTATTCAATCACACTTTTGGAGTGTGGTCAAACTTCTTCTTCTATGTACGCTCTTTCTTTATATTATTTGTTTTAGAACATGAATCCATTTGTTTTTTAGTTTTTTTATTTATCCTTTCTTTCTATTTAGGTATTCATGTAATTTACTTTTTGGAAATATGATCGAACAATCCCTTCTTGGGAATCTTTTCAACTTCTTAATTAAGAGTTTAAATAACCAAACCAATTAGTATATCTCTATATTGCATTAATTCCAAATTATATGTTAAATTTCTCCCTCATTTAATATGATTCATATCCATTTTTAAATGGTCCATGATGTAGTATTTTTTACTATAGTAAAAGAATTTCTTTACTATTAGTACGACTCCCTTTCAAGAATTCTTCACTGACATCTTTGGGGCACTTGATTCATCATTATTCATTTGAAACTTTCCTAAGGCGGACTTGTTCACCTTTTGACATGTTTTTTCAACTATTGTATCATTTTATTCTCATTATAATTAGGGATTTGTTGGGTTGGTACTAACCAAAACACCTCATAACAATGACCATAGTTATTTAAATAATCATAGAAATTATCAAAGTACTTAAATATGTACTTTGTTGACATATTTTTCTATATCCATGAAATCGTCTTTTGTATAGCAGGTTTCCCAGTAATTTCATATTTTATATCACTTTTATCAGGGATTCTTGAACTTTTTCATACTAAAATTTTATGACATTAATCAATTTCCTTATTCCCAAAATTAAAAAAACCAACATCTTCTAATTAATCTTGCTTTTTTATGTAGGTGAAATATGTACTATGTTTATTCCTTTTGGATTTTGGGTTAGAACACCGCTCTTTTGGGCTCTATTTGGTGGGAGAAAATTTTTTGACACATAATCACCTCTCCCCTTGATTATGTGATTAGTGTTTTAGAAATTTTACTCTTCAAATATTGTTAAGTTTTTAACTTTTTTCCAATACATATTGAAAAAAATATTATTGAAAACTAAATTAACAAGACAATAGGTTACCTTTTTTATAAAATGGTTTTGGGATTTCCATGAGATGATTCCCAGATATTATTAACACTATTTTGAATCTTATGAGAACTAAAACTCCATCTAGAAGTAATTATTATAGTATCATATTTTTAGAAGGTTCTAAAGATCTATATCGGTTTTTTTCATGATTCCATAAATTTACATCCAACTAAATACATTTTATATTAAGTACATGTCTCCATTTTTCAAGTTCTCTAAGCCCATAACCACATTACTTCTTCACCTTATCTGATCCTCATTCTCTTTATTTGTCTCTAATAATAAATTATGAAGCTCTTTCACTATTTTTATTTGAAATAAAAATAGACATTATATAGATTCTCCAAATCATGGAATGATTCCATGAAAATCATTTCAAAAAGTTATATCCCACATAAATATCTTTTAAATTATACATCACCTAAAGAAATAATTTTATTGTAAACTAGGATATATTATTTCTTTAATTTCACTAAATTTGTAAGAGTGTTGTATAATCTCATTTTATTTTACAATGTCTCCTCCATTGTATTATCTACTTATTTTAGGTTTGACTTATCATCTTTTATTCCGATGATATATAGAATTATGTAAGTAAAAAAATTCAATGGAGATTTTCTTTGAGTATTCCTTAACTTTATCATAGATATCACTATCTGATTCCTCAAATTCATCTTTATTATAGCTGGATATACTTGATTCACTAGATGAATAATCTTTAACAGATTTATCACAACATTTAGTACTCTTAACAGACTTAGTTAGTTGTGATTTCTTATTCCTCTTATAATATTTTCTTTTTTATATTCCTTTTCATCTTATTTTTAAAATTATGAGTTTAAATATCTAAATATGTTTTAATAGGAATGGAATATGAATTTTACAGCTAAGGCATCACACTCAAATCTATAATTCATCTAATATATTAATAAAATTGATGCATCAAAATAGAACCAAATAAAAGGTAATGTAATCTATTATATCAATTGATAATCCTATTGGACCAATGAAAACACAATTTTTAGTGGGTTGAATGAAATTTTTGTCCAACTTTTTTCCAAATTCAATGTTCTCATTTAAACCATTAAGACCCTTTCTAACTTAAACCTCTCATGTTTTTAGACTATTGAATCTTTTTTTGATTAACCAATAATATTCCTATATTCAATATAGATAAATTAGTATACCGTAAGATATGATTTTATAAGCTTTTACCCCTCCCAAGAATCCTACACCTTATTATTAAAAGAACATACAATTTATACATTCTCTATTAAAATTTTGTTATCAATATAGGTGTAGTAGTTTAATATTTTTATCCCAAAACACTCTCAACATATTACATAGGAGATAGTTAAAATATATACATGTTAATATTAGTTGTCTACAAATAATTCTCTTTAATTTGGAATCACACCAAATTTTTACTTAGATTTACTTATCCACTTAAATTAGATCAAAATTTGTCCATGGACATATCTTATCCCACAAAATTGATTCAATTTATAAAAAATATAGTGTCTTCAAGAACTGCTTATGAAAATTAGTCACTACATCTTTTCTAGTTACCTTATTCTTAATAAACATCTATTTTTAAGCCTCTCTATTAACTTAGAACAAATTCAAGAATACAAACCTAGAAGAATCTTACCTGAATAATATACACTAAATAGCATGAATTCATAATCTTGAAGGGTGGTATCATACCAAAAGTGTGGGTCTTATATTGATCATTGCATGCGGATCTCTTATGGTCTATTGTTAATTCTTCATCCACTCTTTATTTTATTCTAATTCATCTTGAAAACCCATAAGGTTGAATCTATTAATTATAATCTCAATAAACTAATATTCTGTGAAACATAGTAGGTAGTATTTTATGCACTATCTTGGAAACTCTTTATTCTTATTACTCATTAGATTTCCATTATCTTAGCCAAATCACACAACACTACAACACACAAAATTTGTGACACGTTATTTATTTTTCTATTTTATTTTTTCATGAGATATTTATTTTGTATGTGGTTTTATTAAATATATCTATTAATTTTTCAATATAAAAAATTGGATTCATAGAATACTTTCTCCCCAGCCATTGAAAATCAATAAAATAAAATAAACTATTTTGGTTTCCCATAAAATTTAGTATGCTTCTCAAAAAGATCCCACGTGAAAATAATATTAACAACTTTAAATGAAATAAATAAAAATATGCATCTCTTTATTTCTCATTTTTTAAAACTCATCCAAAAATTAATTCTCCTTTAATCTATAGCATGCTTGATTTCCTTCTTCATATGTTTTATAAAATACAAACAATAGGGGTTCATTAGCTCATCTCTCCCATTATGGATTGATATCCTCAACAAGAAACTTATAAATATTCTGGTTGAATCTTTACACACGAATAACATTTTAGTTTCATACTCATCTTCTTATGATTGAATCCCAAATTATTTGGTGAGTTGTTGATTATTGAAGGTCATAATAAGAATCATCTGAATTATTTTTTTCATTTCCACACTTGATAAAATGTGGAAGTTTCATAGATTGGTACTGGGTAAATTCTTGGTCTTCTATCTCATCTTTGATCATATTTATCTCAATAATAAATACCAATAACTCACCCATTCATCTTAGATTTCAATGATATAAACTTTAATATTGAAATCAGGATTGTAATCAACTTTAGCAACATTATTCTTGAAAACAATGAAGTTTTATTTTATATATCAAGAAAAATGACCCTCGTCTCATATTCCTTAAACAATACATGAATCATTGTTATTAGTATCATCATGATATTCAGAACTCTAAGGATCAAATTCAACATCTTCATATTTTATTTTCATTATAATAATTAAATTATATAGTAGTTATTTTTATACATCTAGGAAGTATTTCAAATTATAATTCCGTATTGGATTTTTTCTACAAGGCTAGAAGATCGAATCATATTTAATTCAACGCTACAGTTACATGCCATTGGAGGTATTTTTGACATTTAATTCTAGGAGTATTTCCTTTTAAACCATCTTAATTGAAATTATATTCGCAATAAAAAATTATAACATTCATTTTTTATTTGTATGTATAAAACATTCCTCTAAATGTTGATTCTTGTGCATACTAGTTCATTCTTATATAGAAAAAAACATCTTTACCTTGGATGATGCCTACATAGATAATTCTTATGAAGATTACTTTATTGATTCTTACACAAATATATAAGACCTTTATTAAGTGTCCATTTTATGTTTACATATATATGGATGATATTTATAAAAATAAGTTTTCTTGCCTACATAGCTAGATAATGTTTATAAAGAGTAAAATTCATGTGTACTCAGTATTGAATGAATCTTATGAAGATGAGAGATCATGTTTATGAAGCTATGGAATGATGTTTACGCAGAGCAAAGATACTATTCACAAATACATTAATGCATGCCTAGGAATCATTGGATTAAGTATATGAATCAATAAATGTTCTATTTTTTTGTTTCCCATAAAATAGGTTTAGATTCTACTCAAGGAAACTCCAGCCTTAATACTAGAGTGTTTAAAAACTAAATATAGAATCCAACAAGCTATAAAATTTCGGGATTTGTTCTCATGATTTCTCAAGACTTCAGATATATTTTATTTTCTCTATCAAAAATGTATAATCTTTTAACTAGATGGTTTCTTCAAAACTCCTCCAACCTATTGAATGTTTTACTTCATAGACTTTATACTTATCTTTGATAAACGGATTAACTCACAAATTTCCTAACTTAATAAGTTACTCACCAATCAACCAACCAATAAAAATTATTCTCCTCTACCCATACATATAGGCACCCCTCTCACTTAATTTTCCAATATGAGATAGATCATCCTTTTTATATATAAAGGTATCTACTCCATTTCATTCATTGGATGGATACTCAATCCATCAGCCAAGGTATCGCCTTTGTGTAATTACCATGATAATTAAAACATAGCCCATTGAAAACCAACAAAACATCAATACATTGGGAACATGAAAGGAACTATTAGGTGGGGAGTTAAATTCTAAAGAGAAACCAGGTAGCCCATAACTACTCTTTTATTCATTTTTAGTGAATCATATAAATGAATATATAAGGAAAATATGGATTATCAAATTTATTCCTAGATTAATTGACCTAGATATCATAACATGACATTTCTTTTGGTTATATGGTGGACCCCATAATATGTTTTTCTTTTTCTCTAGAAAAAAATTCTTCATAGGCCTTAGATAAAAGAGGATTAGTGGGCATAAACTTGTATTTTTTCTAGAAAACCCTTTTTGGGTTTTAAAATTGGAGAATACTATGTATATTTATTTAGGTAGTTTAACATCTTGTAATTAATACTGTTGATTGATGGAGTTTAAGTTTATACAACATTGACCATGATCCATGTTAGTCTACCATTAGAAATGGTGAGATAAATATAACATGAATGGAGATCCTAATCCCATATATATAGTTAACCTTGATGGGGTGAGGGATAGGTTCATACATTTTATTATCATGATTATTCGAAAAATGTTTTATGATGTTCACATTTTGAAAACATTGACAAAAAGATGAGATATTATTTAGCAAGGGTGAAGGAAATATTGATATAAATGAGGATCCTAATGGTATATGATTGGTTTAAGGGGAATGGACTAATCATGAATTTGAAAAACTATAGAATATAGGTGGTCATGGTGTGACACTTATTAATCATGACACAATAGACTTAGGTTGGTAAGGGTTCTATACCTTGAGTAGTTCATGCCTCAACTTATGGGGCCATATGTGATGGACTTGGGTAGTGGATGCTATCTATTTGGACCAGCATGCACACTAACCAACATTGTCTCGCCATTACAAAATTCCCGGATCATTGTTTTAGGTTTAATTAATAAACTAATGGGGGTAAAATTAAAATAGGGTTATTTTTCTCCATCACAAATAGCCTCCCTAGAATGCATCATTGAGTTCTTCTCCACTCAATTGAGATATATCTCATTCCTTGATGGAATCATATTTTTTTCGATTTTAGAGATAAATAGAGGTAAGTATAACACTCCCATTTCATTCTACCTTATATTTATTCATTGTTTTTTCCACCCATTTATTTTTCTTATTTATTCTCTATTTTAGGGTTTTTATTTTCTTCATGGAATCTCACCATTTGATTTTAAATGAAAATTAGGGTTTAAATGAGTAACCTTTTATAATCCTAAGGTATGTGGTCTATAAATTGTCTCTTATATTTTGCATCATTTATATGTGTGTGTATTGTACGGTCAAGCCAACCTACCATGTGTTCAACCCAATTTTAAATTTTAAAGTTTTAATTAAGGAATTAATATGAAAAATTACGTCATATTAAATGAATATATTGTATTTTTTGAAATATAATCTAGAGATAATGACATGTAAATGATCTTGAAACATGATTTGATAAATAAATTGGACAAATACGAATTGATTTATTGTAAAATGAACATACAAAATAAATAATGTATAATGATGTTTTATGAAATGATAACTAAATCTTTGTGATGTAGTAAGATTTTTTTGAAAGGGATAAATGATGATATGTGTTTGGGTAAATTATGTTTTGATAAAATTGTAAATGTCTCTTTCAATGAGATGTTTAAGGTATGATAAAATGATTAATGATTCAATGTGGGTGGATTAAAGGAATGGTTCTAAGGATGGTATTTCATTTTATTTATTCTCTCATGCTTCCAAGGATATAATTTCTCCTTGGGTGATTCTATCAGGTTTTTGAGGATGGTGTTCCCTCTAGGAGGATTCTCATGTTTCAGGATGGGTATATTTACATATATGACATTTATGCTCTAGGATGGGTATAAGTTCCCTAGGGATTTTTATATTCTAGAGATGGGTATATTTCTATCAAATTGATACATATGTTTAGAGACATCTGGAATTGGCCAAAGATAGAATGGTTGAACCCAAGTTTCATTATATAGATTAATGATTAATGATCTTGGTTATTAATTTATTTATATATACATTAATTATTCATTTGTAATATAGACATGCACCGTACTCACGCTAGATATATTTATAGATATCATTGGTTGTGTCCTACTAAATCATACTCACACCTTACCCAGGCCATTATTGGTACCTAAGTAGACATCCTGGTTGTAGGATATTAGAATTCAAATTTTTATATGACCGAAGCTTGATTTGGACATCTAGGATGGATCATGTGATATTAGGAGTAGGATATGACTCTAGTCAATTTTTATGGAGACATCAGGTTTTTTTTTGTTTTGTTTATTTGGGTTGCTGATGTATATGATCTTTCCATGGGGGGTAAATTATAATTATGATATTCCAAACATTTATATTTCCCTCATTTTGTTTTATTATGTGATGTTGATTTAATTTATCAAAGCTTTATTTTTTTCTGTTAGGATTATTGGGTTGGACATATTTTATTATCATTGTTTATCCTATTTTTATAGTTTGATAAGAGAGCCTAGTCTCCCAAAGGTATTTCTATAAACCCTAACTGTGAAACACCCAAAGATTCCATGGAACAATTCTCTTTAAATAATACAACAACTTGTGTTTTATACAACTTCATGTTCTAGTACACCACAACCAATCAAACTAGCCGTTTAAAAAGTAGTTATAAATAGTAATACCCACTTTTTGAAATTTTATAAATTTTATTTTTCGAAATGGTATTCATTTTTAGATTCATAATATAAATTTTAGCTTAGAGTAAATTTTTTGTATTTTTCTGAAAACATTCAATTTTTGATGAATAGTGAAAAAGACTATGTTATTGTTTAAAACCAAATTTTATTTAAATAATAATAATTATTATTTAAATTTATTTTAAGTAAAAATAGATCCTTAATACCTATATTAGAAAAATTTAATTCATTGGAGTCATTTTATAATAATATTAGATATATAAAATTTTATTGAACTATTTAACACCTTTTACCCACATTCTAGGCACATTTTCAAATTTGCATAAAATGTAATTTTACTGCTTCTGTAAAATTAATTTCAAAATTCCTAGAGGCACAGTTGACATAATTAATTAGAATTTGGTTCAATTGGATGAAAATAATTTTTGTGAATAGTAACTTTTGAATTTTATTTATTAAGGTTAAAAGTAAATAGGGTAATTAAAGGTAAAAATGATATTATAAATACCCTAACACATGTCCTAAATTCTATTGTATAAGTGTTTCTAGACCAAAATAGACCTTAGGAACAAAATTTTGTCCTCTTTTATCCACTTTTATTAGATTAGGACATTTATTATTATTTTATTTAAAAAAGAGTTAAATGTGTTAAATTTAATTTTTAATAACTAAAATAATTTTAATATAGAGTTTTACATAATATAAATTATAATATAAATATTCATTATAAAAATAAAATGATTTTTATGTCATCGTATTTTATTTAAAATTTTATCCATTGAATAATTAAATTTATTTATGATACAATGATGATTCAATAATTACCTTATTAATCAAAGATAAAAATAATAGATATTATAAATATCCAAATAAACGTAAATTGAGAATTTTTCTACATTAATCTAATTTATAGGTTAATATGACATTTTAAAATTGATTTAATTTATTTTTTTCATAGTAATCATGTTTTTTTGACATTCACAAAAACCAAATACTTAATAGTGTCAAAATTGAAATAAATGAGTTTTTAAAACAAATAATATATTAATAAATGATATAATATTACTAAAAATATGAAGAAATAAAAAATGACTTATATAATGATATATATTCCATTAATTATCCACTTGGGGTTCTCTTGGAATTTTATAGTATGTTTATTAACCATGTAATATAAAAACACAAGAAGATATTTTAAAAGTTAAACTATTAAACTAAGAGTTAAATCTAAAAGATAAGGTTAATATGGGGACCTAAACTTATCTAAAACCTATTGTTTGAGTGTATTTTGACCCATATCCACCTTATCCTAAAAATAAATCCATTTGGATCCATTATTAACCGAAAATGATTTTATAATAAAATAATATTTCAAGCTTTTGCTAAAGTGACTCTCACCTCTCTTATAAAAGGTTACTTCCACTTATCTCAAAATCACACCTACAAAGCCATTTTTCTCTACCAAAAACTGATAAAATATCTTCCAAACAACTTTAAATTCAACCTAGAGGCATTACTTATGTAATAAACAATCCATCCTAAGTAACCCTTTTGATCAAATCAAAAAGGAAACACCCAAAGAAGATGTAATAATTTTATCATATATTTCAAATTTCTTTTCTTCTTCCACTACATCTTTCTTTGTTTCCATACCAAAATAATAAATACAATACCTTATAAATATTTTTATGTTGTTATAAATATGGTACAACCATATTCATTATTCTATCCATCCTATGAATGACAAAGTCCCCATACGTGCGTACGTATGACTTACGGTCTCCACGTCGTGGTGTAATTTATTATTCCATACTTCATTATTTGGTTGGGTATAATAATGAGTATAATTGATGTAAATAATAAATATAACATGTTAGTTTATTCTTTATATTTAATATACCATCCAATTACATATGATTTTACCATGAATATAATGATATTATCACTCATGCATATGTATAGATTACCATCTCCCCAAACAAGATGAGATTCATTCCCCATCATAACCCATTCAAAAAGAATTTTCATTTTATGATTTAAAATAATTTTTAAGAACTTAATATAATTCTATATATGAATCAAATACATCCTATACCTAACAAACATGACTTACGCAACAAAACATATAAAGAAAAAGGAATCAGTTAACACCCAAAACAATGATACTAATAAAATATTATTAACAAAGATATATTAGAAGATCATATATGATTTAATATTTATGTATGTGTTTCTTTTAAAATTTCATAAAAATTATTTAGTTATTATACATGATATTAATTTACCCTTGACTTAGGAAAATTACAAGTTAATGGATAATTTTATAATCTTTTTATTATCGAAGGTTGTTTATACGTAAACATATACTGGGAATTATTTATCATCATCATGCATGTTTCTAAAAAATGTATTTCAATAAAATTTAACTATTTCATATATTATGGGTTAAATTCATTTATACCCTTGTATGACTTTTTATAGAATTTTTATAAAGGAATCTTTCCATCGTACTTTATGTACTTTTGACAAATTAAAGTAAGAATGTTTTTAACATATACGGTGGGTGAAACTATTTTCCGTTATTATATCACCTTTTAAGCTTCCCTAAAATTTTTATATGAATATTTAAAATATAAATGTCTCTTTTTATAATTATGTTAATTTTAAATGATATCAAATTAGAAAGAGATATTTCTCTCATATAGTTTTTACTTCATCTATGTCAACTACCTTTGATAGATATTACACTTGTTTAAAGTTGATTTATTATGATACAATCATCCATATTTTATTGAAGGTTTTGTGATATGTTTGACTGTGGGTGTGTTATTTTTATACCATTCATGGTTTATGATTAAAGTATTAATATTTCGTATGCTAGATTTAGTAAGAATGTTTATGTTATGTTTCAACATTTTAATATACGGAATGCATTGGACTTAGTAAGTGACGGGTGGAGCCCGCTATAGCTCCTTGATGCATCGGTAGGTCTCATAAGAGAAAATAGTTTATTGGCATAGGGCATTGAAAAAATATTATTTTTAGTCTTGGCACGAGGCATTGACTATGTGGTTATGAGGTCCAAAATTATGCATTCCATAATTATGAAATTTTCTATTGATAATACATGTGATTATTCGACTTGTATAATATCAATGTGAATAAGTATATTAAATTATTTCATTTATCTTTACCATATTATGGTAATGTTTAAGTTTATGATCGTGCTCACTGAGGAAATCGAGGAAGAGAGCCCGTAAGGGGCGCCGCCTCCTTAGGGTTTCTCCCCTGTCGCCGCCTGTCCTCCTCGCCTCGGATCGAAATCTGAGCTCTCTTCGGCGCTCCTACTCAGCGATTTCGTTGCAGTGGTTCCTCTCACAGGGGTGGCGTTGAGGAATCTTCATTGGCGCGACCGTCTGGGCCTTCCCCACCATTTGCTGGCCTGTTCATTTGGCAGCGTGGTGTTGACTGCGGTCATTGTTCCAGCTCCTCCTGGACGAGGGCCGATGCTTCGTCTATGTTGGCTGGGGGCGCACGCGGTGGTTCGATGAGGTCTCCGAGTGAGATTGTGACGGCGGCGACGGGATCTACTTCTGATTTGTGGCGAGGCATCGCGACTGTCATCGTGGATTTGTATTCTCTTCTTGTTTCTCTGCCCTTTTGATTTGTCTAGGGTTTGGTTGAATCCTTCTTTGGATTTTGGTGATTCTGGTCGTGATTTGCGGTTCGATCTGCTCCGGTGTTGTTGCGGCGTCGGCGATCTGTCGAGTTGATTTTGCGTGGGCTTCAAGGTGGAGGTGTCGGATTGGTCTTTTCCGGCGACCGGTGGGATACTGGGCAGGTGACGGCGATGGCGGTCTGGACGACGTCGATGGTGATGCGTTTCTTCTATGGCGGTGAGGTCGGAGATAATGCCGGTGTTGGTGCTCCGGCGACGACGGTGAGAAGCGATGATGTCTGTGGTAGTTCCGTGAAGCTTGATGATGATGGTGACTTGTGGATTTTTTCGACGTCGGCCGGATTTGCGGTGGGTGAGCGTTTTCCACGCTACGCGGTTCGAGGCGGCTCGTGGATCATGCTGAAATGATGGCGTTTGATGCGCTGACTGGAAAGTGGAAGGCGGGTGAAGTTTGGGTTTCTTTATTTTTGAAAATTTCGGTTTTTGGTGTGATGGTTTGGTTTGTAATTGACTATGTTTGGTGGGGACTTTTGATTGGGTTTGGGCAAGATGTTCGCCCTCATCTATCTCCTTATTTACTGCACTTTTGATTTCTTTTAATAAATGGTCAGAGGTTATTCCTCTAACTGAACTTTCCTGGTAATGTTTAAGTTTAAAAGACTCATGTTTTAGTTTTATACATTTCCAAAAATGTTTATGCTTATTTATTATAGTTTTTATATATTGTTCTCCTTACTGAGCATCTAAGATCACCCCTTTCTTATGTTTCATTTTTCCCAGGATGTGAATAAGTATATTATGATTGACCTGCATGGATAGGCTAAGACATATGTGTGTGTTCAATGGGGAAAAAATGTTTTTGTTTTTTTATTTCATGATATAATGTAAAACTTTTGTATGTATCTAGTACTTCCAAGGCTACTAAACTAATCCGTCATTTGAGACTTGATATCTTGTGATCATGCCAATGTTATGTAATAATGCACTAACTTTGGGTAACCAGGGTCTGAGCATTATAGTTGGTATCATAGGAAGTTTAATACAAACCTTGGAAACTAGATTTATAAAAACTATGATTAGATACCATTACCCAAAGATAGGCTATGAGGATTAGTATAAAAGAACATCCAAAAATTTTGTTAGTGTAATTATTTTGTGGGTTTTCTAAGAAAATACATCTATGACTGTATACAAACTGGTAGAGGTGGATTTGGTATAGATTTACCTAGGAGTGAAAACTACGATAAGGAGTTTTGGGCTTGACCTGGGGTATCCTAGTACATGACAACGGGCCTCACTACACTCTTGGTATTGACACTCCTAAGGGATATACTTAGGATAATTCACATTTTCCTTACAAACCATTATGAAGGATTTGTGAGTAAATACTTCCTCAAAGAAAACATTTTTATTATTATGGATTATATGTATAAACTTTTCAATTTATGTTAAGTGTTTCACATGTTTGGAATTATGAATTGTGATTAATAAACTAAATTAGTGTATTCCATTATTTATAAATGGAAACTAGTAGAAGGAATGTAAATAGTATCAACACACGTAGTCCATGTAGGGATTTACATCCTATTCAAGATAATTATATTGGAGATGGTGATGCAACTAGTGCTGAATATCTTATAATGATAATTGGACAACTAACTCAGGTTATGAATAATAACCTTACCCATATGGAGCACCTTGATCCAAAACATAGAGAATCAATGTTAGAAAACTTCACTAGGAAAAAACCACCAACATTCAATGGGACTAAAAATACATTTGTAGTTGAGAAATGGATAAGTTACATAGATAAAATATTTCATGATTTAGGGAGTATCGAAAGGGAAAAAGTTATCATCAAGTTTATCACCTCACTGGAGAAGTAGATCAATGGTGGTCATTAATTAAAAACATAAAGGAGGATGAAAAAGTATCAAATATGGAATGAAGGGTGTTTAAATATATTTTCGTAGAAAAATACATTCCTCGTGACCATCAAGCAGATATGGAAAGACAATTTCTGAGTCTAAGGAAAAAGGATGATGAGAATGTCGCAAAGTATGAGGCTTATATTACAAGGTTATCAAGGCATGATGAAGATTATATACAAAAACCAAGGGGTGATATTGATATATTATTTGATGGGTTAAAATTATTTATCTATCATGCATTAGTCTCACAATACTTCTCATTACATGAATATATTGTATCATGTGATATCAAGATAGAAAAAGAATTATCTAAGTCTTACGACTTTAAAGAAAAGAAAGAAAAGAATTGATCTGATGAACACTATAGAAATGGAAATAAGGGGAAGAAGTGAAATGTTGAATTTCCATTCTGTAGTAAATGTGGGAAGAAACACCCTGGTACTTTCCGAAAGGGAATGAGAGTCGATTAAAAGTGTGGAGAAAATTCCACCAAGCTCGTGATTGCAAAGGGAAGAAAGAGACTATCAATATTTAATGCTTGAGTTGTAATGAAATGGGGAATTATACAAATGAATGTCCTAAGCCTCAAGGAAAATTACCTTAGAAAATGTCAAGGTAGAAAGGTTAAGCTCGTGCGATCACAAATCTTAAGGTTGAAGTTATGAATGTTGTGGGGGTAGGTACTTTATTTGTTTCTTCAAATTTAGCCAATGATTTATTTGATTCTGGATCATCACATTCTTTCATATCAACTAAATTTGTCATGAAAATTAGATATTTCCAATTGAACATTACAAAGGAGTTGTCAGTTAAAACTCCAAAGGGAAGTATCATTGCAACAAGGTTTTTTGAATTGGTTACCATTATAGCATATGAACATGCTTTATCTACTGATCTCATCATCATACCCATGATTGAATTTGATATAATACTTAGTATTTATTGACTTTTGTACCATGATGAAAAAAATTATTGTAAGAAGAAGGCGGTTGCAAATTTCAATAATGATAAGGAATACCTTTTCTTTAGAGAATAAACATCACCATTTGATTCTCATCTAGATCTTCCCTCATTAGCTCTACTAAATTCAATTTTTGGGGAGGAGGATAGTGAAATAAATATTGGTGAGTAAAGGAATGTTCAAATAGAGGGTGTACCTATTGTGCAAGAATATGTAAATGTGTTTCCATGGGATTTACCTAAACATCCTCTAGAACGAGAAATTGAGTTTCATTTAATTTAATTCCTGGTTTAAGTCCCATATCGAAGGTCCCTTATAGAATTTCCACTGTCTAATTAGTTTAAATAAAGAAAAAAATAGATAAATTGAGTCAAAAAGGATTTATTCTCCCTAGTGTTTCTCCATGGGGAGCCCCTGTTCTTTTTGTTAAGAATAAAGATGGATCTATGAGGTTATTCATTGACTACAGGGTGATCAATGATTTAAAAATAATGAAAATCAATCCCCTACCTCATATTGATGATTTATTTGGTCAACTTAATAGAGATCAATATTTTTAAAATGTTGAACTTTGATCTAGATATCATAATTTGTGTGTGAAGAATGAATACATTCCAAAGACAGCATTTCGTACTGGGTATGGGAATTATGATTTTACAATAATGCCTTTTGAACTGACTAATGTACCATCTGTCCTCATTAATCTAATGAATAGAGTTTTAAGGAATATCATGATGACTTTATAGTGGAATTTATTGATTATATCTTGGTATACTTCAAATGATATGAAGATCACAAAAATCACTTGCATATTATTATAACCACTCTTAGAAGAAATGAATTATATATGATGGTTAGAAAGTCTAAATTATGGCTTCAGAAGATTTCTTTTCTTGTCCATATTATCTTTAAGGATATAATATTTTCTGAACCTTCTAAAACAAGATAAATACAAGAATGGACAGCACCAACGAGTATAACCTAGGTATGTAGTTTTATTAGTTTAGCAGGTTATTATCGGCGTTTTGTCTAGAATTTTACTCGATTGGATAACCCATTAACAAAGATCACATGTAAATGGGTTATATTTGTTTGGAAAAAAAAGAGTGTGAATAATTTTTTGAAGAACTGAATATAATATTGTTCAATGATCCTATCTTGAATCTACCATCAGGGAATGATGAGTTTGTCATTTATAGTGATGCTTCAAATAAACGACTTGGTTTTTTCCTTATGCAGAATGGTAGAGTTATTTCCTATGCATCACAAGAACTAAAAATTAATGAATAAAACTATCCAAACCATGATCTTGAGTTAGTAACTGTAATCTTTTCTCTGAATATATGGAGAGACTATCTCTATTTTGAAAAATTTGAGATATATACTGATCACAAGTGTTTGAAGTATATTTTCTCATAGAAATAACTCAACATGAGGAAAAGATGATGGCCTGAACTACTCAAGGGTTATGATTTCATTATACACTACCACCCGGGGAAGGAAAATAAGGTGGCAGATGCTTTGAGAAGAAAATATCATGGAGTTCTGAACAAGTTGTGATTTGAAAGGGATCTTATGTTCATGGATCTAGTAACTATGGATATGGGAAAAATAATGGAAGGTGAAACATAAATACTTTTTCAAATGGCTTCCAAACCATCTTTACTATAAAAGGATAAAAATTTGTCATACTTATTATGAAGAGTTTCAAAAGAAAATGAATGTTGTGAATGATGTGAGATTGTTTGACTTCATATATGAAGATAGAATTTTGAAATTTGAGAGGAGGCTTTGTGTTACTGATATAATTGATCTAAAAAGGTAATTATTGGTTGCTGCTCATAGATCCAATTTCTCTATACCACATGGTATCACAAAGATGTATAGAGATTTGAAGGAACATTTTTGGTGGGACAACATGAATAGGGATATTACTAATTATGTGTCAAGATGTATCGTTTTTCAACTGGTTAAGGTAGGAAGACAACATCCTGGAGGAGTCATGAAACCTCTTAAAATAACTAAGTGGAAATCGGATGATATTATGATGGACTTTGTCATGGGCCTACTAAAGACTCTTAGAAGGAATGATGCAATATTGATCATTGTTAATTTTTCTTACCAACATAGCCCATTTTCATTCTATAAGGGAAGATTTACAACTTGAAAGTTTTGCAAGTCTATATATTAATGAAGTTGTAAGACTTCATGGTGTACGCCTGTCGATTTATTCTGACCATGATCCCCGTTTTAGATCAATATTATTGAAAAGTCTATAGAAATCCCTGGATTCTGAACTTCATTTGAGCACTGCCAACCACCCTCAAACTGATGGACAATCTAAAAGGACTATTCAAACCTTAGAAGACATGTTGAGATCTTCCCCACTTGACTTTCAAGGTATATGGGATCAGTATTTAACTCAGGTAAAATTTTCCTCTAACAATATCTTCTATTCAAGTATTCAGATGACACCATATGAAGCATTATGTGGAATGATATTTTTCACACCAACATTTTTGGATGATGTTGGTGAACGAAAACTCGTAGGCCCAGAACTTGTTGAGAAAACAATGGAAAATGTGAAGTTTATCCAAACCCACATCAAAGAAGCACAAGGTAGGAAAAAAATCTATGCTAATAACGTAAGGAAGGATTTGGAATTTCAAGTACGAGATCGTGTTTTCATGAAGGTATCTCCATGGAAGGGTGTTATAAAATTTGGTAAGAAGGGTAAATTAAGCCCTAGGTACATCAAACCTTTCAAAATTATAGAATGAATTGGAGTTGTATCCTACCATTTGGCAATACTACCAAGTCTCTCCAAAGTTCATTAAGTGTTCCATGTATCACTATTGAGAAAATAGATTCCTGATCCAATGCATGTACTCACCTATGAAGAAATAGAACTGGAACCCGATCTGTCTTATTGTGAAGAGCCTATCAAGATTCTTGATACCAGAGAACAAGTGTTGAGAAATCAGAGGACTAGTCTGGTAAAAGTTCTATGGAGAAACTATAAAATGGAATCGGAAATGTGGGAACCAAAGGAACTTATGATGAAGAACAAACCAAATATTTTTATTTAGTAATATTCTAGAAATTTCAAGGATGAAATTATTTGAAGAATTAAAGAATGTAACACCCCAAGCTTACACGGTACGCTTCTCTTTGAATAATAGAATAGCTTGCGTTGTACGCAACTTTGAGTTCTAGCACACCAAAACCAATCAAACTATCCTTTTAAAAAGCAGTTATGTATATTGATACCTAATTTTGTAAATTTTATAAATTTTATTTTACAAAATGTACTTTATTTTTGGATTTGGAATATTAAAATTAATTGAGGGTGAATTTCTTGTATTTTTCTGAAAACGTTCAAATTTTTATGAATAGTTACAAACACTGCGTTATTGTTTAAACCCAAATTTTATTTAATTAATTATTATATTTATTTAAATTTATTTTGTGTCAAAATAGATAAAAAAATACCTATATTAGTTCAATTTAATTCATTTTATTCATTTTATAATAAGATTATATGTATAAAATTTTACTAAGTTGTTTAATGCCTTTTACCCACCTTCAAGGAAATTTTGGAAATTTGAATAAAATTTAATATTACCACTTATGTGAAATTAATTTAAAAAATACGAGAGACACGATTGATATTTTTAAGTAAAATTAGGTTCAATAGGATGAAAATACATTTTCGTGGATAGTAACTTTTGAATTTTATTTACCACGGTTAAAAGTGAATAGGGTAATTAAAGGTAAAAAGGATATTATAATTAACCTAACATATGTCCTAATTCTATTGGATATGTTTTTTTTACCAAAATAAACCTTAGGAATAAAATATGATCCTCTTTTATTCAGTTGGATTAAATTAGGACATTTATTATTATTTTATTTAAAGAAGAGTTAAAAGTGTTAAATTTAAATTTTAATAACTAAACCATTTTTAATATAGGGTTATACATAAGATAAATTAGACTATAACTATTCATTATAAATCTAAAAATATTTCCAACATCATGGTATTTTATTTATAATATTTTGACATTAAATAATTACATTTATTTATGACACAATGATTATGCAATAATTACTTTATTAACGAATGATTGAAATAATTGATATAATAAATATATAAATAAATTTAAATTGATACTTTTGATGCATTAACCTAATTTTTAAGGTTAATATTTCATTTTAGGATTGATGTAATATATTTTTTCTAAGTAATATAGTTTTTTTTACATTCATAAAAACCAAATACAAAATAGTGTCAAAATTGAAATAAATAAGTTTTAAAAAATAAATAAATTATTAAATGATATAATATTCCTAGAAATATAAAGTTCAGAAAAAGTAATTATATAATGATATATATTTCATTAATGAACTACTTGAGGTTCTCTTTCCATTTTATAGTAATTTTATTAACCATGTAATATAAATATACAAGAAGACATTGTAAAAGTTAAACTATTTAACTAAGAGCTAAATCTAAAAGATAAGGTTAATATGGTGACCTAAACTTATCTAAAACCTATTGGTTGAGATTATTTAGACCTATATACACATTATAATAAAATTAAATCCATTTGGAGCCATTATAAACAAAAAATATTTTATAATAAAATAATTTTTCAAGCTTTTCCTAAAGTGACCCTCACCTCTCTTATATAAGGGTACTTCCCCTTATCTCAAAATAACACCTGAAAATCCATTTTCCTCAGCCAAAACCAGATCAAATATCTTCCCAACTACCCTAAATTAAACCTATATGCCTTAATTAGATCATAAATCCAACCTATGTATCCATTTTGATCAAATCAAAAAGGAATCCCCCGAAGAAGAGGAAATAATTTCATCACCTCTTTCAAATTTCTTTTATTATTCCACTTCCTCTTTCATTTTTGTATCTATAACAAATAATAAATCTAGTACCTTATACATACTATGATTTAATTATAAGTATTTTACAACCATATTAATTATTCTATGCATCCTATGAATGAAAACGTTACCTTACGTGCGTACGTACATCTTACCATCTCCACTTTGTGGTGTAGTTTTTTATTCAACACTTCATTATTTGTATGGGTATAACAATGAGTATAATTGTTTTAAATAATAAATATAACATTTTAAGGATTCTTTATATGTAATATAATGTCCAAATACATACGATTTCACCATTAGTATAATGGTATTGTTGCTCGTGCGTACGTACAGATTACTATCTCCACGAATGTGATGAGATTCAATCCCCATCATAACCATTCAAGAATAATTTTCATTTTATGATTTAAAATAATGTCTAATAACTTAATATCATTATATATATGAATCAAATACATCCAATCCCTAAACAATATGACTTAAATAACAAAATATATAAAGGAAAACGAATCAATTAACACCCGAAACAATGATACTACTGAAACATTATTAACAAAGATATTTTAGAAGATCATATATGATATCATATTTATGTATGTGGTTATTTTATAATTTAATAACAATGATTTAACTATTATACAGGAGGTTAATGTACCCTTGACTGAGGAAAAGTAAATGTTAAGGGTTAATTGTTCTAATCTCTTTATTATCTGAGGTTGTTTATACGTAAGAATATACTAAGAATTATTTAACCCCCTCATTCATGATTTTTAACAATGCATTTCAAAAAAATTTAAATACTTCCTAGAATATGGGTTAAAGTCATTATTACCCTTGTTTTTCGTTTTATAAAATATTTTTAAATGAATCTGTCCATTTCACTTTTTGACTATTTCAACTAATTAAGGTAAGAATGTTTTTTTAACTTATATGGATGGTGGGTCTATTTTCCACCATTATAACACCTTCGAAGAATCCCTTATAATATTATATGAAAATTTTCTAAATAAGTGTTTTATTTTATAATTATATGACTTTTAAATTGTTTTAAAATGGAAATAGATATTTCTCCCAAATACTTTTTATTTCATCTATGTCAACATCCTTTGATGAATTTTACACTTGTTTGAAGTTGATTTATTATGATACAATCTTCCAAATTGTCTTGAAGTTTTTGTGATATGTTTGACTGTGGATATTTTATTTTAATACCATTCATACATTATGGTTAAAATATTAACATTAAATATGCTATTTTTAATATGATTTTTTATGTTATGTTTCAAAATTTTCATATGAGGAATGAATTGGACTTAGTAAGTGATGGGTGGAGCCTGTTATAGCTCCTTTATGTATCAGTAGGTCTCATGAGAAAAACTAGTGTCCTGCCACAAGGCCTTGAAAAAATCTTATTTGTAGTCTTGGTACGAAGCCTTGAATATATGGTTATGATGTTCATCATTATGCATTCTATCATTATGAAATTAGCTATTCATATTAAAGGTGATTATTCGACTAGTAAATATCCGTGTGAATAAGTACATTGCATTATTTGATTTATCTTTTCTATATTATGATGAATTTTATGTTTAAAATACTTTTATTTTAGTCTTATACATTGCTTTAAATGTTTATTCTTATTTATGATAGTTTCTGTTATATTATTATCCATACTGATCATCTGAGATCACCCCTTTATTATGTTTTCTTTTAACAAGGATGTGAAGAAGTATATTATGATTTATCTTCCTGGATTGGCTAAGGGATATGAGTGTGTTAAAATGGGACACAATGTTGTTGTTTTTTTATTTCATAATTTATTGGAAAACATATGTATGTATCTAGTACTTCAAAGGGTACTAAACTCATCGGTGTTTTGAGACTTGATCTCTTGTGATCATACTAATGTTATGTAATAATGCACTGAATTTGGGTAACTAGGGTTGGGGAATTACACACTAAAATTTGAAATATTCTAGAATATGGAGAGTTGGGCATGATTTCACATAGTTTCCTATAATATGGACACTATTAAGTGGTCCAGGAAGTTGAGATGTTACAAAGTGGTATCAGATCTCTTTCTTTTGTCTGGTTGTTTGAGAAAGGTATTGATATATGTATTTCATGCATATAATTTTAGAGTGTTTTAATAAATTATTATTTTTTAATTTTAATTATTAATCATTCCAATTTTAGAACGGATTGAATTTTTTTATATTTTATTACTAGATACAACTTATATTTGGAATATGTGTGAAAAGATGAAAATATTGGAGATAAAAGACACTACGAGCCACTTCACTTTGATCGCGTCCTGATGCTAGATTTATGATTCCAAAGCAGATCTATGGAACTAGATAATACCATTCATGCACCATGTATCATATTACATGACATGAGTTTTTCAAAATAATATTTTTCCACCCAATGCAAGTTGTGAAGATTACATGGTGTGAAAATATATTACACATCATGAATAAAAATACATGTCAGGAAAGTGTAGGAAATGAATGATACATAAAATCCATTACTGATATGGATTACAAATCCTGTAAAAGATTACACACCATGACTGTTTTGATGGGTAGAAAAATAAATATGCTGGTCAATGATGGTTGATGAAAACCCTAAAAAAATAAACCACATCCAGAAAGCATAGAGAATCAGGGACCTGAGGGGGAGAGTGATGCCGAAAGATGATATGAATGTGTGGAGTGATGATTCAAATCCCTGATTCCCCATTGTTCTTCAACGCCATTCTTCCATAGGTATCCATGTTTCTAATTCTCATCAATCCTAGAATAAGTAAGTAGTTCTATTTTTTTGGAAATGTGATTCTGGGAGGAGAGATTCTTAGGGATTATTTCTATTTCTTATTCTTTTTTTGGATTTCTACAACACTATTTATTGATTCCAATTCATCTTATTTTCATATTGTATGACCATTTATAAATTATGGGGATTTTCCTTTGGTTGAATTAATTAATTTTCATTTTTTATGTATGACCATTATGAAATCTATGTAGTTTTGTTTAAATAGTGTTTTGGTTACCTATTCTTATGATTGAATATAATATATAACCATTCCAAGGGTGAAATAATATGGTTAGGGTAGGTTACCTAGACCAAGGATCCTTACTGACCTAATTAGAACACCAACCATACATAAACACATGATCAATTGGATTCCTAGTGCATGAACCTGGATTTCACTAGACTTGGAATGCTTCTCTTCTAATATCATAACCCAATATTTATTTTTGTTTGTATCTCTTTCATTAAACAATATAATAATTAGAATATTAATTTATTTAACTAATTTATAATATATGGATCATCCTTGTGGTTTTGAAACTCCTTATTTTCAAGAACTATATTTTTATTATCTTCTCTGAGTCTTATAATTCATTAAATTTTTGTAGCCTTGTACGAAATTAAAAATACCGTGTGGATTTTAAGGCATAATTGAGATACGGGTTTTCGAAAAATTGTATAAAAATTGTTCCTAGGAGTAGCTAAACCACCTAGAGTTATGCATAATATTTTGTATTTATTATTTATTGGATTATACTCTAGTTCTGGAATAGAAATACAACTTGTTTTTGTGCATTATATTAAAAACATAATATTCACATTTCATTTTCACTCTCGACTATGATATGGTACATGAATCTCATACAAAAGACATTTTTTTAAGGTTTTATGAGAAATTTATATGTTTTTACCTATATAAATTTAGATTTCCATTTGATTTAACTAATCCTCTAAATGGATAAAATCATACTATGTGATAACTTATTATTATTATTATATAGAATCAGCTAAATGTAATTCTTATTATAACTTATTCAGAATCACAATCTATAAATATAAATTGAAATATCATTTAATTCAGCTTATATTGTGGTAAATCCATTTAAAATTGAAAAGAAAGGCTTGAAATTTGGAACCTAAATATACATAGCTTGACCGTGTGTATGGGTCGATGGGGATTGAGAGAGTGTTCCTAGGTTGTTACATATTTATGTTATGTGGTGACAAAGGTAGTTAAATTCTATTCATATTATTGGTTTCCCTAAATTGGGATAATAATAACTTTTATGGGTAAATGTATCAAAATATTCTCTTGAAATTATAGATATGTGCCTCCATAGAGACAACCCGTGAAGAACCAAGAGGGTGTGGGTGATAACAACCCACTATAAGTAAACAATAGAGCTTCCAATGTAGACATGATAGGTGGTGGATGTTTAAATATGTGAGATCCTATGGTGAGTCATGAAGTCGATGGAGGGAGAGAGGCTTCATGACCATCACATATGATCTATGATCTTACTATAGAGTTTCGGCTATAACACCCACCATTGTTTATTGAGGGTATTCCCCTAGTAATTGAGTTCTAAATTAAGTCTATCTATACAATTTTTTATCTCTTGGATAATCCTTTATAGAGAAGGGTGAATCTTGTAGTTTTTATTCTCTGAGGACCATTGAAGCGTAGGTATGATGTCTTAGTCTATGTAGACAAACATGAGGGGTAGTCTTGGAAGGACATCCAGTTGATTATATTTGATCACCTTTATATATAGACTTTGATGGCGGATAGGGATCATGAATTCATGCATTTAACATTAGGAGGGATGAATATTTTGGACTATGTTATTTTTTTTATAAATCTATAGTGTTTCACCCTGATGCTGGTAGAGAAGAAGCTAACTATATATTGGAATTTTGATGACATATTAAGGTATGAGATATGGATCCAAGTGAATGTATTTCATCTTCAATATTTAATATAGGTCATGATCCAAGACTTGATTTTAAATATAAAATTTGGTGAGGGAAGAATCTCATGGAAATAAACTTCTATTGTGAGATTCAGCAGTGAATCCCTAGGATTTATAAATTATCATTATACAAAAGGGTGATAGTGGTTAGAGAATACATCCTATTAGGCTATCTTTTCCCCTATATGGAGATAATTTTATTGAGTGCTTCAAGTCTGGAGTGTGGGGATACACCCATAACTAGTGTATCTAACCACCACTTGGGTGAAAATTTTGTAGATATTTGGTGAACTATAATGCTTTTGTAGAAGGGATCGGGGGTTAGTGAGTGGTGGAGTATCCAGATAGGTGTATGGACTAGGATCTGGACTATTTAAGACACAAAAATTAATATATAGTGTTTAACTAATTCTACGAGGTTATGAGAATAATGTGGTTCCTTAGAAAATAAGCAGTAACACTAGTACATAGGTGTTTCATAGGGGACATAGGTAGGGTCCAGAGATGAGGTGTGGGATAGTAACATGTTATTCAACCTAATCCTGCAAGTTAGGATATTGGACCCTCAACTACCAGATGAGTCATAGTTGTGGATTCCACACTAGATTGTGTCATGTTTGATATAGAAGCTTCACATTCTTTCATAACAATATAGTTTGTAAATTTTTTGTGATTATCCATAGATTTTTTAAACATAGTGATGTAGATGGACACAACTTTAGTGGTGTGGTTAAAGGGATTTATCTTTTCTGAGAATTGTGCCCGGTAGTTTATTTGTTAATGGTTTCTTTGGGATCTCTTTTTATTTGATATGATGGGTTTTTATTTAATTCTTAGGATGTAATGGTTAGTATCATATCAATCCCACATAAACTGTTACAATTTGTGAGTTTCTTTCATGTATCCTAAGGGAAATAGTTTTATTAATATTGGAGAGAGGGATATTAAGAATGGTCATACTGAATATGACCATAATCAGTTCATAAATATTATATATTTGATTTCTAGAATGGTATTATATGATGATGTAATTTAGGAATCTATCCTTCCACTTATTGTTGATCAGTTCAAGGATGTATTTCCTGGTGACTTCTCATAGTTCTCATCCAAGAGGGAGGTAAGGTTTTCTATTGATATCAGGTTGAGTAAAGATTCTATACAGATCTATGAGAAATTAAGGATTGGTTGCAGGACATATAATCAATTGGAATTATACATCTAGGTTAATATTCTTAGATTTCTCCAGTCTTTTTTACCAAGATGTTATATGGTTCCTTGCATCTATGTGTGAATTATCAAAAGATGAACTAATTGACATTGAAGAACTGATATCTTATTTCATATATTCATTACTTTTTTGATTATCTAAAAGGTATCTGAGTCTTATATAAGATCTAATTTAGATATAATTATCACTAGCTGAGAATGTGACCTTCAGATATAACTCTCACTACTTTCAGGATATGTTATTGTATGTATGGTTATTTAGTGATGTTATTCATCTTGAAGAACATGAAAAAAAAATATTAATGGATTTTACTAATATATTTTCCACCCATACATTGGACAATTTTATGGTTATTTATGGTATTATCATGTACTCAAATTCAAGGTAGGATCACATGATACATCAAGATATAATCTTGGGTACTCTTCTAGAGAATCACTTGTATGCCAAAATCTTGAATTGTTATATCTAATTTGATTAGGAACACTACTTGGGTCATATTATATATGAGGAAATAGTATTTTTATACCCTAATAAATTCAAAACAATTATTTATTAGTAATTCCCCAAGGTAATTTGTGATAAACATAGCTTTTTGGGGTTTTTTGTCTAATACCAAATATTTATCCCTGAATTCTCCCACTTGAGAACACTGATGGTGGGTATAACAAAAAAGAAAGTGATGATTTCTAGGACTAACAATTGTGATATATATTTTTCAATAACTGAAGGAGTGGTTGATTATAGAGTCGATCCTAACCTTAAATGAAATGGGTTGGGAGTATACCATGTTTTTTGATGCATCAGGAGTTGGGTTGGGAGTAGTCATCTTGTATGATAATCACGTGGTCTTAAATGGGTCCAGGAAGCTAAGAATATATGATGGGAATTACCCAACATGTTTCCTTGAGATTTTATAAGTATTACATACATTGAGTATATGTTTTCATATGAATTTGAGCAGGCATATACCCCTGGTAAGGGTAACACAGTTATAGATGAATTTATCAATAATACACTACCTTGGGTGGTCAAGAAGATGAGAAGTAAGTTGATGTTGAGGGAAATATTTTCTAGGAATCATTTAGATATTCGAGTGTACAAGGTCGAATGACCCTTAAATACTTATACATTTCATGTACACTGCTTTGTAAGATAAATAAGAGGAAAATATAAAATTCATTGTGTTTAGCACTAAGGGAAACTTTTTATGGAGGAGAAACACTACATAATTGTAATTATGATGATATTATTCATTTCAAAAGTCATGTACTAATTATCACGATCATGAATGATGAATTTATTAAGGAATCTCATTTATTGAAGTGGGATTTTAACCCAGGACAGACTAAGATATATCATGAAAAACGTTGGAAAAAGTAGAGGTATGGGATAAAAAGAGACATATCAGGTTTTCTTATGCGGTGTTCCACCCATCATCAAGCGTAGGAGGATAACTGGTATCCCATTGGTCTTATACCGTCTTTATCCATTACTGATTGTAAATGGGATGACATCACCATGTACTTTGTGATAGGGTTTCTGAGGACACCCAATGATAGTGATGTAATGTGTGTGATCGTCGATTGATTGAATAAAGCGGAACAATTCATATGAATCTAGGGTACCTTTTTAGTGTACTATCTAGTAAAGCACTATATTGAAGAGATTTTATGCTTATAGGGGATCCCTAAAACTTTTTTTTCAGAATGAGATTCCACTTTATGTTTTATTTATAGAAGGGGTTTTAGAAATCACCCGATATACAGGTGAATCTAAGAACGACCTGTCATCCAATGATGGATAAAAAATTTAAGCATAGTATTTTATATTCTAAATGACATATTGATACCATGTATCTTGAACTTTGGTGGTTTCTTGAAGAACCAATTTTCCTTTCCAAATACACATATAAGAATAGGTATTGAGCTTTGATTTAGATAGTTCTTTTTGAATCCTTGTATGGCAGTATTTTTATTTCACCCCTATGTTGGGTAAAGGATTAATATTCTTAAATTATTGTACTAGGTCACATGTAATATTTATTTAAATGAATATAATTAATTCAAAAATTGATGGAGACCACCCAAAGTATGAATATTTTTTATGCTGACTGGCAGCACCGTCCCCTTGAGTTTGAGTTGGGTGACTATGTTTTCTTTTTCATATCACCAATGTTGGGAAATTTTCATGTTTAGTGAAAATGGAAATTAGTTTCCAAGTAAGATGGGTCATTTGATATTTTTGGATATAATTTTTCTAGTGTTGTATCAGTTAGCTCTTTGATGACTAAATATTTCACTAACATTTTTTGATTTATAACTTAGTTTTAATTAAACATTCTACCCACATTTACCATTTGTATATCATTTTTATAGTTTTGAAGTGTTGTTATAATTTATTTAATTTTTTGTTATATTTATATTAATATTAGTAATTTAGAAAATAATTAGTTTAATTTAATTTTATATTTTATTAACTTTTTTATTATGTGTATAATTAGTAATTTAATTTAGCATTTAACCATAGTATATTTAATTATATATATATATATATATATATTTGTGTGTGTGATTATTTATCTTTAAATATATTATATATATTTTTATTATTATTAGTTTATATTGATTTCATACATTATTAAAATTTAATATCTATTTTTTTATTTTTAGCAGTTTAACTAATATTAGTTTTATTATTAGTATATTAATATTTAGAAGAAATTATATAAATTTGTTGTATTAGTATTTTATATATTTATATATCATTATAAATATTAGTAGAATTTATAATAATAGTCATAATATTATTGGTTTTTATTATTATTAAATTATATTCACATTTAATAGTATCAATTGTATTTTTTGGATATTTTATAATTTTATCTACCTACTAATTATATTTTTGTCTAATATTAATATATATAACCTTAGGTTCATGAGCACACAAACATTTATATATATTTATATCCAATAATTGTTTTTTATTTATTATTATTATTACTTATTAAAATTATTATTATCTTAATATAATAATTATTTTTTATTAGATTTCATGAACCAACCACTATGAGCTCTCGAAAAAATAAAAAACCTAAGTGGGAACATCACATACTCCTCCTTCTATACCACCACATGAGGCATCCACCTCATCCATCTCCTCTCCATAAAAAAAAGATCGCCTCCCATGTACAATTAATTTTACCAAAACTGGGGCAACACTCATCCTCATTATCGATACTCCCTAGAATCCCCATGAATAGAAATTAGTCACCTTTCCTCCACTGAAACACCAACAAGTAGTACACACCTCCTCCATATACATTGTAGCAACACATGAATGCACCATCCATCTATAATCTATAACGATACCCTATAAACCACCACCACCATTCACTAGTACCACTCTCCTCCTCTCGCAGTAATAAACAGGGCGCTTCCCTACCTAATGTTGCACTACCACATTTGATCACCTTCACACCTCCTACAACAACACCAGGCTAGCAGGCCTCCTCATTTCAGTGCCTCACTTTTTTCACACCATCAACATGATAGAATGACTCCATACCTCCTATTACAGTTGGAGAAGAGAACATTTTTCACATAATGTTTATGTGTATAGTGTATTCACTTTTCTTTTGGGGATTGATGTGGTACCATGAGAGAAAACATGGATCCAATAATTATTTCATGTTGAAGAATGTTCGTGGAGGTTTGTATCAGCATTGTAGTGATCGACCTGTGATAGTTATTATTAGGTGATAATCTATGGTAGATTTTGATAATATTCATGTCAATACAAACAAGGTGAGTTATATTATTGATTTTTCATGTCATTTTTTCTTGATGGATGGATAATTCTTTGGTGTCGTAGTTTGGATGTACATGGTGGTAATTAAATACTTGTTTTTTGGTTGAAAATTTTATTGTCAATTAATTAATTTTGATTGGATTTTTATTGATTTAATTATATATGAATTTTCATTAATTTGAATTTGGATTCTATACACATGATTTTGTGCATGTTCATGTGATACCTAATAAGTATTCATGGGTGTGAGATCATAGAGAATTTATTTTTTTGGATGTTGATCGTGTGTGTGAAAAAATCGTAAATCACATATGAACAAATTCTGAATAAATAAATTAATTAATTGAAATTTTAATATTTTTTGTGAATTATCCTTCAAAATTAAATAAGTGATACTTAACTATGTGAGTGAACTCGACGTAGATAGATACTTCGACTTTGTGAAAAATGTTTCACTGTTTTTACCAAATGATTCAATGCTAAAGCAATGCATAAGTTAATCATCAAATCAGATAATCAAATGTTGGTTGTTTTGTGTGACAATTTTAATACTATATAAAGTCATATAATGAAACCTGTTAGTTTTTTATTATATTTAAAATCATTGATAATTGGGTAAATAAATACTTAGATGTTAGAATTAAATAATTGGCATTTCGTGCACCTGAATGGATATCATAGCTCTGACTCTTCCATATCTTCCTATTTCCTACATAGATTAATGTAGTCCACATAAAGAGTTTTAGCTAATTTAAATAGTTATTTTTAAATTAATGCTTATTTTTTATAATTTTATGTTGTTAATCACTTTTAAAACTCATCTTCCTGAACAATTTTCCAAATGAATATTCATAGTGTCTGAACAAAATCTCTCTATGGTTTGACCCAACTCACCTCTTCTATAGTAGTTAATAGGTTGGTAAAATTTGAAAATTTTACATGTTGTGTTTTGTGTGAAAAATTTCCAGTGAAATTTCTATAGAGAATAATAGCATTAAGAGATCCTTAAAAAGGGTGATTTAGGACATAAATTTAAAAAAAACAAAAGAAAATAAGATATACTCTCGGTATTTTTCTTTTTCATTGTACGAATTTCTAGACACCGAATTTAAAGAATGGTGTGGACCACACTACATAGTTACAACTAATAACCACCCTACCCACCAAATTTACATGGTGTGGGATACAACCTTACACCACACATGACCCCTCCAAGTAATTATTTTTTACTTTAATATTTTTTATTTTAGTCATTGTCATGATCCGTGTGAGAATTATTCATTATATTATACTATTATTTCCTACCCACGATTTTATCATTTTAAAATTCAAAGCGTTACTGACAATTTATAACTCGATAATTAAATAATTGGGCATAAGTTTATTTCTATTATCATAGAGAGAAAAAATAGGTTTGAACTTCAATATGAACATAATGAAAATTTTATTTCCTCAAAAAATGGTCTTTAAAATCAAACAAAAGATATTGAAAATCTAATGAAATATATAGAAAATAAATAAATATTATAGGATATCAAATGGATCATATTGTTCAATTAGAAACCTCACTACAACGTGATTATCCATTTAAAAACAATTCTATTGAGGAGTTTGTAGCAGAGTTTCCATTTGAAGAACATTAATTGTTAGATTTTTAGGAAAATACTAATTTGACAGATCCTTCTTCTTATCATACTATTGATGAATCCCTACAATCAAAATTTAATTCTTATAATATAATCACATTTTAGGAATATGAGAACTCATTATTCCACTTTGTTTAAAATAATGGTCCCTTAGAAAACATGATTTCCGGTCATTATTTTATGAGTTCACAACACATTCATCCCAATTGAAAAGGTATTTATTCAATTTCCATCAAATTACACTTTTTTAGGATGAGGAGGATATTAAACTAAGACCTTTATTTATTATGATAGATTCAAAATTGAACCAAGAAACCATGGATTTCCACACACAAGAGAACATCACTTATAATGGAATTGACTTTCCTATTTCTAAAAATATTTTGGGTCCAAAACTATTCAAAAAATATATACATCTAAAACATTACATGAGTCAAAGAATCATTCAGTGATTGTAGTGGAGGAAGTCGTTATTTTTTTGAAAAAATTAAAGAATGGGATTTACTGGCGGATCTTAATTTTGTATTGACACATGTTCCAATAGAGAAATATGTTGTTGGAGGTATAGAAGAAAATTTTCAAAAAAACATTTATTCATGACACAATGGATTCACCAACTCAAATTTATTTTTCCCTACTTTATCTATGAATTAATGTTAAAAACACTTCAACTAAAATACCCATAGATGCTAACAATACTCTTGACCTTGGTATAATCAATGAAACCATGGAGCATGAATTGAAATAGAAGACAGTGTATTTCTCCATGATAGTGGTTGGATGTGAAAATGAATTGGGATATATCATCTACCTAGAAACTATATTCAGGGATATGATGGATTTAATCCAACCACTAGAAGAGTATTTAATTTTCATTTTTATTTGGTTCACATTAAAAGAGGTAATATTTTTGACATTCGTATGGATTCACTTTGAAAACCCATCAATTATTTGGTGAATTTTTCTTCAAAATAGGTATATTTATTACCTTATGAGTTGGGATATTTTTATTCTATTCCACCCATCCATTTTTCTGAAAAGTCTCTGTTGAGATATCATGTATCTTGGAGGCCAATTTCATTTTTAATGAATGGATTCCAAACTCCCAATAGTGATGTAGCATATGAATGGCATACATTTATATTCAATACGAAATAATTATCATAAATGTTTTGTTAAAGAATAATTAGACTTAGTGAACAATTGGAGGTGACCCATCATTAGTTTATTTTCCTTTAACTACATTTAGTATCATTTTATTTAGTTTTTAGATAATAAAACTGCATACATTTACTATGATCTCTTTTCTTCTAACACTATAGTAGAGTTGAATTAATCATACCTATTTTCATCATAAACAAGATTTTGATTATGGTGTGGCATATTCTATATGATTTGGGTATTTGTTTTCCTTTGGTAGATTTGTTAAGTACATTATTTATAGAGAATTATCAGATGCCGGAAGCCTTTATGTGTCTATCTTCACTTACATAAGAAAGTGTTTTATTTTCAATCATATATTATGCTTCCACAAACACCATGTAAAACAACTAACAAAAAAATTAAAAAAATCTATCATTATTTTAATTGTTAGACCCATATAAAAACTATTTTATTTTTGTTTTAAAATAGTCAGGAACATACCAATTGTATCCCAAGTCATTCTAAACATATGATTTATATTCAGAATTCTATGATCCTTGATCTCATGACTTAGATGATTGTTGATATTATTCCATTCTTTGAAATGGATTTTTTTGGAAACTTATATATTTTTAATACACTTGTTTTATCTCACGATCATCTATGTTGTTCAAAATTATATATCCATATACATGAGGATTCTGGAATATTTTCACATCATCTCCCATTTCTATTTTTCTTGAGGGAATCTCATCCATGTTATATCTTCTAGAACTATTCATATTTTTTCATCAAAGTGATATTAATTTTGAAGGTTTCAATAAAATGATCAAGGAATTTGATTTATTTATTTAGAATATTTGACCCACTTATCCACCCATAATGTTTATCCATTGTGTAGACTTTAGAATCCATAAATAAGCCTTTTTGGATAACACCATAGCTAATACCCTTCCTTACCTATTTCTTTAATATTTTCATGATGATTATCAATTTAAGTGTGTGGGGAAGAATTAATCATGGAGAGTACTGTTTAATGGGAAGTAAAAGATTTTATGCACACGGATAAACATGATCCCATAATTATTATGTGTGTTATATTTTATAATATCCATATGCATTACCTGTATTTTGATATGGAAATTTAGATTTTTTTGTTATAATAATGAGTACATTTGTGGTCATTGCACGATTACCCTGTCTTTTACGGATACCTATAAAAGTTATGAATCATTACTCTATGCGAGATATATTTTTTTTCTATATGACATACTTTCACTGATATTCTACAGAGTATGAGATAATTGTGTACCTTTTTTGGGATATTATCCAATATTATATTTCATGGGGTTTTGGAGTTGATACTAATCTATTTTTTCTATCCACCTTATTTTAGTGAAATTTTTCTTAAAAGAGAATAATTAAATTTAAAAAAATAGGGAGACGTTGGATTATAATATTCGTGGGGACAATCAGTGTTTTAGTTTTTGAGAGTGATATTTTTAGAGAGACATTTGGATTGAAACTTATCATGAATTTATTTCAAGATCCAACCCTATTTTTTCATCTTGTAAAATAAATTATGATCCACAATTTTGTGACCTCAGATATATTTTAACCTAATAAGAATTCCTCGAGATTAATGCATTTTTTTATTTCCACTATTGGATATGTGAAATTCATGGCAAGAATAAAGTAATCATTAACATGTATGATAATCGATCATTGCTTTGATCAAAAAAAATTTGAGCAATGAGAGTGATGCAAAGGTAGGCCACATGATGCATAAGTGTAGTCTTTTGTTTTAGAAATAATGTGATCGGAAGGGAAACTAAATTTGAAAATTGAAATTTTAATGGAAGCATGTTATTTTGTGGGTAAGAAGAGATTGGAAAATTTTAAACATTTAATTTTTATGTTTTGACCTGACTATGGGTCCAGTTGTGTATTATTGTTGACTTTTTTTCCAAGGAGTGAACATGAAAAAGTTTAAGTATGGGGGATTTTATGTGAATCGATTTCGCTAACAATTTTATGTATTTTTAACTTTGTTTTAATTAATTTTTCTACCCACTTTTAGTGTTTTTAGGTTATTTTTATTGTTTTGTAGTGCTCTTGTAATTTTTTATATTTTAATTATTTTTAAATTAATATTAGTATTTTAGTGTTTTATTAGTATGTTTTAATTTTATATTTTATTAAATATTATTATGTGTATAATTGTTAAATTAATTTAACATGTAAACCTAGTCTATTTAATTATATATATATATATATCATTATTTCTTTATTTCCTTCTCTTTAACTATATTAGTTATTTTTCTTAATATTATTAGTTTATATTAATTTTATACAGTATTAACATTTTATATCTAACACTTTTTATTTTTAGTAATTTAATTAATATTAGTTTTGTTATTAATTTATTATTTTTATTTTTAATTGTAATAATTTATTATATTTGTATTTTATATTTTTATATGACATTATATATTTTGGTAATATTAATAATAGTAGTATTGATATTATTAATTTTTATTATTATTATATTAGGTTATCATTTAATAGTAGTGTTAGTATTTTTTGAATAGTTTATAATTTTATTTGACTAAAATTATATTTTATGTATTATATTAATATATAATTCCTTATTAGCATGCACCCACACCCATTTATATATATATATTTATATATTAAAATTATTTTTATATCTATTATTTTTATTATCGTCTTAATTTAATAATTTTTTATTTTAGATTGTAGGAACAATCCTCCATGATCACTCTACAAAAGAAAACCCTAAGGGGAATTCTTGGATCCTCCTCTTTCTACACCACCACATGAGCCAACTGCCTCCTTTACCTCCCCATTATAACTAGTAGATCAACTTCTCATTGGAGTGTATTTTCCCAACACTAAGACAATCCTCATCCTCCATGTTGCCACTACCTGGAACCCCCATACACAATAACCAATCAACTCTCCTCCATTTCAACCATAACCTAAAGCCTGCACCTCCTCCATTTGTGATGTAGCAACCCAGAGCCACCCCAGCCTCCTCACATCTATAACATCTAATGGCTGCACTAACTTCCTCTCATCTACAGTTATCCACCATGACCCACCAGTATCATTCACCAACACTACTCTCCTCCTCTTTCAGTAGTCAATGGAACACCTACCTATTTGGAACTACACCACCATATTTGATCACCAATGCAACTACTATAGAAACACCAGGCCAACATGCCACCTCCTTGTAGTGCCTCCCTTTTTGCGCACCATCACTATGCCAAGCATCCTCCATAACTCCTACTCAAATCATAGAGGAGACCAATTTTTTTGTGTGATGTAGATGCATACAGTGGATTCGATTTTCTTCTAGAGATTTAAGTTCCATAGTAAGAGAAAACATTTATTTGGTCATTATTTTAAGTTGATGAACATTTTTTTTGGTTCACATCAACATTGTAGTGATTTACAGATGATGGTTATTATTGGGTGATTATCTGTGACAGCTTCCAATGATATTCATGTTGGAAAAAACATGCTAAATTCTATTATTTATTTTTCATGTAGTATTTAATTGATGTCTATATAATTATTTGGCTTCAATGCTATGATGCACTTAATGGTAATTTCATGCCTGTATTTTTCTACATGTTTGATTTTTAATTAATTATTTTTTATTGGATTTTTATTTATCTAATTTTATCATCATTTTAATTAATTGAAATCAAGAGTCGCACACATGATTTTGTTCCTATTCATGTGATTCATAATAAGTAATAATGGATGGTAGATAATCACAATTTTTTTTTGAATTCAATCTTTTGTGTAAGATAATTGTAAATCACATGGGAGTAAATTATGAATATATAAATATATTAATTGAAATATTAATATTTTATATGCATTATCCTCTAAAATTTAACGAGTGATTTCTAATAAGTGATCTCATTTGAGATAAATTGAAGTAGATGATTACATTGACTCTGTGAGATATGGGTCATTTCATTTCACTAAGTGATTCAATACTAAAGTGATGTGAAAATTATTCATCAAATCAAAGAATGAAATGAAGGATGATTTGTCTGAAAATTATAATATTGTCTAACAATAGAGAAAAATACCTAATATTAATTTGATTTAAATTGTATTCAGTGATAATTAAAATAATAAATATTAATATGTAAAAATTAAATAATTAGTAGTTCATGGACTTGGACAGATGTAACCAATCTAAAACTTCCATATCCACATGTTTCATCCATTGATTAATTTATTTCACATAGATAGTTTTTGTTAATTTAAATTGATTTTTTAAATATTTTTTTATGTTTTAGAAGTTTTAGTTTTTCACTAGTTTTAAAACTCATCCGCCTTAAAAAATATTAAAAAGGATATTGCTAGTGTATTCACATTTTCTTTGTGGTTCGCCCTTGCTCACCGCTTCTACATTAGTTAGTAGGTTAATAAAATTTTCAAATTCGATGCGTTGTGATGCAAATAGCACTATCCTATGGAATTTTAGAACTATTCATAGTATATTATATTTTTCAAAACTATTATAGTACAAACCAGACTCATCTAATATGATTTATACAAATGAAATCAAGCTTATGGGGAACACATCTTTTGAGGATAATCCATTTTATGTAGTGGAATATCTCAAAAAGTATCTTCATATAAATTAGGGATAAAACACAATTTTAATGAATATGTTATTGATAATAAATGATATAGTCTCCTCATATTGGGGTAAATATTTTCATATATGGAATATTTGGGATTAGATTATTGATTTTTAAATTTGATGAAAATTCCAGTTTTACCATTTTAAAATTCACTATTGTATTTTGAACATAAATATTTTAATATGACTTATTTGAACCGAAAATTTTTTAAAGTAGTTCCTTACTTAATTTTATTCAACTTTTATTTAGAACACAAGAGATAAAGTGTGCATTTGGATGGAGTTAATGGGCCATTAAGTCAGTGGTGGGATGGACACACTAGATTGGACATCAGTGTAGTGTTTGGTCCATATCTACTACTTGCATGAATGGATTGAGACCAAATTTTGAGATATTGAAAACCCAATTTATAAACAAATATCCTTCTGTAATGATTTATAATTCAATTGTTTTTTAGGACAAATGGGTGGTGCAAGTTGGATTAAAATATTTTTCTAAAATTCCTCATTCTCACTTGAAACCACATTTAACCTAGCCTCAGCACCACTATATAAATTGGTATTTTCACTCTTTGGGATGGTTGTTCAAGGTTTTGGGAATTGTTTCTGAAATTTTGGATCCTATAATAATTTATGTCTTATTCAAAGAAGTAATTCCTTATGCATAGATCTCTTTCATGAAAGCTCTCCTCTCCCACCTCCACTCTGTGTTCCATTGTTTTCATGCTGGTAATTTGATTTTTTATTCAATAAATCTTCTATATTATTCTCTTTTTATATTAATATTTTACTTCTTTGGTATGTAATTAAGATTATAGACGATATTTGGTTATACCCATTCTAAACATTTTTACTTGCATAACATTTATACGATGACTACAATGTCCATGGAAGAGTAGATTTTTAAGTAATTGATCAACCTCTATCCTTCTATATTCATTTATTCTGAATCAATGATATAATGTAATTAAAATAATATGATCTATTGATTTATATTTTTAATTTAATTTAAATTAAGAAAGAAATTGAACAATTAACACAAAACACGTGTGGTCTGGAATTGTGTGAATTTTGAGAGCATAACCTTAATCAGTAATACAAAACCATACAGGATCAATTTATAATGTTAAAACATAATCCCAAAACTCAATTAATTATAATTTATAGAGATAAAATGTGTCTAAATTTAGCATTGACCATAATCTAACCTTATAACATCAATAAAAGTTGGATGATGCGAATGAATGTCCTGAAGTTGGCCTTGGGTTAAATTTACTTCATCTTGGTGGTAAAGTTAATTATTGTAGGGTTCCGAATTTAAAAAATAAAGGGATTATAATTAAGTGGATATTTATTAAAATGATAATGATAAATAATTAAATGAATAGATAGAGTTATATTTATTACTGCTTTTTAAATATTTTAAAAAAATATCTTCTTGTTGTGTCAGTTTAATCGAACTTCATTTCAAAAAAACAAAAACAACAAAATTTAATATTCTTCCAACAAACTTCTTCTAGATTTATAAATGATAAAAATACCCTATAATTTTAATTATTGTTATTATTTACTTTTATTTTATTTTCAAAATACATTTAATATATTGTTAAATTTACTTTATTCTTTGAGAGATTACCTTGGTTAGCCACACTACTACACCTAAGTACCCAATAATCAAATATCATTTGAAAGCACCCATGAAAACACCTTTCATATTAGTGACATTTTTATGGAGGAAAGTAATTTATTCAACCAATTAGAGTTATTTATTTTATTTTTCAATTAATTATTTTCTTCCCCTCTTTCATTCTTCTTTCCTCTTTTTCATGTTTTTTTTCTCACTGTTTTCTTTTATTTTTTTCAGACCAACTGAAACTTTTTTTATTTTTATTATAGTCCAAATTTCAAAATTTATTCTTTATCTTTCATTGACTTATTTAATGAACTAATCTCGAGGATCTCTTAGATCTTGTCCCTGATATTGAATGCAACCTTAGGGCTCGAATCAGACATTCTGAGTCTACGTGAAGTTTCAACCTTCAACAAGTTGGAGAATTACTCCACTCTATGAAAATTGAAATTGGAAACACTTCTAAATAAAACATAAAGGAAACAATGGCTAGAAATATTGTAAATTAACTTAATTGGACAATTTGCGAATTGGCTACACCTAATATTAAATATCAACCAATTTTTATTGCATACCCAAATCTTGAATTGAACTTTGAACTAAAATCTGAGTTAATTCGTCTTCTTCTAATGTTTCATAGATTATCTATTGAGGTTCCAAATAAACATTTAAAAGAATTTAATGTGGTTTTCTTCACCCTCAAACCACGAAATGTCTCTGATGATCAAATTAAACTAAGGGTATTCCCGTTTTCACTTGATGGAGCTGCAAAGGATTGTATATTTTATTTACAGCCTAAAGATGTATCATATTGGAATGATTTGAAATTTATTTTTGTGAAAATATTTTATTCCAGAATCAAGTACCACTTCAATTAATAAGGAGATATTGGGGATCAAGAAATCCAAATGGGAGTCAATGTATGAGTACTAGGAGTGATTCAAGAAGTTTTGTGAAATCTGTCCACACCACCAAATCAGTGAGAAAATACTCATCCAGTACATCTATGAAGGACTCACATCTACATAGAGGATCATGGTGGATGCCATGGCTGTAGGATCATTTTTGGACAAGACACTAGTAGCTGTACGTACATTTATTTACACGACAGACCAAAACTCTCAAGAATTTTTGATCAAGGTACACCACATGTTAGGGTAGTACATCCGGAATGTATATCTTATCATGAAATTTGTCTAATTGGTAACAAGTTAGAATAATATAAAATTGTGGTGAGACATATTACATTGGAACAAAAGACCTCCCAACACCCTCCTTCAAGGCCGTGTGGAATTTTCACTAAGATAGGCCACCCAATTGACTTTTTCCCCCAACTACAAGAAACTGAATATTGTGAAGTAGTGTTTCCTAGGTGACCATATCAGTAAAAACAACAACCATATCTCCAAAATAAGCTTGATTTCATTTCTAAAACATATAAATAAGGGTTGTAGGATCAGTCATACATAAGGTATGAATCTGGACAACAACAAAATCCCCCTTTTCAACAAAACTTCTAGCAGTATCTGCCTTACCAGAAGGGTTTCAAACAACCCCAAATGAAATTTTAATCCCAAGAATCAAAAATAAAAAATAAAGTAATCCCCCACACAAGGTATATTCTAACACTAATGAAATTTTAAAGCAAATTGTTCTTAATCACCAAAATGAGCTAAAGAGTCATGGTTCAGAGTTGAGGGAGTTGAAGACACAGATGAGCCAGATTGCCACTACCCTCCATGAACTGATAAGTAAGAACTCCACAAATATTCCTTTCCAACCTACTCCAAATCCCAAGGGGAATGTTTGTCCCATAACATTGAGAAGTAGAAAGAAAAAAACTGATACATCTTCACATATCGTTCCATCGGGATTCACCTCAAATCTGAAGAAGCCCCATTCAAAACCTAGCTGATGAGCATCCCAAGGAGAAAGATAGCGGTAAGAAAATGATTAATGATGTTCCTCATAAACCCCTTTCATTTACAAATAGATTTGTTGAAACTATAAATATTTCTAAAGAAGAAATGAAAAAGGAGGTTTTGGAACCATTCAAGTGTGTAGAGGTCAACATACCTCTACATGAAGCCATCAAGAAAATCCTAAAGGTATGAAAAATTATTAAAAGAAATTTTTACTAATAGAAGAGGGATAAAGTGAAATGAGAAGATCAATCTTGGAAGTAATGTGTCAGAACTCATTACACCAACTCTAGCAATGCCAATAATGTGCAAGGACCTAGGGAAATTCACCATCCCATGCACCATAGGGGAGTATCACTTTTCTAATGCTCTTTTTTGATTTAGGATCATCAATAAATGTGATGCCTAACTCTGTATTATCTTATTTATAGGTTGTTGAGTTGAAACTAAAAAGTGTATTGGTGCAATTAGAGAATAGAGCTACAACATATGCAGTGGGTGTCTTTGAGGATATACTTGTCTGGGTAAGAGACATGATCATTCTAGTCAATTTCTACAAGCTTAAAATGGAGGATGATCAGGTAAGTTCATGTGATCCCATTATCTTTGGTAGTCCCTTCCTAAAAACTACTAAAATGGTCATAAATGTCCATGAGGGTACTCTTTCCATGGATTTTTTAGATGAACTTATTATATTAAAGGTTATGGAATCCAGGAAGTACCCCTCTAAGGACCATTCTGATTTTTTTATCTCCCATTTTGAACCACCAACTAAAAACCACATGGATTTTGATTGGTCTATGCTTAGGGAGATTATGAGCATTGGTTCTAGTTTTTTGTCTAAGAGTACTTCCACACTTGTTTCTAATGCACAAACCTGTCTTAGATTTGATTTTGAAATAGATTCATATTCTTATTTTGATCATGTGAACTATAATTATGATATGGATATCGAGTATGCCTATGGGTTTGATGCATTATTCTCTACTTTTGATGATGTATATACTGATACTAATGTTCATTGTGCACATATTTCAGTTCCTTCAATTTCTCCATCTTTACATCACCCACATACACTAAAACTCAAGCCATTTCCATCAAATCTAAAATAATCAAACTTGTTAATTGGTGAAAGAATACCTATTATCATTGATAACAATATCCATTTTGAAAATGAAGAAAAAATATTAAATCTTTTAACGTAGAACATTAGTGAAATCAGGTGGACTTTGGCTGACCTATCAGGTATTATCCCCTCTATTTTCATGCATTGGATTCTTTTGGAGGATGGGGCTAAACCGATTAGGAAGCCACAAAGGAGACTCAATCTAACCATTCTTGAAGTTGTTATAATATAAGTTGAAAATTTTCTAGAGGTGGGTATAATATATCCCATTTTCGATTCTAAGTGGGAGAGTCATATTCAGGTTGTAACTAAGAAAAGTGGTGTTACTATTGTTAAAAATGATAAAGAGGATTTAGTTCTGATAATGGTGAAAAATAGTTGGCATGTGTGTATTATTTTTAGGAAACTAAATTAGTCCACTTGCAAGGACTATTTCCCCCTCCCATTTATTGATCAAATGCTTGAGAGACTATCTTGGAAGACACATTATTATTTCTTGTATGTATTTTCTAGATATTTCCAAGTTCCTACAGCTCTGGAGGATCAAGAGAATACTACATTCACCTACTCATTAGGCACATTTTTATACTATAGTTTGCCAATTGAGATTTGAAATTCCCCAGGTACCTTCCAGAGATGCATGGTGAGTATTTTTTCAAATTTTATTGAGACCAACATGGAGGTATTTATGGATAATTTTACATTGTATGGGTATTCATTTGATGATTGTATATCTAGTTTGGGAAAGGTTTTAAATCTTTGTATTGAGAAAAATCTGGTCTTAAACTTTGAGAAGTGTCATTTCATGGTAGAGAATGACAGTTTCTTAAGGAATGTAGTTTCACAACATGGGATAGAGGTTGATAAATATAAGGTAGATATTATTTCATCTTTACCATATCCTTTATGTTTGCGTGATGTTAGATATTTCCTAGGGCATGCAAGATTTTATTGTCACTTCATCAAATATTTTAGTAAGATTTCACTTTCAATGTCATGATTACTTTAAAATCATTCTGATTTTGTGTTCGATGATTCTTACAGGACTTCATTTGATGAGCTAAATAAGTGTCTGACCACTCCACCAATCATACATCCCCCACGATGGGAACTTCCTTTTAAGATTATGTTTGACATGTCTAACTTTTTGGTTGGAGCTATCTCATCACAGAGGGTGGAGTGACGTTCAAATTTTATTGCCTATGCATTTGGAACAATAGATTTGGCCCAATAAAACTATACAACCACATAAAAGTAGTTTTTTCCATTATATTTTCTTTCAATAAATTCAGTTTATATTTATTGGGATCCAAAGTAGTTGTTTTTTAACCATGAAGCTATGAGTTACCTCTTTAAGAAGATAGATGCAAATACCGAGCTATTCCGATGGATGATCCTTCTTCAAGAATTTAATATTGAGATAAAGGAAAAGAAGGGGCCAAAAACCTGTTGGAGGACCACATGAGTAGGATCACTCACGCACTAGGGGATAAAACCTTAGACCAGGTACCACTTCAGGACGCTTTCCTTGATGACCATCTTTATTCCATCTCAAGTACACATACTTGGTATGCAGATTTAGTGAACTACCTTGTTGCATCAGAAATCCTGACAAATTTAAAGAAACAACAAGTCCAAAAATTAAAATGTGAGTCTTAGTATTATGTGTGGTATGATACCTACCTTTTGAGAATACGTAGTGTTCAAATCATTAGGAGGTGTCTTCCTGATCATGAGTTTGATTCTATTCTGCAATTCTATCATACACTTGCTTATGGTGGAAACTTTCAACCACAACAGACAAATATGAATGTTTTGGACTCTAGATTATATTTTCCTAGTTCGTTCCATGATTCTCATGTGTTTTGCAAGTCGTTCTCATGTTGTCAACACACTGTAAATATTTATAGGAGATAAGAGATTCCTCAACAACCCATTTTATTTTGTGAGTGTTTTGATGTATAGTGAATCGATTTTATGATTCTTTTTCCTCTTTCATTTTGTTTTTTGTATATTTTGGTTAGTGTTGATTATGTGAGTAAATGGGTGGAGGCCAAGCCCACGAGGACTGATGATTCTCATATTGTTGTGGACTTTTTCAATGCACAATGTTTTTGTAGGTTTGGCGTACTGAAGGCCATCAACAGTGACCAAGGGACACAATTTTTCAATATAAATTTTGATTCCCTCCTTTAGAAGTATTAGTTGACACCTTAGTCATCAACACCATACCACCCCCAAACAAATGGTCATGCTGAGGTTTCAGATAGGGAGTTGAAACATATTTTGGAGAATACCATGTAGCCAAATAAGAAGGATTGGAGCAAGAGGTTGGATGATGGATTGTGGGATTATAGGACAACATACAAGACCCCCATGGGTATGTACCAATTTACGATTGTTTTTGGGAACACATTTAATCACCTTGTGGAAGTTAAGCATCTGGATTATTGGGAAAAAAAGATATGCAACATGGATTTTCCCCAAGCTAGAATCCAAAGAAAACTGTAAATTCAAGAGCTTGAGGAGATTAAATTGTCTTAATATGAGAACTCAAGGCTGTACAAAGAAAATATAAAAATAAACTCATGAAAAAATTATCCAAAAAAGATAATTTCAATTTGGATATAAAGTCATGCTCTATAGTTCATGACTGAAGTTGATTCCTAGTAAGTTGCATTCTAGGTGGTTAGGTCCTCATGTTGTGACATATTTTTTTCCTTATGGTGTAGTGGAGATAACTCAAGAGGAAACATTAAGGATCTTGAAAGTCAATGGGAAACATTTGAATAAATACATTGAGGGACTTATTTTTGATGTAGTGGATTTCATCATACTGTATGACCCCACAATCAGTTGAGTATATCTGGATGCTCCTAACCCTTTCACTTTTATATTATTTTCTATTTAAAATTATTAATTTATTTTGCACATATAATCTCATGGGGTCACATTGATGATAATGATATATTTGATTTGTGTGGGAGGGAACCTTTTAGTTTAGTAATTTTAATTATTTTCTTGTTTTTCAATGATTTTCAAAAAAAAATTGTCTGTTTTTCAAATTGTGTGTTTTAATTTTTCAATTTTTGTGTGTTTTTGATAATTTTGAGCTGAAATGATTCTTATCTCCATTTAAACATCCATATCAATAATTTAAACAATTTAACCCATGAAACTGAGCTTAGATGAATGCCGAAAATGGCTTTGTTTCATGTTCAGATATTTAGTAATTTCATAAAAAGTACTCTGAATTTTGAATCACATGCCATATCTCACTGTCTTTATATTTGAAATCACTTTCCTGTAAGGCTTGTAAATCATTATTTTCATATTCTTTACATTCATCTCACTTATTGAGAGACGAAAACCATGCTTGATTTAACCAGAATTTTATTTGTTCCTATCAAAATATGAGTGTTTGATGTACTTTTGTTTTAAATGATTGAGGAATTTCACTAGTATTAAAGCCCCTATTTCACAAGAATACTTTTTTTATAATTTTACACCATGAACATTTAATCCTTTTTTCTCTTATAATCCATGAAAAACTTGTTAGGTTTTCCATTTTACAAGCCAATTTTCCTTATCAAACCAACTCTTGAAGTGAAATTGCATAATATAGTTGAACTTAAGTGTGGGGGAAGTTGTATTGTGTCGTGATACAACATTTTGTGATACTTTGGGCATAAAATTAAATTATGAAGATATGTGTCCTCTACTGAAGAAAATCATTATGTTCAAATCTGTTCCATTTCTGGAACTTTCGTGATATGTGAAGCTGTAACTTTCTGGAGCTTCTAGTAGAGGAAGAAAGTTGTGCCTATTATGAGCCTTCATGAAAATCATGTTTGAGAAGATTGAAATTTTTTCAACCAAAATGTTTAATGGTGTTCACATTCCTTTATTTTACATTATGATGAACATGAATTGATGCTAAGGGTATTGTGGAGGAGGCCATATTTAAGTCAAAATTAGATTAATGCAATTTTTCAACAAAAAGGGTCAAGATCACCTCATTCAGCCTCAAGATTTTTCACATCTAAATCCTACCAACTAAAAACAAAAAAAAACCCTGAAAATTCATAATAATAATAATAATATGTCCTTGAATAACATAGGGTGGATATGTAAGAATTTTTCAAGCCTATGGTGACCCTTGTATGAGTTTGGATTATAAATACATTGATGAAAAATTGACTTTTGTGTGATAAGAGAAAATACAATTGAGGTAAGTGTTTTGTGCATAGGAGGATAAATAAAGTGTAAATATATTGAATGATATAAATGGATAACTTGATATAATGTTTTTATGAGGAATTATATCTCTTGTTTCTTGGAGTATAATTTTTGGATCTCAATGATATGTGTTTTAAAATTTGTTTTGATTTGATATTGATGTTTACGTATCAATATTTTTCAGAATACATGATATGAGGTTTTTCCCGGGAGTGAAAAAGAGTAAGTGTGGGGGAGTTGATAAAACACAGTTTTATTGAATATTTATTGATAATAAATTATATGATTTCCTTACATTGTAGTAAATATGTTCATTTATGGAATATTTAGGATTAGATCATTCATTTTCAAATTTTATGATAATTCCAGTTTTACCATTTTAAAATTAATTGTATTATTTCAAACATAAAAATTTTAATATGACTTGTTTGAACTTAAAATTTTGAAAAATTGTTCCTCCCTTAATGAGAAACAACTTGTATTCAGGACACTGGAGCTAAAGTGTGCTTTTGGACGGAGTTAATGGGTGATTAAATTAAAGGTGGGCCGGACATTCCAGATAAGACATCATTGCAGTGTTTGGAACATATCTTATACATACGTGTATGGATTGAGGCCAAAATTTGAGAGGCAATTTAAAACCATCACAAAAATTAACATTTTGTAAGGACCGCAAATTCACGCTTTTGGAGGAAAAATAGGTGGTGAAAGTTGGCTTAAACTATTTAGCCGAGATTCCCCATTCACACTTGAAACCACTTTGAACCTAGCCTCTCCACCACTCTATAAATTTATGTTTTCACTAATTAGGATGGCTGGTCGAGTTTTGATGAAGGTGTGTCCCAATGGTTGTATCCTAGAAGCATTTCAATCCTCTTTGAATAAGTAAGGATTTATGCATAGATCTCTTCTAAGAAGGCTCTCCTCTCCCACCTCTACTTTGTGTTTCATTGTTTTCATGATAGTAATTTGAATTTTTATTCAATAAATATTATGTATTCTTCTCTTTTTATCTTAATATTTTACTTCTCTGGTATTGAATCATTATTAGAAACAAAATTGGGTTATACCCTTTCTAAACCTTTGTTCTTGCATAACATTTCTACGATGACTACACCACCCATGGAAGAGTAGTTATTTTTAGAAACCAATAGACCTATATCCTTATTCATTAATTTATTTTAAATAAATTATATAATTAAATTCACGTAATATGATCTATTAATTGAGTTTTTAATTTAATTTAAACTATTCATGAAATTGAACAATTAATAAAAAAACACGTGAGGTCAAGAATTGTGTGAATTGTGAGAGCGCAACCTTAATCGGTAATAAAAAACCATACAAGATAAATTTTTGGTGTTAAATTATAATCACCAAACTCAACAGATTCTAATTTCCATAGGGTAAATGTGGATTAATTTACTAATAACGATAATATAACCTTAGAAGATCAATTAAATTAGGGTGTTCCGATTGAATGTTCTGAAGTTAGCCTAGGGTTAAATTCACTTCATCTTTGTGGTAAAGTTAATTCCGGTAAAGTTTGGTATTTAACAAATTAGGGGATAATAATTAAATTTAAATTTATTAAATCTATAATTAGAAATAATTAAATGATGATTGAGAGATAGATATATTATTCGTTTTTAGATATTTTTTTAAAAACATCTTCGTGTTGTGTCATTTTAATCGAACTTCATTTCCAAAAAAATCAATTTTCATCCAGCAAGATTTTTCAAGATTTATAATCAATAAACAACACCCATCCTTTTAATTGGTTTTCCAATTTAATTTTAATTTATTTTCAAAATACCTTTAATATGTTGTTAAATTTACTTCCTCCACTGAGAGACGACCTTGGTCAGCCACTCTGCCGCACCTAAGTACCCAAAAATCACATATCATTTGCATGTCCCCACCACAATGGATTTCAATGAGTTTCCTATAGTACAAGTACAGTGGTTACATGGGTATTTCCAAAAGGAATTGAGGGAGTGTTATTCGGATATGTAGGCTCTGTGGCATGATTTTTTGTTCGATAAGCCCCATTGATGTTTGTGAGATTAAGATTTAGGAAAATGATATTGGTGGGGATGTTATAAAAATATGACCCTTATAAAGGTGTGAATTCATTTATGTTTATTCAAAACATAGTGTATTTACCTTTTTATAAGTGTTTTGGGTTTGTTAATTGGTTTCAGAGTAGTTTAAGAAGAAAAGATCTAGCATTCGGTTGAAAAACTAAAAACTATTGGTGGTCATATAATGACACCTTGGTGCCATGGTGAAACAAACTTGGGTAGAGTAAAAATATATTCATAGTGTGGTTAAAACCATGACCTATGGAGTTATTCTATGATTAAATCAGGTAGTGGGGGTCTTGATTTATGTTGGGTTACACTATGACCTACATGGTCACATTGTGACTAATTCCAAGAGTAGTTTTTTAATGTTTAATTAATTAACTAATAAGGGTAATAATTTAAAGAGGATTCTTCTTATCCTACATTCATGATATTTCCTTCTACCCTCCTTGAGTTCTTTCCCTTACAAATGATTTATCAATATTTACGTGATGGAATCACACATCATTCAATCCATGATATATCTGTAGGTAAGGCTAACACTGATCTTCCCTCCTTAGATTTTTTTGTCGTATTATAGTGGTTTTTATTATTTATTTCTTATTTTAGGGTTTTTAATAATTTTATTATTATTAATTTACTGATCTATACTTTATTTATTCATTTACAACATTTTCATACACCTTACTAAGTCAATATATTTTTTTAGAAACTATTTTCAGGGGCCTACTAAGTTATACTCACACTATGCACAAGCCATTTTTGGTACTTGTTGATGCCGAAAAAAGGTCTGTAACTCTTGGAGGAAGTTTCGAAACGACGAAGCGAAGTCATATTCGGAATCAGAGTCCTGAACCGGAGGCCCGAGAAGTGGTGCGCAAAATAAAGGAGGATCTGTGGGAAAAAATGTTATGCGTGTGAATTCCTCCTGGGATGCGCGGAATCGTGCCGGTGAGGTGTGCAATAATTGCGCGCCCCAGTTCTCCACGGCCTGATATTGCGCGCAAGCGGGTCCCGGCGCGAAAACTTTTGCGCGCCGCCTGAATTCCGCGCCCGAGGTCGCCTATAAATATAAGGTGACCCTGAACAGTTTGGGGGATGAGGAATCCGAAGTGAATCTTGTGCACGCAATTCGGCTCCCCCTGCGCGAAATATAGCATCCAGGTAATCCCTTGTTTCATGTAATCTTGCCCCAGAGTTCGGCTTTGCGCGCAACTCCACCGGCTTTAGTGAATTTGCCCCCTGCCTCGAGTTCTAGCCTTAAGCGCAATTCGCGTCCTGTGCACGCAATACCCTGCCTTGCGCGCAAACCCCTACGCATAATTCCCTCTTCACGCGCAATTCCATTTCCTCCAATTGCGCGTTGTCCCGGTGTTTTGCATGCAAACCTTCCCTTTTGCGCGCAAAGCCCGGAACCTCTCACCTTGACGCCCCTTGGTTGCCCCCTGCACCGTCACCTAATGTCTCCCCTGCCGGGCATGCGCGCCATGCATTGTTTTCCTGTACGGCCTTCCAGGCGCGTACGAAGTAACCTCAAGGTCCCATGGGCCGTGTTTCCCGTTGCGTTGCTTTGCCTTATTCTTCTCTGCATATGCATGCTAATGGCTATTGCTTCTTCGCATAGCCACGCTAACGTGGATCCCCCCCCGGTGGTTTTCTCTGTGGCCCCCCTTCACTACGGCCTTGCCGATGCCTTCCCTTACTCAAGGGGTAGAGGGCGTTGGGCATGTAATCCCTAGGGGTGTGGAGTAAACCCATCTCATCCAAGCTGCAGGACGTTAAACTGCTAAGCATATCGTCCTTGACACAAGACGTTAAACTGTGGTCCAACCCCATGCTTCGCACGCAGGGTCCCCCCAGCTCGGACATTTTTTATGCCACTCATCACCATGGGAATGGACTCTTCCTCACATGGAATGATATCTTCCTTATCGGAGCGGTGTTTTTCCGCGGGGGAAGGGCTGCCTCAGAGCGTAAGCCCCGAACCTTTCTTGCGGATGACTGCACCCGTGCATCTCCGTACTTCCCCCTGCCAAGGCTAGTGGAGTCCTTTTCCCACTATGTTTTGTCGCACCATGGGCCTCCACCTTGGAGTAAGCCCCGACACTTTGGGCCGCTCAACGAGTAAGCCCCATTACACTTCTCATGGACGCACCCTTCGCGACGTGATCGTCTAGTCCCTGCTGCCTCTTGTTTCCCACACCGAGAATGAATCACGTGGGCTTAGAGCGCGCATCAACCATGACATCCTCTATGGGCCTCCCCAGAGCGTAATCCACATCCCAGCGAACTACATGGACTTTGATATGTGCTAACGCATGGTACGTAAGAAGCCTCCACGAGGTTCAAGCCCACCACCCCGTTGTTCCGTTCTCTTCGCGTCGGTTCACTACCCACTATGGGCCGCCCTAGAGTGTAAGCCCCATACCCACCATGGGCCACCTCAGAGCGTAATCCCCACATTCCATCATCCCGCATGACATTAAACTGTATTCCCTCGTCCCGCAAGACATTAAACTGTATGCCCTCATCCCGTATGACGTTAAATTGTACTCCTCCTCTTGGGCTGCCCCAGAGCGTAAACCCCATGTCTCACTCCACCATCCATGCTGATCCTTACCAGGTCCACCACATCCCGGTGTGATCATGCCACCCCATCCCACTCCATAGCATCCGGGAAGTCGCCCACGTGCTGGCCCCAACATCGGTGTTCCCCCCAGGGGCCCTTCAATCCGATCCGTCTACGCAAGACGTTAAACTTGCGGCATACCCCTTGTCAAACATGGGAAGCTGAGGAAAACCTCAGATGTTACACATTCCCCGCGTTCGATATGGGATGCCTCAGGCTTCCGCACCCTCGAGAAGCCCTATGGTGAGTGACCGAAGACAGACATGCCGACGATGCCCTAACGTTACCATTCTCCTCACCGAAGGTTGCTGCCCCGACAAGACCCCTTGGAGCATCTTGATGAAAGCAGCGTAATTAACAAGCGTCCATGTAGATATGGCACTGGGAATGAGCTTCACGAAACCGTCATAAATCTATGAGGGAGACCCGGACTAGGTGATGAGCTACGTGGAGGAATCCATGGAAGGAAGAACCGACATCCCATCATCCCGGTTTCGATCAAGGAGCATATCTCCCTGAACAAGGAAAGGATGATGCCCGCCTTTGGAAAGTGGGAATGCGGGGCCACAAGCAGCGCGTCCTCCCTGCAGACTGATGCGCGCGCACCTCAGTGAAATCATCGGAAACAAAAAATGGTGAACCCGACGTGAAGCTCTTCTCCTCAACTTGGGGAATGGTACCTATCAGGGCATCGGAAGAATAGCATGTCACCAGGTCAGGGTAACCCTCACCGGGAAGGGAACCCACTAGGGGTCGAGGCCGTCAGGGCGTTGACTACTCCGTTCTGCGACTCCGCCTGCATGGATCCCTCTCACTGACCATGGAAGACGGAATGACGTTGGGCCTTGGTCGTTGATCTCTTTTCCTGTTGATGCTAATGGTTTCATTTCCCTGCTTCCAGGAATCAGATCACTACATTCAGAGCTCGATCGCCACCTACCCACCGGCACAGGGGCAGGGGCAGTACCGACGTGGCTACCCCACGCGGTCTCGCCCATTTCACGACCACTCCGACTTCAATCGCCGTAGCAGTCGGGCGCCTGTTCCCCCTCTCCCCGTCAGAAGTCATCCAGCAGAGGGTGATCAATGACTTGGATCATAGGTATGACGAGGGAGGGGTCATCCCCACCAGGGGCATGGCCCGTTTGGATCTAGAGGCAGCTGCGCCTCACCACCATCGCCGCCCTCGAGGGACGCGCAGGGAGCTGCCGCTCCCCACGCTAACGTTCAACCGCTTGGGGAGTCTATCCCCGGAGCGCCTTGACACATCCCTCCCCTATGCCAATGAGGTAGGGAATGTCCGGGTCCACCCGATCGGTGATCCATCCCAGGGGTCAATGGCAGGAACCCCCGCGAGGATGCGTCGATGCTCCGCCCGACTCCCCGAGCCGAGGATCAGGCAATCTTCATGCCCACACCGCTGGTTTCGGCCCGTCTGACACGACACCAGCATCGGGCGCGAGCGGGAGAGAATGCTTGTCCTGGGGCATCAACATCAGCAACCACTGTGGCCCAATCCACTTTTGACTCTCATTACCAGACCCCCGCACACGTTGAGCAGGGGCAGCCACATGCGCGACTGGGATCGAAACCCCGACCGCCCTATAGGCCAGTTGGGTCGAGTCTCCCGGTCGCGGGCACTGGCGATGGCCACTGCGGACCAATCTGCGGTAGTTCCCCTCACCATGAAGGCTCATTCCGTGCTTCCAATCTGGAAAGACGAAAGCTTCATCGCGATGGTTATGCTCCGGGTATGACTCCTTCCAGCACCCATTGCATGGGGTATGAGGCCACTCCCCCTACTGCCGGCTGCGAGCATGGAGCCATTGTGTATCCAGTTTCCCACTCACATGGAGGTCCTCCCCATGTCCCTTTCGACATCTGTCCCGGTGCTTCTCGCACCCCGGCCCTCGGTCCCCTCTGCCCCAGCTCCATTGTGGATGGGGGACCCTATGACGGAAATCGTCCCTACCCTGAGGAGCTACCCAGGGGCAGGAAGGCCGGGCGTCGTCGCCGTAGGAGGAATGTCAGGGGAGTCCTGACGGAAATTAGACCAGTCTGTTTCTCGGATTTTGAGGTAGAGTATGACTCGACAGTGGAACCTTCCCCCCAACCCTTCGAGTCGAGGGCATGGATGGGGACGCGTCGTGTCAGTCTCGTACTCCCCGAATGCGAGGTCCGTATGATCCCCTCTTTCCTTCAAAGGTATATTCAGGAGGACGGGGACTTTGCGTACCGCCGAGGGTCAAGCCTGCAGTTGCCACTGGCCTCCGCGGAAGCACCTCCCACCCCTACTAGGGAGGGTGAGGAGCTTTTTTAAGGACCGACAAAAGAATCGTGAGGCGATACACCCTTGGCGGGCACCGACACTATGATAGGAGGCCCGTTCGCTGGCCCATCCTATCGCAACATGGCAACTAGGGCACTGCAACCCCGGGAGGATGACCCAGGGCTCGGCGGCCAATCGTCATGTTCGCCGTATTCCCCGCTGGCCAGCCCACCGCCCCAGCGGCCTGCCTTGGCGCCATTGCCAATTCCCCGATTTTCCTTGGTGGATGAGCAGGGTCGACAGGTTCCGGACCCCAAACCGGAGCCATGGAGCTTCTGGACTGTTCTTGCAGCGGGCCACTTCCCTGAGAAGTTTTGGCCGGTCGCAGAATCAGATTTTGATGTGCCAGAGTCACTCACCCCAGGAGAGTTTGAATGCTTTCGCTAGATTCTCCGGGTGACTCACTCCCGCCTCTGCCATCAGCTAGCGCCTTATCCCGGGAGCCAAGCGCATCTCGAGAAGATCGGTGAGCAGTGCCGCCGGGTCGACCTAGCAGCACTCCCCACGGTCCGGTACCCCGAGTCGATGGACCACCATGAGGCCCTCCAGCAAAAATGCGTTCATAGTTTTCAAGTACTTTGAAGAGTTATCAAGGAAGCCACCCCCCATGCACACGTCCGCGGATGGGGGCAGTACACTGCTCTCCTCTTCTGTTCGATCCGCTGACAGCCCGTTCCGCTGGGCGACCCGGAGGGAACATCACCAAGGGCAGTCGCGGTCAACATGGCTGACCTTTCAGATGAGGGAAACATTGTGTATCCCCTTGACGGGGACTCACCCCCCGAGGACAGGCTGCTACTGGACCCATCTGGGAGGATTACTCGCCAAAAGAGGAGCCTCCTAGGTCTTCCTGTACCCACAGAGGCATTGACACTAGGCCGAAACTTCGACAAGGGTAAAGAGCCCATTGGGTCTTTCAAACTCGCTGACCCATCTGCCTTAGTGCAGAAGGCAGAGGAAGATCCCGAGAAGGTCGTGCTGCGCCAGCAGCTAGCTGAGCAAAAGAGGCTGGTTGATGAGCTCTTGGCCGAATGCATTGCAGAGTGGCAGCCTGACTATGGTGCTCCTAGACCAGGACAGCAGGGGTAGGACCATCTACACCTTGCTGAGATTCCCTCGGGCAAACGTGACCGTGTCGTGTTCGCTGACAGGGGGGATGATGGAACCCATGGAAAGAGGGTGTGATATGTTTCTCCGAACCCTCCTAAGTGGCGAGACAACTTGGGGGACCCTGCTCGGTTTCCTCCCGCCGCTCCGAGAGTCGCTCTGCCAGCTGCCCCGCGAGCCGCTGAGCGCGACTACCATATCGAAGAGCCTAGAAACGCGCTTGTGATTAGAGATCACCGTCAGGATAGGAATCCACATCCGTATGATCTGATATAAGTACTCATCACTCTCTTGGAGGCCCTGGAAACTCTTCAGGTGGCAATCCCGCCAGATGGCATGCCGTACCCAGCGTGAGTGGATGACATGCCGACCCCGCCAGGATTCGGGAACCCCAATTTTTCCCCCATTAATGGGACTGAAGACCCGCCTCAACACTAGGCCCACTTCAACTCGAGGTGTGGGCCTATGTTAGGGACTCTGGCACAGTAGGAGGCCGCCAAGCACTGGTGATTCATTCAGACACAGGAAGGACCAGCATTCGTCTGGTATAGACAGCTCCCTGTTGGATCGGTGACTTGCTGGGAGGACCTTCTCCAGCAATTCCTCTACCAGTTCAGTTCCACAACCCGGAAGACGAACATTGTAGACCTCTTCAGGTGCATGCAAAGGCCCGACGAGTGAGTCGCGGACTTCGTCGCCCGGTGGAAGGGGATCACATACTCCCTTGACATGCCACTGACTCGGGAGAAATTACTGACGATGTGTGTAGGGAACGTCAGGGCGGAGTTGGTTCCTTCCCTGATCACGCATAATTACCCTGGAGGGTTCCGGGACTTCTCGGACAAGGCTCAGCACCTCGAAGAAGCCCTGCAATAGGCCAGTCAGGCATGCCTACTACCTCCTGTAGTCTCTGCAAGAAGAGCCGCCAGAGCCGAGCCCGCTACTGTGGCCCAGATGGAGGCCCCCAGATAGCTAGAGTTACTTCCAGTAAGGCCAGCTCAGCATGCTCGTAGGGGTCCACCCCAACGGGCATAGCCTCCGGCCCAGCAGCGACATCCTCAAAATCAGCAGGCGCCTCCGCGTAACGCACCGCCGCCACCTAGGCGAGGTAATCCGGCTCCGCCTCCTCAGCCTGCTCCTCCGGCCCTTGGTCGTGGACAGCACCCAAGAGTCCCCTTTCCAGATAGAAGGAATTGGGCATACTCGTTTGGCGAGGCCCAGATCTCCAGTTTTTTCCATAGCGCCTTGGAGCAGAGGATCGTGTGGCTGCCTGAGTGCTGGAAGCCAGAATAGGCATGTCTCACTGATCACCCCAACTACTGCCCTTACCACCGGATCCTGGGACACACCATCCAGCAGTGCTATGTGTTCAAGGACTGGCTCCAAGACCAGATTGAAAACAACATAGTCATGTTGGGCCCAGCCACGGCACAGGTGGCAGGTGTCTTTGTGGGATCATATGGCAGCAGCGACGATGGGGATGGGTGGGAATAGGTTTCCGACCATGGGTCCCAGAAGTATAATGACTGGATGGCCCGCAGGACAGTCTCCTGTGCCCATGGCATTATCCGTGCCCGCCTGAGTCAGCCAGAGCCCTCAGAGTCCGCGAGCGCCGCTTTGGCCTCGTCATCCCAGCCTACTTCTTCCCAGAAGAGCAGGCCGCGACGCAATAAGAAAGAACGCGCCCTGCAATTGCCATCATCTTCTTGCACGCTTGGCGATTTCATGCCCCCAGAGATGGGAATCCCTCAGAGACCATGTCCGGTAGTGGATGATTCCTCGAGTGACAGCCCGGGGTACGCTTCGGTTAACACCGTAGAGTTGGTAAATCCCTTTTTGGCTCTCGACGATGAGGAGCGCCAGGTGGACCTCCCGGACAGCCCGGGGTATGCTTCGGTTAACACCGTAGAGTTGGTAAATCCCTTTTTGGCTCCCGACAATGAGGAGTTCCAGGTGGACCTCCCGGATAGCCCGGGGTACGCTTCGGTTAACACCGTAGAGTTGGTAAATCCCTTTTTGGCTCCCAACGAGGAGGAGTGCTAGGTGGACCTCCCTGACAGCCCGAGGTACGCTTTGGTTAACACCGTAGAGTTGGTAAATCCCTTTTTAGCTCCCGACGATGAGGAGCGCCAGGCGAATCTCCCCCATGTTCCCAGCCGTCGCCAACGCCAACAGAGCCGTGGCTACGTGAATCGCCGGGGCACGACAGTCGTCGCCTCTAGTCAGGCCGTGCACGCTACCGAGACCAGGCAGTAGGCCCGGTACAGAGAGCAGCACTTGCGGCTCCCTCACCCGGTGACAACGGGTTCCCTTCCACCACCGTTTGTGTTGCTAGATCAGGCAGAACCGCCTTGCCCGCGTCGCGACCAGCCCAGTCCTACCACTGGCCGACTATGGCCTTTCAGTCCTAGAATGACAGTCACCTCCTGGGCTTCAGCTAGTGCACAGCGGGACACGCCTAGTACCAGCCTGTCGCCGGTCCTGCCCGCAGGACTCGTCATGCCCCCAATCGCAGAGCGGCCTCCTGTAAGAAAAAGCTCGCGTTTGGCATGAAAGTATGATGTCTTGAAGCATATGGCTGGTATTCCATCAAGGATTTCCATCCTTGAGGCCCTCCGCCTGTCGTCCGAAATGCGTGAGGTGCTCGCCGAGGCTTTAAGGAGCCCCCTCCAGTTCGAAAAGGAGGTAGTGGCCGCAGAAGACTTCCACACCAAGGTGATCGGGGACGCCGAATGTCAGGAGGTTATCTCGTTTTCTGATGAAGATGAAGACCTTCCCATACAGGGGAACATCCGCCCGTTGTACATTACCGGCCAGTTCAATGGCGTGGAAGTCCACCGCTATCTTATCGACACAGGTTCTGGTATTAACTTGATCCCAACACGGACACTGCGAAAACTGGGGTTGTTCGAGGATGATTTAACTCCCTCCGACCTCAGAATCTAGGGGTATGACAGGAACGAGCAAACTCCACTCGGCAAGATTCGTCTGAAGACCCAGTTTGGTGGCTTAGTTGCCAATACTGAATTCTTGGTTGTCTCTCAGGACACTGCCTACAGCGCATTGATTGGCAGGCCGTGGCTCCATCTACATGCGGCGGTTCCCTCATCATACCACCAGTGCCTCAAATACTCCCTTAAGGGTCGAGTGGGTGTGATCCAAGGAGATGCGTCTCCATTTGCCTCTTGTGAATCCCGTTACCTGGATGCTGACTATTACATGATCAAGGACAAGCAAATCCTGGAAGGTGAGGTTGAGCCTGCCGCTGTCGCAAGTGATCCCTGGGCTGGTCTGGATGACGCATATGTCTTCCCAATCAATTGGTTGGAAGCTACGACTCCCGATATGGGAGAGTGCATTGTTGTCTCAAGTACCAGAGGAAGGCATATTTTCGGGTCTATGCGACGGTGGGAGATCACCTCGTACTCTTACACCAACCAGGCTCAAGTGATCCCTGAGCCTCCTACCCCTGTGCGATATCGGGACCTTGGGCTCATGGCAACAGTGGTATGTCATATGTGTCTTTTTCGCCAAGCTGGAATCGACCGTCTCAGGCCAACACGTCACCAATGCTTTGATGTCGTAAAGCGTGCCCCCTTGGGCCGAAGGCCGGATGGGATTAGATCGACCGCCTTCGTCGCCATGGTTTCTGTGGTGCATGAGTCTCCCGTCGGGATGACCTCCACCGCCCCAGCCAGTGTCAGCTGCCCATCAGGGTCGATCAGCCCCGAAACGGCTCCCCCGGGGGACGATCCTTCCTCAAGCAGAGAAGAAGACATGGAAGATGCTCCTCCTGCCTTTGAGGAGGGAGTCTCCACCACGGTCGACGAGCTAGTATAGGTGGACCTCGGCAGTGAGGCGGACCTGAGACCCACATTGGTCAGTTCCGCTATGCCTCCCGAGGAATGACAATAGTACATAGACTTCCTCAGACAGCACTGTGATGTGTTTTCCTAGAGTTATGACGAGATGTCGGGACTTGATCCCCAGGTGGCTATCCACTGCCTTGGCCTCCCAGCAAACCATTGCGGGTTCAAGCAGCCTCCTTGGAAAATGAACCCTCTTCATGGTGCCATGGTTGAGGCCAAAGTTGATAATCTCATTAAGGACAACTTCTTCAAGGAAGTCCAATATCCCCAGTGGCTAGCCAACATTGTGCCCGTCAGGAAGAAGAACGGGCAGATCAGGGTCTTCATCGACTTCCTCGATCTTAATCACCACTGTACAAAGGATGAATTTCCCCTTCTAGTGACAGAGCTGTTGATCGATGCGACGGCCGGGTTCCAAGCCCTCTCCTTCATGGATGGCTACTCCGGGTACAACCAGATCCGGATGGCCCCCGAGGATGAAGAGTTCACTGCCTTCAGGGCGCCCCAGGGTACCTTCTGCTATCGGGTTATGCCCTTCGGCCTAAAGAATGCGGGTGCCACCTATCAACGGGCTATGCACCACATATTCAAGCCGATCCTCAGGACACTGGTGGAATGCTACGTAGATGTCCTGGTGGTTAAATCTCATCAGTTCTAGGACCATCTCAAATACCTGGAGAAAGTGTTCAGTTTCCTCCGTTATCGCCACTTGAAGATGAACCCGTTGAAGTGTTCCTTCGTAGTCACCTCCGGAATGTTTATTGGCTTCATTGTGAGATATCGAGGTATGGAGATTGACCTAGAGAAGATCAAGGCCATCAGTCAGATGCCTCCCCCGAGTAATATTTGGGATCTTCGAGGCCTCCAAGGCCACTTAGCCTATATACGCAGATTCATTGCGAATCTGGCCGGAAAGTGTAAGACCTTCTCTCGGATCATGAAAAAAGGCGCCGCCTATGGGTGGGACGAAGAGTGTCAGACCACTTTTGAGGAGACCAAGCAGTATCTGCTTCAACCACTGGTCCTAATGCCACCCATTCCCGGAAGGCCGCTGGTCCTTTACGTGACCGCCCTGGGGCAATACCTCGGCGCCCATCTCACCCAGAAGAACAACGAGGGAATAGAGAATAGCCTCTACTACCTCAGCCGCAGGCTCCTCGATGCAGAGATTAGATATTCTCCTATCGAGAAGAGCTTCCTGGCACTCGTATTCACCGTACAGAAATTACGACACTACTTGCAGCACCATGAGGTACATTTTGTCTCTCGGTTAGACCCGTTAAAACACATCCTGAGCCGACCTATGTTGACCGGCCGATTGGCACGCTGGGTGGTGATCCTACAGCAGTTCGACATTAGGTTTGTACCTCAGAAGGTCATCAAAGGGCAAGCGTTGGCAGACTTCTTTGCCGCCCACCCCACCTCTGCGGACCAGCCATTGGATTTGGGCTTTCCTAATGAGGCAATCCTCTCAGTCGATCACGCCACCCCATACTGGCAGATGCACTTTGACGGCGCCTCCCAAATCCCTACCGGTAGAAGGCTCAATGATCCTAGGCTTAACAGAGTGGGCCTGGGTATCGTTTTCATCATCCCAGATCAAGCCGTTTTTCCATTTTCTTTCTTGTTGTCAGAAGGCTGCACCAACAATAAGGCAGAATATAATGCCCTCATCACTGGCCTCGGGTTGCCTCGGGAGGTTAACGTGCCCCGTTTGTGTGTGAAAGGGGACTCTGAGATAGTCATCAAGCAAGTTAACGGAGAATATGCTGTCAGGAAGCCGGAACTCATGCCATTGCTAGAGTGCACCCTCCATCTAATGGCTATGTTCCCCTCCCGACCAGATGCCGTTCACGTTCCCCGGTCGCAGAATAGTCGAGAAGATGCTTTGGCTAGCCTGGCTGCATCACTTTCGGAGCTCGGACAGGATGACCTAATCATCGATGTGGCGCACCGGAGAGTCATTGCTCCTGTTATCCCTGCTCCTGATATCCCAGAGGGCGATCGTGGCCCGCGAGTGAACCATCTCACCACTGGTGACCCAGTGTCAGGACCCCTCGGGGTTCTAGGCATGGTGATCAGAACAGTTCCTTACTGGAGGACGCCTCTGGTTGAATATCTCCAGAATGGCCATCTTCCGATGGATCGAGCAGAACGAGAACGAAGCTGGCGCCGCGCTCCGCAGTTCACCCTTCAAAGCAGTCCCAGCCGTGAGCAGCTTCTTTACAGGCGTGGGTTTGATGGTGTTCTCCTCCGTTGTCTTCAAGGAGTTGAGATCCCACAGGTCATGCAGGAAGTGCATGCTGGTTCCTGTGGCGCCCACTAGGATGGGTCGACGTTGTCCCACCAGATTCAGAGGTTGGGATACTTCTGGACCTCCATGATCCACGACTGCATCAGGTACGCCAAGAGGTGTCATGCATGCCAAGTTCATTCTAACTTTGTGCATCGGCCAACAGAGCCTCTCCATACCACTAAGTATTCTTGGACCTTTGTAGTCTGGGGGTTGGATGTCGTAGGGCCTTACCCGCCTTCGACGACCCATCAGTACCGGTTCATCTTGACCACTACATATTTCTTCTCAAAGTGGGCAGTGGTAGCCCCGCTCAGGGAAGTCAAGGCTGGTTCTATTGGCGACTTCGTTTGCTCCAATATCATCCACCAATTTGGAATACCTCACGCGATCCTCACGGATAACGGAACCAACTTCCGAGCGGCCGAGCTAAAAAGATTGTACGCCAAGTACAACATTCTCTCTAACCACACCTCCCGCTATCATGCGTAGGAAAATGGGTAGATTGATGCGTTTAAAAAACCCTCTCTAAGATTTTGCAGAAGATGGTGGGTCAGAACAAGAAAAGATGGCCGGAAAAGCTCCCCAACACCCTCTGGGCCTATAGGACGACGACTTTCAATTCCACCCAGGTGACTTCGTATTCACTGGTTTACGGAGCTGAGGCCGTCCTACCCATCGACGTCCAGCTGCCCTCATTGCGCATGACGGTCTACGACCAGAATGTGGTGGATAGAGTTGTCGAGATCCGTCTAGAAAAGTTGGAAGCGCTGGACGGAAGTAGGCTTCTCACTTTACACAACTTGGAGAGGCATCAGAGCAGGATGGCTCGAGCTTTCGATAAGAAGGTTCACCTCCGCTCCTTCCTGCAAGGTGACATGGTGTTGGCTCTCAGAGCACCAATGATTCCTGGCAGGAAGCCGCCCAAGTTGGAGCCCAAGTGGGAGGGACCTTTTATTGTCCACAAGGTCTATCCCAATGGCGCGTATTCCCTAGTAACCATGGATGGTGAGCGCATCACTCCTCCCACCAACGCCAGGTTCCTCAAGAAGTACTTTTCCTAGGCTCTATGGTCCAACACGACCCTAAACTGCACCATGGTGCGAGTTCTATGACCTAAAACTAAGAACACCATGGTCTGAGATCTAAGACCTAAAACTAAGATCACCTCGGTCCGAGCTCTAAGACCTAAAACTAAGATCCATATTTCATCCAACATGACGTTAAACTGTATTTCACAAACTACGTGTGGCTTGATTATCATCCTAATGAGATACATAGGAACGCCCAGACATTTTTTCTTGGGTCCAGCCCCAGGAGTAACCAAATTTCGCCCTTTCACCTTGGTCCGAGTTCTAAGACCTAAAACTAAGATCACCATGGTCCGAGCTCTAAGACCTAAAACTAAGATCACCTCGGTCCGAGCTCTAAGACCTAAAACTAAGATCCATATTTCGTCCAACATGACGTTAAACTGTATTTCAAGAAATACGTGTGGCTTGATTCTCATCCTAATGAGATACGTAGGAACGCCCGGACATTTCGCCTGGGGTCCAGCCCCAGGAGTTACCAAATTCTTCCCTTTCACCTTGGTCCGATCTCTAAGACCTAAAACTAAGATCCATATTTCATCCGACATGACGTTAAACTGTATTTCAAGAACTATGTGTGGCTTGATTCTCATCCTAATGAGATACGTAGGAATGCTTGGACATTTCTTCTTGGGTCCAGCCCCAGGAGTTACCAAATTCCACCCTTTCACCTCGGTCTGAGCTCTAAGACCTAAAACTAAGATCCATATTTCATCCAACATGACGATAAAATATATTTCAAGAACTAAATCTCGCTTGATTCCCATCCTAATGGGATACGTAGGAACACCCAGATATTTCGTCTTTGGGTCTAGCTTGAGGTCCGCTATCATGTATGTCTTTCCTCCGGGACCTTGACCACAGGATCGCGTGGCGTGGTATGGGATTATGTCCTCATTCACGTCAGGTTTGCAATAGCTGCACCACGCACACCGTGTCTTCAAGATTTAGCCCTCCTATGTCCAAAGGCATTAGAAGACACTTTCCAGAACTACGTATGGCTTGATTCCCATCCTTATGGGATATGTAGGACCGTCTGAACACCTAGATGTCAGGTCCAGCCCTATCTCTTAGGATATCCCACGATCTCCTAGTTCCCAGGGTGTTTGGCATTACGCCCCCTCTTTTGCCCAGGGATCCGCCATCTTTTGGCCACTCTCGGACTGAGCCCTCTGACCCTTTCCAGTGGTCTGCTGATGTGCTCAGGGTACTCTGGTCTAGGACTTGGAGTGCCAGATTCAACTTTGGCAAGTTCCTTCCACTCACCAAGCATCGTGTTCCCCTTCATTCAGGCACCCGTCATCCTTCACACCCAGAGGGACCCCCAAGAACGGCCTAGATACAACGCCCAAGGGCTCTCCTACCGTCATGGGCCAACGTACCCGAAGGATTCAAACAACAAATTGATACAAATCCCACGTTGCGAACATGGTTAGCGGTTGATGCTCATTTGTTTGTCCCCATGGCTAACACGACAGGATGTTGTGTTGCGAACATGGTCAGGAGTAATCCTCAGTCGTCACACTGGCTTCCACAGGCCCTAAATGTTGGTGGAATAGTTCACGTCGTGTTCTTCCCCACTGTGTCAAGGTGGAATCTCGACACTCCTTGTACTAACCCTTAGTACTCCCCCGCACATCAAACAAACTGAGCTGCGTAACGGTGTCTCTCGGGGCTCCTGCGATCTGAGCGCTAGTGTTTGTGCTTGGGTCTCTTCTCTACGGGTTGTGTGCAGCTTGACCCTCATCCCCATGGGAAATTAGGAGTCGCCTGGACATTGCGTTTCGGGCCCAGCACAGTTGGGAGCTAGCATCTCCTGCCCCTCCCTGATTGTTGAACCCTCGTAGGCCTCTTTGGCCCGAGGCTCCTCTCTCGGCTGGTCCAAACCATACGACCTTAAACTATGTTGTTGGTCCAAAACAAATGACCTTAAACTATGTTGTTGGTCCAAATCATATGACATTAAACTGTGTTGTTGGTCCAAACAATATGACCTTAAATTGTGTTGTTGGTCCAAACCATATGACCTTAAACTGTGTTGTTGGTCCAAACCATATGACTATAAACTGTGTTGTTGGTCCAAACCATAGGACCATAAACTGTGTTGTTGGTCCAAACCATATGACCTTAAACTGTTTTGTCGGACCAAACCATACGAACTTAAACTGTGTTGTTGGTCCAAACCATAAGACCTTAAACTGTGTTGTTGGTCGAAACCATAAGACCTTAAACTGTGTTGTTGGTCCAAACCATAAGACCTTAAACAGTGTTGTTGGTCCAAACCATAAGACCTTAAACTGTGTTGTTGGTCCAAACCATAAGACCTTAAACTCTGTTGTTGGTCCAAACCATAAGACCTTAAACTGTGTTGCTGCTCCAAACCATACGACCTTAAACTGTGTTGCTGGTCCTATCACACGACCCTAAACTGTGACATTATCGTCCTTACTGCAAGATGAACAAAAAGGCGCCGCATTGTGATAACCTCGTTGGTAGAGGACATCACGTTGGGTTTTGGTCATGTGCCATGCCATCTGTCAACGCCTATCACAGCTTGATTCTTGTGGCGACACCACAGCCTGCTGCTCTAGGCCTGTCGCTTCACAAAAAAACCCACTCACCTTAAAGGACAAACAAGTTTTATCAAATTTATCTTCTTTCAGTGCAAGGGCCACGCCCGCACTCCCCTTCTCCATGGCACTGGTATCTTACCATGTCACCTTCCAGAACTATGTATAACTTGATTCTCATCCTTATGGGATACGTAGGAGCGCCTGGGGCACTTCCTCGCGGGCCCAGCCAACCTACCTTTATGTTCAGTCCCTTGACTCGAGCATTTCTCTGGAGAGCACATGGTAAATAGGGGTTAGGTCCTCACTCACGTCGGGTTTTCTATCCGCCTTGCCATGTGTCCGTTTCTCCCCCTTTCCGCTCATGGTCTGAGCTCTAATACCTAAAACTAAGATCCTCATGGTTCGAGCTCTAAGACCTAAAACTAAGATCCATATCTCGTCTCGCATGACATTAAACAGTATTTCATCCCGCATGACGTTAAACTGTATTCTGTCTCGTATGACGTTAAAATGTATTTCGTCCCGCATGACGTTAAACTGTGCTTGAAGAACTACGTGTGGCTTGATTCTCATCTTAATGAGATACGTAGGACCTCCCGGACATTTTGTCTTGGGTCTAGCCCCAGAGATTTCTAAATCCCGTCCATCCTTATTGTCGGACCCTCGGCCCGACTTCATGAGAAGTGGTGTAATCGGGACATTTACCCCGAGCAGCGGGATGCCCCATGGTAATAATGGGAAGCAGCAGTTCTTGCATTAAAGAGGTCCTTCATGTAAATTGGGATGACCCATGATCAGGTCGGAATGTCTGCCTAATGCACCTTTTCCACGGTGGTGCAATATTGAGAGTGTTGGACTCTGTTTGAACAAGCCACCACACCACCTCCCACTCTTTGTGTTCCCCTTTATTCGGATCCTCATTTCCTTTCATGTTTGATGGGACCCCCTAACAGTATGGATGCTCGACCTATGGTCCGCCTACTGTCCTGGGCCAACGTCCAGGAGGACTGGTCAAGTTTGACGGGGCCCCCTAACAGTATAGATGACAGACCTACAGTCTTCCTACTGTCCTGGGCCAACATTCTGGGAAACTGACCGACATTATTTGAGTTAGGCCCCGTGTTGCGAACATGGACAGTGGTCATCCCTCATTTATTGTCCCCGTTCCATGCCAATGTGATATGGATTCTTTGTTTACACCATGGATAACAGTTATCCTCCATGTTTTCACCTCATTGGATCCCGAATTTGGGTAGTGCGATTCACCCTTTCTCTCCATCCCCCCTATGTTTGAATGGATTTCAATGCCCCCGGAATTTCCCCGCTCATGTGTTAAAGCACATTGAGAAGTCTACACATCAATCGGCCCGGGGTCTCCTCAGAAGTCCAGGCACGATTTTGGATGCATGAATCTTGGTCAATGCCCCATAGTAGAATGGAATGATGGTACGAGCATCTCTTGCTTCTCGCGTTGGGCATGTCCCACAGGAGCCTAGGGGTGAGTTGTTATTCGTTTCGAAACTATGGTTGAGCGCATTAAACCAAGGATAAAAAGGGGTGGATTTGGACATATATTGGATTGAGACGATGAGCAATACAAGAAAAGTTCATGAGATGGAAAAAACAAAGCCCTTAGGGATCAGCATGTTGAACTAATCTTTCCTACGCTTCTACCCTCTGGTTGGTAGCCTCCAGGGCCGCTTTTCGCTCTTTTAAGACTCTATACTCATCGACCACCATAGAGCATAGCCCACCAGCCCTAGCTTGTTCCTGCACCCGCTCGCTTCGAAGCACGGTCATCTGGTGACTGGCCTCAACCAGTTGTTCCTGTGCATCATCTAGTTGGGCTGTCAGTTGCTCCACGAGCTCAGAGAATGTTGCGATTAAGGCCTCCTTATCGGCCGCATGCCCTTCGAGGTGCTGGACTTCCTGCTCCACCCTCAGCAGTGCTTGAGCGCTCGACGATCCTTCCTGGCACTGGGAAATGTCGGTGTGCCAGCGGATCTCGTGTATCTTCTCGGCCATGTAATCACGGACCGTCAGATGAAGATGCTGAGCGTCAGCTCCTCCGGCGCATAGGAAGCGCAGCCAGGTCTAAAGTGATCCCATCCGCCTCATCCAATCTGACTGGGGCTGCCTGAGAAAGCGCTGGATACATTTCCACCCCTTGCGACGTGCCATCTGGCTCTCTTCGGCCACCTCTAAGTCAGAGTCGTCTATCTCCTTAGGGTCAGTGGGTCGGTACATGGGGAAGGCCGCCAGAAATTCGGCAGCAGGATCCTCCCCGGGGATGTCTTTGTGAGGCATAGAATCCTCGACGTCCGGGCGACCTTCTTCTCTCGCCCCAACAGTAATGATACCTCCACCAGCTTCTGGCCTCATCTCAGAAATAGCCCCACTGATGTCTGCCGCCCCCTGTTCATCAATTGTCTGGGCCGACTCAGTACAAAGAGCATGTCCCAAGCGAGGTGGTATGTCCGTCGTTGGTCCACTCACGGACGACCCGGGATCCGCAGCCTGACATGCCTCCAGTGTTGAGATCACTGCACAAGGCATACGCTGGTTAAATGGGATCCTTTTCCACCAAGCACCAGTAGTGAAGCGTGAGACTTACAGGAATCCAGAGCACTGGTCCCCAGTGTTTCGGTCGCTGCAGGAGCCGCCATGATGGGAGACACCTCTGTGCTTGTTAGTTCAATGATGGGTGTCAGATCACCGTCATGTCTCGTCGGTTCCTCTCCTCCCTCCTCTGGTGTGGACACCCTTCCAATGCTCAACTGCTCCTGAGTAGGACGGGGAAGTGAGTTTTAAGTGAGAATGGATGAATGAGGGAAATGAATGAAGATAGAGACCAACCTCGACAATCTTGGTTAGGTCGAGATCAGAGTTGGCAATCTCGTCGCTCTCTCGAAGACTCCCTTGGTAGGTCACCCCTTGCGACCCCTCACCTTCGGGCCCTTGTTCTTCATCTTCTCCCTCGCCTTCGTCCTCTCCGGTTTCCTCCTCCCCCTACAGCTCCTCGTCACTATCACCTTCTCCCGGCGGCATCACTACCGGATCATGCTCCTAGCCGAGCATCACATTCACGAGGAAAGTTGGCTCCGCACGCTGCCCCCTCTAGTGTGCGTATGCGTCCATGGACATCAGATAAGCATGCTACAGATGGAATTTTACTTGGTCGGTAATTCGAATGAGCCCATCCTCTGGCAGTTGAATCCTGTTTTGAATTATCTTCTGCCAAATGGCTTCAACGCTCTGCGATTGCCGCATGGTCATCCAGGCCGACCACAGTGCCGGGAGAATTGCGTCTTGGGAAGGTTCGAGCAGATATCTTATTTGCTTCCCGGGTAGTTCCTTGGCCACATCATGTGACCCCCTGCAGGTAATGAGGACGTGGCGGCACCATGTGATGTCCCCGCTGCCGAAGTCCCGGCCTGCACAGGATTTGCTGCCTGACGTGCCCTTGGTTCCTCCCTTCCAACGGCACCGTTCCCTCTTTCCCGTCACCCAGTTTCCGTGCGAGTGACCTCGAGTTGGTGGACGAGCTTGCATAATAGCCCCTCAGTGTACGCAATGGTCCAGTGTTCAGCGTATTCGGTTGCTAGGACAGCATCGACCCCGGTGGGGGGAAGAGTGACGACATCGCCAGAGTCGAAGGTGGTAAACATCAACCACATCTGGCGTAGGACGCATGGATTCTTCTCCTGCCAGACAGCCGTGAATACCTTCTTTGGCATTCTCTGGAGGCACCCGAACTGCCTGGTGAATCGGTATGGCACGTACGGCTCGCAGATCACCTTCCCATCGATCCGAGCCACGAGCACCCCGCCCCGAATGCTTTGGAAGTATTCCTGCTGTTCCAGAGAGCCTTGACCGTTGTCCACCAGCTGGCCGACTGGGGTAAAAAATGGGCTGAAGTTGAAGTTGGCATGGTTTCCAATGCGGATCCTCACTCCCTCATCATTGAGCATCATCGGCGCCACCCCTATGATATTCAACAAGGATGGTCGCAGACCGTTGCCCGGAGGACGGACGACGTTTGGAAAAGTATACCCGCCGAGATGAGCTTCCAGCTAGCCATGGAAGATCTAGAAGGAACCACATAATCTCCGAGACGACCCCCCTCGTGAGATGCTCCCCAGAATAGTGTACAGCTTTGCCGGTACGGGGATACCCAAGTTGAACCGTTTTTTGGCAGCCATGGAGCCTGCCATCACCAATGTCGCTGGACGAACACCCATCCTCGTGTCCCACACAGGCAGGAGACACCCACTCCGGAAGGCAGCAAGGAACCCGGCATACCAGACGTTCGGGTCCCAGGCTTCAATCACGCGGTAGCCCCATGATTGGTATTTCCCCGCCTCCAGGGTCCTCCATTATGACCCATCCCTGCTCCTCTGAGTCGCGGTTGGGCACCGTTTGCCCCGTCCCGGCATCTTGACGGCCGGATCCTTCTCAAGGAATAGGCTGAACCAGCCCTTGAAGGCAACGTCCTTCAGGAAGTCCTTGACCCCCAGCCTTTCTTTGGCCAGCTCCAACAGGTGCCACGTCAGCATATGTGTCCACGTCCTGTCTCCCTAGGTGTGCTTTGGAGGAACGAACTCGTCGTATTAGTAACCCTCCAGTGGGATACCACCGATGCAGTGAATGTCCCCGAGACTGATGCCGACCTCCCCATGGTGAAGGTGGAATGTGTTGGGTTCCGGAGACGACCGGGTGAATAGATCCAGACCGAGTTCAGGCTGGTGGTGGAAGTGGAACTGGGATGTCGATACCGCCTCGAACAGGCCGATATACCGCAGTTCGTCCCCAAACTGGTCGTAGGTATGGCGGACCCAGAATGCCCAGGCCCATTTGCTGGTGAAGTTGCCCTCAGACCGCAGGTCCCAATCCTTCAGCCAACCCTTCGTGTCATCTGTGATGCTCTGATGAAACGTGCTCACGTAGAGGGCCGGTGAATCCTCTGCCACAGGCTCGTCCCCGGTAATGGTCCTAGTCCTTTGGTTTAGGACATATACATCCATATGTCTAGTTTCCCTAGAAGGATAACCGTTTTTGGTGATGTTGTAGCGAGGAAGTTTTTCCTCCCAAGTCACCGAAGACCGCGGCGTTTCCACTTCGAAGCCTGGCAGTGGCACCTCCCCCAGGATGCTGAAATTCCAGATAGGGAGGTTGTTAGATAGGGGATACATCTTCTGAGCCGGACTCAACAGATTGAACAAGGTCAAATTGTTCGACACAATCACCTTGGTGTCGTAAACCTCCTCATTCGACACCATTTCGCTCCTACAAGCAGCGGCTTCCCCCTCATCAACTCGGTTTGCGACCATCTCGAATTTCTTGGGAGTTGTGAGAAATCAGAATGCAGTGCGCGGAATCGGAGAGTTATGCTCAAAATATGAAGGAGTCGCGCGAAATCTTGGAAGTTGGATCACAATCGGCATGCGAAGCGCGGAAGATCACGGTTTGGTGCGAAATCCTGGCCAAATTTCGGAAGGAATTGCACGCTGCCAGAGCGTTTTTACGCGCAGACGCTGAAGCGTTTTCGCGCATGAGAGCGATAATCTTATCACGCGGAAAAAGTAGATGTACGGATTTGGGACCCAGTGCCCCTTTTTATAGGCGAGGCCCAGGTTCCGCGCTGCGCGGAAAGAGGAATCCACAGGCGTCCGTTGGTTTTGTGCGCCGCATCGAAATTTTGCGCACAGCTTAACCAGGGGACTCTGCATTTCGGTTTTTCAGGGTTTCCCTTAGAATCCGATCATTTCGACCTCTCGTCGATCCAATTACAAGGGGGCATTTGTTGAAGCCAAAAAAAGGTCCTTAACTCTTGGAGGATGTTTCGAAATGACGAAGCGAATTCATATTCAGAATCAGAGGCCCGAATTGGAGGCCCGATAAGTGGTGCGCGAAATAAAGGAGGATCCGCGTGGAAAAATGTTTTGTACGCGATGTCCTCCCGGGATGGACGGAATCGCACCAGTGAGGCGCGCAATAATTGTGTGCCCCGGTTCTCCACGGCCTGATATTGCGCGCAAGCGGTTCTCGGTGCGGAAACTTTCGCGCGCCGCCTGAATTCCGCGCCCGAGGTTTCCATAAATATAAGGTGACTCCGAAGGGTTTGGGGGTTGAGGAATCCGAAGCGACTCTTGTGCGCGCAATTCGGCTCCCCCCGCACGAAATATGGCATCCAGGTAATCCCTCGTTTCACGCAACCTTTCCCCAGAGTTCACCTTTGCGCACAACTCCACCGGCTTCAGTGAATTTGCCCCCTCCCTTGAGTTCCAGCCTTGCCCGCAATTCGCATCTTGTGTGGGCAATACCCTGCCTTGCGCGCAAACCCCTGCGCGTAATTCCCTCTTCGCGCACAATTCCATTTGCTCCAATTGCGCGCCGTCCCGGTGTTTTGCGCGCAAACCTTCCCATTTGCATGAAAATCCTGGAACCTCTCACCTTGACTCCCCTTGGCAGCCCCCTGCACCGGCACCTAATGTCTCCCCTACCGGGAATGCACGCCATGCGTTGTTTTCCCGTACGGCCTTCCAGGCTCTTATGAAGTAACCTCAAGGTCCCCTGGTCCGTGTTTCCCATTGCTTTGCTTTTCCATATGCTTCTCCGCATAGGCATGCTAACGGTTATTGCTTCTTCACATAGCCACACTAACGTGGACCCCCCGGTGGTTTGCTCTGCGGCCCCCTTCAGTAGGACCTTGCCGATGCCTTCCCTTCCACAAGGGGTAGAGGGCATTGGGCATGTAAGCCCTAGGGGTGTGGATCAAACCCACCTCGTCCAAGCTGCAGGACGTTAAACAGCTAAGCATCTAGTCCTTGACACAAGATGTTAAACTATGGTCTGACCCTATGCTTCGCACGCAGGGTCCCCCCAGCTCAGACATTTTTTACGCCACTTGTCTCCACATGAATTGAATCTTCCTTACATGGAATGAGATCCTCCTTGTCAGAGCGACATTTGTCCACGGGGGAAGGGCTGCCTCAGAGTGTAATCCCCTAACCTTTCTTGCAGATGACTGCACCTGTGCATCCCCGTACTTCCCCCTACCAAGGCCAGTGGAGTCCTTTTCCCACTGCGCTTTATCGCACCACGGGCCTCCACCTTGGAGTAAGCCCCGACACTTTTGGCCGCTCAACGCATAAGCCCCATTCTGCTTCTCACGGACGCACCCTTCACGACGTGATCGCCTGGTCCCTACTTCTTCTTGTTTCCCACACCGAGCATGACTCGCGTGGGCTTAGAGCGCACATCGACCATGACATCCTCTATGGGCCGCCCCGGAGCGTAAGCCCCATCCCAGTGAATTACATGGACTTTGATCTGTGCTAATGCATGGTACGTAGGAAGCCTCCACGAGGTCCAATCCCACCACCCGGTTGTTCCGATATCTTCACGTCGGTTCACTACCCACTATGGGCCGCCCCAGAGTGTAAGCCCCATACCCACCATGGGCCGCCTCAGTGCGTAATCCCCACATGCCATCGTCCTGCATGACGTTAAACTGTATGCCCTCATCCCGCATGACGTTAAACTGTATGCCCTCGTCCCGCATGACGTTAAACTGTACTCATCCTCTTGGGCCGCCCCAGAGAGTAATCCATATGTCTCACTCCACCATCCATCCTGATCCTTACCCAGGCCGCCACATCCCGGTGGGATCATGCCACACCATCCCACTCCGTAGCATCCGGGAAGCTGCCCACGTGCTGGCCCCAACATCGGTGTTCCCCCCAGGGGCCCTTCAATCCGATCCGTCTACGCAAGACATTAAACTCGCGGCATTCCCCGTGTCAAACATGGGAAGCTGAGGAAAACCTCAAATGTTACAGATTCCCCGCGTTCGATGTGGGATGCCTCGGGCTTCCGCACCCTCGAGAAGCCCTTTGATGAGGGACCGAAGACAAACATGCCGACAACGCCCTAACGCGTCCATTCTCCTCACCGAAGGTTGCAGCCCCGACAAGACCGCTTGGAGCGTCTTGACGGAAGCAGGGTAATTAACCGGTGTCTATGTAGATATGGCACCGGGAATGAGCTTCATGAACCCATATTAAATCTATGAGGGAGACCCGGACTAGGTGATGAGCTCCGAGGAGGAATCCACAGAAGGAAGAACCGGCATCCCATCATCCCGGTTTCGATCAAGGAGTAGACATCCCTGAATAAGGAACGGATGCCGCCCGCCTTTGGAAAGCGGGAATGCAGGGCCACAAGCAGCGCGTCCTCCCCGTAGACGGACGTGCGCGCGCCCCGGCGAACGCGTCAGAAACAGTACTCAAGAGAACTTTATGGTTAAAGGAAAAGATAAGATAATTCCCCTATGATTTATGTGTGATTTTTATAGGTATGATGGATCTTGAGATATTGTGATTGGGGTAGGACACAGGACCATTTTATGTGTAGTATTTTAGTTTTTTGTTATTTGATTTTGGGTTACTAGTGTTTATAATCCATACATTGGTGTTCAATTGTAAGTATGAAAATACTAATATTTATATTAACTTAATTTTATTAAAATATGTGATGTTGATGTTAAAATATTAGATCATTCCTTTTTATATGATATTTAATGGGTTAACCTTATGCTATTTTCCTTATTTCTACTATTATTACTACTATCTCAATAGGTTATAGTTTCTATAAGTTATTTCCATAGACCCACATCAATATTATACCTATGGTGTATATGGAAGTTCACCTGAGGTCACATAATGACCATTTTTACATTCAGTATATATGGTCTGGGTTAGGAGGATTTTGCAGCAGTATATACCATCTCATAGGTGGATTCCTGCAATTTATGTTCATAGTGTTCGGACTATTATGTCTTGAAATTTAAGGTCACATGGTAAAGAATAGTGGAGTTTCAAGAATATGATGTCATAATCTTGATTTGAAAATGGGTATTATTCATGAATATGTAACATCAAGTGTATAAAAATCCACTTGAACACCTGGATTATGGAATACATAAATCATAACTCGTGACATTTGAATTGGGAAGTGATGGGAAATAAAGAGTATGTAGGGGATATTCGCTGACCACATTTGAATGATGGGTTCCATAGTAGTGTTTTCTAGGTACATGGAAATTATTGGACCTATAACCTAAATATCAATATTCCTCATGGCTGAAACTGTATAATATAGAAACCCAAACATCATTAATAAGTATTGGTGTCCCTTATAGATATATACACCCATTTTTAATAACCATAGACGATTTATAATGATTTAAACACTTGATTAATGAAGTTAACTTATGGGGAAATTATATTAAATAAGGTATAAACTTAACTAATTGTTGTTATTATCTGTATTGAACACATTCTTATGTTATATTGATATAACATGGAATATCTTAAACATGCATGAAAGGAAGAAGGAAGAATGGATGGTCTAACTTTTAGATGTACTATTAGATCTAGTGAGCACAACTTGGGTTTTTCTAGGGCCATATGGTGGACCCCAAATGATCTATGTCTTGTTTTTTTATACTATGAAATTTTAATTAGTTATTTAATGTCTTGAATTAATGATCATATACTTCACTTTTTCTCAGGCCACCCTTCATGGGTATTTTACCTAACAAGGCTTTGTGGATATTTTCATCTAAAATTTATGATCAATAAATTTAGAATGATAATATTTTAGAGTTTATCGTCATACATCATTGACCTAATTATTCTAGATTTTATAGTCATACATCATTTATAAAATAATACCAGGGTTTATGGTTGTATATATTTGAATGAATGGGGTTGGGGTTTTCTTGTTGTATAGATTTACCCAAATAATGATGGGGTGTAAGGTTGTATGGATTTTACTGAATGGAATTGAGAACAAAATTTCACAAAATGGTGTTAGGATTTTATGGTTTTATAGCTTTGACCAAATAGTTTTGGGGTATATGATCATATAAATTTGACCAAATGGTGTTTGCGTTTAAGTTTGTACAACTTTTACCTTAAGATGTGATAGACAATATAATAAGGTAAATGTGAAACCCAAAATAAATAGAGAGACCAATTCTAGTATAAATCATCTCATAGATGACTAATCATAGTTTATCTTTATAGTTTTCATTCCATTACTAGGGTGTGATATGAAAACCCAATTCAGGTTTAAGAGATAAGTTTTCCCAACACATTTTTGAATAGATTATGATAAGGATTTAAATCATAACATGAGATATTTGAATTATGATGGTGATATGGAATAAGAATATTAAGTATGACCATTGAAAAACATTCGAATTACATTTTACAAGAAAATGTTATTAAGGTTTACAAATATTAGTGGACCACCACCTTAGGAAGAAATATTCCTCTTGGTTTCAAATAATTAATTTGGTCGTATGAACATCATTACCAAGTAGAGGTATCCCTTAGAGCTAAATACACCTACTAATGATAACCATGGGAGTTCTATGGTGATTAAATACATTCAAGGTGTGAAGTGTGATTTATAGGGAGTGTAAATTCATTAGGTGACTCGAATTTTACAGTCCTGAACTAATAAAAGTTAAGATATTGTGGGATATTAAAAGAGAATAGAGGTAGATGATTATTTATGTAAATGTCAAAAGTATATGGTTTAGATATCACATCGTATCATGTAATATTAGTAATCAATCCACACATGGTTCTTGTAAAAAAGGATCATATATAGTTATATATCGTATATAGGGGAGGGGTATTTTATTCTAGTATTAGATCAAAACCAAGGGAAGATATAATCCTTGTACCCAAAATAAGGGACTTGGGATTGCCTTAGGAATGGGGACATTTTAACCTAGAATGGGATTATGAGTAAGTACAATATTCCATACACCCTTACATGGATGTGGTTTACATGTAGGGGTTTTGGGTCATATAATATAGATCACCCTAAGTGGTTTAAGTTATTTTATGATGGACTATATTTTGTGTAGTTTAACTTCATATGAATAGGACTTGAGTATTATTCAGTTTAGGGTCATAAGACAATTACCTTTAAATATAGGATTTTAATGGACATGGTTCATGTGAAAAACTAAATGGATTAATCTTAGTGTTAACTCATCGTAGAAAACTCAATGTGAATGAGGGGGTCCAAATAGTAGAAAACTATTTGGGTTAATTCGAATTTACAATTGGGCATAATTCAACCATTAATACATATCTTATGTTAACAAGAATCAAGACACACATAGTTCTTATTATATATTGAATTTATCTACATTGATCAGACTCATTTAGATAAGGTTTATATATCACTAGATAGAGGGTGTTTGATTAAAAAAAATTGGTGGGCTCAGGATATGAGATTTTGACATCATTATATACCCTATGATAATAAGAATAAATCCACACAAAGTTATGATAAGAGGAAGTTCTAGTAATGGGTTAGGTGAACCATGTCACAAGTTTTGGATATTATATCTATAACCATTTAATACCCAAGGAAATAAAAATGATGAAATATAGATTGGGTTTTTATATATGGGAGAGTCACTTTGTATTTGAATAGTCCAATAAAAAATTATCAATATGTTCGGGACACTTATATAGATTTAGCACCTATTTAATGCAATGATATCTTATGAGATGGTCCTCACTAAAATATTTAATATCATTGAGGTTGGACCATATGTATTGAAATTTAATTTCATGTGATTAGGACAAAATTCATTTCAATTTATTGACATATAGGGAAGAATTTTTCAAGTTGGTTTATATCATGTTAGAAGGACATGATAACTCAACATAAAAATAAGAGAAGTATTTATTTTGAAGACTTACATTAGTGGTGGGCATGATGCTCTATACATCCATTACAATCATAGAGTTAGATCCATTAGATAAGACCGTATGTATGGAATAAGGTTCTTCCCATTTTGGTTCCACATTTAGAGGTTATTTTCAAGGTATCATTAATTTTATCAAATATATCACAAATTCTCTTTATAAGAATGAGATAAGTGAACCATTATATTGAATTATCATCTAACGGGTTCTGATGGATCTCTAGGTTGTGCAATGTGTGTAGCCATTTTTCAATGATTTTTTATAACTCATCAAATTGTATACGAGGTTTCTTATCTTCGACCAATTGATTATTGATGGTAATGCGAAGTGATGGTAGCTAAACATCAATGTGAAAACAACCATTATACCATATACTAGAAAATATGGGGTTTCTTAATTGGAAGTTCTGGTTGTGTTTTGATAATCCCACAAAGAATAGAGGATCTTATAAGAAGAAGATTGATTATCATTTTACACCATCTTACACAGGATAATAGATAGAGTTTTGATGATAGATTTTTCTATCTATTTTCCAATACATGATTGTTGGTTGAATGGTTGGATTGTTTATTATACTTCTAATAAAACCTTCATAACTGAAATTTTAAGAAATTTGTGTCGTTATCCATCAATATTTTTTGGGATACATAAAAAATTGTGATGATATTAGATTAAATTAATTTTATATGTTCTTTTATTTATACTTACTTGAGGTATATTTTCCCAAACCTCATGGAGAATAATTTATTGGTAGTAAGGATTTTCTTAAACTATCTAGCTATAGCTAGGGGACCTGACCCAGTAACATCAATTCACTATATAGAAAATGGATTATACTATTTGGAAATATGTGACAAGTCTTAGGATTGGTGAATATAATTAACATGAATCTGACAAGCATGGAACTGCTTCATCAAATCTATACAATCACACATAATCTATGGCTAAAAATATCCAAGGCACTAGATTGGATGGAATAGATTTACTCTAAAGTAATTATTTCCACAGGCACTGAAATGGACATCTTTCATGATAGTATAATCTTATTATCCTTAAATAATTATGCATAATAACATCATAGCTTCATTTTGAAGGAACATTCTAGGAATTTTGTCTATAATAAAAAATGAAATTCACTGCCCGACACTATATATGTTTTTTCTTAGCTCCATCCATTAGTAGAATCTGACTTTGGAGTTAGTCTATTATAAGACCCATCCATCCAATTATCTTATTAGTAAGTGATGATATAGAATCACATTGGTTAGTGGTAGTTTTTATTTCATTTATATCACTCATCTCATTCATATCATTGTTAATGAATAGTGATACCGCCCAATGGTGCATAATGTGAATAATTGTTTTTCCCTAATATGGTTCTTCAAGGGATGTGGTTGCATTAGCTAATTAATTGGAATGTTAATTCTGTAAAAATAGTTTTTGAGATAATTTTTCATAAAGTGGAAATCATCTATCAAACCTCATTCATAATCATGAAAGGGTATCAATTCTTTCTTCTTAATGGAATATTCATCATTGATCTATTTGATTACCAACTCTACATCGCCATTATTGTTCAATAAGTCCACCAATATCTGAAATGTTATATCCAATACTGCATTGAAGGATGGATATTCTAATTAATATTTTGCGTATCCTTCCAATAGTAGGAATGAATATAGAAGAGATTACTCTATTGGAGAGATAAGTATAATCCTCAGGATAACTCTTATTAGTTTTTTATTTTCTGTTATCCACCATTTTAGGATTCTAGATGCACTATAAATGTACATTTTCCATATTTGTAAAGTGTCACTGATATATAATTACTATTCATTGGGGAGCATTTTATCCACTAGTTCACTCTATAGGGAATGTTATGGTGTGAGGAAATTTGACAATGCCTACCCTTCGACTGCCTTTTTAGACACATACTAGCTATCAAAATATTGTAGAATGATAACCCACCATTCCATTCACTTGGATAACATTAGTTGACTAAGGATATTTTTGAGTGGTTTAAAAAAATAAACAGATGAACCTCATGACACTGTAAAAAATGTCTCAAATTTTGAACTATAGTGATCAATTCCAAGAAATTATTTTCTATGTCTGGATATCGGGTAAAATTATACATCATCATTCTACTGAGATAATAGAGGTTTTTTCATTACATATATTATTATTTTTAACAAGGATTACATTGAGTAGTAAAATGATGGTCTCTGAAAAAAGGAAAAAGGTTTTTCCTTCAATGGAAAACTTCAGTAGTAGTGAATGTAGAATATGTTTCTTCATATCATCAGAATATTTCTTAAAATCCTCATATTACTAATAAGTGAACCCTTTTTTCATAATACCTATGAATGGAAAACATTTTTAAGTGAGGTTGGATAAGAAATTCATTATTTAAGAAATACACCCCATGAGTCCCCTCAACTGCTTGATATTTTTATGAGGAATTATATTAATGATTTAATTTATCTTATCTTGATGAACTTTGACACAATTACGGAATAATATGAAGGTGAATAATTTCCATGATCTTAACCTAAAGGTACACTTCAAGGGGTACATCTTTATGTTGTGTTTCCACAATTTGTTAAAAACTATTTCAATATTGGTAAGATGATCATTGCATTTTTGGGACATAATCACTATATAATCAATATCGAATTATACATTCTTCATATAAAAAATTAAATATATAGTGTTTGAATGATTAATATATGAAACCAACCTTCTCTAAGAAAAAGGGAATTACTCAGTAATAATATAACCCATTTGGTTCCCTAAACATAGTGGCCTCCTCATCATTAAGATCCATATATATATGATTAAATCCTGAATACCCATCTTTTAAGGAGAGGGGATAGAAACCATTTTTCACATCAATAAACAACTCCAAGATTAGGATTGAGAAATAAGTATTTTGACGATGATGGTTGAGGTCTTTAAATCGGATACGGACTCAAATTATCCCATTATTCTCCTTGATGTGGAAAATATTAGTGATTCATTTCACTTATTGAACATCCTCTATAATTTTATATTTGATGATATTTTCAAATTTATATTTTACCTTTAAATCATGGGTGGGACACATTTTATTGTATTCCTACTTATAGCCATGGTTTCTTTAAAGAAAAAATAAGTGAAGGGTATCCTAATTGTGCTCAAACATATGAATTTAGTAATATTTTCAGTAGAATACATCTTGATGTTATTTGAGGAAGGATATAAATGTCTCAAGTTATTTATTTTTCATGTTATCACTAATCCACATATGTAGAAGATATTTTTATGTGCCCATATTAACATGTATGAGATCACCAATTGTGGAAGATACACCTTCCTAAAAATCTAGGGGAAATCTATAAGATTTTATTATTCTTATTATTCTTATTATACCTCCCTATCATAAAAAATGAAAGATGGGATAATACCCTAAGATATGTGAGATTATATGATATAACTATTATCTCCTTTGGAATGGATTCCTCCTTCTAAATTATTAGGTGTGGATGATGTAACTAATATTATGAGAATGGATGGAATTTTTTCTAAACTAGATGCTCTTCATCTTTTTTGGGGATAAATATTATACAACATGGTGAATCTAGGTGGTGTTAACTAAGAATAAATATTGTTAAGACTATAATGGTCATAAATATGCTCTAGGTCTAGATTTATATGCATGTATTTCACTGTGATATTCTTCTTCTATAGAATAAGTTGCATGATGGGGATGTCCTCTTAAACATTATATAAAATTAATGTTATTAGATTCTTTGAATTATCATTTAATAGATCCCACATGACCAGATGAATTCCCATACTAGGATTTTTTACCTCTATTTAGTTAATAAGAAACAAATATTCTTCATTATACATGGACTATAGATTTATGGGGATCATTTTCAGGCCATTGGGATTTGTAATATGAATAGCCTTATATATCACCAAATATTTCTCCTCTATCTTGTAAAAATTTGAATCTATATATTGAGATATTAAAGACTCAAATGTAGATTTATCACCATAAAATACCCTATATTCTCTATCGATATATTATTAGAGGCATTAATTGTCTGGTAACAGATCTTCCACATTTATATGGAGCTACAAACTTCCAATAAATATATTGAAGGAAGTTTTTTGGAAAACCACTAGGAATTCAGATTCAAAAATGATATCCCAAAATTGGGATTTGAAATCTATCCTGATAAATGGATTCTTTTCACTCTTATCATATCCTTAAATAGTTAATTTAGAAGGATTTAAGTCAATTTCATTATAACATAAACATCATAGGGTCTTGAATGGAATGAGGTTTATCTGAAAACCATTATCAGTTAGAGATAAGAAAATCAATATCATCTATCTTTCTAGATATGTACCGGGGTTTAATGTACGCATGTATGTCAGCTTCCTAATACTATTCAATAAACGAGATTATTGTGTTGTATTAAATAAAACTATCCTCTTAATGATACACTTTATCTAGAATAACTTCAGTCCCAAACTATTGAGGACATATAAGGGCCCCAATGAGAACCTCTTTAAGCTCGTTTGAGAGGTTAAGTGCATCCAAAATTGGGAGTTTGGTATATACAATGACTGATTATTTTAGAGAATCATATTTTAGGATGTGGGGCCTAGTATTTATATCATGAGTTTATTCCCTAGCCTATGGTTTAGGAGTTGATTCTAATTCTACCCAAATGAAATCCCAAGGAATTCTTATCATTTTTTTCGATTGATATATTTACATTGAGTTTTAATGTATACTAGAATATTTTACACTAGATAGTTGATCCTATAATATGATTTTTTATGAATGGATCCACACAGATTAAAGAACGGATTGGTGTTCCTACTAAGTTCAATGGAGTGATTGTATATGATTTTATTATTCATTCAAGACGTCATCAGAAAATCTATCTAATTTTAGGAATCTACTACTATTTTATATTCCTCAACCTTTATGGCCTATTCCCTTATTATAGGAAGAGTATTCGAGATCATCTACACTTTTATCATAGGAGAATTGGTCTGTTAGATGAATGACAATGATGAACCCATATTGTGACTCCTCATCTAATATAGGTTCAATTAAATTGGTTGATGACCATAATTTCAATTATGGGTGTAATAAATCTTAAAGACTTTGGAATTTCTTAGGAGATAATTAGGATTCTTCCTAACATTCATTTTTCTTCTTGCATATTTTACATTGACTCTTATAAATCTATTATACTAAAGAAATTTTATCAAATGTGGAAAAAAGAATTAGGGTCTCAAATAGCTATTTCAGTTGTTCCTTGATAATAATGTTTGTCTAGTTCACTAATTTTTTGGTCATCCTACAGTCAAAATTTTCTATACTTCTATTCGGAACATTGTATCATTTTTCTGACTCATTATGTTGGATAGTGTAGATAAAAGTCACCCATACTCCGGGTTTTCCTAATTTATCTTTCCTAAACATAACAATTTTTTAGTTATGTCTTTAAATATAAAGAAATATTGTATGTTTGACCTAGAATCTAATGGTAAATGAAATAATCAGGGTGATTTTTTGGACTAAATTTATTGGGTTTCTGGATTTTTGTTCCATTGAGTAGGTTATTCTCTATAGTAATGATAAAATACCATAAAACATGAACTATTTATAATGAATACTCCCTAATAATTTGATATCAGAACTTCTTTTAATTTTATTCCTTCCTCCCCTCCTCACAATGGAGATGTTACTACTGTTGTGCATCGAGAGGAGGAACTGCATGATTTTGAATGGGCCTGAGGATGGATATGGAACTAGAACTAGAATTAGAGTGAAATTTATTATTTCTATTTTAATATCCCTCTTTCCTTATCTCATCAGTTTTGTTTGATATTTAGACATATATTATTGTAAGGAATAATTTATCCATTGTGATACTTCCATGAACTCCTAGAATCCACCTATAAATTTTGGTGTAATAAGTAGTGTTTTCTACTCATCACATATATTTTCTTTGAATATCTCTAGAAACCACACCTATGAATGTTTCATTTTCATAGAGAAAGTTAGGACCTTCCATCTAGTGATTAAATCCAAGACCCTTTCATTTTCATGGTGCTTACAATTCTAAAGGTCGAGTATTGTCATCTTTCTCAGTGTGGTGCTGAACTGGTTGAGGACTTTTGGATAGAGGTCTTCCAAATTTTTAATAGGCCCATTTGGTATGTTTTTATACAAGATGGATGTTTTTACATAAAATTTTGGTATAAAACACTTGAGTTTTATCACATAATACTATTATAATGTTTCCATCAGGAGGAAACACCAAGATATGAAGTGTTTTAAGTGCTGTTTCAGGTCTCCCATTTCGTTGAAGGTGGGGAAGGTATGATTTTTGAAGTTATTCTGATGGTGATTTTTCTCCACACACTCAAGATAAATATTTCTATCTAGATTAACTACTGAATATAACCCCTATATGGATTCCATTCAATATGAAAGGTACTCAATTTATTCAAAAAGTTATCATGGATCTATTTCTTATGTTGATGCTTGACAATGTGTGGAAAGAAGATACTTATATGATTAGCTTATGCTTGCTGAAATTTTATATCAAGATCAATTTTTCCTAGGGTAAATTTCATGAAATGATTTTGGTTTCTAACCTTATTGGTGTGTGGGAATCGTAACAATATTCAACTATTATGTTCATATATATTGGTTTAGTTGAACCGGTGTTGATTCAGCTATATTATTATTCAATTATAGGTTGAGTAGCACATTCATTTTGGAGGGGATTTACTAAAGGAGAAATATTTTTCTCTATTTGAGAGTTATATTCAATAGGGGTATTTCCCTTGAGTAATCTAGTGTTAAGTAGCTTTGATTTCCCTATATCAGCTTATTATTGTGCCAATTTCTCTCTAACATAGTGATTTTTAACATCTTTGGCTAGAAGGCTTGATATAGCCTCCCTTTTTCCTTTGAATTTTCCCATGTTTAACTAAGTATGAAATAGTATGATATTCATAGGAACTCTCCAATCACAAGTATGCATCTTATGTTTGGTATTCACAATTTCATCATATTCTTTTTTTATATAATATTTTAAACAAAATTTTTTCACTATATTATTCTATAATAGTGTTATAATTCATACCACCCTCGTAGTTAATTTTAATGACATTTATTTACCTGAAATGTCTTGTGGGAATCATATCCTAATATACCTCATTTTAGTGAGAGTATTTATCACCCTCTAAATATCCCTCATGTCAAAAACCATAATTCTATTCAATCATTTCCTTTTTAATAGACAATTTTTTTCATACAACCCCTATGAGGCTCCATATTTCCTCCTTGGTGGAATATGTCCTCGATATATTATCTAGTGGATTTCACCAAGAATGATACTAATAAATTAGATAGATCATGCAGTGGAAGGAACAATGATGGATATTCCTGGTAAAATGAAACTAATCTAGAGAAGATCAATTTCCATAGAGAAGGAGGGGTAATAATTCCACAAACCCTTTGGAATGTGGTCATTTTAACTATTCCACCTACACATACTCACTTTTCTATGAGCATGATGATACTTGGGGTTGTGGTGGGGTAAAAATTTCCCCACTATCACCAAATATGTTTCCTCTATAATCTTTTTGGAATTTTCTTCTATTACATGAGAATGAGCTGGATGAAGTGCAAGTTCTGAGTGTGAGATGTTCACCACCAATGGTTTCTTTATGATCATAATATTTACTTTAATTAATAATGAGGCACATTTTGTATCTTATAGGCATAGCTAAATCCCTTATTTAGTATAACCAGCTCAACATTTAGTTTTAATTTATGAATAATATGATCCATACATAAAAAATGGCATCATGGCCAAAATAATTCATTTATTACACGAAGTAGTTAAATTTTAAATCCAAAAGTGTAATAACATCACATGTAATTTATAATTAATTTATAAGAAGATATAGAATTACCTGAACATATAGTTCTTTATCCATTGATGATTTGGTTGACTTGATCAAATCATAATTTCGATGTGTTGCGTGATCCAAGTGTATAGTCCCTCTAATGATGATCCACCTATGGACCAAAAACTGTAAACATTGATTTAAAATCGTTGGGTGCTTGCATGTTCAATGCTAATTTCTTGCATAACTTGTGGTTGATCACCGTATCATTATCTTTGAGGAAAAATAATTTTTTGCGTTCTCTCAATGGATTGAGAGAGTGGGAAGATATAGAACACTATATATATCCATAATCTCTCTAGATTATGAGAGATATTATCTATATCCATTTTAGATAATAATAGTGAATATGGAATGTGATAGAATTATATATATATATATATATATTAGGTAAAGTTTCAGGTTTCCTATTTTCATATAATTCGTGTTACCAATTCCTTAATTATCAATAAACCCAATGTCTTAATAATAATACCATTATTATTCACTTGACATGTGCCTCAGCTAAAAATAAATAAATATTATTTATACCATTTTTAATCATACCATTATACTCAATAATCTTATTTTAATTGACATTTATCGATCCATGAATAATAACTACTTATTTAATAAATCAATATCGCTTAATTATTTATTAATAAATATAATAAAAATTATATTTTACAATCCTTTAAAATAAATATTTATTATTAGTATTTAGATCACTTACTTTTTTTAATAACATGTGATTCAATATTAGAGATCAGCCAAACCTGAGTAAATATTAAACCAGAAATTTGGAATAATATTTATTCTAACTTGTTAAATTCAATATTGAATTTAACTCATATTTCATATACACTACTAATTTTTTGTAGCAATAGGTGGAGATTCCTATATTCTCATATTAGTGACACGAAACATACCAAGGAACTAATATATAAAAAAAATTAATGTCACAATGACAAACAATATCATATGAATTCGAATTGTGTAATATAATCCATTTATCGTGATATCTTTAACCAAACAGGTTGTGTATTAGTGTCCTTAATCTATTTGCTCGATGTCTCTTTCTTTGAATTTCTATTAATGAATATTACAATATAATAGCATGTAAATGGATTTTTCTATGTAGTTATTTTCCCATCAAAAGGAATTAGGTATAGACTTTTATTAAGGGATAGAAAGGTAAAACCCTTTCCCACATTATCCAATAATGTCATATCACTTGTGACATACCTAACATATCATACTTCACTGCAAGTATATGTTGTCACATTTTTTGTAAATACATCAAATTAAATGACTTCTGATATTCATTAATGATTATATTAAAGTATAAAGATTGATACACACATCCATAGATTGTAATATCCAATGACACATATAAATTTGGATTTTTTATTGGTGGAACACATTCTAATAATATCTTGATTTGAATATTCCCATGGGAACACACTATAAGAGGGTTCCTTAAAGTCTTAAGAGTCTTCAATTATAATATATTGTATATTGTTTTACCAGAAAATTATATTATCCTACTATATAACAGTTATTCTAGAATACAGTCATGGAACGTCCATGTTATCATCAAACAGAGGAACTAATACAACCTTTTAGTGTGATAGATATTATTAAGAAATTATCATATACTATGTCATGTAGAGGAACAATCATGATGAAATATGAAACTTCATTATTATTCAATACAATGAATATATTTAATTATCACATAATTAGAATTTGGCTTAAGCTCACCAACTCCAACAGAATCCCACTTTCACTAGAGCCAACTATTAAAAACCTTTAGTCCACTATATCTTTCATGGTATTCATGGTTTTGGTGAGATTGATCCTTCACCAAGGGGTTCACCATAATTTCCCACATGGATACACTTCCCACTTCAAATTTACATCAATGAGAAAAATCCCTTAAGAGATGAAACTTATGAAGTATCTTCTTTATCCTTTGATGTGTCCTTGCTCATTGGATAGTGTCACCACTACATTTTTATCAGATTCAATTGTGATATTGTTTTAACTATTTGGAACCCCATCAAGATCTTGGAAAATTTTGTTTTCCAAAATGATTCTTTATCTATATCATAATCCATATTATACTTTGAATTTATTATAGAATCAGAAATAATTTGGTGATTTGAACTCTTCCAGCACACAACCCCTCTATTGAGACTAAAGAAATATACTAGATATACCTTTAGATCATTACGATCATTATGAAAGATTGATTATATATAACCATAGATGAAAAGATCTTCATCTCCTTCATACAATAGGAACATATGCTTTGTTTGCCTTAGATAATTAAGGATGGACTTAACTAGATTCCAATGTTATTCCCCTATATCATATTGATATCTTCTTACCATACTCAATTCATAGGAAACATCATGCATCATACATAATATGTAATACATGATAGATCCAATCCCAAAATGTTATGATATATTACTTATTATCTCTATTTCTTATTGTGTATGAGTATACATATTCTTGGAAATATATATACCAAGTGATTCTAGAACCAATCCCATATCGGATTGTTTCATACTAAACCTCTACATTATCTGGTCAGTTTATATACTTTTACTTTGTCTAAACATCCACTTTTACCTGCCATGAATGATCTTAAACCCTAACATGTATGATTATTCACCTAATTCCTTCATGGAGAATCACTTGATCAAACATGACTTAACCACTTTATATCTCATTTACAATTGCTATTATGTGATCAACAAACACTACTATGAAAATGAATATAATTCCACTAAACTGATTTTAAACACATGGATCACATTTTTTTAAGGAATACAATTTATTTTATAGCTTCATATAACTAAATTTTCCATGACCTTGATGTTTTTTATCCATAAATAGAGATTTTCAACTTCAATACCTTTTTGGAATTCCCTAGAGTTATAAACCCTTCTATTTGTGTCATATACACATTCACATATAGGTTATCATTAAGGAATGTTATTTTGAAATCCATACTACAAATATCATAGTCATGCAATTATTCTATAGTAAGTAGAATTTTGATGTATTTGAACATGGAAACAAGGGAAAAGGTTTCTTCATAGTAAATTCCTTGATGTTTTTACTCCCTTTGTCTACTGTGCATTATTTATAGTTACTAAAACAACCGTAAATGTATAGATTTATCTTTAATTCCCATTTACACCCAATAGGATTTACTTCTGCTGGAGGATCGACTGATAACCACATACATTATTTGGTACAAGAAATCCATCATAGAGGTCATAGATTCTTTCCATTTTTTCAGCCTCATATTTATATACCACATTCTTATATGACCAAGATTCATTATTATCAACCAATAAAGAATCATCATTTTTTCACTAAAAACTCATATCTTTCTTGTTCTCAAACATCTCTTGTGATCCCCAATAGTACTTTTGTTTTAGGAATAAATTCTTCTATTGGGCCCTATGGAATCTATTCTTATACCAACTTTGGTGTATCTTAAGAATAAAATTCATTAAATCCAATATTCCTATAACTATGTTCATTGATGATTTTTTATCACTCATGTAATATAGCTTTCCTAAAAACTATAACTCTTTTATCATAGGGGTCATATAGGTTATATCCCCTTATTTCCTTAGGGTAACCAATATTGATAAGATTCATGCCTTGGGGTATTAGATTGTTGTTTGATGTATCCTTAACAAACCCCTCACACCCCCATGAATGAATATGTGAAAAAATAGTTTAATTTACACTCCATAACAGAAAGGAAATACCATTTCCACTTTATTTGGTACTTGGTTTAGTATGTATTCTACCTCATGTAATCCATGTCCCCAAAAGTATAATGGAATTATTTTGTGATTCATCACTAGCCTTAAAATGTCCGACAAGGAATGATTACTCATTTCACTAACACCATTCCATTTTGGTGTATAAGGAGAAGTGAGTTGAGATAAAATCTCATACTCCCATAGAAATTTGATAAAATATTGATTAAGATATTCACCACATCAATTTGATTTAAGTTTTTTTATATTTTTACCAATTTGATTCTCAATGTCATTCTTGAACTATTTAAACATCACAAAGAATTCATAATTATACCTCATCAATTATACATAGCTATACCTACTCAAGCCATCGGTAAAAAGCATAAAATAGGAGAATCCACCCTTGGATTATACTTGAAATGGTCTACAGACATCGGTGTGTACCAATTCTAGAGGCTATGTTTCCCTTTGACCATGACCACCATATATTGGTTTTTTCATCTTCTCATTACGAAGAATAATTACATATTTCAAGTGGTTTAAGCTCAAAAGAGTCCATGTAACAATATATATAGATATTCATCAAATTCATTTCGATTACAGGACCATGGTGGTGATGCAACAACTGGGTGTGAAATAAGTTGTTTGAATTTTATTTCTTATCAATTAATAATATTTAATTTTTAAAATTTAATAAATAAAGTCTATTACTAAAATATTGAATACCCTAATATATGTTATATTTACAAAATTATAAAATTGTATTTCAAAAACTAAAAATAAATCCATTATTATCTAAAAAATATATAAGATGTTCTTCGTAATTATAGAAACATAAAAATAGTTATTTAAAAACCAAAATCATTCGTGTTGGTAACATGAGGTGGTAGTCTAAAATGGAAAGAGTATCTAGCCTCACTCTATTAGTAGATCATAGATCAACCTCACCTCTGGAAACCATCTATAATCTAATTGGTTCTTGTATTTTAATACAAATTTGAACACAACAAGTAGTATCTAATACCGAATTTATAGATATAGAAATATTAATCTTGATAAAAATCATACATGAATGGATTCACCTAATAAAGCATCACTAGGCCTTAACCCCATCCATTATGAAATCGATAATCTAACCAAAAAGTATATTTCATTTCTAAATATACATAAAGATGCACACACGGGGTATGGGAAATAAATATTAGTAGGTCTCCCTCAATGGTGAACCTATAAACTATTATCATAACAAGTGTATGTACATATGATATGCCAATCCTATAAAAAACTAATAATATTTGTCACAAATAAACAACAATATATAATGTGGGTATATCAAAAATAATGAAAGCAATCAACTATGGGTTCTATCTTGACACCCAAGGTATAAATCAATCCTTATTATGACCCAGACCGGTAGATTTACAACACGTGGTTCCCCCTACCAGATGCCATTAGGAACATCTACTAAATCTATCTAAGAGATATAATATGTCAAAATTAAAACTCATGAATGGAATTCCCCAAGCCATAAACATATGCATCCACATAGAAAAGAAAATCTACCAGAATATAGGGCACCAATGGAATAATCTAAACTAGTGACATTGAAATCATGGTCGACACAACTAGAGATATTTTCAGTCCCAAAATTCTTCCATAATTAATTAGGAACCAGCTATGGACCCAAACAAATACATAAGATCTATATAAAAACATGGGTGTATTTAGAATCCTTTGGGCTAGGAGTTATACAACATCCATGGTGTTAAAAGTCCCCTTTATGAGTTCTTCAAAACCTCAGAATCCCAAAAAAACTCTACCCAAGGAAAATACTCTACTATAGGAGGTTTTCACTCATCAATATTTTTTATTACCTCCCTAAGCACTTCTAACCATAACTATCTAGTATAGCAGAGAACCAGATCAACAATCAATTCTAGAACCCAATCCAAGATATCCCAAGGGTCCCTTCCTCAATCAAAGGTCCTATGAAGAAACTACCTCAAATGTAATGGCTAAAGGAAAACCAAATTTGAGGTAATCCAACTCTTGAACCCACCGTAGAAGTTCTGATTAACTCTTGGAAAATAAGAACAAGGCCTATCTCACTACTTTGGATCTCTATATTTAATAAAATAGACACCATGTGCTATCCATGAACAACCATAGGTCCAAACCAAAACTTGGGGATCCCATGGACCTTAGAGTCCTATCATAAATATATATACAACAAGGGACCCCCCTACAACAGCCCTGGTCTCAGGCCATGCCTGTTAAAAAATACACAAATATCCTAAAGGCCATAGAAAGAGTAGGACATCAAATAGTGGGTTCCTTTAGATCATCCAAAAACATGATTCACACCTACTTTTGAAACATATTAAACAACCCTTAGTGGACTCTAACTAATCATTGATCAATAACGCACCAAAAGGGAATCAAAAGAAGTAATAGGAAACACAATCTTCCTTATCAACCGACCATAAAAAATATTAATCAATTGATCAATAACTATCCCACTAGTGTATCCTCAAGTGTCCCTTAGACTCATCTCAACATCATAATGGTTACCACTCATAACCTTCATCAAACAAAATTAACCCTTCCTAAAAAATCTAATATATATAATCCTCAACCACAAGATCTGAACCTTAATATCTCTAACCTTGAGCAATAGGCCCCATAATATAAGGAAAAACCAAGATAACCTAAGAGATACCACTCGATCATTCCTTACAGGATCAGTCCAAAATAACCTAAAATAGATCATCATAGAACACTCGATCCAGGATAATCATCAAGCTCACAACCCTCACCTGGGCCTCCTAACTCCCAATCCAAAACACTGTAGGATTCTAAATCCAAACTCAAATAAAACATCATTCAAATTATTTAAATTCCAAAACACCTTCAAAACATTATTTATTTTTCAAAAGGACTCCACCATCATGATCTATATGGAAAACCACTCATAATGGACCACTAACAAGTCCAATTTTGAATCCATAGTCCAAAACATGCAAAACACACCAAGGTAGGAAAAGTACATAGTGTGTACTTTGGGGTACACATTTTGTAACCCCATAGTTAATAACTTCTCATATTCTACAAGACACTCGGTATGTATATTTCCACGTACATAGTGTGGAACTCCATATTGGGTACCTATCTGTGTACCTTACCCCACTCCGCATGTACAACGCCAGACTACATGACTTTCCCCACCCCATATATAGTGTTTACCCCACATGGGATCCCCATCCATGTAACTAGATTTGCACCCCCACATTGGGTCTTGTCAAGAAAAGTACATGTCCACTGGCCATATACCTCACATGATATCTGTTTGTTTTTCCCCCATATGGCCATGTTCCCCCAACAACACCAAGTTACCAATACACGATGTATACCTAGACTACACTATGTGTTTTCCAAAAACCCACATTCCATAAACAGGAATAATACACAATGTGTGTTCCCAGAACTACACACAGTATACATGGGTTTTCCTAAACTAAAAACCCATAAAAAAAGTCTACAACACATATTTCTCCCCCATTAAGCATGGTTCGACCCACATGGGGTCCCTAGAAACCTGGTAATGGATTTAAAACATAAAACACTAAACATATAGAAATTTATGATAAAAATATAAAACAAGACTACATTTATGTGGAATTCTATAACACTTCATGTCTAATCTCCCACCTATAACATTATACTCTGATCTAAGCCTCGGACGAACCCCCAGTGGAACACCCTCCTATGTCTTTCCATCTTCTCTCCCTCTCCCTCTCTCAATAAAGGACCCTAAATGGGGAATCCAATGGGGGTATATAGAACAACATAAATGGTAGGTGATAATGGAAAATGGTAAAAAATAAAAATAAAAAAAATAAAAAGAATAGAAAAGGGGCCTATACCCAACCTGATTGCCCACTATGGGTTTATGCCTTTCTTAGGAGAAATATCTTATTCTGGACTAAAACACAAAGTCAAAATCTCAATAAAACACTCTATTTGAAATATATCATTCAATAAACAGGCACATATAAATAATATATAATTAATTAAATATTAAATATTATGTGAAACTTTAAATGGTTCAACTTTACAAAAAAACTCATGTCCTAGGCTGAACACCCTATTCCACAAACAAGGAGTGGTTGAAATTATATTCTAATATCATCTTATAAGTGAATTTACAATTTACCCCTAAACACTCTCGGGACCAAAAAGGGTCAAATTTCCCATTATTTTCACAAACTATGATGATGCAAGACATTATAAACTGCACACCACAAATTTTTATCATCCCCAAGAAGCCTTGGTGGTAAACTAGTATCCATGATCTCCCCAAAGTACTAGCATATCCAGAGTTATCTCATCCATCCAATGATCAGTCATAAAACATCCAAAACTCTCTCCCAACATGGGATACAATCAACTATGATTAATATGATACTACCCACTATAGAAGTATCCTTATCATCACCATGTTTCCCAAACAACAAACCACATGGACCATGCTATATCCATTACCAAACAAAATAGATTGACATGAAAAAACCACTCACACCTGAGTGCTAGCATGAAAGACCAAAAAACACACTTCTTAAAATACCACCAAGAATAGAAACCTCCATTTTTAATAAATAACTTAAATGAGGCTTGAAACATCCAATAAAATATGGTTAACTTCTTTCCATAAGGATTTCCTTGAATAAATCTTTAATAAGAAAAAAGACACACACCCTCCTCAGATAAGTCCTAATGAAACTAGTCTAACATTCCTAAAACCAATGACCATTCTCCTCACACAGATCAGTTCCAAAAAACTAGTGTACCCATATCACTCCTCTTAAAAAATTATGAATCTACTCATGTATTGATCAACCATAAAATCATCCTCCACTTCAGCATCAATCCAAATACATAACGATCCAACCAATCCCCCATTACACTACCCAAGGTGAAAGAAAAAATAAAAAAGGTTAGGAAACCAATCGGTCTCACCCTCTCAAGCTAGCTGTGGGATAATGAGAACTTCCAGCACTCCACATATCAAACACCAGGAATCCTCATTCATATCCACACCAACCGACAAGGGTTTCCATGCATCCCTTGATGAAGGGAGTGCATCTCCTTCACTAGTGTACCTCTCACCATAATATCCACATGACCTTTAATTAGAAGAAAATATATAAATGTGGTTTATTTTATTATAATTCCACCAAGGATTAATATGTGAAATACCATATAGGTTGTTAGAAACACCTTAAACAACTAAACATCCATTTTTAGTAACCCCCCCCCCCCCCCCCCAAATATGAATATATCAGGCAAATATCATGTGTTAAGAATGATGCATGAAAACTAGCCTCTTACCCATGAACAAAGAACCAAAAAATAGAGTAAAAAATAAATCCAAAAACTCAACTATTTCACAAAAAGTTAAATCACACGATCATAAAATAAAAAACCAATAACATCAATATCATGCTCTGGAAACTTGGTCTTGCAATTGAAAAATGTGTTTGTAATGAACCAACCTTGTTCAAAACAACTCTTTAACTGATATGGGATGCCACATGGCTTGAATTTCAATATTAATCACCATAGGATGGTGAAAAGCGGTAGGAATATCCATCACTTGGGAATAGTTCTTACACTGGTAAACTGACATGACTAATCCATGAAATGGGATGGCCACACAAATATCATCAAAGTCAACAACATAAAAAAGGAACATCCATATCATGTTATAAATACTAAGAGGACACCATAAGTAATACCACACAACATATAAAACTATGGAACAACAATTCATATATACGTGGTATCTCCAAATAAACCCCAAAACTCAAAGGAATAGGAATAATGTTGAAAGAGGACCAAACATACATCCCAATAGATACAAAATTCCAAAAAGAATCCTATTGAGCCAACCCAGAAAGCCCAAAAATCCTCCATTAACTAATAGAGATAGGTAATCAAGAAGATCCACCATAGTACATGGTGCTATTTCCTTCACATGTTACCATCAAAATCAAGTTTGTAAACACCCAATGCTCAAAGAAGAGTGTCAGGAATGACTACTAATAAGATATTTGCATGAATATTCAAGGATTTTATCCATGAAAACAAATTACTATTTTGAAAAATCTTTTCAAAAGAAATCCATTTTGAAAAAATTCCAATTTCATGTAAGCCTTCTGTTGAACTCTCTATATTTTAGTTATTTTAATAATCACAAATCATTGTATTATATATGTCAATTTAGTCATTTATTCATTTTCTTCTAAATGTGTTTATATATGTCTAATCATGTCTACATATGATTTTCTATGATTTTTTATCATCTACTATTGACCTAGAAGTATTCTGGTCTATAGAGACACTCTGTGTGAATTTTACATTTTTTACTCACTATTAGTTATTTTATTGACACACTGATGGAAACGGTTTCACCGATGAGAACGGTCACACTAATGCTAAGAACGGTCTCACCGATGACAACGGTCTCACTGATGACAACGGTCTCACCGATGACAATGGTCTCACCGATGACAACAGTCGCACCGATGACAATGGTCTCACCAATGACAACAGTCGTACCAATGAAAAGGGTCTCACCAATGACAACAGTCGAACCGATGACAATAGTATCACCGATGACAACTGTCGCACCGATGACAATAATCGCACTGATTAGAACGGTCGCACTAATGCTGATCAAATGACCTATCGATACCGATGTTGATCAAATGTCCTATCGATACCGATGCTGATCAAATGACCTACCCATACCAATGATGATCAAATTCCGTACCAATACTGATGCTGATAAAATGACCTACCAATATTGCTACGGATCAAATGACCTACTGATACTGATGCTGATCAAATGACCTACCAATACCGATGCTAATTAAAGACCTACCAATATCGATGCTGATCACATGACCAATCGATACCGATGGAAAATCAAATGAACTACCAATTTCATGACTCAACGATAGTCATGAAAACTATTTGAATTTATATTAACTCTTATTTAATTCTAATGGTCATATTTTCTTAATTTAATGCATCGTCTATTAATTAGTGGTGTTTTTTGGTTGTCAGGGAACCATATCTAGTACCTGTAAAAAATAAATCTTTCTTTTTTCCAGATATAAGGGAATAAAAAGGAAGATCTATCTACACTGATAAGATAAAGAGATGACACAAAGAATATACACATACAGAAACCCATAAGAAGACGAGGGCGTACATGTGTATGAAGCACCATGAAACAAAATAAGAACTTGAAGAGCACCTGTGAAAACTAGAGAGCTTCAATAAGATCATTTACCTAGAAAAAACACAAAATCCATGTTTCTGTGCCTACTGAATATCATATGTGCAAGGATGAATAACTACAATAGAGAAGAACAACGACACTCTGTTTTGTGTCATCATCACCAGAATGTACTCAAATAACTTCCAAAACATAAAAACGATTCCAGAACACATCTCTGATCACTCAAAGATTTCTAAACTCATTGTCCAGTTATTTTATCTATAGTGAACTTTTGTTTAACTTTTGAGCAGTGTGTATGCATCTATTTATTTAGACACACACTGACTCCTGGACTGGACTGGAGGATACTAAATCCTCACATAAAACTTCTTACACCTGATTTTATCCCACTGTGAATTGTGGAATAGGTCAAGTGTGACTTGGACATCCTGTGTGTTGTTGTTTTGTTTTTCCCACGTAGAACTGTGGTATAGGTATGAGGACCTGAACAATCTTTGTACTGCTGTAAAACCCTCGATCCAGGGTGTGGGTCATAGTTTATAAAAACTTTTTGAGAGGAATATGTCTCATCTTGAGACTGAACCTCTTGGTTAATACTGTTGTGCTTGTTTATTGTGTTTTAAACTATATTGTATATTCCGCTGCTAAGTACTTTAAATACAAATATTTTTTTAAAGTAACATTGATAGTTAAACTAGAAAGTGTTTATATTTATTGTTAAGCATTAGGATAGTTTCAAAAACTAATATAATATTCATATTAGATTAACTAGGAACTAATAAATATCTTGAGAACCTAACTGACCCTTTACTGTATTACAAATTCACTACAGTTTAGCTTGTTGTTTCAATTTGGGGGATTTTTAATTGAAATCTTTTTAACTGAAATTTTAATTAGAACTCAATTCACCCCCTCGTTATTATCCACTCTGACTAACATTTCCTATCAAAGGTTGTAATTAATAATGGATTTCCAAACACTCTATTTTTCAAATGTGATTTTTGTTGTATCTTAAAGATCTTAAATTTTTGTTAGTTCTAAATTATATCTCTTTAAATATATTTTCTAAAATCTAATTATAGACAATAGACTAGAAGGTGCAGCTACCAACAAGCCACATTTCTTTAATGGTGTTAATTATGCCCAATGGAAACTGAAAATGAAAATTCATTTAGAAAGTATGGGTTTTGATATCTTGACAACTATAGAGACTCATTATAAGATCCTAGAAACTGAAAGAACTACTTGGGATGAACCTATGTAAACTACATACAACAATAATTATAAGGCAATGAATGCATTGTATTGTACTTTAGGAGATGAAGAATTTAATCGAATATCTGCTTGTAAAATGGCTTATGAAATCTAGGATACTTTGGCTATTTCCCATGAGAGAACAACCAATGTTAATGAAATGAGATTGAATACCTGCATTATTAAATATTATAACTTTAAAATAAAGCCTAATGAACCTATTTATGAAATGTATCTCAGGTTCAATGAAATTGTAAATATGATGACCTCACTTGGAAAAGTTTTTCCTACAAAAGAACAAATCAGAAGAATACTAAGATGTATGCCAGAAAGAAGGACAGGTACATTAGTTTCAATAAGAGAATTGTGTGATATAAGTTCACTTCCTATTAAAGAGCTGATTGGTAAGTTAATGATGTATGAAGAAGAATTGAAGGTAAACAAATAGGATGATGATGAACCAAATAAGAAGTTAGTGGAATTTAAGTATACTACTTCAAAGAGAAAGGACAAAGAGAACATTTACCTACCTACTGAAAGCTCAACAAGTGATGGTTCAGATTCTGACAGCGATGTTGAGATGGCTCAGATAACAATACGATTTAAGAAGTTTTATAGAAATAAGAATTTTTTCAGAAATTCCAACAATAATGGAAATTATGACAACAAAGGTCATTAGAATAAAGATTTGAAAAGAACTGATAAAAGTGATGATATAGTCTGCTACGAATGCAAGTGGAAATGACATGTGAAAGCTGACTGCCTGAAGATAAAGTTCAAGAGGAAATATGACTATAAGGATATAAAATACAAGAATGATATGAATGAAACCTTGAGTGCTTCAGAAGATAGTTCAACTGATTCTGATTCAACTCAAGATGAAAAATCTCAAAAAGCTAATATGGGTTTCATGAAAAACACATTTGAGGTAACATTGGATACTCCTGCTTTAAATTCTTATTATTCTAGAGATGATTCTGATTCTGAAAACATGTCAAGTTAAGAGTTATTTGAATACTATAATATGTTATAAGATACCTACAATGATCTGAAGGATAAGTATCAAACCATAAAAAATAGCATGCTTTAACTAGGACTGTACAATATGCATTAGAAGTATAAAAGGAAAAGAATGCTCAACTATTAAAGGAGAATACCCAACATAAATTGTCTAATGAGAAACATAGAATAGATTTTGAGAAGTTCACGAATGGAATGAATATTCTAACTCAAATGCATGGAAAAAAGTTGCACCAAATTATACAACTGCTTTAGGTTATCAGCCTGGACAGAGACATCTTGTTAAGAATAGATTTATTCCTAAATCTGGACGGTTTGCTACTAGTTACAGTTTTGGAAACTCTTATGTCTCAACCATATTTTCACAGAGTTATAGCTCAAACAAAGTTTATATTTCAAAATATTTTGAATATATTGATTGTATGAAACCCATTAATCAAATCTGGGTACCAAAAGTTTTACTTGCTAACCTGTCTGGACCCAATAAAATTTGGGTACCAAAAACGTTTTCTGTTTAGACCTGTTTTGTAGGAGAATTGCTTGAAGAGTTCCTATAGGAATACATGGTACTTGGATAGTGGATGTTCAATACATATGATAAGAGACTTTTCATGTTTTAATAGCTTATTCATGTTTGATGGAGGACATGTCACCTTTGGTGATAATTCAAAAGGAAAAATCTTCAGCTTAGGCTAGAGTAGTAACATTGATTCAATTTAAATTTGTAAAGTTTTACTTTTTGATTGATTAAAATACAACCTGTAAAGTATTTATCAATTTTTTGATGATGGTTTTATTATTAAATTTGAAAATAATGCTTTTAATGTTTTTTATTATAAAAATACTTTTGTATTTACTGCCTTGAGAAATCAAAATGTATATGATGTAGCCTTGAATTCTATAGCTAAGAAGAATATTACTTGTTTAAATGCTTTTCATAAATAGTATTGGATTTGGCTCAAATGATTAGGACACTAATATATACATTCTCTTAGAAAAATGACTAGGAAGAACATAGTTGGAGACCTACCTAAACATGAATTCCCAGTTGATAAAGTTTGTAATCCTTGTCAAAAGGTAAAGCAACATAAATTTTATTTTAAATCAAAGAAAGCAGTTTCAACTTCTCAACCTCTTGAGTTGGTTCACATGGACTAGTTTGGACCTTCTAGAGTTTCTAGTTTAAATGGGAATCACTATGTCTATGTCTTAGGAGATGACTTTTCTAGATACACTTGCGTATACTTTCTTTCTCACAAAAGTAAAGATTTTTCTTATTTTATGAAATATTTCATGTCTGTAGAAAACCTAAGTTGACTAAAGATTAATACCTTGAGAATTAATCATGGTCGTGAGTTTGAATATCATGAATTTGAATCCTACTACTCACACAATGGCTATAATCACAACTTTTTTTCCACTAGGACATTTGAACAGAATGGTGTAGTTGAACAAAAGGAAAAGAACACTTCAATAAATTTAATGAACTACGCTCAATGAATATGATTTACCTATTTATTTTTTGGCTGAAGCTATCAATACAGCTTGTTATATTATAAATATATTCTTGATTAGACCTATTCTCAAAAATACCCCTTATGAACTGTGGAATAATAGAAAGCCTAAAGTTAGTTACTTCAGACTTTTTGGTTGAAAAGTCTGTAGTCTCAAAACTATGGATAATCTTAATAAATTTTCATCCAAGAGTGATGAATGAATATTTTTAGGATATTAAATTATGAGAAAATTATATAGAGTTATTAATAAGAGAACCAAATGTGTGGTAGAATCTGTTCACATAAAATTTGATTAAACAGATCCACATGAACCTAAGACCCCTCTTGAAAATCTTGAAGAATATTTTTCAATTCAAAATCTTAATGACAAAAATAGTGACCCTGTTTTCAAGACAACTTGTTCTGCAAATATTCTAGAATATGCTTCTAGTGAACCCGAACCTAGATAATAACAGGAAATTTCTTGTTATACCTTTACTAGATCAACTAGGATTCTAAAGAATCACCCTCTAGATGCAATTGTAGGTAACCTAGATAGAGGAACACAGACTAGAGCTTCTATAAGAAATCAGGTTGAACATCAAGCCATTCTTTCACAGATAGAACCTAAAAATATCAATGATGCAATCAATGATGAATTTTGGGTAATGGATATGCAAGAAGAGTTAAATCAATTTGAAAGAAATAAATTCTTGGAATTAGTAGCAATACCTAAGGACATCTTGACCATAGGTACAAAATGGGTATTGAGAAATAAATTTGATGAATCTGGAAACATCATTATAAACAAAGATAGATTAGTTACACAAGGTTATAATCAAGAAGATGGAATAGACTATGAAGAAACCTTTTCACATGTATCTAGATTAGAAGCCATTAGGATCTTACTTACTTATGCATCTCATCTGAATTTCATTTTATATCAAATGGATTTGAAAAGTTAATTTCTAAAAGGTTTTATAATTGAAGATGTTTTTGTTGAACAACCACATGGATTTACAAACAACCATTTTTAAAATCATGTTTTTAAACATTCTAAAGAATTATATGGTTTAAAACAAGCTCTAAGAGATTGGTATTACAGACTAACAATTTCCTTTATCTCTAAAAGATTTACTAAAGGAATTGCATATCCCACCCTTTTTATTAAAATAATATCTAAAAATATTTTAATTGTACAAATATATGTTGATGATATTATCTTTGGATATTCTAAAAATTATTTATGTACATATTTTTCAAAGATTATAGAAAATGAATTTGAAATGAGTTCAGTGGGAGAACTCAAGAATTTTCTTGGTTTTCAATTTTTTCAAAAGAAAGACGGTATTATTTTAAATCAAAGGAAATATATAAAGTATCATTTAAAATATTTTGGTTTGGATAGTAATAGGAGAAGTGACACACCTATGAGTACCACCTGTAAGTAGAAATATGATGAAACTGGGAAACAAGTTGATCAAACCAATTATAGAGGTATGATTGGAAGATTACTTTACCTTACTGCTAGTCGACCAAATCTCATGTTTAGTGTATGAATGTGTGAAAGATTTCAAGATAATCCTAAAATATATAATTTAACTGTTGTTAAAAGGATTTTCAAATATCTTAAACATACTACCAATTTAGGTTGGTTTTATCCAAAAGGGCAATCCTTTGACTTAATGAGTTATTCAGATGCTGACTTTGCTGTTTGCAAGTTATATAGGAAGAGAACATTTGGAACATGTCATCTTTTGGGAAAGTCCCTAGTATATTGGTGTAGTAAGAAACAGAACTTCGTTGCATTGTCTACAGCTGAAGTAGAATACATTGCTGCTGGTAGTTGTTGTGCACTGATTCTATGGATGAAACACACTTTTTTGGACTATGAATATCAATTTAGACATGTGTCTATAAATTGTGATAACACTAGTTCAATTGACATATCTAAGAATCATGTGTCTCACTCTTGGACCAAACCCATTGATGTCAGACATCACTTTTTCAGAGATAATTATCAAAAGGGTGAAATTTCTCTGGAATTTATTAACTCTGAACATCAATTAGCTGATATTTTCACAAAAAAAATTAAGCTCAAAAAGGTTATATTTTATTAAAAAATATTTAGGTATGATTGATCAGTGAAACCGATCAATGAAACCGATCAATGAAATCGATCTGTGAAACCGATATGTGAAATTGATCAGTGAAACCGATCAGTGAAACCGATATGTGAAACAGATCTATGAAACCGATATGTGAAACCGATAAGTGAAACCAATCTTTACTACAGTTTGAATTATACAGTATAAGAAATTGTTAGTGTTTGTCAAAACGATGTTGTTTTACTTAATTGTTATTATTTTTTATTATTGTAACCATAAATGATAAAAAATATGACGCGTGACTATTTCGTTTTTTAAAACTGTTGACCTTCAATCTCTTTCTGAAATCTAATTTTTCTAAATATCAAACCTTTTGAACCCTTCCAACCAATCAAAATTCTTGAATCTCCAAATGGAAAATAAAAATTGACAAAGCAAGGAATCTAAAGGTTCCTCTCCTATGAAACATGCTCATGGAGAATCAAGCAGCATGAATCAAAGGTTTGTGAACCTGGAGTTGGAAACTCGGGTGGTCATCGCAGAAAAGGAAGTGAGTTCTGAATGGGTGTTAACCAGTAAGTCTGCACTTTTAAAATTATTGGAGATTCAAGGATGGAAAGACTGGTTCTGTGATAATAACCGAGTCTACTACCTTAAGATAGTACATGATTTTTATCTGAACCTAAATATTGTATTGGATGGAGTAGAAGTTGTGAGATTATCTTCAGTGATCAAAGGGAAGAAGATAACTTTTTCATCAAAGAAATGGGTTGAATGTTTGGGGGTACTACATAATAGTAGATATGAAGATTACACTATTAACATTCCTCCTATGACGGAATATTTTTCTTATGAGCTTGCTCTAGAGATGTTGACTGGTAAGTCTAAATCCAGAAGAATAACAGCTGGTGAGTTATATGGAGAAAGTAGAATCTTGTTTAAGTTTATACACCACCAAATCTGTCCTAGAAGAGGCGATTTTGCTGCTCTAAAGTATCAAGATCTTTTCTTGTTATTTTTATTGATGAATGGTGATAAGATCAACTTGTGTAGATATATTACTGTTCATATTGCTGAGATGGTAAATCCATCAAATAATTATACAACCTTGTTCTATTCTAAGCAAATCCCTGTCGTACTAAAGTTTTTAGGGTGTGTTGAAGATGGAGATGAGTGTATATCATCAAGATGAAGATTTTTTATTTATAAGGATATATGAAAAAGAATAAAAATCAGCTGGAATCCATGGAAGAAGGCATGGGTTGCTGATGAAGATAAGTTGTATGACTCCTTTAATCCTTATGACCATTATAAGAGACCAAAAGGGATGAGATATCATGGTGGAAAACACGATGAGGAAGTTGTTCATTTTGGTGAGGAAGAGGATACAAAAGATCTTACGGACAATGAAGAGTCCAAAAATAAGGAAACAGGGGAAGCTAAACCTAATGATGATGTGGATACTGAAAAGGAACCCGATTCACCTCTTGACGATAGGATTGATTATGATACAGTAAGTCCTAAGAAAAAAAGAATGGAATTTGGACCAGCTAGTCCACCTCTTAAGTCATCTGAGTTGGAACCCCTTTTAGGTGATGAAAAAGAAGATGATACTGAAGTATCAAATTCTGGGCAGTATGAATCCAGTATCAAAGTTAGTACCAAAGAAGCTTCAGAAAACAATAAGGGACATGGCAATAGTGATGATGGGTATAATGGTAATGATGGTGATGATGATAATGATGCAAGTTATCAGCCAGTGGATGATCATAATGTAATCCAAGCAGATCCACAACCTCATTTAAATGAGCAAGAAACTGTTCTTGATACTAAAAGGACAATACAGATAGAGATTGATGTAGGTGATGACATCTCACATGAGAATTCTGGAAAAGATGATTTTGTAAAGCCTCAGTATATCTCATGTAATGTTGTATGGGAGGAAAACCTAGGTTATGTGGTTCTTGGTTTGGATTATTTAGAGGAAGAGGAAGAATAAGTTCATATATCTCGGGTAATACATCCAGTTAAGGCTATACCAGTTGCTGAGAATGTGCAAGTGACAACATAAAGTCCTGGTCCTTCAGTTCCATGATCTGATTTTGACAGATTTAAAGATGAGTTGCTCCACGAATTTAGAGAGACAATAAAGGAGGAATTGTCTAATTCTCCAGGTCCTACTCCTTTGAATTTATCTAAGGCTTCTATGGATGCTTTAACTCAAAGAGTGGTAAGTATTATTAAGCCAGACCTATGAAATACTGGTGAGATGATTGGAATACATATTACCGCTCTAAATCAAGTGCTCAATAATTTGAGAAGTGGTTTAGTATCTCTGTCAGGTGAATTTAGATCAACCATCAATATTATGATGCATGTTTTGTGAAATTTGATAGAACACCTAATGAAATATGATTTGAGAAAATTGAAAGATGTGATAACTCAGATTGTTGCTCCAGTTAGCTCCTCCAAAGTGTCCAAGATCAATGGTCATGAGATGAATGCCTTAAAAGAGGGTACAAAATAAGAATTGGCAGCTTTTGGACAGATTCTGGAATTGGACTCTGAAAAAGATAAATGAAATAGTGATCATAATCACAAGATGGTGACGCTGTATTCAGATGATGCTACTAAGGCATAGAAATAGATCAATGAAAACGTGGATCGCTATTTTTATAAAATTTATAACATGCATAAGTTGAACCATCAGTTTATAGTCTTGGCTGAAAATTTAAGGCTTCCTCCAATCACTCAAGCCTTTAAGTCTCAGGATCAATAGTTGAAGGATTTTATTCCCACTTTGGAGAGTTTCATGTAAAACAAAGATGACTTTGAGAAGGCCATGAAATATGGTGGTGAATTAATTCGGGATTTTATCAATCTTCTCATACCATATCTTCATGTGCAAGACAAGTAAATTGTTCTTCCTACTACTGATCCTCTCAGTCCATCCTGTGTTGTTCCTGGTCAGATATTAGTATCTCATGCTCTATCCAATATTTAGCTAGTCATTCAGCTGCCGCCTTCTGGAAGATCTTCTACTCAATAGCAAGTGACCTTAGCACCCACTATGCTACCAGCCTGAGCTGTGCTACCTCCTCTCTCCATCCGGCCAGATCAACCTTCCACCAAACCACCATCTGGCCCATCCATTCCTCCCTTTTCCAAAGGGAATGCTCCTATGCACCCCATGAAATAGTCGTGTCTATTGTTTTTTATAGAGTGTCTTTTCCTTGTACCTTTGTTTTGTATCTGTTTCCTATACCTCTCTCAGATGTTATTTTACTGGAACCTTCTTATTTTTAATCCTTTGTTGTCTCCTCTTATTTTTGATATTCCCAAAGGGGGAGAACACGTATATATTTCTAAGGGACAAACATGTATATGTATCTAAGGGGGAGAAAAGTGTATATATGAGCAAGGGGAAATATTTATATAAGCTCTAAATACACTTTAAGCTCTCACGCCATGATATCGTTTAAATATTCTTTTTACATAGGGGATGCATACTGAATTTATATATTCAATTTACATAGGGGAATCATACTGAATGTTTTGTCATTTATCCTTTTCTTTTATGCCATACATTTGTGATTATCAAAAAGGGGGAGATTGTTGAAATCTCTGTGTAATAGTTATTTTAATAATCACAGATCATTGTTTTATATATGTCAATTTTGTAATTTATTCAATTTGTTCTAAATGTGTTTATATATGTCTAATAATGTCTACATGTGATTATCTATGAATTTTTATGGTCTACTATTGACCTAGAAGTATTCTGGACTATACAAAAACTCTGTGTGATTTGTCTTTTTCATCACCATTAGTTATTTTCTTGAGGAACTGATGACAAAGGTCGCACCAATGAGAATAGTCACACAAATGCTGAGAATGGTCTCACTAATGACAATGGTCTCACTTATGAAATTGGTCTCACCGATGACAACAGTCTCACTGATGAAAACTATCGCACCGATGACAACGGTCTCACCGATGACAATAGTCGCACAAATGAAAATGATCTCACCGATGAAAACAGTCGGACCGATGACAACGGTCGCACCGATGAGAACGGTTTCACTAATGCTGATCAAATGACCTACCGATACCAATGCTGATCAAATGACCTACCGATACCAATGCTGATCAAATGACCTACCGATATCGATGCTGATCAAATGCCCTATCAATACCGATGCTGATCAAATGACCTACCGATACTGATGCTGATCAAATGACCTACTGATACTGATGATGATCAAATGACCAACCGATACTGATGCTGATGAAATGACCTAACAATACCAATTCTGATCACATGACCTACTGATACCGAGGAAAATTCAAATGACCTACTGATTTCATGACTCACTGACAGTCAGGAAAACTGTTTGAATTTCTATTAACTCTTATTTAATTCCAATGGTCATATTTTCTTAATTTAATGCACTGGATAATAATTAATGTTGTTTTATGGATGTCAGGGAACCATACCTAGTACCTGTCAAAAATAAATCATTCTTGCATTCAGATCTCAATGAATAAAAAGGAAGATCTATCTTCACTAAAAAGACATCGAGACGACACAAAGAAAATACACAGATAGAAATACATAATAAGATGAGGTTATACGTGTGTATGAAGCACCACAAAACAAAATAATAACTTGAAGAACACCTATGAAAACCAGAGTGCTCCAAGAAGATCATTTACCTTGAACAAACTCAAAATCCAAGTTGTTATACCTACTGAATATCATATGCACAAGGCTGAATAACTGTAGCTAAGAAGAACAACGATAGTCTGTTTTGTGTCATCCTCACCAGAACAGACTCAAATAACTTCCACAACATCCAAACGTGTCCATAGCACATCTGCAATCACTCAGAGCATTCTAAACTCATTGTCCATTTATTTTCTCTGTAGTGAACTTTTGTTTAAATTTTGAGCAGTGTGTGTGTATCTGTCTATTTAGACACACACGGACTCCTAGACTGAACTGGGGAATACTAAATCCTAACATCAAACTTCTTACACCTAATTGTATCCCACTATGAATTTTGGAAGATGTCAAGTGTGACCTGGACATCCGGTGTGATGTTGTTTAGTTTTCCCACGTAGAACTGCGGTAGAGGTCTGAGGACCTGAACAGTCTGTGTACTGTTGTAAAACCCTCAATCTAGGGTGTGGATCGTAGTTTATACAAACTGTTTGATAGGAATAAGTCTCATCTTCAGAATGATCCTCTTGGTTAATCCTGTTGTGATTTTTTATTGTGTTTTAATCTATATTGAATATTCCACTTCTAAGTACATTAAATACAAATCTTTTTTTAAAGAAACATTGATAGTTAGACAAGAAAGTGTTTTTATTTATTGTAAAGCATTATGTTAGTTTCAAAAGCTAATCTAATCTTCAGAATAGATTAACTGAGATCTAATCAATCTCTTGAGAACCTAACCGACTCTTTACAATATTAAAAATTCACTACAGTTTATCTTATTGTTTCAATTCGGGGGATTTTAAATTGAAATATTTTTAACAGAAATTTTAATTGGAACTCAATTCACCCCCTCTTGAGAATCCACTCCAACCAACACATTTTAAAATCCCTTTGGATTTCCCTTCCAAATGAAACATGTTTTAAAAAAATACAACATAGATAAAATAAAGAAACATGGTCCAAGGAATAACATTCTCCATATTTCCAACATGGAATAATAAGATTGTGCATAAATAGAATCACCATATAATCAAGTCTCAAGAATAAATGTTCATAAACCACATGATATCAAATAACAATGGAATGAATCAAATTCAAAAGTATATAAACCAATCTTGCATGATTAATGTGAACTGATGGATCTATTCATTAGGGCTATCATGAGTTAGCCTAAACAATTTTTCTAGACAGCTAAGAGATATTAAGAACTCTCATGGTCTCCCTCAGGCCCAAATCCATGAGCTCTCATGGTCTCTCAGCTACCAATATGGAATCTCTCAAGGTCTTCCTACCCAAAGGCTCTCACAGTCCCTTGGAGAAAAATATATATGCTCATACGGAATTCTCTCTAATGGATTATATGACCTCTCGAACAAACCAAAAAGTAATGTCATACAGTCTTCCCTATAAAATATCACACATTCCCTCAAACTAACCCATCACTCACATACTAGTTTACCCATGGGTTACTCCATGCCAACACAACCTCAATCTAGTGCCTATATCAAATGAGATATGTAATTAGAACTTTCACAAAAAACATTCCCATTTTATCAAAATACCTATCCCAAGGTAAAATAACTTCGAAAACCATTTTAGAAATACTTTTTAAACCAAAAAACCTCTTGAAGAAAGTTTAATAAACACTGAGTGTGAAATAAGACACACCCATTTGGAAAACCCCAATTAAGAACCCAAATTGACAAACCAATTTATTAAGCACATATAACATGGAATACACATCAATAATTAATGATTTAAATGGAAAATTGAAGAATTAAAATCAAAGGATATTATAGATTTAAATTTATTCCATGGAGAACTCCAATAAATAGATACACCTACATTGAATTCAGGCCCAACATTATCTCCAATGACGATGACCATCCAAATGAGGTAAAATAAGATTCACAAACCTGAGCTATAATAAGACAAAAAAAATTCACATTACATACCCTATATTTTTCCAAAATCTCCCCAAGGGCACTAAACATCAACAAAATGTAAGAAAAAGAAATAAGAAGAGAGAAGGAAAAAAGAAATCCCAAATGATTTAGACTTACCTCAAGATAAATCACCATGAAATCAAGAAAAATTCACCACAAAAGGAGAGGGAGACTCAACCACCAAAGATAAAGGTCCATAAATGAGGGGAGAAATAAATGAGGGTCAAACCTCTTAAATTTGATTGGAGTTTTTATAAAACACACTTTTTTAGTGACCAAGATAGGCCTGTTTGATTTGGCCGCATGGTTAAGAAATCCATCCTCGAACTATGTGGGTTCTTGTCCCTAACTATAAATGGGCTACACAGTTACCCCTAGGTATTGCATATTTTGTAAAAACATTTTAAAACCATGTAGAACCCCACTATTACCCTCAGTATCCCCCTCATATAGTTATCTAAACATTTAGTGAAACCATGAACTAATCATGCTTCCTGGTTTTTCCTACCAATAAAATCCCCATTTTCAACCCTAGACACCCAAGAAATTCAACAAAGATCCAATAGGTAAATACAACTCATTCTAGTACATTAATGACTATCAGAAAATCCCGACCATGCCAATTTAATACCCTATAAATCTTCGGCATTTACTAGATAAAAACAGGTGAGGACATTTATCCCTCACCCAACCTTTCTGATCCCATGTCTCATGACTATCAACTCCATTTTGTTAGATGACACATACTAACATGATCTATTTTCTACAGATCACCTTTTTTGATGATCTATGATACGAACATGTGGCTCCACCATGTTTGTGTTAGGATATCACACCAAATATCCCCACACCAACAAATGATATGGGTTAAGATGGAATCTCTTTAGTTATGTAACATGAAAGAATTCATGGATCGAGGTTAGTTATAGTGGAAAATCCAACTGATAGGATACCTTTCAAATATTCTCTACAAAAAAAAAGAACACATATATTATGCAACTAATTTCCCTTAATTTCCAAAATGATGATGTCCCAGCCAAAAGGATACCCTATGAAACACCCAATCACAAACCTAAAACACTAATGGATGTTGAAAATGGTCATCATAAGACTTGTAGTGAATTTGAGTTATTTCTAACAATTTTTGAATCATCTAAATAGTCTCTATCATCACTTATATTAGGCTTAGACCTACCATGGAATGTTCACACACCTTAGTCCAACACAATAAGGATTGGCTTTGCAACCCATATAGCCCCTCAAATAGGGATATCTGAATCGAGGCTTGATAACTGGTATTATAATAGAACTTATAATAAATATGTTCATATCCCACAGATTTCTAAAATTAAGCATACATTCCCACAACTTATCCTTGAGAGTCCGGATTTTTCACTGGGACGGAACATTCTTTATTTTATTATACATGGTGCTCAGCCTCAACTGAGTTCTTAAATTCACCTTGAGTGTCACACCATAACCATGGATTTTATCTTACTTTATTCATTCCATAACATTGGTTCTTTTCATCTATGTTTTTTCTGAGATACTCGTAATATTTTTTGATTTTTTGAGCTTTCAAGTGGTTCTTGGCCCTCTATATGGTTTGATAACTATTTAATTCAAGCTATGCAAGGCCAAAGTAAAACTATGCAGTGTGTGGTTTGTTTCTAGGACAAATCCCATGGATTCAGCATGGTTAGAGGAAACTGTGTGGAATGCATGAAGAATGGATCTTTCATTTGACAGAGCTAAGTTTCAAGGTTGGTGTATAGTTTCCCAAATCAGGTTTCCAGCCTATGCATGTGCCCATTCTATTTAGTAGGGTGTGCATGATTGGTACGTGATTTGGAAAACCATGAAACATTTGTAGGTTCATTAAAAAGTGGTAATTAATATTTTTACCTTCCCCCTTTTAAACCCCTTTCAGATCTCCTCTCATATTTTTTGACCTAGCCACACCATGGATCTCCCAAAACCCCTCTACCTGGCTCTCCAACCTCCATGTTTGCTCCTCCAAGAATCTAATACAACGAACCAATCTTTTGTTAATGAAAACTTATATTGATCTAATTAAATTTTTTATTATGTAAAACAGATATATAAAACATATGAACCTCCTTGGTTTTGAGTTTCTGGATTTTTAAAATACCATTAATAATTGTTACCATTGCTAATATAGTCATTGAATAGTGATCACATAATTAGTATAAGTACAGGGCTTTAAGAAATCCAATTTACTCAGAAAAAGGTAGTGATGGCCTCATCCAGTAGAATATCTCCATACAAAGCCAATTTTTCAGATCATATAAAGGAGGTAGCATCACTGGGCTTCAATCTTAACCAATACCAAGCCGAGCTTCAACATATTAATCTTTAACATAACATGTTATCGGATAAGTGGATGTTAATACAGATTACCACCTGAGCGATATTATTCGTCCCGCCCCAAGAGTCTGTCACCATCGCTCCCCTTACCCTTAAAACTTATGTGAGTCTTATAAGTGGGTTTGTTATAATAATCTAGAACTATGATAATGTGCATTTCTTTTGTATAAAGAATATACATTCATTTTATCATTGTTACTTTGTAAGTAATTTTTAAAGCACAAATAGTATTTTTAATTAATATTCAAATTAAATTAAGACATATATTTTGTTAAATTAATGGATTTTTTAATTAAATAATATTTTAATAAAATATTATTACATAATTAATTTTTATTAAATATAATTTGTCATATAATTTTTATGAATACAATTGTAAATCTTATTTGAAACCCATTTTTTTCAAAACCCATGAATTTTTAATAAATGTCAGTTTTTATTTTAAATGTAAAAATGATCATATTTAGGAAATTATTTAGATAAAATGAATATTATTGTGGTAATTATAAATTTTAAATTATCCAATAATTAATTTTTCATAATTTTCTAAGATAGTTTATTTTTTGGTTAAAAATTAAATACAGTTTAAATATATAATGTGTTTATGACATCATAATGAATCAATAGTGATGTAATAAAATACTATAAAAGGTATATTTGGAAATATTATTTTTTAACTTTAAAATAATTGGATTTTATATTTGTTTGATTTATTTTAAAATTCCTTAGTGGACCCTTCATGACTTATAAAATATTTTAACATGTTAAACTGATTTTCATGTGAGTGTGACTCACCTCCACATAAGCAAGCCAAATATTTTAATATGTTTGGACATTAAACCTATAAAATAAATTTTTCCCATCAACTTTGGCAAAAACAACGGGTAGAAACCATGTTATGGTTTGTGGTTTTGATTATTTTAATTCGTAGTTTCCAAAACCTAAATAATAAAGAAGTCCCTCTATTTTTCAATATAAACCCACCCAAGCTCTCACTTCTCTTCACTAAAAACCATTGGACCACGTCCCTACTCATCCTTACACTCTCTAAAATCCTCCCAAGGTGCCCTAAGCTCCCAGGAAGCCTCTCAAAACCCCCTCCCAAGCCTTTGGGATCACACATCCAAGTAAGGGATTTCTTCCTTTCTCATTTTGTCCAAGTTTCTTTATATTGTTTTACCATTGTATTTTCAATTAGAAATGTTGGGGTATTATTTCAAACCTCCCCCATAATTCCATCCTTATATTTGAGTGATGATATACATCTTTCTCTCTCATTAATCCCTCCCATGTACACCCATTTCCATGTCAAAATTGCACCACATTTCACCAAGCCAAATCATCATGTAGTGAATACCATGCCCATTTCTCTATCAAGGGTATTCACCTTAATGAATATATATTTATTGATTATATAATTTCATGTATGTATTCCTCATTCATTTATCATGAAATAAATTATTATGTTTAATTATTCCTTGTTATATGATCCATGTGGCACACTTATGCAAGAAATGAAATGTTTATAAAGGGTGTGCCCTGATGGAGCTCCAATGCATTGGGTAAAGAAAAGTATCATGATACACCATGTGAAATGAGAATTTACTCATGTTAATTAAAGTTAAATGAGGAATTAATCATGATAATTCACGTGCAATGGGGGTTTACTCTATGATAATTCAAGTGAAATGTGGGTTTACTCATGCTCAATGTGCAATGATCCTTGGCTCATGCTAATATAATGTTAAATGTTGTTTCCACATCTCCATGTTGTGATAATCATTATATATCATTCTTTTATGTTCATTTTTCTATTATTCACCATTGATATACCTATTACGTAACATTTTTTTTATTTTTCATTTATGCCATGTTTACTCCCTTACTGTGCTTTATAGATCACCCTTTTTATGTGTTTCCTCATGTTATTCCATGCAATACTAAGTATGAAAAAATGTTGTGGTCATGTAAAAGATGTTTTCCGTAAATATGTTGTATTTTTATTTCATAAGTGGTCATTTAATGTTCCTAATTTTACCATGAAACTATACCTCTCTATCCTCAAAGTGGTCTTAAGTGCATGTTTTTGTAATAAATCATGTTTAAGTGTGTAATAAATAGCAGGGTTGTTATAGTTGGTATCATATGATAGGTTTCTCTTTTTTAGGGATTAGGAGTATAAACCCCTAGTGATAGAATTAGGGATAATACTAAGTATAATAAAAACATCCCAAATTTTTTTGAGTATAGAGTAAGTCATTTATCAAGAAAATACATCCCTTTTTAGATACGAACAAGAATAGGTGGATCTGGCATAGTTGTATCAATTGGTAAAACCCGAAAACACCGCATTGATATAGAATATAATGGGAACTGGTGTATAAAAACGGGACTTGATACACTCTTGGTTTGACACTCCTGAGGGATATTCTTTGGTAAATTCATATGAATTATATGTACCATTATTGAGGGAATAAAACAATTCCCCTAAAAATATAGGTTGGGAAGTAGATCATGGATAACATAGATTAAAGCCTATAACATCATATGTTATTGAAATAAATTTAATTTATAAGTCATCCTTTTTTGTCATTGGATTACCCTTTATGTATTACCCCTAACTTTCCTTTTATTCCAGGAAATGGTCGGTAATATGAGGACTCAAGCTAAAAACTGATTCGATGATCAATGTGCTAACTGTTCTAATGAGATGCCCAATCTAATGAGAGCGGAATTCAAAAACTATATCACGATACTCACTCAGTTAACTCATGTTTCAAATAAAAAACATTGTTCAAGAGGATCATTCATCCCCCTAAGAAATAACAAGACACAATTGAGAGATTCATGAGAGAAAGGCCTACTACTTTTAATGGATCATCTGATCCCTCAATTGCTGAACAATTCATCAACTACATTGAGGAGATCTTCTCCATCCTTCAATGTTCCGAACAAGAGAAGGTTTTTTTGGATGCTTTTCGTATAGAGGGTGAAGCTGATAAATGGTGGAAATTGATAAAAAAAATTCCATAGGAAGATATTGAGGTGTTGGAATGGAAGTATTTCTAGAAAATATTTTTCTCACACCCTCTAACTTATGATGGAAAGGGACTTAATTTCGTAAAAAACGATGAATCCATTGAAATTTATAGGTAAAATTTCAAAAGTCTTGCATGATACACCTCCGGCTTTGTCATTACCCTTGAATGAAAGGTGCACTTCTTTGGTGGGATAAAACCTATCTTATGGGAACCCCTAGTGATCCGTTACTTTAATAGCTATGAGAACATTGTCTGATGTGCCCTCAAAGTTGAAATGGAGATAGAAGAATATCAGGGGTATTACGAGGATAATAAGCGTAATTTGGACCTTAATTTTGGTAGTCCGATCGATACATCTAATGGTTATAAAAAATTATAGCATCCCACTTTCCAATGGCGGAGAAAGAAGCACCCTAAAAATTACTTGAATGTGATGAGGAAATGCTTTAGGTGTGTAAGATAAGGGCACCTTACCATTAACCATTGTAAAGTAAAACCCAGTGCTGCGAGAGAGAAGAAGAATACTCTATTCGAACCTCAACACATTGTTCATTGCTTAAACTGCAAAGAACCTGGGTACTTTGTAAAATAGTGCGCTAATACAAGGGTTTTGTTAGGCGACCAATAACCTCCAAGGTAGTAAGGGAGATCTTTTTTCGTCACTGCTGTTGAAGAAAACCCCTCCAATGAATTAGTGATAGGTATGATAGTTATTCATTCAAGAATAGAAAACATACTTTTATATTCTAGTTATATGCATTCTCTTATACCATGAATGTTTAGTAGAACAATCCCAACACCACCAAAAATCATAGAAGTAAATATGTTGGTGAGAATGGAAAATAGGTAAATCATTGCAGTCCATGAATATAACTCCTCCCCTACCACAATTTGTGGATTGAACATCCTGAAGAACCTCTTCATACTCCTTCTAGTTTAATTTGTTGTAATTCTTGGCATGAATTGGCTTTACCAATATAAATCCAACATGATTTTCCCTGAGAGGGTAATCACTCTCTATATGGAAAATAGACCCACTGATTATATACAAATGAAAGGATTAGGATGAATCTTCTTTAGCACCATCATCACAAGTGTGGATATTACTGCCCTATGATCATGTCTATCTTGCTCAGATGATTGAGTATAAGGAAGAAACCATCCTTGAAGACATGACTATTGTGAGAGAATTCACTGAAGTGTTTCTTGAGGAATTTTACGATATTCCTATTAGAAGAGATGTTGAATTCTCGGTTGATCTTATACCTGGGGAATTGCCAATATCCAAGACTCTGTATAGAATGGATTTTGCGGAGCTGGAGGAGCTAAAGAAATAACTACAATAGAATCTGTATGAAGGGTTTATATGCCCAATTGCTTCACCATGGGGTGCACCAATCCTCTTCGTCAAGAAGAAGGATGGATCAATACGCCTTTGCATTGATTATCATGAGCTCAACAAGATCATGATAAAGAACTAGTATCCTCTAACAATAATTGATGAATTGTTCGATTAGCTATGTTGATCGAAATACTTCTTCATAGTGGATCTAAATTCGGGATATTACCAAGTAAGGGTGAAGAAGGAGGATATCTCCAAGACAACTTTTCGTACAAGATACCAGCACTATTAATTCATAGTAATTCCTTCCAGACCCATTAATTCTCCAAAAATCATCATGGAATTGATGAATATAGTATTTAGGTATTACTTTGAAAACATTTTGGTAGTATTTATAGATGATATTCTAATATACTAAAAAACCATGGTGGGGCATGATGACCATATAATCACTATACTAAAGACCTTGAAAAAAGATAATATCTATGAAAATTATAGAAACTGTGAGTTATAATTGAAGGAGGTATCATTCTTGGGTCATATCATCATAATAAATGCGATATCTGTGGATCTATCCAAGAAAAATTCAATTAAGTGATGGTCAAGGAAAACATTGGTGACAGATATCCATATCTTCATGGGGTTATCTGAATATTATCGCTGATTTTTGAGAAATATATCATTATTTTCAAACCCTCTTTCCAAGATAACTAAAAAGGGAGTCAAGTTTTCTTGGAGTGATAAATGTGAAGATAGCTTCAAGTAGTTGAAAAGGGGGCTTATCACTATGCCAATGCTCACACTACCCACAAGTGTATGACTTTTTGTGGTATTCAGTGATGCTTCAAAGAAGGTAATGGGTTGTGTGTTGATGAAAAATGAAAAATTCATTGCCTATGCTTCAAGAAAATTGAATGTTCACGAGTAAGACTATCCAATACATGATCTGGAGTTAGTGGCATTAATATTCTCTTTAAAAATTTGGCGACAATACCTCTTTGGCAAGAAGTGTGAAATATATACAGGTCACAAAATCCTCAAGTATTTTTTCACATAGAAAGAGTTGAACATGTACCAATGAAGATGGTTAGATCTGATCAAAGACTATGACATCTCAATCCATTACCACCCTGGGAAAGATAACAAGGTGGAAGATGCTCTATGTAGAAAGGACCCAAAAATTATATCATTAATGAGAATTGAAAATGATCATATCTTCTTATATTTGATGAAGGTGGACATGGGAATCATAAATAATGGAACATCATCAATCCTTTCATAAATTATTTATCAACCGTCTCTTTTGGAATGGTTAAAGGATGCTCAAAAGGATGATGTGGGAATTCAGAAGAAAGTGGAAACTATCAAAAAAGGGAAATCATTGGGGTTCAATATTAATGGTGAAGGAATTGTGATATTTGAGTCAAGACTATGTATTCCATAAAATTTCGATTTAAATAAAGAACTTTTATGTGATGCACATAGTTTGAATTTCTCTATCCACATAGGAAAGACAAATATGTATTGAGATCTCTGAGAGAATTATTAGTGGGATAACATGAAGAAGGATATCGATGAGTATACATCAATGTTCTATGTAAGTTAGCATGTGAAGGCTAATAGGAATAAGTAAAATCGGATAATGAAACTATTACCCATACCAATATGAAAATGGGAGAACATCACTATAGACCTTGTCACCAGACATTCGAATACATCCAAAGGAAACAATGTTATCTGGGTTGTTGTGGATCGTCTTACAGAGACTAAACACTTTATTTATATTCAATAGGATTTCTCATTGAATCAAATGGCACAGATATACATTAGAGAAGTGACAAGGATTTATTAAGTACCACTATCTATTGTATCTGATCAATATCCAATATTCACATCTATATTCTAGAAGAGTCTCCAACATGCTCTGAATACTTATCTAAACATTATTATGGCTTATCATCCACAAAATAAAGGCCAATCTGAGCGAACTATCCAAGAACTTGAGGATATGATGTGAGATTGATCAATGGACCTCAAATGAGGATGGGATAACCTTTTTCCTCTTGATGAGTTATCTTACAATAATAGTTTCCACTCAAGCATCCAAATGGATCCTTATGAAGCCCTTTATGAGAAGAGGTTCAGAACACTGACATGTTTGGATGATGTTGGGGAGTGAAAAATCCTAGTTCAGGAAATGGTTGAAGAAATGGTGGAGAATGTTAAGACCATCCAACATAACATTAAAGTTTCTTAGCGTCCATAAAGATCTATTATGATAACCCTCGATGAGACATAGAGTTTTGGTGACATGGTATTCCTCAACAAATCACTATAAAAGAGAGAAATGAGATTTGGGAAGAAGGGAAAGCTTATTCCAAGGTACATCGGACCTTTTTAGATCCTTGATCAAATTGGAGCACTGACATATCAACTAGAACTCCCACAAAACCTATATCAAGTACATGACGTATTCTATGTATCACTCTTGTGGAAGTACATACCTAAACCATCACATGTACTCAATTCAAAGGTGGTACCATTAGAGAATGACCTCTCATGTGAAGAGAAGTTGTTGAAGATCCTAGATCATAGGGAAAGGGTTCTAGGAAATAAGACAATGCCCCTCATGAATGTTCTGTGGGAAACCAAAAGTTTGAGGAAGAAACATGGGAACTAGAAGAAGAAATGATGCAAAGTTACTCACATTTGTTTTAGTGTGAGAAAAGGAAATTTTTAAGGTGGAATTATGTAAGGGGGTAAGATTGTAACAACCTAATATTTTATTAATGAAAATTACCCTTTATCTAATTAAATGTATTATTATGTAAAATGGATATATAAAATATATGCAGTTCCATGGTTTTGTGTGTTTGTATTTTTAAAATACTATTATGAATTATTACCAGTGCTAATATAGTCATTGAGTGGTGATCACATGAATTGTATAAATATTGGGATTTAAAAAATCATATTTACTCAGTCAAAGGAAGAGATGACCTCATCTAGTAGAATTTCTCCATACAAAGCCCATTTGTCAGAGCTGAAAAAGGAGGTAGCCACACTGGGATTCTCTCTTAACCAATCCCAATCTACGCTTTAACATGTTATGCTTTAACAGAACCGCCTATGAGAGAAGTGGATGTTAAAAGAGATTACCGCTCGAGCGATGTTATCCGTGTCACCCCATGAGTTTGTCACCATCACACACCTTACCCTTAGGTATTATGCGAGGGTTATAATGGGTTATGTAAAAATAACCTAGCACTATGTTCCTGTTTCATTACTTTTGTATAAACAATATACATTCATTTTATCATTTTTACTTTGTATGTGATTTTTAAAGAACAAATAGTATTTTTAGTTAATATTCAAATTAAATTGAGAAATATTTTTTGATGAATTAATGGATTTTTGAATTAAATGATATTTTTATAAAATATTATTACTAAATTATTTTTATTAAATATAAATGATCATGTAATTTTATTGAATAAAAATGTATTTTTTATTTGAAAACTGTTTTTGTCAAAACCCATGAATTTTTAATAATTATCGGTTTTTATTTTTGAAGTAAAAATGAACCTATTTAGAAAATTATTTATATAAAATTAATATTATTTTTGGAATTAGGATGTCAAAATTATCCAATAGAGAATTTTTCATAATTTTATGAGACTATCAAAGTTTTGGGTAAAAATTCAACACCATTTAAATATATAATTTTTTATGACATCATAATGACCCAATAGTGATGTAATAAAATAATATAAAAAGTATATTTTTCCATAATAAGTTTTACCTTTAAAATAAAATGATTTTAGATTTGTTTGATTTATTTTACACTGCCTTAGTGTACCCTCCAAAACTTATAAAATATTTTAACTTTTTATAAATATTTCCATGAGAGTGTGACTAACCTACACATAAGCAAGGCTAATATTTTAATAAGATTGGCCATTAGACTTATACAAAGATTTTCCACTCCACTTAAGAAAAATCCATGTGATGGTTTTTGGTTTTGATTAGTTTAATGAGTAGTGTCCAAAACCTAAATAATAAAATATTACCTCTGTTTTTCTATATAAACCCACCCAAGATCCCACGTATATTCACTCAAAACCCTTGGAGAACGTCCCTAATCTTCCCACCATTCTATGTACTCCTCCAAATTCACCTCAATATCCTATGAATCCTCTCTCAAGACCCTTCCAAGCCTTTGGTATCACACTTCCAAGTAAGGGATTTATTTCTTTCTCATTTTTTTCAAGTTTATTTATATTTTTATACCCTTGTATTACAAATTACAAATGTTTCAGTATGATTTTTAACCACCTCATATATCCATCCTTATTTTTGGGTGATGAGATACATCTTTCTCTCTCATGAATCTCTCTCATGTACACCCATTTCCATGCCTAAATTGCATCACGTTTCTCCAAGCCAAATCATCGTATAGTGAATACCATACCCATTTCTCTAACAAGGGTATTCACCTTTATGCACATATACTTATTGATTATATAATTTCATGTATGTATTCTAAATTCCTTTATCTTAGAATAATTGATGATGTTGAATTTTTCTTTCTAATATGATCCAAGTGAGACACTTATGCATGAAATGATATGATTACAAATGGTGCACCCTGATAGTGCTCTTATTACTTGGGTAAATCAAATATCATGATACTCCATGTGTAAATAGGTTTTAATCATGATAATTCAAGTAAAATGACTGTTTAATCATGATAATTCAAGTTCAATGAGTGTTCACTCATGCTAATTCATGTGTAATGTGGGTTTACTCATTTTTCATGTTCAATGAGCCTTGGCTCATGCTAATATCATGTTAAATGTTATTTCCACATCTCCATGTTGTGATAATCATGTTATATCATTCCTTTATTTTCATGTTTCTATTATTCTCCATTTATATTCCTATTTCCTAATATGTATTTTATTATTCATTTTATTCCATGTTTACTCCCATTCTGGGATTTATAGATCACCATTTTCATATGTATGTCCTCAGGTTGTCTCATGTAATGCTAAGTACAAAGGAATGTTGTGGTCATGTAAAAGAGTTTTTTAATAAAGATGTTATATTTTTTATGTATTATGTTTTCATGTAAGATTCCGAATTTTTCAAATACAGTAGACCTCTCGATCCTCGGAGTTGTATTTAGTATAAGTTTATGTAATAAATCATGTTTAAGTGTGTCATAAAGACCATGGTTGTTATAGATAAAGTGAGTTACTTTCTATTTATTGGTCATTTCTTATATAATCTTCTCCCTCTTCTTGTTCATGTATATTTGTAGGATTAGATCCTCATTATAAAAAACCTACGGTGATGGTTGGATAATTTTGGTCAATTTATTTGATGATAGGGTGTATTGTTTTCTCCTTGTGATATTTTCTTACTCCTCCAAGGGTTTGTCACATCTACACGTCATTTAGGTAGGTGTTCCATCCATTTTCTTTCTAGAACATTATAATTGATTCTTGATCTTTACAAATGAATTTTATAATTTTTTATCCATGACCCTTAAGTGTTTTTGGAGAATTATGGTGTTTTCATTTTGGTATTTGTTGAACATGAGTTTTAAAACGTTTTCCTTATTTATTCCTATATATATATGCAAAGTGCTTGAAAAAATTACAATTGTCCGTTAAAAATTAAATTGAGCACCTTCGGTTGTGTTTGTCCTTGGTAATGTTTTGGTAATTAGGTTTTCATTATGAATTGTGTTTTTCGCATTGTTTATGTACATCCTAATGGTTTTTTTTGGTTATGTGAAAAATGATTTCAAATATCTCCAGGATTCTTATCTTGGAATTTATATAATTTCAAGACGATTCAAAAGGTCCATTGGATATGGGAACAACCATATGTATATAGGCTTAACATATGGATGCACTCACAAATGATAATGTATTTTTTTATAAAATTACCCACTTGAGCCTAGTTTTCAAAATTTTCATCTTCCATTTCTTCTCTTCTTTATCCCTCCTATCTTTCAAATTGTTCTTTTAAAACCACAGTGATTCCTAAATGGATGCTTCATTCCCAAGTAATTTCAGATGTGGTTTTAAATGGGTTCCACAAATATAGGCTCCTTTGAAATCGTGTTGTGTGGTTTGGTTTTAAAGTGACATAAACACTCATTTGGAACCTTTTGAGCATGTTGTGTGTTTTCAACTTGGTTTGGGAAATAGTTTTGAAAATCAAATTGGATTTTCAAATGAGAAGTCTTGGTTGGTGCCATGTGATCTTTTGGAAATTTGTCTTGAAACTCATGTGATATGTAGGCCTAGATGGAACTTTTTGATGGTACATTTTGTGATGGGAACCTCAGTGGTTATCCATGCAATGATAGGTCCACCACGTAGTTGGTGTCGAAGTTTGAGATAGGTAAGAATGGGGGCATCTGTGGGTTATTGGTTTATTAAATGTGTTTTATGGCCTCCTTATTTTCTATATAGAAATATCATTGGATTAATGCGCATCATTTAAAGGGTCAAGTGATGATTTCTTACTAATCCTGATTAGACAAATCGGTACCCCTTGGATTTGTAGAGCGGCCAGGTGGTATTTTCTACCGGTGAGGCTAAGTTAGAAATCATGTTTTGTTATTACCTATGGAGATACACCATACTCTAGTAGATGAGTCCAACCCAAGTACACACATGGATTGATTCAAGAGATATTTAGCAAATGACCAAGATTACTATTCTTATGTTTAGATTTATTTTTCTTTATTTTGAATATTATCCCTACTAGTTTCTTCCAACTACTTCTATTTACCTTTATTTTCTACATAGTCATTTTTATCACCTAGTATAGTTTATTGTCTGGGTTTTGGTTTTTAAACAAGTTTTTGGAACATTAAAACTAATTTAAAGTGGAAATCTATGCTCAGTTCTTCAAAATGATAAAAACATTATTTTCATTACATGTATTTCAATATAGAGTGTATATAATGCTTTGAGAAAGTAAATGTATAGACTCTGTGGATCTTACCTACATGATTGTTTATGTTCACACCCTACTTATGACACTTAGAATTGGTATACCTAAGCTATTTTATAGGCTCAAGCTTCAGGTTTGGGTTTTCCTTTGGAGTAGGTTGGTCTTATGGATGATGGTGACCAAGAGGTCATGTGGATACCATGTTGTGTTCTAGTTTGGATTAGTTTTTTTAATACCTTATAATTATTCTACTATATTGAAAATTTTTATGTATATTTTAATGTTATGTTATTGAAGGATTATATTTCATGCACTATTTGGTTTATTTAATTTATTATTCTATTGGTATAATTCATTCTAACTGTGATATCTTTGATGCCCTGCACTAGTTTCCAGCCCAAGCTGATTGGGAACACCTATTAGGAATTTTTTGGGTTAGGTTGAGGGTCAAATTTTATGGAATCCCAACCTAGTTCAATAAAAAATGGTACCATTAGATCCCTTTTTTATCTGGGGTGTTTGGAATTTGGGAGATTAGAACATTCATGAATCAATAGGTAGATGCAGAAAGTATGTCATGAACACTTTCTCATCCTGACCCTCGAGATGTCTGGATAGTCTTGTATTTGAGTATTTTTATTTCTTATTTGTGTTTATAGTTTAGGGGATTAGAATGTATGTGAACCATAGTGAAACAGAAATATTTTACTGAGTATAGACCCATGTGGATCCCTGAGTGCATGGTTCAAGATGCTTCCAGTGGTTGGTGCTAGCTTGGGGCATGTTCTACTAAACCATGTCATCAGTCTATGCATGGTCACTAGTTCTCTTTTTTTAGAGTTTGGTTTACGTGAGTTTCATGTTGTTTTGATTTTGGTTGGAATGAGTGCATTCTAATAAAGAAATGTTCTTTTTGGTAAAAATGTGTTTAAAAGGTAAATGATTTCTGAAAAATGATTTTTGTTTTGAATGTCGGCCTTCATTTTTGAGTTGGATTTGAAAAGTGGGTTTTGGGATTTTGAATGTTGGAATTAGAATGAAATGGTTTTGAATTTTTAAGGACAATGGTGGATTCTAAAATATTATTTTTGTTTTGTTTTGTGATGTTTAGTTTATGAGAATGTTGATTTGGATTGGATTATTCTTTTTAGTTGGTATTTTTTTATGTTGATTTTGATTCTATGTTTTTATTTTATTCAGATTATTCCACCTAGAAATGTACCAATGGTTTCTAGTGAGTCTCACCTAGTTTTGGACTTGTCCAAACTCTAAATGGGGTGGTAGGGTTGAGTTCCTCCTAGTTGTTTCTGATTTTCCATGGTGATCGATGTCTTCTAGAGGCTATGAAGTAGCTTGAGAGAGTCGAAAGTGTCTTTTGGTTATTTAGAACTCATGAATCCATGATGGTGCATGTTGTTTTGGGTTCATTTGTATGTATATATTTAGATCGGTGTAAAATTATTATTCTTCCATGTTTGTAAGTTTGTATGTATTGGGAAGTTTTCATGAACACTTTTATCTGATGGTTCACACCTAAGGAGCTGAAGGTGAGGAAAGTGCCAGAGCTCTTGGGTATTCAGCAAGGTCAATATATAAGAAGTACTATATTTATCTCTTTAATGTGATGGTTTATTTATCCTATGAAATATTTGTTTGGGGTCTCTGTTAAGAGGTTAAATAGTTATTTATCCCATCTAGGGAAGTTTTGTTCAGAACTATTTTGGATGAGGCATTCCTAGTTGACATTTTTTCCAGATCCTAGTCTGTATCGTTTTTATATTTGGTTTCTTTTGGCAATCATTAAGGTTCCCCACATGTTGATAGGTGTATTCCAGGAGAACCTAATCCTAAGGAGTCTCCTTTGTTGGTTCTGACCTCCCATTCATTGTACTATTCACTCATTTTCTTCCATTGTGCTTGGTTCAGAAATCTGAATCAATATTTCCAAAATATGATAAGGGATTATCATTGATGTGGCTATTTTAGTCAACATGAGAGGTTTTTAAGAAACATTTCTATAAGAATAAGTTTTTGTTAGATTTTTTAATCTATGGACTATAGTGTAGTAGATGCATCCATACATTAGGACTCTAGCCATAGGCCCTAGGGAAATTCATTTCATGTATTTAGGAATCATTAGGTGGGTGGGGAACCTTGGCCCAACATTTTTCTCACAATTTAGAGTGGAGACAGTTTAAGTTCCCTCACTGTGGTTTCCTTTATTTTATTTTGTTCCTCCATATTGTAAATGTCTTGTTAATCTCATCTTCTCATATTGTTTTGGTTTTTTCGGTGCTGTGAATTGGTGTGGTTATCTTTTTGAGGATTGGTTTTAGTTTTCAGTTGTTTTTTAAGGTGCTTGTAACTTGTGAAATGATGAATCTTGTTTGGGGTTCTCTATTTGGTCTGAGTCCCTTCCATGGGTTTCCCATTGTGTTGGGGTTTTTTGGTTAGGGTTGAGAGTTCTTAGTGTTTGTTCCATTTGAAAAATGCTGGGAGTACCAAGGTTGGCCTATGTTGGTTGGTGTTAGCTGGTTCTTTATGGTGGCGAATACCCTGTAATTTTCATTCTCCATGGTTCTCCTTAGTGTGGTTTTCCTTATAGATGATTGGGTGTAACAAGTGGAGTTAACTGTCACCCAAATGGTCGTTCACTTTCTTATACTTGTTTTTTTGGACTTTGAGTTTTTTTCTCATATGGCTTGGTGACTTTCAGGGGGAATAAAGTGTTTTTTGTGGGGATAATTTTGACACCATGACAACGTTTTTCCCCAAATTTTATTCTTTTCTTGGTGTTGGTTCTTTTGGTCAATGTTTAGATTATGGTTTTATGATATTTGTTGAGTTTTGATGTTTTTAGGTGGTGTTTGGCCATGTGCTTGGTTTGAGCCTGTTTTGAGCCAAACTATGTGAGGCATAGGAGAAACTATGTATTGTGTGGTTGGTGTCTCAGAAAAAGCATATATCGTATGCATATTTAGAGGAAACTATGTGGTAATAATTGGAAATGGATCTATCATTTGATAGAGTTTACTTTTGAGGTTGGTGCACAATTTTCCAAACCCTGCATCCAACTCGTGTGTGTTCCCCTTCTCTCTAGTAAACTATGCATGGTTGGAGCATGGTTTGGAAATCCATGAAGCCAACCCATTTATCTTTCCCAAGTTCAATACAAAGTTTAAATTAATCCTTTGACCTTCCCCATTTTTTACCCAAATTAGTTCTCCTCCCCTCTTGTTTGACCTAGGAACACCAAGGGATCCCAAAACCACCTCTCCTTGGATCTTCATCCTCCATGGTTACTCCTATAAGAATCTAAAGTTGTTTCTGTTTGATTTATTAGTCCTTTAACTCTCTTTTATTCTACCTATTATTATTCGTATTCCTAACTTTTATCCTTCTTATAGAAACCGTAGGTGGATGGTTTGATATTATTGTCCAATTTATTTGATTCTAGGGTGTGGGGTTTTATGTTTGGGCTTCATTATTCCGCCTCCAAGAGCTTCGTCTCATTCGCGCCTCATTAAGGTAAGTATTCCAATCCATTTACATACTGTAACATTCTAATTCATGACTGACCTTTTCAAATTAAATTTATATTTTTTTATCCATGACCATTACGTTCTTGTTTGATGAATTGTGGTTTTTTCATGTTGGTATTTTGGTGAAAATGGGTTTTCAATTGTTTCTTTAATTATGAATTTATATTTTTCTATATTGAGTTTTGTAGAATTCCAAATTGTATTTAAAAATTAAATTTAGGGCCTTAGTTTTTGTTTTTCCTTGGTAATGTTTTTGTAATTAGGTTTTCATTTTTTAATTGAGTTTGATGTGAGTTTTATTTTCCTAATTATTGTTTTTTGGTTTTTTAAAAAAGGATTACAAAGCTGTCTTTGATTCATAACTTTGGATTTGAATGAATTAGTGATTATATGAATATTCCATTAGACAAGAACATAACCATATGTTTACTGGGTACACATAGTATGGGATCAAAAATTATATTGGATTTATTTATAAAATTCCCCTCTTGATCCTAGTTTTCATAAATGTCCCTCTTCCATTTATTCACATAATTATTGCACCTCTATTTCAAATAGTTCTTTTAAACCCTTAATGCTTCCTAAATGACTCCTTAGTTCCCAAATGATTTCAAATTTGTTTTCAAATTTGTTCCCTAAATCTAGTCCCATTTGGTATCTTGAACTGTGGTTGAGTTTCTAAAAGACATAAAGTCATGTTTATAACTTTTCATGAATTTTGTGTGTTTTCTCCTTGGTTATAGAAATGGATTTAGAAATGGAATTGGATTTGATAATGCTATGTATAGGTTAGAACCTTGTTGTGTTTTGGAAAGAGTTTTTTAAAATAATGTGAAATTTTGGCCTAGTTGGAACTTTTGTATAGTTTACCGTGTTATAGTAACCTCTATTATTATTCCTCCAAGAAGAGGGCCGATACTTAGTTGGTGTTGGAGTTTGGGATAAGAAATAATGGTGGTATCTATGGGTTATAGATTTATTCCATGGATGTGATGACCACATCATTCACTACATAATAATATCATGGTGTTCTTGGGAATCATCAAGAGGATCGAGTGACAATTTCTTACTAATCCCAATTAGATGGATTCATACCCCTGGATTTATGGAGAATCCAACTGGGATGTGTCACTTATGAGGCTGGTTTAGGGCATCCAGGTTGGTTATTGACTATGGAGCTACATCATACGCCAACAGGTGAGTCCAACCCAAGTATATTCAAGGATTTATTCTATATATATTTAGATAATTCCCATGATTACTATCTGTGTGTTCTTCTTTATTTTCCTATAGTTTGATTATTAACCATACATGTTTCTTCCTTCTTCTAGTATTTTCATTTATTTTTAGCATAGTTCTTTTTATCACCTGGTATAGAGATTCTTGTTTAGGTTTGGATTTTTAAACTAGTTTTTGGAACATTAAAACTATTTTAAAGAATAAATCTATGTTTTTTTCTTTAAAATGATGAAAAACTTATTTTCATTCTATTATTTCAAACTAGTGTTTATGGTCTATTTCGGAGAAGGATATTTATAGACCCTTTGGTTATTACTGATTGGTATGTTTATTCTCACATCCTATTTATGCTTCTTGACATTAGTAGACCAAAGATATTTTTCATGTTCAGTGTTATGGTTTTTTTTCTTTAGAGAAGGTGGGTCTTGTAGTGTAATGGTCGAGACCTCTCCGGCCCATTCCTTTGTCAAAAAAAAGGTCACGAAGTGTTCTGGGGGATAAAATAGAATTTTTCCACACTTTTCAGAATTTTGAAACAACCCACAGTGTAGTGTGAGTACACATCATGTACCCCCTCTCCAGGTATACCCCGTGTTGATGGTCGTGTCCTTGTTGTGTGAAATAAATGGGCACACGCCGTGTGTCCAGTACTATACGCCGTGTAGTCCTTCCCTGCGTACGCATTACCAAGCAACGACCATGTGCTGTGTTGGAGCTGTGTCTTTTCCGTGTGAAATAAACGGGTACACACCGTGCGTCCAAACTACACGTCATGTAGTCCCTCCCCGCGTATGCGTTACCCTCAAACCGTCTGTTGACCAGTCAATAGCCGTGGAGCCGTGTTGGAAGCTGCGTGGTGACTGTGTGAAATAACCAAGTACATGCCATGTACCATAAAGTACACACCGTGCACTTTTTTTTTCTCGCCTATAAAAGGAGGGGTCCCCTTCTCCTTTTCACCTCACCCCTCTCCACCCCTTTCCTATGAGCAGAGCTCTCCCAAGAGACTCGATGGCTCCTTTACTTCCATAACTTCTTCATCCGAGCTCCGATTTACAATCTGTCAGCGACACAGGATCGTAACGACAAGGTGGAACTTCTGATCTTGGATCCGTTGTCTTTTCTTCGTCCCTTCCTTTAGGACTTCCACCTGTGGAGGATTTTCCGGGACTCGATAGAAGTGACAGACGCTGACAGACGTCTTCTAAAGTTGATCCAAGGGAGCATTGTGATCAGAACCCATTGAGGTAGAGATCTTACCTTCGTCTCTCAAAATTTTTCATCATGTGGGTTCGGTATCCTCTTGTTTTCATGAGAAACAGTTGAACCATTAAATAAAGATAATAACTGGTCAAAGAATGGGGATGGGAAAGTTGTTATGTTTATATTTGTTTATCCTATTGATATGTTATGAATTGAATAGGCTTATGACTACTGAAAATAACGGTCATTGGGGGCCTTTGCTTGAACAATTAATTGTTTCCCTATCTTCTAGACTGTTTTTGGGAGTGGAACCTTGTGTAATGCCGAATTTGGTTAATCATGTAAAGATGGCTTCTTAAATCCTGGAACCCTTTTGTGATCACCCCATTTAAACAAAATGGAATAATGAACATGTGGGTTTTGGCTTGGTTATGTGGTGTGTGAAGGGGGGGGGGTGAATCCTGGGTTTTTACGAATAAAACGGGCAGTAGGGATGTGGTAAATGATTTTAAATGGGCGATGATCTGGCACGAATCTGGTTTTGTGGGATGTGGTGGATCGAATGAATATCAGGGCTATGATAAATGGTATCAAGGGATGATGATGTATGAGTTCGGTGTGATTGTGGTTATGGTGGTCAGTAGCGGGGCTGCAGGGATGGGTTGGAAGGTGAACAGACTATGGGTTGTGAATAATAAATAAAAAGTGGAAGAGTTAATGAATGGTGGGTCATAGTTATAGAATGGGATTAATAATCAATGGGTTGGTTGGTTGACAAGAAGGGTTTTGTTGTGTTTCCTGTGTTTTCAAAACTTGAATTGTGGATGACAGGGATATGCTTTATGAATGATTGATGTGGTTGGTTGTGGATAATTTCCCAGTAGTTAAGGAACTAATAAACTAATTCTGCTTAAACGTCAAAACCTAAATGGGGATGGAGTTGTTTGTTGTATGGATGCTTTATAGTAGCAGTGCCGAGGCATGTGCTCAGTTTCTCTATTTAGAAGCCATAGGTTGGGCTGTGTGTTTGGTATACTTATATATATCTATATCTTTGTGTTTTATCGCACCCCACCCATGTTGAGCACTTAGTGACGAACACTCCCTTTTCATGGGAGAGGGTTTTCCCCTTAGTTACTAGCTCCTTCCTAATCCTTCTTCCCTAGGTTGTGATGGCTTGAGGCGACCTTACACCTAAGACCCTTTAGGTAGGTTTCGATTGGGGAGGTTCTAGGCCAAGACTCTTCAGGCATGTTTTACTATTTCCCAAGAATCTTTGGGAAGAGGCCCAGGTGTGTGCGGGTGGGATACGTGGTTGTGAGGCCCAGGTGTGTGCCGGCGGGATATGTGGTTGTGAGGCCTAGGTATGTGCGGGCGGGATACATGGCTCTGAGGCCCAGGTGTGTGCGGGTAGGATGTGCGGCCTAGGTGTGTGTGGGCAGGGAGAGTGTGGCAGCGTCAGGACGTTCGCCGTTAGGAAGAGCATCTAACTAATTTGGAATAGTGCGGGGTACCCAATACTCTTGTTCTTATATACTACAACCTGTTGTGTTTGTGTTTTTGGTGAGTGTGGCTGGTGAGGTTGGGTGGATATAATTCCTTGCTAGGTTTCTTCTATTGTTCTCAAGGGACATTAGGATGTCTCCCCACTTGTACACGAGAGCTATAGGTTTCCCTAATGAGTATACTTGTATGCTCACCCTATGTTTACTTTCAGGTTTCCAGGAGGACTACCAGGGCAGTGCGGGACCCTACTAGTCGAATAGTTTGAGTTGTTGCAATTGATGTACACTTGTTTCTTTTGGTATTGTACTTTGAGCTTTTTTGTACTTGTACCTTCTTATAAAATTGATTAAACATGCATGTGGGATTATTTTGGGTTTATTTATATACACTTTTTCTTTTCCTTTTTGGTGGTTGACTTGTACTATTTCCCAATCCTAAATAATAAAAAGGGTGATGCCTCCCATATTAGTGAAAACTCATACCCTTTGTGCCATTTTCCACCTCGGGGCCTATTAGAGGCGGGACTCGGGGGTCATTATCTTCCATTCACCATTGCCAGCTCAGGAGGGGCATCTTTGGTGGGAGGGGGTCATGAAATAATGGTATCATAGGCTGATGGTTGAGAGATAGGATGGAGTCTGTAGTTAGGCACAGTAAGGATTGTATGGGATGGTAGGGCAACAATGTTGGTTAATCTTGGTGCGTGATATAGGCCAGGGAGGACCGACTAGGACACAGGATTTTAGGGCCCCCCGTAATCCGATGCAAGGACTCTGAGCCTACCGAACGACCAAGTGAGACTACATTGATTGCAGGGTAGAGACCCTAGGGAATGTACATGCATCATCATGATTGTGTTTTACTTGATATGGGTGTTCTGGGAAAGAAATTGAAATAAAGTGATAAAATGAAACCCTTTCTACTCTGGCATAGGTGTTATTTTGTACCATACAACTATGGCACCTGGACATCATTAGAGCGTCAGAAGAGGTGGGCATGGGCAGTTGCACACAGCAGAGTTGGCAACTCCAACATGACCAGAGGTGGTGCGAGGTCCGATTTGTCTGTTCAGCACTCTTGTTTCTGCTCTGTTTGATTCAGGAGCTTCGCGCTCCTTTTTTGGCCCTGGTCTAGCCCATTCTTTAGGACTAGATGTAGAGAGACATTCCGTACCATTGGTGCTAAGTAATCCATTTGGATGCCAGACCAGTGTATCTTGTGTTTGCTGGGGATGTGGGCTAACGTTGGGACCACATCGATCAAGTGGGGGCCTTCTTCTGTTACAAATGCATCCATATGATGTCATCCTAGGAATTTACTGGTTGTTTTCTGTCAGTTCCGTTATTGACTACTTCCAGAGAAGAGTCATGTTCTCTGATGTGGGAAGGCAGCGTGTAGCTTGTTTTTGTGAGAGGAGCTATCAGGTGGGAAACCAGCGCGTGGAACCTCTCCTTTCCTTGTTAGGCAGGTTATCAGTGGTTCCAGCTGATACAAAGATGATGGATGTCCCAGAGGTTGTTGGGGAGTTCCTCGATGTTTTTCCTGAGTAGGTTGTGACTCTACCCCCCCCCCCCGATGTGACATTGAGTTCGGGATAGACTTACAGCCAGGTGCCCGTCCGATTACGATGTCCCATTATCGGATGGCACCTTTAGAGTTGCGGGAGTTGCGGATTCAGATTGATGATCTGATGGGGAAGGGTTTTGTTTGACCCAGCGTATCACCATGGGGTGCTCCTATTTCGTTCTTGAAGAAGGAAGATGGTGGTCTTAGGCTATGCATAGACTACTGAAGGTTGAACTAGGTAATGGTCAAGAACCTTTACCCCCTTCCAAGGATAGATGATCTCTTAGACCAACTAAGGGGAGAAGGTTGTTTTTTCAAGATTGATCTATGATCAGGATATCATTAGCTAAGGGTAATGGACAGTGACATCTCGAAGACGGCTTTCAGGTGCAGGTATGGCCACTTAGAGTTTGTAGTGATGCCGTTTGGAGTTACGAATGCACTGGCTGTGTTCATGGGACTTATGAACATTGACTTCTAAGAGTTTCTAGACCGGTTCCTCATTGTGTTTATCGATGACATCCTGATCCACTCAAGGTTAGAGGAGTAGCACGTTGAGCATCTCAGGGAAGTCTTAGAAGTCCATCGACACTACCATATTTACGAGAAATTGTCTAATTGTATGTTCATGACGCAAGAAGTACACTTCCTTGGGCACGTGGTGTCTCATCATGGAGTGTCAGTGCACCCATCGAAGGTGGAGGTAGTTGTTTCTTGGGAAGCACCCAAGAGCGTTGCAGAAGTTCATAGTTTCATGGGGTTAGCAGGTTACTATCAGAGGTTCGTTTTGGAATTCTCTCGAGTTGTTGCTCTATTGACAGATTTTACGAGGAAGAACCAGGTCTTCATATGGAGCGAGAAGTTCCATAAATCTTTCGACTAATTGAACGAGATGTTGGTCAGTGCAACCATAATCAGGTCTCCAGAGGAAGGGTTGTTGTATGAGGTGTTTTTTGATGCTTCTGGCCTTGGTCTGGGGTGCGTGCTGATGCAGAAGAAGGGATTGATCTGTTATGGGTCTAGGCAGTTACACACTCATGAGCGTAACTATGCCACCCATGACATAGATCTTGCAGCAACAGTGTTCGCACTGAAGTTCTGGAGACATTACTTCTTTGGGGAGTGCTTTTTGGTTTTCTCAGATCACAAGAGCCTGCATTATATATTATCCTAGTGTGACCTGATCTTATGGAAGCAGATATGGGTCGAGTTTCTCCAAGGCTACGACTTCGATATCTCTTACACTAAAGGTAAGGGCAACATTGTAGCTGATTCCCTGAGCAGGAAGTCACATAAGGAAGTGGTTCGTGAATCTACTGGTTCTTGGAAAGCAATGGGAGAGTTTTCCTCCTTGCACTTGGATGCAAGGGTAGAAGGTGTTAGAGGCTGTTTGTTTCAAATGATGGTGCAGTCCTCTTTATTGCAGCAGGTGGAAGAGTCTCAGTGGGGGGACACCAAGGCGAAAGGGATGCAGGATTGTGTCGATCATGGAAATGCTCCATAGGGATTGTTAGAGGACAGCTGACATTGGATTCTTTTCCATGGAAGGTTGTTTGTTCTAGAAGTGATACATGAGGGAGTTCTCCGTGAGTTCCATAGTTCAGCATTGGCGGTACAACCATGAGTTTCAAAAATGTACCGAGGCCTGAGGGAACAGTTTTGGTGGCCAGGGTCAAACGGGCAATGGCAGAGTTTGTGGCTAAATGCCTATTATGTCAGCAAGTGAAGGTTGAACACCGTGTTCCTAGTGGGTTGCTGCATCCTGTAGATGTTCCCGAGTGGTAGTGGGATGACATCTCAATGGACTTCGTCACAGGACTACCCAGACCTCAGGGTGGTTATGATGCTATATGGGTAGTGGGGGATTGACTGACGAAATCAACTCACTTATTATCAATTAAGGAGCCAGGACCGATGAGTACATTAGCTCAGAGGTACGTAGACGAGGTGGTGTATTTTCATGGAGTCTTAACGACTATCATCTCTGATCGGGATACTCAGTTTACCTCATGAGTCTGGAGGGGGTTACAACATGCTTTTGGCACCCAGCTATGCCTTAGCACTGATTTCCACCCCCAGACCGATGGGCAGGTAGAGCGGACTATCCAGGCGTTGGAGGACATGTTCTGAGCATGCTTTCTGGATTTTGGAGGATCATGTGTACAACACTTGACTTTAGTAGAGTTTGCCTACAACAACAGATTCCACTCTACTATTGGAATGGCACCGTTTGAGGCTTTGTATGTAAGACCATGTCGTTCACCCATTTTCTAGGAAAAGGTTGGTGGGACAGGTGCTCTTGGGCCAGAGGTAGTGCAGAGCACCACAGAGAAAGTCTAGCTTATACTTGAGAGGATGAAAGTGGCTCAGGACCGACAGAAGTCTTATTCTGGTCGTCGGAGGAGGCCCTTGGAGTTCGAGGTGGGAGATCATGTGTTCTTGAAGGTTTCCCCTCGACGGGGGCAACAGAGGTTTGGGAACAGGAGAAAGCTCTCACCTAGGTTCATCAGACCCTTTGAGGTGTTGAGGTGAGTTGGTTAGGTGGCATATCATCTGTCCATGCCACCTTAGTTAGAGAAGGTTCATGATGTCTTCCACGTCTCCCAGCTTCTCCGGTACTTACACAATGACTCCCAAATTATCGAATGGGGATAGTTAGATGTGGGAGACGATGCGACCATCGAGGAATGACCAGTCATAATCGAGGATCGTAAAGAGAAGGTGGTTCATGGAAGAACCATTTCGTTGGTTTGTGTGTTATGGAGGCATGGTGGCCTCAAGGAGAGCACTTGGGAGCAAGAGGCCCAGATGCACTCTTAGTACCTGGAATTGTTTTGACTTGTGTTTTTCCTTGTTCTTCTCAGCTTTGTGTTGATGTTATACTCTATACCTTTGATCTATGGAATGCTTGGCTTGTCAGTTATGAGACCTTTTGTTTCCTTGTTCTCTGGAAGTGTGTACCATGTCCGGATGTGTGGGGAAATGGAAAAACATGACTCTTAATCGAGACGCATTAATGAGGATGAGATTGAACTCATGCGGGGGAGTCAGTGCCACCTAAAGCAGATAATATCTCGACATAGAAGAAAGAATATTCCCCAAACCACGTGTTCGTGCAATGTGTGGGTTGTACGGTGTTGGGGGTAGTGTAAGTTGGAAAATCCAAATTTATGAAAGTGGGAAGACCCAATTCTTAATCGAGATGCATTAATGAGGATACGATTAAACCCGTGCAGGTGATTCAGTGCCGCCTAAAGTGGATAATATCTCGATATAGGAGAAGGAATTCCTAACACATATGATTAGGGATGTTGGTTGGGTTCCTGTTATAACGAGAACCCTATGAGGTATCTTGTTGGGTTCCTCTTGGTTTTTTTTTGACTTCTTAGGGACGAGAATGTTTTAAGAGGTATATGATGTAATGGCTTGGACCTCTCCGGCCCATTACTTTGTCAAAAAGTAGGTCATGAAGTGTTCTAGAGGGTAAAATGGACTTTTTCAAAACTTTTCAGAATTTTGAAACTACACGTCATGTAGTGTGAGTACACGCCGTGTACCCCCTCGCCAGGTATACCTCGTGTTGAAGGTCATGTCCTTGCTATGTGAAATAAATGGGTACACGCCATGTGTCCAGTACTACACGCCGTGTAGTCCTTCCCCGCGTACGCATAACTAGTCAACGACCATGTGCCGTGTTGGAGCCGTGTATTTTCCGTTTGAAATAAATGTCTACATGTTGTGTGTCCAAACTACACGTCATGTAGTCCCTCCCCACGTATGTGTTACCCTCAAACCGTGTGTTGACCAGTCAACGGCCATGGAGCTGTGTTCGAAGCCGCGTGTAGACCATGTGAAATAACCGAGTACACGCCATGTACCGTAAAGTACTTGCCATGTAATTTTTCTTTTATCGCCTATAAAAGGAGGGGTCCCCTCCTCCTTTTCACTTCACCCCTCTCCTCCCCTTTCCTCTAAGCAGAGCTCTCCCAAGAGACTCGAAGGCTTCTTTTCTTCCATAACTTCTTCGTCTGAGCTCTGATTTACAATCTGATAGTGGCCACGGGATCATAACAATGAGTCAGAAATTTTGAGTTGGATCCATTGTCTTTTCTTCGTCCCTTCCTTTAAAACTTCCACCCGAGGAGGTTTTTCTGGGACTAGACAGAAGTGACAGACACTGACAGACGTCTTCTAAAGTTGATCTAGGAGAGTGTTGTGAACAGAAACTATTGAGGTAGGGATCTTACCATTGTCTCTATAAATTTTTCATCACGCAGGGTGGGTATCCTCTTGTTTTCATGATAAATAGTTGAACCATTAAATAAAGATAATAACTGGTTAAATAACGGGAATGGGAAAGTTGTTATGTTTATCATTGTTTACCCTATTGATATGATATGAATTGAATAGGCTTATGCCTACATAAAATCATGGTCCTTCGGGGACTTTTCTTGCGCAATTAAATGTTTCCCTATCTTCTAAACCATTTTGGTGAATGGAACCTTGTGGAATGTGGAATTTGGTTAATCATGTAATGTTGGCTGATTAAAATCTGGAACCTTTGGGTGATCACCCCAGTTAAACAAAATGGAATAATGAACATGTGGGTTTTTGATTGGTTATTTGGTGTGAGAAAGGGGGGGGTGAATCCTAGTTTGTTACAAATAGAACGGGCAGCAGGTCTAAGGTAAATGATGTTAAAGGGGCGATGATGTGGCATGAATCTTGTTTTGTGGGTTGTGGTGGATCGGATGAGCAGTGGGGCTGTGATAAATGGTATCAAGGGATGATGATGTACGGGTTCGGTGTGGTTGTCGTTATGGTTGTCAGCAGCGGGGCTGCAAGGATGGGTTGGAATGCGAACAGACTATGGGTTGTGAATAATAAATAAAAAGTAGAAGAGTTAATGAATGGTGGGTAATGGTAATGGAACGGGTTTAATAATAAATGGGTTGGTTGGTTGATAAGAAGGGTTTTCTTTGTGCTTCTTGTGTTTTCCTAACTTGATTTTTGGATGATAGTGATATGCTTTACAAACTATTGATGTGGTTGGTTGTGGATAGTTGCCCAGTAGTTAAGGATCTAACAAACTAATTCTGCTGAAATGTGAAAACCTAAATGGGGTGGATTTGTTTGTTGTATGCATGCTTCGTAGTAGCAGTGCCCTGGCACGTGCTCAGTTTCTCTGTTTAAAAGCCATAGGTTGGGTAGTGTGTTTGGTATACTTATATATATCTGTATATTTTTGTTTTATTGCACCCCACCCATGTTGAGAACTTAGTGCTGAACACTCCCATTTCATGGGAGAGGGTGTTTTCCCCTTAGTTACTAGCTCCTTCTTTATCCTTCTTCACTAGGCTGTGATGGCTTTAGGTGACCTTACACATAAGACCCTTCATGTAGGTTTCGATAGTGTAGGTTCTAGTCCAAGACTCTTCGGGAAGGTTTTACTGTTTCCCAAGAATCCTTGGGATGAGGCCCAGGTGTGTGCGGGTGGGATACGTGGTTGTGAGGCCCAGGTGTGTGCGCGCGGGATATGTGGTTGTGAGGCCCAGGTGTGTGCGGGGGGGATACATGGTTGTGAGGCCCAGGTGTGTGCGGGCAGGATGTGTGGACTAGGTGTGTGCGGGCGGGATGTGTGGCCCAGGTGTGTGCGGGCGGGGAGAGAGTGGAAGCGTCAAGACATTCGCCGTTAGGAAGATCAGCTAACTAATGGGGAATGGTGCGGGGTACCCAATACTCTGTTTCTTATATACTACTACCTATTGTGTTTGTGTTTTTGGTGAGTGTGGTTGGTGAGGTTGGGTGGATAGAATTCCTTGCTAGGTTTCTTCTGTTGTTCTCACGGGACATTAGGATGTCTCCCCACTTGTGCACAAGAGCTTTAGGTTTCCCAACTGAGTATACTTTTTTGCTCACCCTACATTTACTTTCAGGTTTCCAGGAGGACTACCAGGGCCATGCGGGACCCTACTAGTCGGACAGTTGGAGTTGTTGCAGTTTATGTACACTTGTTTCTTTTGGTATTGTACTTTGAGATATCTTGTACTTGTACCTTGTTATAAAATTGTTTAAAATTGCATGTGGGATTGGTTTGGGTTTATTTATATACACTTCTTCTTTTCCATTTTGGTTGTTGACTTTTCCTATTTCCCGATCCAAAATAATAAAAAGGGTAATGCCTGCCATATTTGTGAAAACTCATACCCTTGGTGCTAGTTTCCACCCCGGGGCCTACTAGAGGTGAGACTCGGGGGTCATTATCTACCTTTCACCATTGCCAGCTCAGAAGGGGCAGCTTTGGTGGGAGGGGGTATTGACATGTAGATGGTGGTGACTAATAACTCATGTGGAGATCATGTTGGGTCCGAGTTTGGCATAGTTTGTATTTATTTTATTCCTTTTCATTATTTTATAGTATCTGGATTTGGTTATATATCTTTTTTACGTTCATTTATTGTTGGATTATTCCTCATGATCTATTTGGTTTATTTATTTCACTTGTTTATGAGGCTAAATTGTTCCCACTATGATATAATTCAAGCAAAATTCTTGACACCAACCCAAAAGGAATATAAATCCCGCTCATGCCATATCGCGGACTGGATCGGGTGTTAGAGTGGATTGAAACCCGGCCTAGTTCATGACATGGAGTCCACTCCAAGAATCGGAAAGTAAAATGGGAATCCTAGTATGAAACTATCACTAAGGGGACTACGTGAAGCTGAAAAACCTCTTGAACAAAGAGGTTTATAAGGTCCTCTACCTTCATAGACTCCCTTATTGAAGGAAAGTGGGATAATTACATCAAAAAATCATCAATCTCTAATATTTCATCTTTTCCACTTGAAGTTTGAGGTATCCCTATGAATAAATTCATAATAATATCATCCCACTTACACACAAGAATATTAAGAGGCTGAAACAACACTGTTATCCATTGAGGCAATAATTATATCCTCTATTAGGTCAATCTCCTATAAATGATTTCTTCCATTGCATGTCTTATCTCGACCCACCAATACTATCCTCTCAAGTTATAGGAAATTTTATTTCCTCGGTGTGAATAGCCCAACTAGAAGGATATTCGTCACACATCAACTCTTGCCTCATGATCAACGAAACAACCAACCACCTTAGGAAGAGAATATAACCTTTAGGAGACTGAGATGAATCACCCAAGGTCTCGCCCTATTTAGGAAACTTCTAAAATACTTTCACTCGGGGTCGGATGCATGTTTACTCCTAACATGATCAAGAAGAGAGGGTGTTACCTACACACTATACATTAACATTGGAAATCTATCCTACCTTGCATCCAGACTCAAATTAGTGAATAAAATAATCAAATCCCATCATCTATTGATTCACAGATAGCCTAAACTAGAATATTCCTACTTAATGTGTCAGTGACAATATTCCACTTCATGGGTGTATAATAAATGTCAAAAATAAAATTCAGGAGGTATTCCACCCAGAGTATTTTTATTAGGTTTATATCCCTCTAGGTAAAAATATACTACAAGATATTATGATATGAATACATAGTAAAACACTCCCTAAAGAGGTAGTGCCTCCACTTATTCAGTGCAAGCATAAAAACTACCAATCCCATTTCATGGGTTGGATAATTCCATTTATATTGTCATAGAGGTTGTGATCCATTAGGCAACACATGGTTATACTATATCAGAATACATCCCAACCCCACACCAAAAGCATCACAATACATAGAATAATCCCTCCTATACTCTAGAATAATTGAAAAGAGTGTTGATGTCAACTGGGTCTGAAACTACTCAAAATCACTCTATAACGTCTCATCCCACCCAAACTTCACCCTATTCCAGGTCAAAGCTATCAATGGAGATGTTTTCCTAGACAATTCATGAAATAAATGTATATAATACCCAGCTAAGCCCAAAAAAAATTAATCACAAACACATTCTTGGGAAAATCCCAATAAAAGACTTCTAGAAATTTTTCTATATCCACTAAAACTCCTTCCTCGTAAATCATGTGGCCTAAATTATCACTTCCAAAATCCAAAAATGACACTTGGGTAATTTGGATTATAGAGTATTCTCTCTAAAAACATCCAAAACAACCTCCATATGCTCATTATGATTCTACTACATCATGGAATACATGAATATATCATCAAAAATCAGGACCATGTATTATTCTAAAATGTTATAGAAGAATCGGTTCATAAAATCCATGAATACTATAGGAGAATTGGTTATCCCAAATGGAATAACATAATAATTGAAATGTCTATACCATATACGAAAGGTAGTATTTGAAATATCCTCATCCCAAACCATCAACTGAAAATACCATAATATTATATCGATATTTTAATACCAATAGAACCATCATAGATGATCAATGAGATCATTAATTCTAGTAAAGAAGTATTTACTCTTCATGGTCACCAATTTAAGTTTACAGTAGTCTATGAAATGTGGTAGTCTCCCATTCACCTTATTTTCAAATAGAACATGAAATGACCATAGTGGAACACTAGGATGTATAAAACCCTTTCCCTCATATTCCTATATCTAAAATTTTAGTTCTTTCAACCTATCCAGATGTATTCGATAAGATGGCAAGAAGATCAGGCTTATCGTAGGAAGAAGATCAATAATTAATTAAAATGATCACTAGGGGAAATCAAAAAAAATAATTTGGCAAGACATCTAAGTACCAACCTTTGACCACTGTAATTTCACCCAATGAACTCTTCTCAATAGAATCAAGACAAAACCTAGACAACTGGCACAATATCAACTCCAAATTTGAAGCAATCAGTCCCGCCTTCCCAAAACACATATCCCACTCTCCCTTAAAGATGCTAGTTATCCTATTAAGAGTGAGTAACTAGACCCTATAGTGATAATATTAAACTAGTTCCTTGAATATGATCAAACAATCCATACCAATAATAGGATCAAAAACATCCAGGACCAAAATAAGGATGTCCTGGATGAATTCCTATCCATCTACAAAAACATAACACTTAGGTCACTTAAAGAATTGATTCTTCTTCCTGCCAAATAATATTATAAAATTACATAACATAAGGCATAAAATAAGTTCACATACACAAAAAATAAATTATATAAAATTAAATGAACTAATGGTATGTGTTAGTGTCAAAAAAATGATGTCATTGAAGAAGAAATTAACACCATACCTATAATTGTGGAAAACCCAATGCATAATTCTTATGGAATAACCTATGATGTATAGAGGTTCTCTATCTCATACCTATTCTACATATTATTCCCATGGTGAGAATCTATGTTACCATTAAGGTGGGACATTCCACCATTGGAATCTTCTATCTTCACATAAGATTCCTTAAAAAAGTTGGATCTCACACCACTCCCCCATGAAGCTGATAGAATCACCAGATATGCCCAAAATGCCCCCCACCCCAACAGCACCTCCTTAGACTATTTAAGAAATTAGTCTTGGTGTGTCAATATTTCCCAAACTAATAACATAAAACTACCCTAAATCCCATAGAATCCATAGGTGTTGAGCCTGAGAACTATTGGACTCTCTTATCATGACCCTAGTGAGACTCATGCAACTTTTACTTCTGCCCTGGTGAAGAACTCTAGCTACCTCCCATTAAAGGAACACACTAAAACCTATCTATCCAATCAAATTTTCCCCTTCCATTTCATCCCAATTGACCATATTTGAATAGGTTGGTAGAAAACGAAGGATGAACATAGATATGATCTCTGGCCTCAATCCCATCTCAAAATTTCGATCCTTGATGTAGTTTTTCATATGGATATCCAGAGAGAATGAAAAAACTCATTAAATATAAGGTCATACTCTATCACTGAATGAACCCTTAAACCAAATTCAATAAATCATGAGGCTTTTCCACTCTCAATATATCTAGGTAGAAAAAACGATTAAAACCCACCTTAAATAAGGTCCATGTTAGATCCTTAAACTTCCTTGATAGCACCATCAACTCCCACAACATTCCACATTTTCATTCTGCCATATAAATGGATACATAAATTTTTGTGGACTTAAGGGTATTCAAAAACTCAAATATCCACTCTATACAATTCAACCACTACTCAGGCTCATTGGGTCCCTTGTCGTCATAGAACACCAGTGGGTTTTACCTCATATACTCCGGATCATGGTCCATCATCCATGTATGATCTCAACCACCCACTTTAACCAAGGATTGGATCCTATGAATAACCAAATCCAAAAAATAAAAATATATAGGAGAGTTTTCCCATCAGGTACTCTCCATTATACCCTCTATAATCCTAGATTAGGTCCTTATAGGAGACATTGTCTGCAAGACACAACTCACAATCATCTTCAAGCACAATTCAACAAAAAACACATCAAATAAACCAAATAACACATCATCCAAAAAACCATAAATGAGATAAAAAAAACCAAAACCCAGACCATCCATGGAAAATCGAGGTTTGACATGAAAAAGAGAAAACTAGGAACTCCCATATTTCTACCTCTTGAGTCCCAATGGTCCTAGATCCATTATACCCCTAACTCCAATGTAACAACATGCTATGATACTTTTTTTAATGAACTAACCTCGTTCAACCAAATCCATAACCCAAACTATCCTTACATATATCCTGATGTGCATCCTCAATCACCACAGGTTATCGATAATCACTGAGCATAATCAAATATCTATTGGGATTGGGTTTTCCACTAGTAATCTAGAATTACTAATCCATGAATTGGGAAGTCCACACCAATATCATCTGAGTAAATATGATAAAAAACAAATATCCATATCACATGATAAATTATAATAAGATGACATAAGAAATACCACACATCATATAAAAAACATTCCACAACAGGTCATGTATTCCCTGTATACCAAAATAAACCCCTAAACTAAAAAGTAATGGGAACAATTCCAAACAAGTCCGAAAAATACATCCCAACAAATACCATATCCCAAAATGACTACACATTATCCAAACAAGTTATACTACGTATCTTACATCAACCAAAAGTTGGTGGTAAACATGAAGAGACACCCTAGTACATGGTGCCCTTTTTTTTTTGCACAAGAGCCTTAGCCCGGTTGGTGGGGACTCGATAGGTGCATCCAAGAGACCTGAGATCAAATTCGGGTGGAGGTGTTTTTCCAGTTTACAGTAGTAGGCACTGTATCCGGTATTATTCGGTACTGTAGTTGAAGGAACTATTCATCGATTTTGGCCTTTGGGCCACTGGTTTGGGCCTCAGGTTTAGCAAGGCTTTCAGGCCACCAAAGGCCTTAGGGCAGTTGATTCTCAAGGCATTCAAGCCACCTTAAGGCCTCTGGGACACCCTAAGTCCTTTGGGCCACTTGATTTCATATGTACTAGTTTGAATACAAGGAACAAGAATTCATATGAAGATTAAGGGTACGCACATCGACTAGAGAGGAGCAAACCAGATTTGGAAGAATGAGAGGGTATCACTTTTCAATCGGTACCAAGCCTGTGCAGCTCTGGATAGGACATCCAACTGACCAGCCCTATGAAGGTGGAGTGCTGATAACATGACATATGATAGGGAGGATTAGTTCCAAGTTTTCTTGTCTAAGAGATTCCCATCAAGACCTACGGGTCATGTAATTATCTCTATGTTTTCAGGCCTTGTATGGGTTCCACCTCACCCATTGAAAGGTGGATTACCAAAAATAAAAAAATGAAGGCCTTCGGGCCATTTTGTATAATATGGTGCCCTTTCCTTTACCGGTTTTCTATAAAATTAATTCTGGAAATTCCCAATGGCCCTAATAGAGTGTCAGGAAAGAAACCAATTAGTATACCACCATGAGTATATTCATGTATTAAATATATGAAAACCAATAAATGGTTTGAATAAAAACGTAAAAAATAAAGCACTTTGTAAACATTCCATTTTCAAATAAGCCCTAAAAATAATTTTGGTTTTCCCTTCCAAATAAGACATGTTTTCCAAAATAAATTCCATCATGGATCAAATAAATAATCAAGGACCAATCCATAACATCCTCATCATATCAAAAACGTCATAAAAATAGTGTAAATAAACATCATTATTATATCAATCCCCAAGAATAAATGTTCATAGAGAATATGACATCAAAACAACATGACACGAATCCAATGCACTTGTATATAAACCAATACATAATGAGTAATGTGTACATAGGTCTATAACTATCAGGTATATCATGATTTATTCTAAATATTATTTGAGAAAGATAAGAATCAATGGAAGTTATTATGGCCTTAATAGGGCCAAACACTGAGATCTATCATGGTCTCTCGGCAACCAACATGGAATCTCACATGGTATTTATACCCAAAAGCTCTCATGGTATTTTGGAAACAAAAATGGAAGCTCTCATAGTCTTCTATATAATGTATGACACCTCTTCTCAGAAAAACCAACCTAGAATCTCACATTTTCTTCCCTCTAAAGGCTCACATGGTCCCTCAAACAAATATTAACCCACAAAGAATTGAAAGGGAGAGATCCACCATCAAGGATTTGGGGATTTTCATTATGAGAGGAATATATTAAAATTGATATGGGTATTTTAGTAAAAACACACTTTTATGTACCAAGACAGATCGCATGGTTTAGCCACACAGTTTGGAAAACCATATTCCAAATGTGTAGGTGATACTTTCCACCTAGAAATGGGTTTCATAGTTACCCCAGGGTGGGGACCAATTTTGAAAATAATACTCAAATTATAAAAACCCCACTATCACCCTCTGGATCCCCCTCACATGGTGAGTTTCATTGTTATACAAATTGTACGCTTATCGTGTTCCCTATTATGTCATCCCAAAAATCCCTATTTTCAACCCCTAGCACCTAGAAACTCAAAAAACAAACTAAGATGTAAATAAAACTCAAAATTAGATGCACCAGTGACCAAAAATATGTCACAAAGTTTGTGAGATGCCAGTCTAATATCTATCACATGCTACAACACATTATATACCACCTAGTGACCAAATACAAAAATCATAAAACTAAACACCTATGATACTGATTTTTAATGATCCAATCTGGATCAACCTGACATGTCACCTGATCTAGCTCACCACAAGGCCTCATGTGCACATCCCTGAATTCTAAAGGCAGTCAAATAGTGGAAAGTGTATAAATGATGCAGTGAGGAGACTATACCCTCTAGTCAAAGAAAAATAATAACATAAAATAATGAAAATCATACATAAGGATAAGCATATGAGTACTTGTAATAACTAAACAAAATAGATCATGATATAAAAAATTAAATGTAACATACAACCATATAGACTCAAATCAAGAAAAAATACAACAGTCTGTCTCCCACTTGTCACATCACATATAAAAAATAAAGAAATTGAAAATATATTCAACAATATCCACTAAAAACATCATGATAAACTACATACCCATTCTCCATGACACTCAAGTGACACCATGATAATCTTGAGACTCCACACAATTGGATCCGATTAATTACAAATCATTGGGCCCTACACCCAATTTTTTTCAACCTTTGATCCAAACTTATAGTTTCCATTAGGTCAACACACACATTGAGGCGAATGTATGAGGAGTAAAAATTAATCTAAATTGGCCACCTCAAGAGGTGAGCTTATAATCTACATCCATAATAAGTGAATGCACATGTGATAGGCCCATCCTAGTTGAAACTAAAAATAAGTGGAATAAAGAAACAACTGCAGAAAAGGTGGAATAACAAAATAAGAAAGCACCCAACCATAGGTTCTAGACTAACGACCATGGTAAATATACCCCTGCTTACCCCATACGATAGGATTTGAAACACATGGATCAACTACAGCACAACATCATTCAAGTCATCCAAATATGTACAGGATCTTAAATATGTTTAAATTGAGAAGGAATTAATTTAATACCCTGGGTCATAACTATATGCATCCACTAAATGAAGCACATCTATAGTGATCTATAACTCTAATAGAATGATCTAAACTGGTGATGGGAATATCTAGGTTGACATAACTAGAAAACATTTTAATGATAAAATTATTACAAAATGAATCAATCACTATCTATAGACCTTAAAAAATATGTGGTATCCAAACATAAATGTGAGAGTTCATAGAATCCATGAGGTTGGGAGTACTATAGCATCCATGGTGGAAAAACATACTCTATGAGTGCCTCGGGACCCGATGAGCCGGAATATACTATATCTTGGCTGAATACTTTGATATGGGGGGAAGGGGGGTACACTCATCCATATTTACCATTATCTTTATAATCCCATATAACCATAGCTAGTCAATAGAGGAGAACACCAGATCAACACTTAGGTCCAATGATTGATCCAGAATATCCCAAGGGTCTCCACCTCAAACCTATGTCCTGAATTAAAACTACCTAAAATGTCATGTCCAAAGGCCAACTATATATCATATGATCCAAATCTCAAACCCACCATCTAAAATATTATCTATCAACACTGATTAACTATCAATCAATAATCATGGGGCCTTTCTCAATCCCCTAGATTTCATTATCCAACAAAACAACCACCACGAGCTCTTTTCTATCCACCTCAGGGCCAAACCAAAACTCAAGGATCCCACATACCTCATGGTCATAGTATAAAGAAAAGTAAAACTAGGTAATCCCATGTGGAACCCAATATCTCGGGATACACACATCATAAAATCCAAAATCATACCAAAGGTCCTAGAAAAATTAGAAAAACCAATGAGGGGGTCCTATAGATCATCCAAAATAAAAAGTGACACCTAGAATTTAAAAATCCCAAATGGACCTCAGTGTCCAACAAATGGTCATTGATCAAAATATTACCCAAATGAAATCAAAATAAACACTATGCCACATGGGAAGTTTCTGTATCCGACCACTTGAACCACTAATCACTTGATCAATAACCATCCCACTAGGATATCCTCAATACTCCCTCAGACTCATCTCAACATCACAATAATGTCTGCACATAACCACCATCCCATAGTGTCAACCTAGATGATGATTCAAATTGAATTGATCCTCAACCACAAGATCCAGACCTCAACAACTCTAACCTCAAGCAACCTGTCTCATCACATAAGGAAAAACCAATATCTACTAAAATATACAACTCAATCACTCATTATGGGTTATTTATTAAATAACCTTGATGTTATTAATTTATTAATTTATTTTTATATACCCCCTTACTTTTTTCAAGGATATTTTCAAAATATTTGTGAAATAAACATGTTTTAATTTTAAATATTACTTATGAGCAATGTTTGAATTAATACAGATTCAATTAAGTTTAATATTTTAATAATAAATATCTCCCTTACTTACCAAATTGTTTTATAATTATTTTTTACTGTTCATTATTCAAATTACTAAAAATAATTCAACTTAATTATTGGCTAATTCAGCCATTTTATGGGTCATATGGACAATTAAATAAGGCTAACCAAAACTACGATGAAAACTAGACCGACCATAATGATTGAATTTATGGGTTTAATAAAGAACCCCAAATTTCATGAAACTTCAGAATATGTTCTAGGATGTCATATAATATATTGAATAAAAAATTTGAGTCCCAAATGAACCAGAAATTAGCACAATTGATACATTAAAATTCAGCCCACAATTTTCTATTGGATTTGAAAACAACCCACCATTCTTAAATTTTATCCCTACAATATCAACCATTTGAGATTAAATTTTGTAGAGTGAATGTAAAGATCTATATCAAAAACTTTTAGAATAAAGTTTTTTAATTTTATAGAATATTCCTATCCAAAAACACATTCAAAATGTGGAATTTGAGAAATTCTACATAAAAATAGAAATCATTGCATTATTTAGGAAAACAACCATAACATAAGATAATAAATTCCAATGGCCACCATATTTGGATGGTAAAATTTAAACATACATATGTAAATATTTTAAGAATAATATTTCCATGATTATACTATATAATTGGTCAAACGTTCTATCCAACATGATGGATAATTTTGGAATGAAAACAGTCCACTCCCTTTGGCTATAAATAGATACTCATTCTCACCGTGAAAGGGTTCAGAACGTTAGAACATAAGGAGGAGATTTTTCCTAACCATATACTTTAAAAGATCTTATGTGGAATTTATTTTTTAGTTTTTCAACAAGAGATACATCTCCTCTACTTTTTTATTCTTTGTTTTCTCTTTTTTTCATTTATAATCATGTAATTTTGTTTTCTTTTCAATTGAATCATAATGTATGTCTATTAATAATATTATACAATTATCATAAACCTTCTATTTTTAAATATTAATAGTCTTAAATTATTGAAAATTAATTTAAAACCCCTTTCCTCTTTTTCTTTCTTATTCAATCAATAATCTGTGTTTACTCCAATCACTGTCCTTGTGTGTCTTTGATGCAAAACTCTTTTCTTTTCTAATGATTTTTCTTATATTTATATCTCATCACCATAAACATAATATACCATATAATCAACCACCCAAATGGATTAGTAAATATCTTTTTGTAGTGACACATAATTTTTTTATGTTAATTGATTGAGGACATTCACGCATTTTACATTCTTTAAATTAATATTATTTATATCAAATGAAATAGGTTATGGATTAATGACATATTTTGTTTGAAATTTGGATTCCATAGATTATTGTAACAAAAAATACAGATGGTTTCATTAAATATTTGACCTTCCATAAATGATATTTCATAACAATTGGGATCATAGTTAAGGGTTGTATTAAAGCCAAAACAATTGGGAGTTCCGATGGAAATCACCTCCTGAGATAGATGTTAATTTAATGAAAAGTTTTAGAAAACTGAAGGATATAACAATCTAAACTACCTAATTTTTGAATCAATAAAATCATTTTTAAATTGTTTAATCATTATTCATTAATCAATCATATAATTTATGATATGTAAATAAATCCCCCAATTAGAAGACAAATAAAAAAACAATTGACTTCAAAAAATAGTACGGTCACTGAGGAATCAACCTGAGTGATGTTATACACATAACAGATCCCAAGACCATTGAATGGACAATAAGAGACAATCATAAAAACTTTAAAGGAATCCATTTATAGGGATATTGCAACTAGTAATCAGTAGTTTTTTATTTTATTTTTAAAAACCAATTGAAAATAAATAATCCAAAAAAAACTAAAAAAACACAAAATGAAAAAACTAACATCCCATAAAAATCATAAATGAATAAAAAACAAAGAAACAATATCCTCCTTAATCCTTCTATATTTTCTCAAAATTTTATGTATCCTCCCATACAATCCATTAGTTTTGTTTGAACTAGAGATCAAGAGAACAATTATCCATTTTACGAGAAACATTATAGATTATTAAATAAATCAAGAACCATTCATTTCCCCTCTCTTTGTTCTATATATGGCCGATCCTAGGGAGAAAACATTAAAATAACTCACTATGCTTGATATGAATTAAGAATACCATATTATTCTATATCCAAATATTGAGGCAGATATTAAATGGATATCTGTTTTGATTCATCTTCTACCACATTTCTACAAGCTAGCTGGTGAGGATACACTTATTCACCTAAAAGAGTTCCAAGTTTTGTGCTCTATCATGAATCCTTTTTGGGGTTCTGAAGAAAAAAATCAAACATTTAGAATTCCATTTCCCCCTAGTTGACTCTGCCAAGTCATTGATCTGTTACCTCCCTCTAGGTTCTATAACCACATGGAATTACATGAATAGACTCTTATTATAGAAATTATTCCCTACATATCGAACCACTTCTATATGAAAGTATATAAGTGGTATATATCAATTTCCTAATGAACCAATCCATAGTACTACGAGAGTTTCAAAAAAATTGTGGAAAACTACCCACAACACAAAATACATGGTCATCCCTTGATCCAATACTTCTATGAGGGGTTATTGGCTATAGAGAGAACTCCCATCGATGGCACAGGGGGAGGTTCTCTTGTTGAAAAAACCCCTACAGTTGTATAGATCACATAACCCACATGGCTACAAACATGTTGCAATTCCACACTCGAACACATGCTCAAGTAAAAAATGCAAAATAAAATAAATCTATAGATCCCAACAAGAGGATTGAGTAGATGAGTGAACTTATAGGTCTTGTGATACAACTAGTGGATGATGAAAATCCCCAAAATCATCTTTTCAAAAATATATTTTCCCTAGACCTATCAAAAAATTTGAAATATGTAGCTCATCCACTCATCAAACTAAAAAATGTCCTTATCTTCAAGAGGATCCATCTAATTATTCTATTATAGTTGAGCTCAATGCAACATAACCTCAGTAGGACACCATACATCAATAATTAGTTTAGATCATCAGGAACTCCACCAACACTACTCTAATCCCTTCTCCTCTATATATAACCCTAGATTGAGGTATATTAATCCCATATCTCACTCCCTCAATTCCCTCCTCAAATTCCAAACCAATTCTAATATTTTCAAGGTAGTGGTGACTTCCGAAAACCTTATTATTTTGTAACACAACATCAAAGTAGTAACCATATTCATGATCCTCCTGAATTCCATTATCCTAGTGAGCCTTCACAATTACAATCCTAATAAAATCACTTTTATAAGAACCAAAATAAAGGAAATCCCAATACAGGACAAGCCTCTTATTCTTAAAAACCATGAAAAACGATGTGGATGATCTTTACTCCTTCCCCCATTATTTATTTTAAAACATTTAAAACCAAATTGGTCAAATTTTATCTCACATAAGTCAACAGAAACAATCCAATTCGTTCCAACTCCCAACTTAACCAGTTCCCAACTCCAAGTGTAATTTAAATTCAATTTTTCTTACATTCAGAAAGAAAATTACTATGTCTCATGATGAAACCTATAACTCCCATTAAAATGTTGAGTTGGATAAATAAAAGAACAAAAATCCATAAAAATAACTTGAAGCCACTCCCTCACCTCCTTCCATTCCTCTTAGGACTGCAATTCCTTTTCTCCAAGCTGTCTATAGGAAAAATAATCCCTTTGAGTATAATTTTTAAATTGTTGACATGATTATACATTTTCAAATGAACATTTCTATATTACATTCCATAAAAAATCACTTAGTATGAAAATTATCTTAAGTAATTATGCTCCCATCAGTGATAGATTAAAACTGTTGAAAATGTTTCAATCCAATAGTCCCCTCATATGAAGTACAAATATCCATGGACTATTACAATTCTATCACAAAAAGGGAGTTTTGTTATTGATGATGCACTAATTATCCTATGTTCCTCGATAAATTTCATTCAAAAATAAATCTTCTAAAACTTTTTTCTTGGCCTCTTTCACACAATGAGTTTTGTTATCTAGTTATCCAATCGAAGCACTACCATTCCTGATATAATTATCAAGGATGTGCTTTTCGGGGTCAATGATCATATCTTCCTAGGGGATTTTTATTCCATTTACATGGATGGTGAGAAAAATTCTTTATGATATCCAATGATTATAGGAATACATTTCCTCATGGCATATAGAACCAAAGTTTATGTCCATGCTAGAATCTTATCAATGGAATTTGGTGACCAACGGGTCAAGTTCAATATTATTCAATCTAGGTGATACCCATCATAGAATAACTATATATTCTCTATACACTATTCTAAAAATATCTCTGATATTGTGTTGAATCTTGATCCATAATGTTGATTTTATTCTAATGATAGAAGTATTTTTTGAATTTTTCATCCTTAATAACCAAGTCATAAATAGAGAAGTTGATGATGACCATTAACATGCAAAATAAATCAATATAAAGGATCTTTAAATCTATTTAGAATATCATATCATATATTTTATCAAATTAGATGGTAATGAGGAATATAAACTAGCATACTCATATTTTGATTCAAATAAAATTATCAAATATTCAAAATTTCTTATCCATAGTTCTTGAAATTCTCTTATAAGTGAAGTGTAACCTCAAACAACATGCTTATCTTGTCCCAATGGTAGTGAAGTTAGTGATATATTTTCACTCATTAATAATGTGATCACTATTGAGGTGTAAATTTACCATTCTTTAAAAAATAACATTAATATAAATGATCAATAAAAATATATTCAATCTCATGTCCCCTTTGTTCCTCATTACTCTATATTGGAAAGTGACAAAAATAATGACCTAAAAATAACTAGGAACTCATGCTCTAATATCGTGTTATATGAACCTTACATAAATGCACTATCAATATTGAAACATATTTCTGAATTTACAAGCATAAAAAATAATCACTTTTTGGACAATATTATTCCTCAAGTTGAAGACCAAAGGGAGGATACCCGCATTCCCTTTCCACCCCCATTGAATTACAAGAACATTAACAAGGAAGGAAAGAAATTAATCATGTTATAATGGGCCATCCCAAATGAGAATTGTTTCAAGAACCACACTATTGTTTAAAAAATTTAATGGTTGCCATCATACTATGGGTAGTCCAGTACACCTATCTAGTTGTATTAAAAATAAATACAGAGATTCTTGGGAGCCAACCCAATTTTCTTTTACATCTATGAAATTTTAATTATAATTATAATTTTTAATTAAATTTAATTATTTCTTATTTTTTATTCTTATATAGTTAATGGACATTTTCCAAAGAATCACTAGATATTAATCATTCCCCAGGAACCACATCAACTTCCACCTAGCCACCACTGAATGGAGACAAAAACCCACAAAATCAAAAACAAGTGAACTTCTTTCCATTTATGTCCCTATCCCTATATTTATCTCTATTTTTATATGACTTCTTTTTTCCATTCTCATTTATATTTTTTTATAAATTTCTTTTTCATTCCTTTTTATCACTTTCTCTTTTATGTGGGTGTGTATTTTAAAAGAATCTAAAAAACTAAAAAACTAAAAAACTAAAAAAAACAAATATATTCACAATTACTCACAATTAAAATTTCAAATAATTTCCTACCTTTTTGGTGAGTCCAATAATTTTTTTCATCTAAAAAATTTTGTATTTTTATCATAAATATAGTTAATGAATTTTTTGTCAAGAAAAAAATTTTAGAATGCTCAATTTTTATTTGGAAAATGATTATTCACTATCTGTGAGGAAAAACATTAGATTTCATTCCATGTTCACCGATGGATATATTTTAATATTATGTTTTTTATACTTGATTGTGACTCTTGATATTATCTACATTATAGTTGAATTTCCTCATTTATTGATCATTAATATGATAGGATCATTTTTTGAGCTACAAAATAATCAAACTAGACAAATTGCCTCCCATTAACCTTCTATCGATCTACCTTGTTAAATAGTATTTGATCCTTTGAAAATTCATTTTGATTTCCACATTTTTATCCTAAAACCTTTTTTCACCCAACATCTAGAAGAGTTTTTAAGGAATAATTTATTGAAATTTAAGTGTGGGGAATGAGATTCATTTTTGGTACCATTTCCTGGATTTTTAATGTTTCACATATGATTTAGGTAAAGAATCCATTTAATTGAGGATGAGAGGTTTTCATTTAGTTGGTTTTGTGAATGGAATCACATTTATGTAATTTTGTAAAACCAGTATTGAAAATTGTTCAAAAAAATTAAAAAAATGAAAAAAACTTATAATAAGAAAATGAAAAAAAAGAATGGGTTGTGTCTTGGGCAGGTCATAAATCACTCTTAATAATCCTTTGATATTATTACAAATATGAAAATTAGTTTCATGAGGATATCAAAAAATGGATGAGATATTATTGTGGTATTGTTTCCAAGTGAAACTTAAAAAAGAATGAAAATTAATGTAAAAAAGTAACACTTACATAATCTTTTATTTTGTTGTTGGAAGATGTTTTGAGTTTTGTACATATTAAATCATTTCATCCCACTAAAATTTTCTCCCTCTTATCATCATTCACACATTAATTTCCATGTAAATAAGTGTTTCCATTTCCTTCCATGTCACATTTCAAAAAAACATTGCATTGCTTTTTCGATGTTGGTTTCCTCCCCTCTTTTTTTCACTTTTGAACATTAAATTACAAATATACCATAGCATCTAAAAACACCTATAAATACTTGTTAATTTTTTTCACACATTATAATAGTTAATGGAAGATGATATATCTTTAAAACTATGATATTTTCACTTTTGGATGGTGAATAAGTGAACCTTTTTAAGGAAATTGTTAGCATTTTGAGAGGAGTGACTTCTGAGTGCCCGCATTTTCCATTTATAATTTTTAGCATGAAAAATGAATTGAATTTGGAAAATTTTGGTGGTAAATTTTTTTGGTAAAATTCATTATATAATATTTAACTATTCTATACCACCCTTATTTAAGAAAATAAAATTTTTATATTTGTTGTTGAGTGAAAATAATTTACTTTTATATTTATATTTAATATAAACGAGGACATTCACAAGACCACGTGTGAGGGAGTTGTTGTTATTCATTTATTCATAATTTTTTATATACTCCCCAAACTTATTTTCAAGTAAATTTCCATAATTTGTGTTAAATTCATAATTTTTAATATTAAATATAATTTTTTAGCATTGTTCGATATAATCCAAATTCAAGTCAATTTACTATTTTAATCATAACTATCAACCTCATAATCTATTTTTTATTATTTTTTTAGGGTTAATTATTCAAATTAATATATATCATTTCACTTGATCATTGGCTAGTTATACCATTTGGAGTGTTATATAGACTATAGAATAAAGCCCACTAAATGTATTATGAAAACTAGAATAGCCATGTTGATTGAATTTTTGGGATAAATATAGAAGACAAAATTTGATATAACTCAATAATATGTTCTAGGATATCATATCACAAATTGGATATAATATTTGAGTCATAAATCAATTAAAACGTATCCCAAATGATGCATTAATATCCATCTCATGTTATTGTGTGATGTTTGAAAACAACACGCCATTATTGACTTCCCTCCCAATAAATTTGATCAATAGAGATGAGTTTTTTAAGGATAAAGTAAATATTTATATGCTAAACTTTTTAGTAAAAAAATTCTTATTTATGGTAATCTTCCTATCCAAATATGAATTCAAAATGTGGTCTTTGAAAAGGTTAGGATAAAAAGGGACAACACCACAATGTTATGGAAAACAACCATAACAATGGATAAAAAGGGACAATGGTCATAAAATTTGGAGGGTGAACTTTCTAGATCAATACATATAACAATTAGGAATAATATCTCTATAGATATAGATGTCTAATTTATCAAATTGGTGAACCAACATGAAGGATATTTTTGGATTGCAAACAGTCTACTCCCTTTGGAAAAAATAGATACTCATTATCACTTTAAAAGGGATTGGAACTTCAATACATAAGTGGCGGATTTGGAATCTTCATATCCATTACAAGTTTTTGGAAGGACTCAAATTAACCTTCTTCAATAAGATATACCTCTCATACAGTTTTCTTTTCTTGTTCATTTTACCTTGTTTTCAATTGTAATCATGTATGTTTTTTTTATTTTCAATCTAATATTAATGCATGTTTCTTCACAATCATATATAATTATAATCCACCTTATATTTTTCAATATTAATGGTCTTAAAATAGTCTAAATTATGTTTAAACCCCTATATTATTTTTTATATTATTTAATCAAAAGTCTATGTTTACTCCCTTCACTATTTTTGTGTGTTTTTGACGCCCAAATGTTTTCTTGACCCCTTATTTTTCTTATATTTTTTACACATCACTATAAAAACATAAACCAAATTATTAACCACCCAAATGTATCTATAAATATATCAATGGAGTGAGTTTTAATTTAGGAATGTTATGTGGTTGAGAGATTTTTCTCATTTGAGATTCATTGAATTAATATCATTTATGTCAACTAAAATATGTTATGGATTAATGAAATGCTTTGTTTGACATTTTCATTGCATATATTATTAGAAAAAAAATACACATGGGTTAAGGAAATATTGAACCATCTGTAAATTATTTTTTATAATGATTAGAACCTTATTTAAGGATTTTATTAAATCCAAAACAATTGGGAGTTTCGATCAAAATCACCTCTTGAAGTGGATGTTAATTTATTGAAATGTTTTGAAAATATCAAAGATATTACAATATTAACTACCCAATAATGAAAACAACCTAATCCTTATTAAAGTGTTAAATCTTTCTTTATCAATCAATCATTTCACCTAATCACAACAAACAACCCGCCCCCCCCAATCAAAATACATGTGAAAACAAAAAAAAACAACTCTAAAATATAGTACCATTTCTAAGTATTTGACCCGAGTGCCACTGCACACATTATAAGAACATCAGACCTTTCAACGATTGATAGGAGGCAACCAACTTCACTTTAAATGGTTCCATTTTAGGGATGGTGCAACAAATAGTCCGTAGTTTTTTTTATTTTTTTAAAAAATCAAAAACAAAAACAAAACAAAAAATTAAAATAACACAATAAAAATCCATCCTTCCCATAAAAAAAATAATTGGATGAAAACAACTAAAAACCCTCGTTATATATTCTTATATATTTTCTATGAATTCTCCATAGAATCCCAAACAATCCATCAAATTATTCTGACCTAAAAACTTGGAAAATACTTCACCAATTTAAGAGGAACATTAGGGAAAATAAAATTAGTCAATACCCATTCATTTCTCATCCAATTGTTAAAGATATGGCCAATTTTTGGGATTAAACATTAAAAGAACTCATTTCCCATGATATTAATTACCAACCCCATGGTATTTGATATCTAAATATTTATGCTAATATTAATCTCAAATCAGGTTTGATTCATCTTCTACCTCATTTCCAGAGGCAAGCCTATTAGGATCCACATCTTCACCTCAAAGAGTTCCATGTTATATGATCTACAATGAACCCTAAATTGGTTTTTGATGAAATAAAACAAAGTTTGATCATTCTATTTATTCTCAGTTGACCTTTCCAATTAATGGATCTATTACCACCATACTGGTTCCATGACCACATGGAATGAGATACAGTGGATCTTCATAGAGAAATTATTCCCTGATTCTCAAACCACTTATATCCAAAATAAAATAAGTTGTATCTATAAATTCTCCAATTAATCACTCCATGAGTACTAGGATAGGTTCAAAAAGCTTGTAGAAAACTACCCACACCATAAAATCTCTAGCCAACTCTTTATACTACACTTCTTTGAGGGGTTATTAGATATGGAGAAAACTATCATCGATGTCTCAAGTGGTGGTTCTCTTTTTGACCAAAAACTGATAGCTACATGTTATATCATAAGCAATATGGCTACAAACACATAAAAATTCTAGTCTCGATCACATTGTAAATTCAAACAAGTCCAAGAGAATAAATCCATAGAGCCCAACATGATGACCAAGTGGATGTGTGAACTTAAAATTCTTTTATGAAAACAAGTGGTGGATACTAATTCCCCAAACATATCTTTTCCAAAATCTATTTTCCCTATACATTTTGAAAATTGTGGAATACGTAGCTCACCAACTCCTCATACTGACACATGTCCATAATTTCTAGATTATAGATATGATTATTATAGTCCAAGGTAGCCTAATGCAATATATTCTCATTGGAACACCATCCCTCAACAATCAACATAGTTCGTTAGAAAATCCACCTAGCCACACTCTGATCCCTTCTCGTATACCTATAACCCTATATTGTGGTATGATAATCGTGTCTTCTTTCCCCCAAAGTCCCCTCCTAAAAATCCAAACCAATTCCTATATTTTCTAGGTGGTACAAACTTGCAACAAACTTATCCTTTTGTGACTCAACATCAAATGAGAAATCATCATCCTACTCCTCTTGGATTCCATAATCCTAGTGATCCTTATCAATTCCAAACCTGATACAATAATGTTGAAAAGAACCAAAAACATGGAAATCCAAAATCAGGACATGCCACTTCTTCTAAACAACCATGGGAAAGTGTTTGGGAATATCTTTCCTCCTTCACCAATTATAGACTTAAAAACATTGAAAGAAAATTGGTCAACATGTACCTCACCTAATTCAGAAGAAAATTGATTTGGGAATTTTGGTAAAATCACACTTTTTATGTACCAAGAAAACCACAGGGTTTAGCCACACAGTTTGGAAAACCATACGCCAACTGTATAGGTGAAACTTTCCACCTAGAAATGGGATTCATAGTTACCCCAAGGTGGGGACCAATTTTGAAAACCATACTCATATTTTAAGGACCCCACTGTCACCCTCTGAATCCCCCTCACATGGTCAGTTTCATTGTTAGAAAAATTGTGTGCTTACCATGGTACAAATTTTTTCCTCCTAAAACCCCCATTTTCTACCCCTGGAACCTAGGAACTCAAAAAAGAAACTAAGATATAAATAGAACTCAAAATTAGATGCACCAGTGACCCAAAATATGTCACAAAGTTTGTGAGATGTCGGTCTGATATCTATCACAAGTAACACCACATTCTATTCCAGCTAGAGGCCAAATACAAAAAATCATAAAACTAAACTCCTCTTATATTATTGTTTAATGAACCAATATGGGTCAACCTAACATGTCACCTGATCTGGCTCACCACAAGGCCTCAAGTGCACCTCCCTAAATTCTAAAGGTAGTCAAATAGTCGACAGGGTCTAAAAGGTACAGTGAGGAAACTATACCCTCTAGTCAGAGCAATGAAATAACATAAAATAATGAAACTCATACACAAGGATAATCATATGAGTACTTGTAATAAATAAACTAAAATATTTCATGATATAACAAATTAAATATAAAATACATCCATATAGACTCAAATCAATAAAAAATACAACAGTCTATCTCCCAATTGTCCCATCACATATTAAAAATATAGAAAATGAAAATATATTAAACAATACCCACTAAAAACATCAAGATAAACTACATACCCATTCTCTAAGATGCTCAAGTGACACCAACCTAATCTTGATACTCCACGCAATTGGATCTGATTAATTAAGAATCAATGGGACCTACCCCCATTTATTTTCCAACCATTGATCCAACCTTAATGTGTCCATTAAGTCAACACACAAACTAAGGGGAATGTATAAGGCATAAGAAATAAATCTTAATTGGACACCTCAAGAGGTGAGACTATAATCTACATCCATAATATGTGAATGCACATGTGATAGGACCATCCTAGTTGAAACTAACAATAAGTGTAATAAAGAAACAACTGCATAAAAGGTGGAATAAAAAAAGAAAATAGCCAACCATGGGTTCTAGACTAACACCAAAGGTAATTATACTCCCCAATTTATCCAGTGCCATAGGATTCAAAAAACATGGATCAACCTACCACACAACATCATTCAAGTCTTCCAAATATATACAGGTTTTTAAATATGTTTAAATGAAAAGGCATTAATTTCATACCATGGGGAATAGCTATAAGGATCCACTAAATGAAGCACATCTACAGGGATATATAACTCTAATACCATGATCTAAAATGGTGATAAGAATATATATGTTTATATAAATAGAAAAAATTTAATCCAAAATTTCTTAAAAAATGAATAAATCACTATCTATAGACCTAGAAAAATATTTGGGATCCATACATAAATGTGCGAGTTCATATAATCCATGAGGCTGGTAATACTATTACATCCATGGTTGAAAAAACATACTCTATGAGTGCCTGGGGACCTCATGAGCCAGAATATTCTCTATATTGGGTGAATACTCAGATATGGGGGGGGGAGGGTTACACTCATCCATATTTTCCATTATCTCTATAATCCCATCTAACCTTATCTAGTCAATGGAGGAGAACACCATATCAACACTCAGGGCCAATGCTTTATCCAGAATATCCCAAGGGTCTCCACCTCAAACCTAAGTCCTGAATTAAAACTACAAAAAATGTCAAGTCTAAAGGCCAAATAATGTCAGATGATCCAAATATCAAACCCACCATCTAAACATATTATCTATCAACACTGATCAAATATCAATCAATAATCATGGGGCCTCTCTCGATCCCCTAGATTTCATCATTCAAAAAAATGACCACCATGAGCTCTTCGCTATCCACCTCAGTGCTAAACCAAAACTCAAGGATCCCACAGACCTTAGGGACATAGTATAGAGAAATTTAAAACTATGAACTCCCCTGTGGAACCCAATCTCTCAAAATACACACATCAAAAAATCTAAAAACATATGAAAGGTCCTTGAAAAATTAGGAAAACCAATGAGGGGTTTCTATAGATCATTCAAAATAACAAGTCATGCCTGGAATTTAAATATCCCAAACTATGTGGCTAAACCATGCGGTCTTCCTTGGATTTACCTCAATCCAAATCACTAAGAAATAAATATTAATCTACCAAAAAATGAGATGGATAAATACACCATCAAGGATATGGGGATTTTAATTATGGGAGGAACAAATTAAAATTGACATTGGAATTTTTCTAAAACACACTTTTTAAGTACCAAGACAGACCGCATGGTTTATCCACAACATTTGAAAAACCATACGCCAACTTTGTAGGTGCTACTTTTGACCTCGAAATGGGATTCACAGTTACCCTAGGGTGGGGACCAATTTTGAAAACCATAGTGAAATTTTGAAAACCCCACTATCACCCTCTAAATCCCGCTCATAAGGTTAGTTACATTGTTAGACAAATTTTTTGGTTATCATGTACCTTATTATGTCCTCCCAAAAAATCCCCATTTTCAACCCCTGACACCTAGGAACTCAAAAAACAAAATAAGATGTAAATATAACTCCAAATTAGATGCACTGATGACCCAAAATATGTCACAGAGTTTGTGAGATGCCAGTATGATATCTATCACAAATTAAAACACATTCTATACCACATAGCGACCAGATACAAAAATCATAAAACTAAACACCTCAAATACAATTTTGTAATGAACCAATCTGGGTCAACCTAACATGTCACCTGATCTGGCTCAACACAAGGCCTCATGTGCACCTCCCTGAATTCTAAAGGCATTCAAATAGTGGGCAGGGTCTGAAAGATACAGGGATGAGACTATACCCTCTAGTCAGAGTGAAATAATTACATAAAATAATGAAACTCACACACAAGGATAATCATATGAGTACTTGTAATAAATAAACTAAAATAGATCATGATATAACAAATTAAATGTAACATACATCAATATAGACTCAAAGTAAGAAAAAATACAACACTCTATCTCCCACTTGTACCATCACATATAAAAATTAAAGAAATTGGAAATATATTCTACAATATCCAGTAAAACATCAAGATAAACTAAATACCCATTCTCCATGACACTCAAGCAACACAAACCTAATCTTGAGACTCCAAACAATTGGATCTGATTAATTAGGAATCATTGTCCCCTACCCCCACTTATTTTTCAACCATTGATCCAACATGAATGTTTCTATGAGGTCAACACACACACTGATGGGAATGTAGAAGGCGTAACAAATAAATCTAAATTGGCCACCTCAAAAGATGATCCTATAATCTACATCCATAATAAGTGAATACACATGTGATAAGCCCTTCCTAGTTGAAACTAACAATAAGTGTAATAAAGAAACAACTGCATAAAATGTGGAATAACAAAAAAATCATCCCACCATGGGTCCTAGACTAACACCCAAGGTAAATATTCCCCCCGCATTATCCAATGATATAATATTCAAAACACTTGGATCAACCAACCACAATACATCATTCAAGTCTTCCAAATATATACAGGTTCATAAATATGTTTAAATTAAAAGGCATGACTTTCATACCCTGGGGAATAGCTATAGGAATCCACTAAAATAATCACATCTACAGGGATCTATAACTCTAATAGCATGATCTAAACTGGTGATGGGAATATCTACGTTGACATAACTAGAAAACATTTTAATCCTAAATGTCTTACAAAATGAATCAATCACTATCTAAAGACCTAAAAAATTGTGGGATCCATACATTATTGTGAGAGTTCATAGAATCCATGAGGCTGGGAGTACTATAGCATCCATGGTTGAAAGAACATACTCTATGAGTTCCTCGGGACCTCATGAGCTAGAATATACTCTATATTGGGTGAATACTCAATTATTGGGGGGGTTACACTCATCCATATTTCCCATTATCTCTATAATCCCATCTATTCATAGCCTTCCAATGAAGGAGAACAACATATCAACACTCACGGCCCATGCTTGATCCAGAATATACCAAGGGTCCCCACCTCAAACCTAAGTCCTGAATTAAAACTACCTAAAATGTCATGTCCAAAGGTCAGGTAAATGTTAGATGATACAAATCTCAAACCCACCATCTAAACATATTATCTATCAACTCTGATCCATTATCAATCAATAATCATGGGTCCTCTCTTGATCCCCTAGATTTCAACATCCAACAAAACAACCACCACGAGCTCTTCGCTATCAACCGTAGGGAAAAACCAAATCTAAGGATCCCACAGACCTCAGGGTCATAGTAAAAAAGAAAATTAAAACTTGGGACTCCCTTGTGGAGCACAATCTCTCAGGATACACACATCAAAAATTCCACAAACATATGAAAGCTCCTAGAAAAATTAGGACAACCAATGAGGGGTTCCTCTAGATCATACAAAATAACAATTCATGCTTGGAATTTAAATATCCCAAATGACCCTCAGGGTCCTAAAAATAGTCATCGATAAAAAACTCACCCAAATGAAATCCATATAAACACTATGCCACATGGGAATTTTCAGTATCTGACCACATTAACCACTAATCACTTGATCAAAAACCATCCCACTAGGATATCTTCAATACTCCCTCAGATTCATCTCAACATCACAATGATGTCTTGACATAACCTCTATCCCGCAGTGTCAACCTAGAAGATGATTCAAATAGCATTGATCCTCAACCACAAGATCTAGACCTCAACAACTATAACCTCAAGAAACCCATCTCATCACATAAGTAAAAACCAATATCTACTAAAACATACTACTCAATACCTCATTATGGGTTATTTATTAAAGAATCATGATGTTATTAATTTATTTTTATATACCCCCTGACATGTTTTCAAGGATATTTTCATAATTGGTGTGAAATAAACATGTTTCAATATTTAATATAATTTGTTAGCATTGTTTAAAGTAATACATATTCAATTAAGTTTAATATTTTAATCATAAATATCACTCGTACTATCAAAATTGTTTTATAATTATTTTTCAGGGTTCATTATTCAAATTACTACAAATCGTTCAACTGAATCATTAGCTAATTCTGCCACTTGATGGGTCCTATGGACCCTTAAATAAGGCCCACCAAATCTACGATGAAAACTAGACCATCTATAATGATTCAATTTATCGGTTCAATAAAGAATCACAAATTTGATGAAACTTATGAATATGTTCTAGGATGTCATATGATATATTGGATAAAACTTTTGATTCCCAACTCAGCCAAAAATGGGCACAATTAATACATGAAAATTCCGCCCACAATTTTTTATTGGATTTGAAATCAGCCCACCATTCTTAAATTTAATCCCTACAAAATCAACAATTTGAGATTAAATTTTGTAGAGTGAATGTAAAGATCTATACCACAAACTTTTAGAATAATGTTTTTTTAATTTTAGAGAATATTCCTATCCAAAAACACATTCAAAATGTTGAATTTGTGAAATTCTCTTTAGAAATAGACATCATTACATTATTTAGGAAAAAAACCATAACTTAGGATAATAAATTCCAATGGGCACCATATTTGGATTGTAAGCATTAAACATAAATATGTAAAAAAATTAAGAATTATATTTCCATGATTATTCTATCTAATTGGTCAAACTTTCTACCCAACATGATAGATAATTTTTGAATGAAAACAGTCCACTCCATTTGGCTGTAAATAGATACTCATTCTCACCATGAAAGGGTTAAGAACATCAGAACTTACAGATGAGATTTTTCCTGACCATATACTTTAAAAGATCTTATGAGGACTTTATTTATTATGTTTTCAACAAGAGATACATCTCCTCTACTTTTTTGTTATTTTGTTTTTCCCTTTTTTTCATTTATAATCATCTATGTTTATTTTCTTTTCAATTGTATCTTAATGTTTTTTTATTAATAATAATATACAATTATCATAAACATTATATTTTTATATATTAATAGACTTAATGTATTTAAAATTAATTTGAACCCCCTTTCCTCTTTTTCTTTCTTATTCAATCAACAGTCTGTGTTTACTCCCATCACTAACCTTTTGTGTCTTTGATGCACAACTCTTTTCTCGTCTTATTATATTTCTTATATTTATAACTAATTTACATAAACATCATATACAATATTATTAACCACCCAAATGGCTGGGTAAATATCCTGTTGGAGTGATTCATAATTTTGTGATGTTAATTGATTGATGACATTCACACATTTTACATTCTTCAAATTAATATTTTTTATATCAAATGAAATATCTTATGGATTAATGACATGTTTTGTTTTGATATGTGGATTCCATAGTTTATTGTAAAACAATACACATGGTTTATTGAAATATTTAACCTTCTATAGATGATATTTGATAACTATTGGAACCCTAGTTAAGGCTTGTATTAAATCCAAAACAATTGGGAGTTCCGATGGAAATCACCTCGTGAAATAGTTGATACGTTAATGAAAAGTTTTAAAAAGATAAAGGATATAACAAGATAAACTACCTAATTATGAATCCAAACAAATAATTGTTAAATTGTTAAATCATTATTCATTAATCAATCATTTCATTTATGCTCTGTAAATAAATCTCCCAATTACAAGACAAATAAAAAAACAATTGACTTTAAAAAATAGTATTGTCATTGAGGATTCAACCTGAGTGCTGCTATACACATTAGAAAATCCCAAGATCATTGTATGGACAATAAGAGATAATCAGATGAACTTTAAATGAATCCATTTATAGGGATATTTCATCTACTATTCGGTAGTTTTTTAATTTATTTTAAAAAAATTCCAAAATAAATAATCCAAAAAAACTGAAAAACAAAACTCAATGAAAAAAATAACATCCCATAAAAATAATAGATGAATAAAAAAAAGAAAAAACCTCCTTCTTAATCCTTCTATATTTTTTCAAAATTATATGTATCATCCCATACAATCCATTAGATTAGTTTGAACTAGAGATCAATAGAACACTTGGCCAACTTACGAGAAACATTAAGGATTATCAAATCAATCAAGACCCATTCATTATCCATATATTTGTTCTATATATGGCCAATCCAAGGGAGAGAACCTTAAAATAAATCACTATGCTTGATTTGAATTAAAAATAGCTTATTATTATAAATCCAAATATTGAGGTAGATTTTAAGTTCATATTGAGTTTGATTCATCTTCTACCACATTTCCACAAGCTAGCTAGTGAGGATACACTTATTCACCTAATGGAGTTCCAAGTGTTGTGATCTATCATGAAGCCTCCTGGGGTTTCTGAATAAAAAAAATAAACTTTTAGGATTCCCTTTCCCACTAGTTGAATCTTCCTAGTCATTGATCTATTACCTCCCTCCAGGTTCTATAACCACATAGAATTACATGAATAGACTTTTGTTATAGAAATTATTCCCTACTTATCGAACCACTTTTATCTGAAAGTAAAAAAGTAGTATATATTAATTACCTAATGAACCACTCCATAGTACTATGAGATTTTCAAAACAATTGTGGAAAACTACCCACAACACAAAATACCTAATAATCCTATGATCCAATACTTCTTATGGGGGGTTATTGTATATGTATCTAACTCCCATCGATGGCACATGGTGAGGTGCACTTCTGAAAAAACTCCTATAGCTATAGAGATCACATAACCCACATAGCAATAAACATGTAGCAACTCCACACTCGAACACATTCTCAAGTCAAAAAAGTAAAATAGAATCAATCTATAGATCCCAACAAGATGATTGAGTGGATGAGTAAACTTATAGGTCTTGTGTGACAACTAGCGGTGGATGAAAAATAACCAAACTCATCTTTTAAAAAATATATTTTCCCTAGACCTATCAGAAATTCTGAAATCTATAGCTCACCCACTCATCCTACTAACACATGTCCATATCTTTAAGATAATCTCTCTAATTATTATAGTCTGTTTGTGATCAATAAAATAGAAGCTCATTAGAACACCATACAACAATAATTAGTTTAGTTCGTTAGGAACTCCACCAACACCACTCTAATCCCTTTTCCTTTACATATAACACTATATTGAGGTATGTTGATCCCATATCTAACCCCCTCAGTTCCCTCCTAAAAATATGAACCAATTATAATATTTTCAAGGTGGTGGTGACATCCGAAAACCTTATTCTTTTGTAACTCAACATCAAAGGAGTAACCATATTCCTGATCCTCCTGAATTCTATTATCCTAGGGATCCTTCTCAATTACAAACCTATTGAAATCACTTGTATAAAAACCAAAATAAAGTAAATACCAATGCATGACATGACTATTATTCTTAAAAACCATGAAAAATGATGTGGATGATCATTAATCCTTCACCAATTATTTATTTGAAAACATGTAAACCCAAATTGGTCAAATTTCATCTCACATAAGTCAACAAAAATAATCCAATTCTTTCTAACTCCCAACTTAGCCATTTCCCAACTCCAAGTGTAATGTAAGTTCAATTTCACTTACATTCAAAAAGAAAATTTCTGTGTTTCATGATGAAACCTATAAATCCCCTTAAAATGTTGAGTTGAAAATATAAAATAACAAAAATCCATAAAAAATAACTTTAAGATACTCCCTCACCTCCTTACATTCCTCTTAAGAACCCAATTCCTTTTCTCCAAGCTGTCTCTAAGACAAAGAATCCCTTTGAGTATAATTTTGAAATTATTGACATGATTATAAACTTTTAAGTGAATACTTCCATATTAAATTTCATAAAAAACTCCATTAGTATGAAAATTTTCTTATGTAATTTTTCACCCTTAAGTGATAGCTTAAAACAATTGAAAATGATTCAATACAACAGTCGCCTCCCATGAAGTACAAAATATTCATGGACCCTTACAGTTCTATCACAAATAGGGAGTTCTCTGATTGATGATGCACTCATTATCCTATGTTACTTAAAAAATTTCATTCCAAAATAAATCTTCTAAATTTTTTTTCATGGTATCTTTCACACAATGATTTTTGTAATCTAGTTAGCCAATTGAAGAACTACCATTCCTAATTGTATTATCAAGGTTGTGCTTTTCTGGGTAAATGATCATATCTTCCTAGTGAATTTTTATTCTGTTGACATGGAAGGTGATAAAAATTGTTTCCAATATCCTCTGATTATAGGAAGACCTTTCCTCAGGGCATATAGAACCAAAATTTATGTCCATTATAGAATCTTATCCATGGAATTTGGTGACCAACTGGTGAAGTTCAATATTATTCAAGCCAGGTGATACCCATCATTGAATAATTATGTATTCTCTATCCACTATTCTGAAAGTATCTCTAAGAGTGTGTTGAATCTTCATCCATCATGTTCATTTTATTCTAATGATAGATGGATTTTTGAATTTTTCATCCTCATTAACCAAGTCATAAATATAGAAGTTGATGTTGACCATTCACATGTAAAATCAATAAATCTAAAGAATCATTAAATCTATTTAGAATACCATATCATCTCTTATCTCAAATTGGATGGTAATGAAGAAAATAAACTAGCATTCCCATAATTTTATTCAAATAAGATTATCAAATATTCAAAATTTCTTATCCATGATTCTTGAAATTCTTTTAAAAGTGAAGTGAATCCTCAAACAAAATTCTTATCTTGTCCCAATGGTAGTGAAGTATGTGATATCTGTTCACTCATTAATAAAGTGATCACTAGTGATGTGTAAATTGACTATTATTTATAAAATAACATTAATATCAATGATCTAAAAAAATATATTCAATATCATGTCCCCTTTGATCCTCATTACTCTAAATTGGAAAGTGACAAAAATAATGACCTAAAAATAACTAGGAACTCATGCACTAATATCATGTTATATGAACCTTACATAAATTTACTATCATTATTGAAACATATTCTTGAATTTAGATGCATAAAAAACAATCACTTTTTGGACAACATTAGTCCTCATGTTGAAGACCAAAGAGAGGATACCCACGTTCCCTTTCCACCCCCATTGAATTACAAGAACATAAACATGGAAGGAGATAAATTATTCAAGTAATAATGGGTCATCCTAAATGAGAATATTTTTAAGAATCACACAAGAGTTGAGAAAATATAGTGGCCACCATCATACTATGGGTAGTCCACTACACCTATCTAGTGGTATTAAATAAAAATACATGGATTCTTGGGAGGAAACCTAATTTTATTTTACTTCTATGAAATGTTAATTTTAATTTTAATTTTTAATTAAATTAATAATGTTTTTTATTTTTTATTCTTATATAGGTAATGGAAATTTTATATAGAATCACTATAGATGAAACATTCCTCCGGAACCACGTCAACTTCCACCGAGTGACCACTGAATGGAGATGAAAACCCCCAAAATCCCAAACAAGGGAACCTATTTCCATTTAGGTCCCTCTATATATATTTATCTCTATTTTTATATTACTTCTTTTTTCCTTTCTAATTTCTATTTTTTTTACAAATTTCTTTTATCATTCCTTTTTTTCACTTTCTCCTTTATGTTGGACTGTATTTTAAAAGAAACTAAAAAACCAAAAAAAAACTAAATAAATAAATAAACCAAAAATATTCACGATTACTCACCATTAAATTTTGGAATAATGTCCAACCATTTTGGGGAGTCCAATGATTTTTTTTCATCTAAACAATTTTTTTATTTTTATCATAAATTTGGATAAATAATTTTGTGTCATGAAAAATAAATTTAGAATGCTCAATTTTTTTTTGGAAAATTATTAATCACTATCTGTTAGGAAAAATATTAGATTTCATTCCATGTTCACCTATGGATATATTTTAACATTATGTTTTTTATACCTGATTGTGACTCTTGAGATTATCGACCATGGAGTTTAATTTCCTCCTTTATTGAACATTAATATGATAGAATCATTTTTTGATCCACAAAAGAATCAACCTAGACAAATTGCCTCACATTACCCTTCTATCAATCTACCTTCTTAAATCATCTTTTTTCCATTAAAAATTCGTTTTGATTTCCACATATGTATCCCAAAACCTTTTCCCACACAACATCTACATGAATTTTTAATGAACAGTTTATTGAAATTTATGTGTGGGGAATGAGTTTCATGTTTGGTACCATTTCCTGGATTTTTATTATTTCACATATAATTGAGGTAAATAATCCCCTTAATTTATTGGGAGAGGTTTCCATTTAGTTGGTTTTTTTAATGGAATCACGTTTATCTAATTTCATAAAAAAATTATTTAAAATTGTTCAAAAAAATGAAAACAAAATAAGCAAATGAAAAAAATAATGGGTTGTGTCTTGGGCAGGTAAAAAATCACTTTTAATAAACCTTTTATATTATTGTAACCATTAAAATTTGTGTCACAAGGATATGAAACATGCGATGAGATATTATATTGGCTTTTTCTTCAAGTGAAAATTAAAAAAAATGAATTAAAAAAAGAACACATTAATCATCTTTTATTGTTTTGTTAGAAGATGTTTTGTGTTTTGTATATATTTAATCATTTCATCCCATTAACATTTTCTCCCTATATTACATTCTTTAACACATTAATTTCTATTGTAATATGTGTTTCTATATCCTTCCATGTCTCATTTCAAAAAATACTGCATTGCTTTTTCCATGTTTATGTTTTCCCCAATTTCTACACTTTTGAACATTACATTACTAATATACCATAGCAACTAAAAACACCTATAAATACCTATTAATTGTTTCACACTTTATAATAGAGAATTAAAGCTAATATATCTTTAAAACATTGACATTTCCACTATTGGATGGGGAATGAGTGAACCTCTGTAAGGAATGTTTTAGCATCTTGAGAGGAGTGAGTTCTAAGTGCCTGCATTTTCCATTTATAATTTTGAGCATGAAAAATGAATTGATTTTGGAAACTTTTGGTGGTCAAAATTTGTGGTAGAATTAAATATATGTGATTTAACTATTCTAGACCATGTTTATTGAATAAAATAAAATTTTTATATTTGTTGTTGAATGAAAATAATTTAGTTTTATTTTTATATTTAATGTAAACGATGACATTAACAAGACCATGTGTCAGGGAGTTGTTTTTAATCATTTATTCATAATTTTTTATATACAAACCAGACTTATTTTCAAGTAAATTTCCATAATTTGTGTTAAATTCATAATTTTTAATATTAAATATAATATTTGAGCAATGTTCGAGATAATCCAAATTCAAGTCAATTTACTATTTTAATAATAACTCTAAACCTCATAATATATTTTGTTATTCTTTTTTAGGGTTAATTATTCTAATTAATACAAATCATTTCACTGGATCATTAGCTAGTTCTATGATTTGAAGTGTTATATAGAACATAGAATAAGGCCCGCCAAATCTGTTTTAAAAACTAGAATATCCATGATGATTGAATTTTTGGGATCAATCTAGAAGAAAAAAATATGATTTAACAAAATAATATGTTATAGGATATCATATCACATATTGGATATAAATTATTAGTCTCAAATCAACCAAAAAGAGTCCCAAATGATGCATTAATATCCATCCCATGTTATTGTATGAGGTTAGAAAACAACCCACCATTATCGACTTCCCTCCCAATAAAATTGACCAATAGAAATGAGTTTTTTTGGAGATAAAGGAAATATTTAGATGATAACCTTTTTAGGAATTTATTTTTATTTAATGTAATCATTATATGCAAATATGCATTCAAAATGTGGCCTTTGAAAAGGTCAGGAGAAAAAAGGAAAAAAACACATTGTTTTGGAAAACAACCATAACAATGGATAAAAAGGGCGAATTGCCACAATGTTTGGAGGGTGAAATTTATGGATCAATATATATAACATTGAAGAATAATATTTCTATAGATTAAGATGTCTAAATTATCAAATTAGTTAACCAACATGAGGGATATTTTTGGATTGCAAATAGTATACACCCTTTGGAAAAAAATAGATACTCATTCTCACCTTAAAAGGTATTGGAACTTCAATACTTAAGTTGTGGATTTGGAATCTTCATAGTCTTTACAAAGTCTTGGAAGGAATCACATTAACCTTTTTCAATAAGATATACCTATCATACACTTTTCTTTTCATGTTTGTTTTACCTTGTTTTTAATTTTAATCATGTATGTTTTTTATTTTCAATCGAATATTAATGCATGTTTCTTCACCATCATATATAATTCTAATACGACTTATATTGTTCAATATTAATGTTCTTAAAAAAGACTAAATTAATTTAAAACCCCATTCTTAATTTTCATATTATTTAATTAAAAGCCTATTTATACACATGGGTTCAAGAAATATTGAACCTTCCATAAATGATTTTTTATAGTGATTAGAACTCTATTTAATAATTTTATTAAAACCAAAACAATTGAGAGTTTCGATAGAAATCACCTCTAGAATTGTAAGTTAATTTATTGAAAAGTTTTTGAAAATATCAAAGATATTACAAAATTAAATACCAAATGATGAAAACAACCTGATCATTATTAAATTGTTAAATAATTATTTATCAGTCAATTATTTCACGTAATCTCAACAAACAACACCCCCCCAAATCAAAATACTAGTGAAATAAAAAAAAGTTCAACTCTAAAAAATAGTACCATCACAGAGGATTCGACCCGAGTGCCACTACACACATTATAAGAACATTGGACCTTTGAACGGTTGATAGGAGGCAACCATCTTCACTTTAAATGGTTCCATTTTCAGGGATCATGCAACAAATTATCGGTAGTTTTTTATTTTTGTAAAAAAAACAAAAAAAAAACAAAAAATTAAAATAACACAAAAAAATTAATCCTTCCCATAAAAACATAAATGTATGAAAACAATGAAAACCCCTCTTTCTTTATTCATATATATTTTCTGTGAACTCCTCGTAGCCTCCCAAAAAATCCATCAAATTATTTTGACCCAAAAATTGAGAAAACACTTCACCAACTTAAGAGAAACATTACGTAAAATAAAATCAGTCAATACCCACTAACTTCTCATCCAATTGTTCAAGATATGGACAATTTTTGGGATTAAACTTTAAAAGAACTCATTTCCCCTGATATTAATTACCATCCCCTTGGTATTAAATATCTAAATATCGATTCTGATTTTAAACTCAAATCGGGTTTGAATCGTCTTCTACCTCATATCCAGAGGCAAGCCTGTGAGGATCCACATCTTCACCTCAAATACTTCCAAGTTATTTGATCTACCATGAACCCTAAATGGGTTTTTGATTAAATAAAACAAACTATGATCATTATATTTATTCTCAGTTTACATTTCCAATTAATGGATCTATTACAACCATACTGGTTCCATGACCACATGGAATGAAATACAGTGGATCTTCATAGAGAAATATTTCCCTATTTATCAAACCACTTATATCCAAAATAAATAATTTGTATCCATAAATTCCCCAATTAATTACTCCATGAGTGCTGGGAGAGGTTCAAAAATCATGTAGAAAACTACCCACACTATAAAATCTCTAACCAACTCTTTATCATACACTTCTATGATGGGTTATTAGATATGGATCAAACTTTCATTGATGACTCAAGTGGTGGTTCTCTTGTTGACAAAACTCTGACAACTACATCTGATATCATAAGCAATATGGCTACAAACACATAGAAATTATAGGCTCAATCACATTCTCAATTCAAACAAGTCCAAGAGAATCAATCCATAGAGCCCAACAAGATAACCAAATGGATGTGTAAACTTATTAGTCTTTTGTGAGAAGGTGGATACTATTTCCCCAAACTTATCTTTTCCAAAATCAATTTTCCCTACACTTGTTTAAAATTGTTGAATATATAGCTCACCAACTCCTCAATCCGACACATGCCCATAATTTATAGATTATACATATGATTATTATTTTCCAATTAAGCATAATGAAATATATGCTCAATGGAACACCATCCCTCAAAAATCAAGTCAATTCATTAGAAAATCCACCCAGCCCCACTCTCATCCCATATAATATACCTATAACCCTATCTTGAGGTATTATAATCATGTCTCCTATCCCCATAAGTCCCCTCCTCAAAATCCAAATCAATTCCAATATGTTCAAGGTTTTAGTAACATAGAAAAACCTTATCCTTTTGTGAATCAACGTCAAATGAGAAATCATCATGCTACTCCTCTTGGATTCTAGTATCCTAGTGATCCTTATCAATTCCAAATTTGATAGAATAACTTTCCCAAGAACCATAATCATGGAAATCCCAAACTAGGACATTCCTCTTCTTCTACATGACCATGGGAAAGTTTTGTGGAATATATTTCCTCCTTCACCCATTATATACTTAAAAACAATTAAACCAAATTGGTCATCTTGTATCGCACCTATGTTAGAAGAAAAAAATCCAATTCTTCCCAACTCTCAACTCAACCATTTCCATAACCCAATGGTAATGTAAGCGAAATTTCAATTAGATCATGAAATAAAATTGCTACACCTCATGATGAAACCTATAAATCCCTGTTTAATTATGAGTTGTAAAAATAAAAGAAAAAAAATACAAGAAAAAGAACCTTAATCCACTCCCTCACATCCTTTTGTTCCTCTAAGGAAACCAAATCATTTTTCTCAAGTCATCTCTAAGCCAAAGAAACCCTTTGAGCCTGATTTTCAAATTCATGACATTTCTAGACATGTTAAAGTGAAAATTTCCCTCTTAGATACCATCAAATTAACCTATAATAATACAATGTTTCTAAAGTAATTGGACACCCATAGGAGTCATCTTAGGGTTATTGAAAATGTTTCCACCCAATAGTCCATTCCCATGACTTGAAAAGATCTAGGTACCTTTATAGTTCCATGGAAAATATAGTGTTCCATATTTTATGATGCACTCATAAACCTAAGAGACTCAATAAATTTCATTCACAAATCCATATTCTCAACCTTGGTCTTGGTCCCTTACACCCCATAATTGTTTTGTCCAGTTATCCAATCAAAGCATTGCTTGTACCGATTGAATAATTGAGGATTCCCTTCTCTGGGTTAATGATGTTATCTTACTATCCAATTTTTATGTCTTTGACGTGTATCATGATACAACTTCTTAAAAATATCATATTATTCTAGATAATACTTTCCTCATGACATCTACAACCAAAATTGATGTTCATGCTAGCATATTATAGATGAGGTTTAGTGACCAACTGTTCAAGTTCAATATTTTTTAATCCATGCAATACACATCATAGATTCACTTAGTATTCTGTATCCATTATTCTAAAAGTACCTTTGATAGTGTTTTTAACCTTTATCCATCATGTTTTACCTATTATTATGATATATGAGTTTGTCAATTTTTCATCCTCATTAACTATGTCATAAATAGAGAATTTTATGATAACCTTTCAAGTGTATACTCCATCCATCTAAAGGTTCTTGGAAAATTTTTGGAATCCCATCTCACCATTTACCATTACTTGTATTATAATGAGGAAAATGAACTAGAATTATCATTTATTTATTTAGAAAAAATTATCAAATATTCATCATTTCTTATCCACGATTAAAAAAATATCTTATAAGTCTTGTGATCCTTGAAACAATGTGCCTATCATGTCCAAATAGAAATTAATTATGTGATATTTATTCCCTTATTAATAAAGTAATCATAGGTGTGGTGGAAATTTAACATTGTTATGAAAAAAATATTTATATTAATAATCTGGAAAAATTAATTCATTCTCATGTCCCCTTAAATCCTCATTAATCCACACTGTAATGTGATGAAAAAATGAGTTAATGACATTTCGGATTTCATACCCAAATTTCTTGTTATCTAATCCTTAAATAAATGCACAATCAAAATTGAAACATATTCCTCATTTTCAAAGATTATAAAACCATCACTTTGTGGAGAAAATTATTCCTCAAGTTAAAGACCAAAGGGATGATACCCAGATTACCTTTCCAACCCATTGAATTATAATCACATCACTATGGAAGTCAATAAATTATCCAATGAATATTGGATCAACCCAAAGGATATGTTTTTTTGAATAACACTAGAGTTGAGAAAATAAGTTGGACACCATCAGACTATGGGTGGTCGAATATAAATTTCCAACAGTATAAAAAATAAATGGAGTGATTTTTTGGAGGAAACCCATGTTTTCTTTCAAATTTATGAAATTTTATTTTTTTAGTTTTTCATTAAAAGAATAATTATTTTTCTTTTTGATTATACTATATGTAATGTAAATTCTCCAAAACATCACTAGAGTGGGCACATTCCCTAGTAACCACATTAATATCCACCGACCTACTACTGGATGGATATATAAACCCCCCAAATCCAAACAAGGGGGAACCAATTTCAATTTAACTCCCTATCCTTATATATCTATCTATATTTCTCTATTTCTTATTCTCCTTTTATCATTATCATTTTTAACACTTTATTTGTCAAGTTTTTTATATCTTTTTCCATTATGTGGTTGTGTGTTTTAAAAAAACTAAAAAACTAAGAAAAACTAAAGAATTGAAAAAAAGAATCATAATTACTCTCCTATAAATTTGAAATTTTTTCCCACCATTTTGGGGAGTCTATTAAAAAAAATTATCTCAATTTGTTTTTATTTTCATCATAAATTTGGATAAAGAATTTTATGTTAATAAAAATAGATTTTTAATTCTTTTTTTATTTGGAAAATGATTATTCCCCATCCATCATGAACAACATTATATTTCATGCCACGATGACCTATAGCCATATTTTCATAGTATGTGTTTTTCACCCTAGATTGCTACACATGATCTTATAGACCATTGAGATTAATTCATTACTTTATTGTACATTAATATGATAGAATATTTTATGAACCACATAAGAATAAAAATAGAGAAACAACCTCCCATTAGCATTATATTGATCATCATTTTAAAATCCCTTTTGAGCCTATGAAAACACTTTTTTGATATCCACATTTTAGGACCAAAACCATATCCCTCCCAATAAATACATGTTTTTTAATTTCATAGTTTATTGAAATTTATGTGTCAGGAATAGATTTAATTTTTGGTACCATTTCCTTCATTTTCAACTTTTCAACATATGATTGAGAGAAATAATCAATTTATGATTGAGGGGTAGGTTTTAATTCTATTTGATTGGGGAATATATTCATGTTCATGTCATTTTTGACAAATTTAATTGAAAAGGTTTCAAAAAAATATGAAAATAAAAACAAAAAAAAAGAAAAAATAAGGAAAAAAAGAATCTGTTTTGTCTTTGGAATGTCAAAAACCACTCTTCATCAAACTTTAATATTTTTATAAATATTAAAATTTGTGTTTTGAGGAGGTAAAACAAGGGTTTTTATATGAGTTTGATATTTTTTTTCAATTGAAATATTCATAAAAAAGAAAAATGAAGGAAAAAAAAGAACACTTGTTTCATCTTTTCTTGTGTCATCTGGAGAAGTTTTGTGTTTTGTACATATTTAATCATTTTATAACATTAAAATTTTCTCCCTATATTTTCTTCCATCACACATTAATTCTCTTATAAATATGTGTATTCATTTCCTTCTATGTATCATTTGAAACAAATTGTGCATTGGTTTATCCATATTGGTGTTTTCCCTCTCTTTTTTTTCTCTTTTAGACATTATATTCTTATTTTTTCATATCCATTAAAAAAATCCTAAAAATATCTATTTATTCTTATAAAAATTAGAATAGGTATTGGAATTTGATATCTCTTTCAAACTCTAATTTTTTTAATTTCATTTAGTGAATTAATTAACTTCCATAATTTTTTATCATCTTGAGAAGAGTGAGTTCTTAGTGCTCACATTTTTCATTTATAATTTTGATCATGAAAAATGAATTCTTTTGGGAACATTTTTATTGTAAAAATTTGTGGTGGAATTTATTATAGAGTATTTAATTAGAAAAACCCCCATGATTAAATAAAACAAAAAATATATTTTTTTTGGTTATTGAAAATGGTGTATTTGTATTTTTTATATTTGATGTACATGAGGGCATACACAAGACTAAGTGTGGGGGATTTAATGTTATTAATTTATTAATAATTTTTTATCTACTACCCTTATTGTCTTTTCAAGGATATTTTCATAATCTTTGTAAAATGAACATGTTTTAATATTAAATATAATTTTTTAGCATTGTTTTATATAATTAATAATAAATTTTGTTTACTAATTTAATTATAACTCTCTCCCTATTGATCCAAATCATTTGATTATTGTTTTCAGGGTCACTTATTAAAATTAATACAATTAATTAAACTATATAATTGGATAATTTGTTCTTTGGAAGGGTTATGTGGACCACACAATAAGGCCCACCAAATCTGTGGTGAAAACTGGACCATCCATGATTATTGAATTTCTAGGCTCAATAAAAAAGACAAAATTTGATAAAACTTCATAATATTTTCTATGATGTCATATTTAATATTGGATAAAAATATTCAGTCCCAAATCAACAATCAAGAGGCCTAATTGATGAATGAAAGTCCAGACCTTAATTAAATATTTGATTTGAAAATAGACCACTATTTATGACTTTCCTCCCAATAAATCAACCAATTGAGATGAAATTTTGTGGGTAGAAATTAAATATTTTGGTATAAAACATTGTATAATAAGTGGTTTAGATTTTAGGTCATATTCCTATCCAAAAAATGCAGTCACAATGTGGCCTTTCAAAAAAGTTTGGATAAAAATTGAGAGCAGCATAATGTTTAGGAAAATAACTATAACTTTGTATAAAAAGTAAAATTGATGAAATATTTTGAGGGTAAAATATCAAAATCCATATCTATATCTTTTATATAGGATATTCTTCTATATTCAGCTATATAAATTGTCAAATTGGTGATCCAACAAAAGGGACAACTATAGAATTCAAACAGTCCACTCCATTTTTCTTTAAAGAGATACTCATTCTCACCATGAAAGAGGTTGGAACTTAAGAAATTAAGGAGCATATTAGGCATGACCATAACCTTTTCAATGTCTTATGAGGACTTTTATTAATCTTGTTTCAATAATAGAGACCTCTCCACCACTTTTCATTTCATGTTTGGGTTCCTTTTATTCATTTGTAATCATGTAAATTTGTTTTCATTTCAATTGAATATTAATCCATTTTTATTCATCATCATATATAATTATTATCCCCCTTTTATTTTTAAATATAAATCGTCTTAAAATAGTTTAAATTTAGTTAAAACCTCTTTCAGGTTTTTATTTATTATTCAATTAAAACATTGTGTTTTCTACCTTCATAGTTTGTTTGTGTGCTCAATGTACAACACTTTTCTTGTCCCATTCTATTTATTATATTTTTAACTGATCACCATAAAAATCCTAAAATAAATTATAAAAAAATGTTTCATTAAATCTCTCATTGTGGTCAATCTAGATTTGGGAATGTTAAGTGACTGAGAGATTCCACACATTTTACATTCTTTGAATTAATATTGTGTCTGTCAAACAAAACATGTTATAGATTAATGAAATGTTTTTTTGACATGTGTATTCCATAGATTATTGAAACAAAAAAAACATAATGGTTTATGAAATATTAAACCTTACATCACTTGATATTTTATAATTATTGGAACCCTAGTTAAGGAATGGATTAAATCCAAAACAATTCAGAGTTTCATTCGAAATCAACTCATGAAGTGGATATTAACCTAATGAAAAGTTTTGAAAATATCAATGATATGACAATAATATCTCTCTAATGATGAACTCACCCCAATAATTATTAAATTGTTAAACCATTCTTCATTAATAAATCATTTCATCTAAATATAATAAATAAACCACCCAATACAAAGACAAATCAAAACAAAAATAATCGACTCTAAAAAAATAGTATCATCACCTAGGATTTGACCCATGTACCACTATACACATTGACAGAGAACCTAAATTTTGAACAGTCGATAGGAAACCATTGGAAATGCATCAAACATCAAATAGATTAACATGGAACACTCAATATAGGCAGAACGTCGGAGTCACAACCCTCACCAAGGAATCACATTTCACAACCCAACCCACTTGAGAATTCTGAATAAAAAAATAAAAAAACCTCATTCTAATTCTTGAACATCCAAAACACCATCCAAACAGCCTCTAAAATAAAAAATGATTCCACTATCGGGGTATTCAGGGAAAACACTTAGAATAGACTACTAAAATTTCTAATTCAGACTCTAGGGAGAAAAACAAGAAAACACACCAAGGGAGAAAAAGTACATTACGTGTATATATGGGTACACAGTGTGTAACCCTGAAGGTACTCCCAAACCATGTTCCATAGGACACTCAGTGTTTAATTTTCCAAAGTACATGGCATGTTATCCCACTACATCGCATGGAACCCCACATGGGGTACCTTCCCATGTACCTTGGATCCACTCAGTGTGCAAAGACTCTGACTACATGGCATGTACCACCCCATAAATAGAGTGTTCTCTATATAGGTTCCCCATACATGTACCTAGAGATGAACCCCCTCATTGTGTTTTTACAATAATAGTACATTCCCAATATCCTTGTCTTTTTTATGGGATCTGGATTTTTACCCTAAAAAGCCATGTTCCTCCAACACACTCGGAATCGCTACTACACTACAGGTAGTTCCAAAACCCATATTCCCTAAACATGAGGAACACATGACTTGTGTACCCTAACCAACATAGTGTGTACATAATTTATCCAAAATGAAACACCCTTGAAACATCTTGAAACCCCATTTTATCCCTAATTAATCCAAGATTGACCCCCATCCATTGAGGTTCCCAAAAACTCATTTGAGGATTTAAAAATAAAAAACACATAAACTATATGAATTTATGTTGAAAACATAAAATGATCCTATCTATAGGTAGAAACCACCATTTCATAACACTGAATCTTCCACCCACAACCACCGAACTCTGATCCAGTCCTTAAACAAACCCTTGATATTACATCTTCCTCTCCCTCTCCTTCTCCTATCCCTATACCTTTCTCAGTAAAATAACTAAATGGGGAAATCATATTATAAGGCCCAAAACTTAAACCTTACTTAATCTTGAGTTATTACAAGATTACACATTGAGGATCTTTTCGGGTTTAGAGTTTTAGAGAATTAGATCATAAAACTTTCATTACATTTCACATTTAAACAAAGTGGTTAAATAAAGATAGTATTCATTTTTTACCATCAACGGAACATATTTAAAATAAATCATGGATTATTTCTTGACACTTCCTTGACACTATCATCATATCATGTACCTTTCCCTTGACCTATGAAAAACATTTCAAAAAACACTTGGGATGAGCATAAAATGATCAGTATGGGTTATAAAAATATGGAAAGGAAACATCAGTTCATATATACATAAGAATGAAATCATACTTTACTAATAAAACATAAGCACTTGAACATACCTCATCAAATAATGAATAAATCATAGAAATCTTAAGATATAAAGGTATCTTGAGGCATTCATAACATTCTTTCGTAGGGAGTAACCCTCTTGGTTACGTTTGGAATACCCATCACAGTATATTCCCTAAATCTCATCAGAGAAACCTTAACGTTTTACTCCTTCGAGTTACCCAATGCATTGGAGAGCTATATCGGGCTCACCCGAACTTAGTTTATCACGGAACCACCCGTCTTCATAACACTGCCCAAGAACCATAACATAATTGTATCACATAAAACATAAAGGAAACATAACATTTCCAGATTTCAATCACAAGGTATCAAAAACACAGTGATATAATAAAAACATTATCAAAACTATTTTAAATACCAAAATAAAAGAAAAATAAAACATTGTATTTATTTTTCTTTTAAAAAAGGGTATGGCTTGTAGAGGAAGGTGATACTCAAATAATGGTCATGGTGGCGGAGTAGTCGTTGTCGCCGCATACGTATGACAAAAACATTCTCTTTTGTCATTTTGTAAAACAATTAATATAAAAAAAGATTCCTTTTGGATAAACGTAAATGTCAAAGGGGTTTATACACCATATAAAAGAAGGTTGTGTATAAAACAAAATATGCTTCAATGAAAGTATATTGAGACGAAGTCCCATACCTCGGGTTTGACTTGACTCGGTCGTTCATTAATCTCCTGAATAATAAACTTGAGTTAATTTCTACTTGTTTAAGAACCTTTTTCAAGTTCGTTATTCCTTTCATATCACTTATTGCCACGTCATGAACACTATGTAATTATTTAAGTTAATAACGGTCGTTTTAACGATCATTGGTACTTGAGTCAAAAATAAACCCTTTATAATTACAAGTTTTTCATGTATCCATTATATCCCGAATGGTATTAATGATGTAGATATCATATATTTCATATATATCCAGTACATGCATGCATTTATAATATTACATAATCATTTAGAGGTAAGAAATGAAATGCACCGTTCATGGAGACGGTAAGTCGTACGTACGCATGAACGCTACTTTCATTTCTATTTCGTATTTTATAGAATGGAATCATAATGATATAAAGGTATATTATAATTACAGTGTAATATCATATATAATATCATAACTCCATCCTTTATACGTCCCACATATGGTATTAATGAATCATATCACTTTGAGGGGGCGGTAGTCCGCACTTCCTTAAATGAAGATATCACGTTTACCCATAATGGAAACCATAAAGGTATGCCAAAAATGAAAAATACAGAAGCTTAAGAACAACATAAACATATTATATATCATATATAAATATAGTTTCATCTTAATGGCCACCTTTGAAGGTGTTAAAAGAATGTTGAACAATCATCGTTTTGGGAGGCAGAAATTCGTCATCCACGGAAACAGTATGTTATTTAACCATTAGATGTAGGTGTGTGTAATTGTAGCTCGAATACTTCTTATAACAACATCCTAGTATATTTAAGATACTGGAGTTGTTGCAAAAGAAATGAATAAAAAGATTTTAGGGGATTGTAGAAGCAAAATAAAAAAAAAGGACTCAAGTGAAGACATTACCTTAAAATCGGGTAACTCCCTTTGGTTTGAGCTCAAAGGCTTCCTTGGGAAGACTTCTGCCCAAAGTGAGGCTTCAAGGAGTAATAGAGGGAAGTGGATAGACAAAATGGGCTGGGTTTTCCGAGCCAAAGGCTTTGGATTTGTGGGTAAGGAGGTAGAGGTGGGGGCCTTTTATAAGAGGAGAGGAGGGGCACTCTTGGAATGTAACGAAATGTTACATTATTTTAAAAACGAGTTTCGGATTAAAAAGGTCCCACATTGTTATAATTCGAGGATAAGGTGATAAGGTCTCTAAATATACCCATCCAATAGGTTTTGGACATGTTTAGGTCATATAGTTTTCATTATCTTTTCATTTTATTTAAATCCTTTATTAATGAGGTAATCGCTGCATTATCATGATGTCATAAATAATTTAATATATTTAATGTCTAAAAATTATAAAAAAACTCTCATGATGTAGGAAATATTTTTAGCTTTCTAATAAATATTTATAGTCAATAATATGACTTGTATAACCCCATGTAAAAATTGTTTTAGTAAAATATCTCATGTTTGTGCCATTTTTACTTTTACATTAAATAAAAAGTTATTTATGTCATTTCCCAACCAAAGTGGCTCCATGGGGTCCCCAAGTTGACCCATGGATTGTCTTGGTCGGCCATGACACATCCAATGAGGGTAGGACATGTGTCAATCTCATCTCATATTATTAAAACATTATTTTTACCTTAAACTACACTAATTACCTCTAATCGCGATTAAAAACACAAAAGTTACTATTCACCAAAAAATTATTTTAATCTCATTGAACCCCATTTTTCTTATTAATGACAACTATGTATGTCGTATTTTTGAAAATAAAATCACAGAAGTGGCAAAGTTTCATTTAAACGAAAAATCAGTTTCTTTAACTACCACTTAGTGGTTTCCCTATTCATCAAAAAATGATGTTTTTCAGAAAAATACCAAAACATCACCCTATGATATATTTGATATTCTGAATTAAAAAATGATGTCTATTTTAAAAAATTGAAATCATATAAGTTACATTAATTAATTTAATAATTAATTCTCGCTGTCATGACAAATAGCATGTTTTTATGAAACAATATGTATCAAAAGATCGACACCAGTTTAAGTCCAATTTCAAAGTGAAATTGATTCCAATGACCACCATTGGATTAAATGGTAAAAATAATTTCTAATTTAAATTCAAAACCAATTCAAAAGATAATATAATCATATAAATAAATTAGATTAAAAATAGGTTTTGAAATAAAATACAACATTTTCACTATTCATTAAAAAATGAACTTTATCGGAAAAATACCAAAAATTCACACAATGTAAATTTTGATGTCCCAGTCATAAAGAATAAGTTTATTTTGAAAAACATAGCTTATAAAATTGTCAAAATATAGATTTAAAAATGGTTTTCCATCAAAAGGTAGTAAAACAATCTTTTACAAATATTAGTGTATTCCATGCTTAATATTGGATTTATATTCATTTTAAACCTCTAAAACACTATATAATTCATTAATAGACATAGATAAAAAATATCAATTATTAATTACTTACATGGGATGTTACATCCTTCCCCCTTTAGAAAATTGTGTCCCCGTAATTTATTTACTTATCGAATAAATGGGGGTACTTATCCCTCATTGCATTTTCAGATTCCCATGTTGCCTCTTCCATTATGTGGTTTTTCCACAAAACCTTTACCAGATTAATCACCTTATTCCGTAACACTTTCTCCCTGTGGTCAAGAATCTGGACTGGTTGTTCCTCATATGATAGGTTCTCTTCCAGCTGAACTACCTCTGGACTCAAAACATGAGATGGATCTGGCCATTACTTTCTCAGCATCGAAACATGAAAAACATTGTGTACCTGAGATAAACTCAAAGGTAAAGCCACCCGGTATGAAACTAATCCAACTTTCTCCATAATTTTATATGGTCCAATGAACCTTGGACTCTGCTTTCCTTTCTTACCAAATCGCATAACACTTTTCCATGGTGATACATTGAGAAAAACATGATCAACTACCTCAAAAGATAGATCCTTCCTCTTGTTGTCCGCATAACTCTTCTTCCTACTCTGAGATGTTCTCATGTGTTTCTGTATCAGCTGAACTTTTTCTGCCAACTCTTCTACTAATTCTGGTCCCATCAACTTCCTTTCACCCACTTCATCCCAGAAAGCTGGAGTTCGACACCGCTTCCCATATAATGCCTGAAATTGTGCTATCTGTATACTGGAATGAAAAATGTTATTATATGAAAATTCAACCAAAGAAATATGTTGGTCCCAACTTCCCTGATAATCCATCGAACAAGCTCGTAGCATATCCTCCAAGGTCTGAATTGTTCGTTCTGACTGCCCATCTGATTGATGATGACAGGTTGTACTAAAATTTAATTCAGTACCCAACGATTTCTGAAGGCCTTTCCAAAAGTTAGAAGTGAACATGGGATCACGGTCAGATACAATGGAGAGAGGAACTCCATGTAACCTTACTATCTCTTTAAGATACAAATGGGAAAGTTGATCTAAGGGAAAAAGTATCTTGTATAGCAAGGAAATGAGAAGATTTAGTCAAGCGATCAACAATAACCCAGATTGTATTATTACCTCGAGGGGTCTTCAGCAATCCCACAATGAAGTCCATGGATATATTCTCCCATTTCCACTCTGGAACTGGTAAAGGCTGAAGCATCCCTTTCAGTAACTACTGCTCTGCTTTAACTTGTTGACATGTCAAACACTTCATAGTAAAACCAGCAATATCTCTTTTCATTCCATCCCACCAGTAATACTACCGCAGATATATGTACATCTTAGTACTGCCAGGATGAACTGAAAACGGAGAACTATGAGCTTCACATAAAAACTCTATCTTCAACTGTGAATCACAAGGCACACACAATATCTTCCCAAATCTCAAAATGAAATCATTATCAATGTTGAATTCAGGAAACTTATATTTCTGATCCAGCTCTACCTTTTTATGCAACTCATTGTCTTGCTTCTGTGCTTGCATGATTCTGTCTGATAGAGAAGATTTCACAGATACCTGAAACAAAACAGAAGAACATCCTGCACCAACAACTTCTATGCCAAATTTGATCAAATCCTTAACCAAAGGATCATGTTCCAAATTCAACATTTCTAATGAAGCATTACATTTTCGACTCAAGAATCAGCCACTTTATTTGCTTTTCCTGGATGGTAATGAATTGTACAATCATAATCCTTGATTAATTCCAGCCATCTCCTCTGTCTCATGTTTAACTCTTTCTGAGTGAATATATACTTTAAACTTTTGTGATCAGTATATATTTCACACTTTACTCCATACAAATGATGCCTCCAAATTTTTAAATTGAAAACAAAAGCAGCTAATTCCAAATCATGTGTAGGGTAATTTACCTCATGAGTTTTCAATTTTCGTGAAGCATAAGCAATTACCTGATCATTCTGCATTAGGACGCAACCAAGTCCTTTCAATCAAGCATCACTTTATATAACAAACTCACCATTCCGGGAAAGAAGTTCCAAAACTGGAGCATTCACCAATCTTCCTTTAAATTCCTGAAAACAATCATCACATTCTTTTGTCCAGATAAACTTAACACCCTTCCAAGTTAGCTTAGTCATTGGACTAGATAACTGTGAAAAATTTCTAACAAACATTCGGTAATAGCCTGCCAAACCAAGGAAACTACGAATCTCTGTTACATTTGTGGGTCTTTTCCATTCTTCAACAACCATTGTTTTTACAGGATCAACGGTTATCCCATCTCTAGAAACAATGTGACCAAGGAATGAAATTTGTTACAACCAAAACTCACACTTTCTGAATTTCCCATACAATTTCTTTTCTTTTATGGTTTCAAAAATAAACCTTAAATGTCTTTCATGCTCCTATTTACTTTTAGAAAACACCAAAATATCATCAATGAAAACCACCACAAACTTATCCAAGAACTCATGGAAAATTCTATTCATTAAGTCCATGAATACAGCAGGTACATTGGTTAGCCAAAAAGGCATTACTAAAAATTCATAATGGCCATATCCTGTACGAAACGCAGTCTTTGGAACATCTTCTTCCTTTACCTTCAGCTGATGGTACCCCGATCTTAGGTCAATCTTTGAAGAAAAACTGAGCTCCCTGGAGCTGATCAAACAAATCATCGATATGAGGCAAAGGATATTTGATCTTAATAGTGATGTTATTCAAGGCTCTATAATCAATGAAAAGTCTTATAGAACCATCTTTCTTTTTAACAAATAAAACAGGATCACCCCATGGTGATGTGCTAGGCCGAATGAAACCTTTCTCTAATAAATCTTGCAATTTCTCATTCAACTCTAATAGTTCATTTTGATCCATTCGATAAAGGGGTTTCGGAATTGGCTTAGCATCAGGAAGTAAGTCAAAAGTAAATTCAACTTCCCGATCCGGTATTATTCCAGGCAACTCATCAGGAAAAACATCAGGATACTCATTTACCACTGGAACATCATTAATCTGAACAGTTCCCTTGTTTTCAACAATATTTTCAAGGTAACAATCATTTCCATCTTTTACAAGTTTATCGGCCTCTTGATATATTATCAACAGTAAGGGTTCATTCTTGTACACAAACTGAAAGTCTTTCTGAAAAGAAACTTCTTTAGCTCTATAGTCAATATTAGCATGGTAAATAGAGAGCCAATCTATACCCAGGATAACATCAAACTCTACTAGAGGTAAAACAATATGGTTCGCAAGTAGGTTCTTTCCACGGATAAGGATAGGAAGATTATTATCAATTCTTTTTGCCTCAACATTTCCCTAGGTGTTTTTACCACAAGTTCAGCAGTCATTTCTTGAGATGGTATTCCTATTTTACTAGAAATGGTTTCAGAGATGAAATAATGTGTGGATCCCGAATCAAACAACACACTGGAATAATCTGAAAAAACAAACAAGGTACCCGATACAACTTCATTTGATGGCCCGACATCTGCTGAAGTAGTTGCAAAGGATTTCACCACCCCTTTCTGCTTGTAGTCTAACTGCTTCCCGTCACTCAATATCTTTGTCGGACACTCATTTTCATAGTGACCCATCTCATTGCACATAAAACATTTCACTAACTATAAATCAAATTTGGTCTTACCATCACCCTATTCTTTTTCAGTGCAATCACGAGCCTTATGTCCCATATTACCGCATTGGTAGCACTTTACAGAATTCAGAAGACATTCCCCAGCATGCCTTTTCCCACATTTATCACAAACTGGAAACTTAGTTTTCTTACCATCAGAATTTTTTGAAGACTTCTTCCCTTTCTCCTGCCACCTCGGTCTCTTCTTCTGTTGGTTGTTATAGAACATTTGGTCATCGACAAACTCCATTTCCACCTTCTCATCACATCGAACAAGCTTTTCATAACTTTTAAACTCACGAGAAGCTAATTACCTTTGATATTTTGGCTTTAATCATGAGTAAAAATGATTGATTTTACTATCAAGGTCTCGGATAAAATTTGGAGCATACCTTGCCAATCAAGTGAACCTTTCTTCATAGGCAGCCACTGAGTCTTCCTCTTGCCTCAATTCCAAGAATTGCTTTTCCAAACTAAGTTGAACAGCCTCAGGAAAATACTTCTCAATAAACATACATTTGAATTCATCCCAGTCAAGAGAATCAATCTCATCGGCATCCTTGATATTTTTAACCATCGACCACCACTGATCTTCTTCACCCACCAAACAGTAAATAACAAGACTAACCTTTTGATTGTCTGAACACCCCATGACATCGAAAATCTTTTCCAGTGCTTTAATACACACTTCAGCTAACACAGGGTCAGATGATCCTTTGAATTATGGGGGATATTGCCTCATTAAATGCTCCACCACTGACATGTTCCTCTACGGTTGATCTGGCTGATCTCGTGCATGGATACCACCACCATTTATCGCTTGAGTCAACTGCGCCATTACTAAAACAAACTATTCAGTTCCAATTCCGACCATCTCGGGATGCTGATTCGGAAGTTTATTTCCTTCGGAATGCCTTCCTAGCACTACTTCCCTGTTTCCTCTGCGGAAAACCATTCTGAACAAACATGTCATGGATGAAGCAACATGGTAATCTTCAAATGCTATATCATTTCAAAAAAAAATTGGATAATCATTTAATAGAATTCTAACTCCTAAAGTTATATGAACTGACCTCTGATACAAACTATAAGGCCCCAACCTTAAACCTTACTTAATCTTGAGTTATTACAAGATTCCATATTGAGGATCTTTTTAAGTTTAGAGTTTTAGAGAATTAGATCATAAAACATGCATTACTTTCCACATTTAAACAAAGTGGTTACATAAAGACAGTATTCATTTTTTCCCATCAACAGAACATATTTAAAATAAAACATAGATTCTTTCTTGAAACTTCCATGACACTATCATCATATCATGTACCTTTACCTTGACCTGTGAAAAACATTTCAAAAAAAACTTGGGATGAGCATAAAAAGCTCAGTATGGGTTATAAAAATATTGAAAGGAAACATGAGTTCATATATACATAAGAATGAAATCATACTTTACCCATAAAACATAAGCACTTTAATATACCTCATCAAATCATGAATAAATCATAGAAATCATAAGACATAAAGGTAACTTGAGGCATTCATAACATTCTTACGTAGGGAGTAACCCTCTTGGTTATGTTTGGAATACCCATCACAGTATATTCCCTAAATCTCTTCGGATAAACCTTAATGTTTCACTCCTTCGCGTTACCCAATGCATTGGGGAGCTATATCGGGCTCACCCGCGCTAAGTTTATCACAGAACCACCCATCATCAAAACAATGCCAAAGAACCATAACCAAATCGTATCACATAAAACATACAAAAAGGAAACATAACATTTTCCACATTTCAATCACAAGGTATCAATAACACAATGATATAATAAAAACATTATCAAAAGCATTTTTAATACCAAAATAAAATAAAAGTAAAACCTGGTATTTATTTTTATTTTAAAAAAAGGGTATGGCTTGTAGAGGAAGCTGATACTCAAATAATGGTCATGGCAGCAGAGAAGTCATTGTCGCCGCAGACGTATGACAAAAACATTCCCTTTTGTCGTTTTGTAAAACGCTTCATATAAAAAAAGATTCCTTTTGGATAAACGTAAAAGTCAAAGGGGTTTATACACCGTATAAAATATGGTTGTGTATAAAACAAAATATGCCTCAATGAAAGGAGATTGAGACGAAGTCCCATACCTCGGGTCCGACTTGACTTGGTCGTTCTTTAATCTATTGAATAATAAACAGGAGTTAATTTATACTTGTTTAAGAACATTTTTCAAGTTCATTATTCCTTTTATATCACTTATTTCCATGTCATGAACACTATGTAATTATTTAAGTTAATAACGGTCGTTTTAACGATCATTGGTACTTGAGTCAAAAATAAACCTATTATAATTACAAGTTTTTCATGTATCCATTATATCCAGATTGTTATTAATGATGTAGATATAATATATTTCATATATATCCAGTACATGCATGCATTTATAATATTACATAATCATTTAAAGGTAAGAAATGAAATGCACCGTTCATGGAGACGGTAAGCCGTACGTACGCATGAACGCTACTTTCATTTCTATTTCATATTTTATATAATGGAATCATAATGATATAAAGGTATATTATAATTACAGTTTAATATCATATATAATATCATAACTCTATCCTTTATACGTCCCACATATGGTATTAACAAATCAAATCACTTTGAGGGGGCAGTAGTCCGCACTTCCTTAAATGAAGATATCGCATTTTCCCATAATGGAAACCATAAAGGTATTCAAAAATTTAAAAATACAGAAGATTAAGGAAAACATAAACATATTATATATCATATATATGTATAGTGTCATCTTAATGGCCACCTTTGAAGGTGATAAACGAATTTTGAACAATCATCGTTTCGGGAGGCAGAAATTTTCCATCCACAGAAACAGTATGTTCTTTAACCATTAGATGTAGGTGTGTGTAAGTGTAGCTCGAATCCTTCTTATAACAACATCCTAGTATATTGATGATACTGGAGTTGTTACAAAAGAAATGAATAAAAAGAGTTTAGGGGGTTGGAGAAGAAAAATAAAATAAAAGGACTCAAGTGAAGACATTACCTTAAAATCGGGTAACTCCCTTTGGTTTGTGCTCAAAGTCTTCCTTGGGAAGACTTCTGCCCAATGTTAGGCTTCAAGGAGTAAGAGAGGGAAGTGGAGAGACAAAATGGGTAGGGTTTTTCCCAGAAAAAGGATTTGGAAGTGTGGGTAAGGAGGTAGAGGTGGGGTCCTTTTATAAGAGGAGAGGAGGGGCACTCTTGGAAAGTAATGAAATGTTACTTTATTTTAAAATGAGTTTCGGATTAAAAAGGTCCCACATTGATATAATTCGAGGCTAAGGTGATACGGGTTCAAAATATACCCATCCAATAGGTTTTGGACTTGTGTAGGTCATAGATTTGAAATTATATTTTCATTTTATTTAAATCCTTTATTAATGAGGTAATTGTTGCATCATCATGATGTTATAAATAATTTAATATATTTAATATCTAAAAATTATAAAAAAATATCATGATGTAGGAAATATGTTTATATTTCTAATTAATATTTATAGTAAAAAATATTACTTGTATAACCCCATGTAAAAATTGTTTTAGTAAAACATTTGATGTTTGTGTCATTTTAATTTTACATTAAATAAAAAGTTATTTATGTCATTTCCCAACCAAAGTGGCTCCATGGGGTCCCCAAGTTGACCCATGGATTGTCTTGGTCGGCCATGACACATCCAATGAGGGTAGGACATGTGTCAAGCTCATGTCATATTATTAAAACATTATTTTTACCTTAAACTACACTAATTACCTCTAATCGTGATTAAAAACACAAAAGTAACTATTCACCAAAAAAATTATTTTAATCTCATTGAACCACATTTAACTTCTTAATGAAAACCATGTGTTTCAGATTTTTAAAATCAAATCACAGAAGTGGAAAAGTTTCATTTAATCAAAAAATCAGTTTCTTTAACTACCACTTAGGGGTTTCACTATTCATCAAAAATTGAAGTTTTTAAGAAAAATACAAACACTTCACCCTAAGATATATTTGATATTCTGAATTAATAAATGATGTCTATTTTACAAAATTCAAATCATATAAGTTACATTAATTAATTTAATAATTAATTCCCGCTGTCATGACAAATAGCGTGTTTTTATGAAACAATAAGTATCAAAAGTTTGACACCAGTTTAAGTCCAATTTCAAAGTGAAATTGATTCCAATGACCACCATTGGGTTAAATGGTAAAAATATATTCTAATTTCAATTCAAAACCAATTCAAAATATGATCTAATCATATAAATAAATTAGATTAAAAAGAGGTTTTGAATTAAAATACCACATTTTCACTATTCATTAAAAATGAACTTTATCGAAAAAATACCAACATTTCACACAAAGTAGATTTTGATGTCCCAATCATAAAGAATGAGTTTATTTGGACAAACATAGATTATAAAATTGTCAAAAAATAGATTTAAAAATGGTTTTCCATCAAAAGGCTGTAAAATAATCTTTTAAAAATATTAGTGTATTCCATGCTTAAGATTGGATTTATTTTCATTTTAAGCCTCTAAAATACTATCTAATTCATTAATATACATAGATAAAAAATATATATTATTCATTAATTACTTGGGATGTTACAAATATGGTGGTGTACATTAAAATCCAAAGGGTGATAGATAAAAGAAAAGGGAACAATAAAAACAAATAAAAAGAAAAAGAAAAGAAAAGGGGATCGGGCCAAGGCCCAATGCTCGCTATGGGTATATGCCTCACCGAGACCCCCCCCCCCCCCATTTTGGTTTCAATTATGGAGGAGAAATATCAATACAATTATCTATTTGATATATATCACTGAATTAAATTACATAGATAAAATAATATATAATTTATTAAATATTAAATATTCCACAAAAATTTGAGAGAATCATAATTAAAAAAACGGTTTTCCCATGGTAAAACCCCAATTTTGGGACCAACTGTGTGGTTAAAAAAATTATCTAAGATCATATTATAAGATAAATTTAATATTTTTTCCCTAATCACTCTTAGGAACAAAAAGGTTAAAATTTTCCCTAAATTACACAACCCATGAAAGTGTGAGGAATCACATGAAGTTTTTTAGGTAAGCATAACTGACTAAATAAATTAACTCATATTTCCTTGATTAGTTGAGTGGACTCTCCAATCCTAAAATCCAATATAAATATTTCATCAACATTTTCCTCTCAATTTCACCAAGTCCTTTTTGGTTAGTAACCCCTTGATGTTAACCAAGTTAAGTCACCTCAAAACATCATGTTAAAAGTACCTTGATAATTGAAAGAACCCCAACCTGGGTTGGTCAAGAAGATTAAATTATGGGTTAAAATAAAACTTAAGTAATGGAAGGATATTCCACTTTATTATTTTAGTCGATATATTGTTTCCCTTATGTGTAAATCCATGTTTTATCACATCACATGACATGTTAATATTACGTGTATTTTACTTACGTGATTAACCATGTCAAATAAAATTTATACATAATCTAGGTTTATTTTATTCCATATTTCATTCTAATTAATATATTTATTAACTAAACATTTAATATCCACAAACATAAATAATAAACCATGAAACTAATAAAAAAATAAGTCACAATATCATTAGATTACCTTAGTTTATCCAGATGATGATAAAAAAACCCTAGAGTAAAGGGGAAAACACATTGATCTATATCATTTTTCATATTGAATCATTCTTCCTTGGCTCTTAGGTATCACATATATTGGTTTCTCCTCGGATATGGGACTTAGAAAACTTTGTCTCACCTTGAATCTCTATCCTTTCAAAATTTTGTACTCACACTCATGTGAGGGGATCTAATGATTGGATAAAGTGGAATCTGATATAAATAAATTGTTGGCATGTAAGCCCTTACATATTAAGTATGAGGGGATAAAATGAAGTCCATCATTTTAATTTAAATACAATAATAAATTAACAGAAAACTAATCACATACATTGGTCTTGTCTAAGTTCATAATCATCCTTATATCATGAAATAAACACACATTTGAAATATAGTTAACAATGACTTGAATTTGTTTTTTAATTAAGATAAAATGACACAAATTAATCCAATTTATTCAATTTATCTTAATTTCATCCAAGAATCTTTGAAATTCCATCATCCATAAATTTTTAAAAATTAAATAAATTATTTTGTTTACAAATTAGCAAAGTAGAGGAATGTACTTAGAGGAAACAACATGTACTCATCCAAACTACACAGTGTAATCCTTGTGATTTTGTATGATATTACCATCAAACATACATGAACGGTACGTAATTATATGGATTATATAATCAAACAAATAACACACGGAAGATAATTAAATCTGACTACATGTGATGTTCTTGATGTTCACATAGTACACTATAAGTAAAGACCATACACAACATTCACATTTGGAATTTACCATGGAAATCAATTTAAGATATAATCAACAATATTATGACATGGTGTGAACTATCAAATAAATAACACTTGGAACTCATGTGAATAGGTTTAATTATATAATTAATTATTCTCTCTATATTAAATTCATCGCACTAGATATTGTAGACTACACATCCTATACTCGGTTACATGATATGTTATATCTTCTTCCTATGTCTGTATAATAAACCTTGGGACTGGGTGTGTTCACCTAACATAGTTGTGTATGAGGTACACAATGTATAATCTTCTTACATGATGTGTTTCTTTTAATTTGCATGATTTTTTAGTCCATGTTTCGTGTAGAAGATGCATAACATGATTGGACCCTTATGGTCTCCATCATAAAGACATGAGGACTACACACCATGTATGCAAGTCACAAGGTGTCTGGTTCTTCAAACCATATGCCAGCTTGTCTGGATATATGCATTGATTCTCTTTTATCATACCACTGATCTATTTTTTTCAAACTAATCTAATATCAATGTGAGATACACAAAATATAAATGGGTACACAACATGTATTATAGGGTACACATTGTGTTTTCTTGTGCTATCCAGCCCGAACATTTAGCATCTTCAGATAGAGCTTTCTAATGTTTCTTTATTTTAATTTAATATGTTTATTGGTTATGTGAACAAGAATGATAACAGGGAAGAGAAAATTATTTTTAGATTCCATGAATGAATAAATAGTATGTAAAATATATTCCAAATTTATACCAGTCAAGAAAAAATTATTAAATAATTATAAATTTACCATGTGACTTCTTTGATACCACTTGTAGGTTCTCAGTGTAGCAAAAGTGCTTTTTTCATGGACTAATCATCTATTATTATGAATTTATGAATAATATTAGATTTAAATAGATAATTATTCATGACCAATAGAATTCATACATTACTTGACTTAATTAAATACATAAACACAAGTAAGAGGACCATCGCATGTAATTTATAATTAATTTATACGTAGATATAGAATTAAATGAAATTGAAATTATTTCATTATTGATGATATAGTTTACATGATATCATTGTACCAACATTGATTTGTATGATCCAACAAACAAATATCGCTATCAATGATCTACATGTGAACCAAAATCTTTGAACAACACTATAGAATCACCTGGACCTAGCATGGTACATCTCTACCACTTGCATTGTTTTTTGGTTAATCATAGTAGAATTATATTTAAGGATGAAGAATTATTTTTGTTCTCTTTATGTCTTATTGGATAAGGATATATAACACTATATATCTCAATAACCCACTCTAGGGTATCTTAGATATTATCTCTATATATTTTTCACAACAATAGTGAATATAGAAAGTTATATAAATTGATATATATTAGGAAAATTTTAGGGTGGCCTATTTTCATATAATCTCCATTAAAAATTTCTTAATTCTTACTAAACCCCATGTCATAATTATGATATAATTATTATTCACTTGACATTTTCATCACCTAAGAATAAATAAATATTATTTATATTAGTTCACACTAGACCATTAAACAAAGTCCACTTATTCTTCTCAAAATTGATCAAGCCATGAATAATAACTATTTATTTAATAAATAAATAATACCTCATTATTCATCAATAAATATAATAAATACTATATTTTAAAAACCTTGTAAATAAATATTTTTTATTATTATTTAGTCACTTATCAATTTGAATTACTTGTGAGTAGCAATCATCCAAAACTATATAATTATTAAACCACATAGTATGAGTTTTATTTATTCTAACTTCTTGTGTTCAACATTTAATTTGACTTGGATTCTATATACACTTAGTTTGTGACCCTATAGGACTCATTCTAGGTGGGAATATGTAGAGATTCCTCAATTCCAAGGTTATTGTATAAAAACATGTTGAGGAACCCATAGAGAAAGAAGTTAATGTCACCATGACATATAACCTCCAATGAACACTTAATGTGTAATATAATCAATTTATCCTGATATATCTAATCATGAATGTTGCATATTGGTGTCATTAACCTATATGATCGATGTATCTTTTTTAAATTTCTAGAAATAAACATTCCCATAGAACACCATAGCCATGGATATATCAAGGAAGTTCCATTCACATCTAAGGAACTGAGATATAAATTTCTATCAAGGGATAGAAGGATAAATAATTTCTTTCATGATCCATTAATTCTATATCACTCCTCATGTACACAACACATCGTAATTATCTGAGAGAATATTTCATCATATTTTTCATCAATACATTAAAGTAAATGAACTCTGATATTCATTAATTATAATCTTCAATTTTAAGGATCAATAGAAATTTATGAAGATAGGAACCTCCAATGAAATGTATAAATGTGTATTACCTATTGGTGGGTCTCATTCTCATAATCTGATAATCTGGAGATTTCCAAGGGCATGCACCATGAGAGGGTTCCTTAAAGTCTTTTGAGACTCCACCCATAATAGTTTGTATCATATATGTCCCATAAAATGATATCATATGGATATAAAGTATTTATTCAAAAATTCTATTGTGGAACCTCCAAGTTATTATCATTGTGGGGAACTACTATAACATTTTAGTGTGATAGATATTCTTATCAAATTATCACATACTATTTCATATAGAGGAACAATCATGATGTGACAATAAAAATTATTAATATTCAAGATAATGAATACATGTAATCATTAAGTACATAGAAGTTGATTATGGGGAACTGTCTCCTACATTTTTGACCTTCAATATAGATTTATGTAAGTGAATATCTATAAGTTGTTCCCATTGATTACATCATTTATAGGATTTGGGGATGATGAATTTCATTTCAAGGACTAAATAGAATATGAAAAACCTAGGCCCAAGACTTGGACTGGGGAAATTAAATTACATGTTTCCTTTCTTGGAAAATATTGTTAGCCACTGATAGGGGTAAACTATAGCACACCATATTTTCCCCACCCTTTGATGAAAAAATCGGTCTGGTCATTAGTGATAATCTAGTTGATCTTATTCATTCTATTGAGGTAATCCTATTGGAGGAAATCTCATTGATTAATTGAGTTTAGATTTCAAGCTCTTGATAAGATAGTGAAATCCACTTGACAATAAATCTTTCTCATCACCTTGATTTGGTTTGTAGACTCACTACTAGAAAAGGGGGCATTGGAGCCCCCCAGACTCGGGCGACCGCCATTGGCGGTCGCTAAAGCTAACCAATAGCGACCGCCAATGGCGGTCTCTAACCTACATAAAAAAACGGGGGGCTTCTGCGCCCCCCCCCCCCCCCCCCCCCCGCTGCGCCCCCTCCATCGGTGCCCTAACCCCCTCCCTCCCTCACCGCCCTCCCCTCCCCCGCCGCCCAGCCTCCCCCGCCGCCCGGCCTCCCCCGCCGCCCGGCCTCCCCCGCCGCCCGGCCTCCCCCGCCGCTCGCCTTCCCCCGCCGCCTGCCCTCCGGCCGCCGCCCTCTGGCCTCCGGCCGCCGCCCTCCGGCCTCTCGGCCCTCCCCCCCCCCACCCCGGACGGCACCCACACCCCGGACAGCCCCCGCCGCGCACTCCGGACCGCCCCCCGCACCCTGGACGCCTCCCCGCACCCCGGACAGCACCCCCCTGTGCACTCCGGACCGCCCCCCGCACCCCGGACGCCTCCCCGCACCCCAGACAGCCCCCCCCCCCCCCCGCGCACTCCGAACCGCCCCCCGCACCCCCGACGCCTCCCCGCACCCCGGACAGCCCCCCCCCCCCCCCCCCCCCCCCCGCACTCGGACACCCCCCCTCCGAACCCGGACAGCCCCCCCGCACCCCGGACAGGCCCCCCGCACCCCGGACACCCCACCCCGCACCCCCGACAGCCCCCCTTCACCCCAGACAGCCCCCCTCCCCCGCACCCCGGACACCCCCGCACCCCGAACACCCCTGCACGCACCCCTGACAGGCCCTCGACACCCCAGACACCCCTCCCCGCACCTCGGACAGCCCCCCCTACCCCGGACACCCCCACCCCCCTCGCTGCCCGTCCCCCGTCCCCTCACCGCCTCCTCTCCTCCAGCTCCCCGCCGCCGCCGCCGCCCGTCCCCTCCCTTGTCGCACCGCCTTTGGCTCCGGCTCCCCTTCGCTACCTCTTCTCCCTCGCAGCACCGCCTTCGGCTCCCCTCCCATTCAGGTTTGTAGCTCAATCAGGTAACATGAGCTTTCAGTTACATTATTATTTTATCAATGGTTCATAAACAAATTGTTAATATTTATTTTTAATATACTTGATTTGAAAAATGTAAATGTAATAAGTATTGTGTAAATTTTTGTTATACAGATATTATTATGGATAAGAGTTGGATTGATCTTCCAAATCGAACGTCTAGAGAATATTTCAATGGCATTATGCAGTTTATTGACTTCACGAGAGGATTTGAAAGTGACTATATTAGTTGTCCATGTAGAAAATGTGCTAACATATATCAATTCACACGAGATACTGTGAGGGAGCACCTTTTATTTAATGGATTTCTGAAAAATTATAAGAGTTGGACTCGTCATGGAGAAGAATATGTTCGTTGTCAAAATACAGATGCAGCTCAGATGGATGTTGATGCAAGGATGACTGATCCAATGCATGAAATGCTTACTGAAATGGTACGTGGGTTTGATCCTGAAGGAATTGACATCTAGAATCTTGAGACCGGTGAGATAAATCTTCGCTCTGGTGCAGATCGTGATTCGAGGAGGTTTTATGAAGTACTTGATGATGCGAAAATAGAATTATATCCTGGATGTACTTCTTACAATAAACTGTCGTTTATCGTGGAGTTGTTGCATTTGAAGACTTTGAATAATTGGTCAGACACATCATTCGACATGCTTTTGGTTTTATTGAAAAAATTTCTTCCTGTCGACGCTAAGATTCCTGAGTCGTATTACTATGCTCGTAAGTTGACAGAGAACTTAGGTTTTACATATGAGATTATAGATGCATGTGCAAACAACTGTATGTTGTTTAGAAATGAAACTGCTCATTTGGATATTTGTACGGTTTGTGGCGCTTCCAGGTGGAAAGAGAACAGGGGAAATAAGACTCATCAAAGTCATATTGTGATACAGGGGAAACTGATTGCCGTAAAGAAAATGCGTTACTTTCCCCTTAAACCGAGGTTGAAAAGATTTTTTATGTCATCTAAAGTTTCTAATTTAATGAGATGGCATGCAGAAAGAGTTCATGAAAGTGACATGTTAACCCACCCGGCAGACTCTCATGCATGGAAGGATTTTGATAAGAGACATCCCGACTTTGCTAAAGATGTTCGTAATGTCCGATTGGGATTGGCAGCAGATGGTTTCAATCCATTCAAGTCTATGGTTGGTGCAACTCATAGCACATGGCCCGTGGTGTTGGTTCCATATAATCTTCCTCTGTGGCTTTGTATGAAGCAACAATTTATATTACTTTCCACTCTTATTGATGGACCTAAAAGTCCGGGGGATAAGATTTATGTTTACCTCCATCCATTGATTGATGATTTGAATGAATTTTGGGGCGATGGTGTGATGACTTATGACTGCAAAACGAATGAAATGTTCAAACTGCATGCTGCTTTATTGTGGACAATCAATGACTTCCCAGCTTATGCAAATTTATCAGGCTGGAGTACGAAAGGGGAATTTGCTTGCCCTTGTTGCACTAAAAGTAAAAAATCTGTATGGCTTAAACATTCCAAAAATGGGCATACATGGGTCACAGGCATTTTTCTCCCTCCCCAGCATAGGTTCAGAAAGGACAGAGTGGCATTTGATGGTTCTAGAGAGTTCAGCCCAGCACCAAAGATCATGACAGGAGTCGGAAATGTTATCGCAGATTGAGGAAGAAAACATCCGCACGGTATATGAAATTCAGGATTTGGTGGCTCCTCCAGTACGTAATATTCGTGCTGGCGGGTAGGAAGCGCAGTCACAATTGAAAAAGAAAATTATTTTTTATAGTCTTCCGTATTGGAAAACTAACATGTTGAGGCATAATTTGGATGTCATGCACATTGAAAAAAAAATTTGTGATACATATTGTGGACCATTTTAGGTGTCAGTGGAAAGTCAAAGGACCATGTTAATGCACGCCGTGATTTGGAAGAAATGGGTTTAAGGAAACAGTTGCATTTACAGTTAGCTGAGGGAAACAAGGCATATATGCCTGCTGCATAGTATTCAGATGGACCTACAGAGGAGAAAGAGACATTTCTTTCCATTTTGAAGATGGTCAAGGTGCCTGATGGTTACTCTTCTAATATTTCAAAGTGTGTGAATTTGACGAGCAAGACATTGCAAGGGTTGAAAAGTCATGACAATCTCATATTACTTCATCAGTTGATTCCAATCGCAATTTGTGATTGTTTATCCCCCAATGTTGTTCATTCCCTTGATTGAGATGAGTAATTTTTTTAGACAGCTTTGTTTAAGAAATCAACAAATGAGTGATTTAAAAAGTTTGCAGGACCGAATTTGTACTTACGCTTTGTCACTTTGAGAAACTTTTCCCCCCTCATTTTTCGATGTTATGGTCCACTTGACAGTGCACCCTAACTGATGAAGTAATGGCTGCTGGTCCAGTGCAATTCAGGTGGATGTATCCAATTTAATGGTATTGAGTACATTGAAAAGATTTGTACGCAACAGAGCTCGTCCAGAGGCATCAATAGCCAATGGGTTATTTGATGGATGAGTGTACTACCTTTGTGCAGAATATCTTACGGATGTTGAAAAAAAATTAGATAAGCCCTCTCGGATTCATGATGGTCCAGTTGGAGAAGGAACCACATTTGATATGGACAACATCGAGTGGATACAAGCACATCGAATATATCTTGTTCAATACTCCATCAGTTGCACCATTAATGCAGTAAGTATCTTATCAATGTGCTTGTATAACTTTTACATGTTTTGTTTGCATATGTTGGTCTTTTAAACATCGCGTAATCATTTGCAGGAAACACATTAATGAGATAAAAGAAGAGATGCATCGTGCGACTGAGTTGCAATTTCAAAAATCTCATTATGCGGCATTTCATGATTGGTTCAAGGATTATGTATGTATAAATTGATTTTCATTATGAGTGAAGTATTAACTAATTCTTTCTGCATATATCAGTATTGATTTTTATAAATTATGTAGGTTCGTAAGCTGAGGGAGTTAGGGGACCCCACGCTACCTGAAGTATTTATCCAACTGGCTGAGGGTCCATCTATAACGGCTCGTCGTTATAAAGCTATTGATGCTAATGGTTTTCGATTTCGCATTAAAGATGTTGATGACAAACGAGCAACACAAACAGTGGCATCGGTTGTCCCTTTGTCGATTCTGGTTATTACTATGGTCAATTGATAGACATCATTGAAGTTGTATACACACACGTTATTGAAGTACATATTGTTAAAGTGTAATTTGGTTGATCTAGTGCGTGGATGTAAAGTCGATCAATAACAGTTTTCATTGGTGAATTTTAACTATATGTTATACAGAAATAATGAACGAGTTGAGAATGAACCTTTCATTTTGACATCACAAGCGGAACAAGTATTCTTCATTACTTTACCTTCGGATCCAAGTTGGCAAGTTGTTGTCAAAATGTCTCGGCGAGGAGTGTCTTATTGAAGAAGATGAACCGAGACTGTTCCGTTTGTTTACCAACAACTTGATCAACATACCGTAGTTCAACATGAAGAAGATATTTATTGGGTCAGAGCGGCTGTTGAAGGAGAAACGGTCAATTTTCATGCTTAATGAAAGGTATAATTGTTTTCCCACTATTCAGTAGAATGTCCTAGGATATCATAAATTATCTAATCATTTTATAAATCCTTATAAGTTTTAATCCTCACTTTTGTAAGTTAATTCAGTCATAAATATTTAGGTTGATTAACTTTCTGATTTTTTAAAATTCATTTCACAACTAATTATTCAATCCATTTTTTGTTTGATTAACAGTTGTACAAGTTTGATTAATTAAGAACAATCCAATTTATCTTTTAAACACTTTTGAGACTCATTACTGATAATTTGTATGACTGTAGACATGTCAGGGAAGAGGCATGAAAATCCACATCATCCATCTGAGGTATCTACGTCTCAGGGTGAGGTATGCTTTTGAATGTCATTGTCTATATTTTTTATGTAATTGACATATATATATATATATAACATTTTTCAATTTATATATAAAATTGTTTTCAACAGGATCAAGACTCGGCTGCTTCTTCTCTCGCAGGAGAGGCCCTGGTCGTGGCATATTATCATGGAATTCCGACACAACGATAGATGTTTCATTTGATGAGGTATTTCATCCCGTGGGACCGAATGCCCTGGAATTTATTCGTCAGCTGGGTCATATCATACTTGACCCACATCGATTTCCATTGACCACTACGTGATTGGGCTTCTATCCCTCAGGACACATTAGATCGTCTATGGAGGGAGGTTCAGGTAAGAAAATAATTTTACTTTATTTTCTATTTATAAAGAATACTAATATGTTTGATTATTTTCTTTATAGCAAAATTTGAAAGTATGCCCTGAGAGTTTCGGCCCGTGTGTATGAGAAAATGTCGTAAGCTATGAATGATTATAAAGGCAAAGTGAAGAGGGGACCACTGGGTACCAAATGTGGGTGCCCTTGACATTTTGGAAAAAGTCCAGAGAGGTGTCCTCCCGGCTCAGTGGCGTGACTTGGTTGCATATTGGTCTACTGATGGTGTTGCGGTTTGTATATTAATTATTTTTCTGTATATATATTTTCAATAATATGTGATTTGTTTGAAATTTGAATGAATTGAATGTAGGAGAGTGTCAACACGCCATTCGGAAAATCGAGCGTTGCAGGGGACCAGATCACAGGCTCGGGACTCGTCACGTGTCTCAGATCCGACATGAGGTATATATTATTTATTTTTTAATTTATTAATTATATGGTTTTGTGTTTATATTCTTTTAATATACAGTAGCGAGGGAAAGGTGCAGCAACTGATAAAATGTCGGTGTGGATAAGGACTCGTGATCGCAATGATCCAGAGGTTGCAGCATTGATAGTAAGTGTCTGTACTTACCAATAATTACATAAATCTATATATTAACATATATATATTTATATATAGTTTAAATATTTCATAGGAATCAATTTGAAGCTGAGTTAGAACATCTGCCAGAGGACCAGCGACAGCTTCCCATGCGACGGGATGAGATCTTTCATCGCATTATTGGTCGGGACGGGCATGGGGTATAGTTTGACCTATGGAGCAGGGATTCCTCGTTCTGTAGTGTCACGCGCTGCGGTTGTCGGTCCTGCTGTTGCTCATATGACACAGCAGATGTCAGATTTTGAGGCACGGTTGCGCGCTTCCGAGGAGACAAATGCGCAATTGACAGCTGAGGTTAGAGCACTGCGGGAATATGTGCGTCGAGCTGATGGTACAGGGGATCATACGACGCAGGTATATACTGTATTTATTTATTTAATTTAAATTATTTTTGTTATTAAAATATTTATAATGTTTATTTGTTGTAGGCGCCTGGCCCACCAGAAGGAGGTAGCAGTGATGACAACGCGTGACGCACCATATATTCACGAGATATGTTTATTGTTTTTACTGGTAGGGTTGACATTGATGTACTGTATTTATTCATTTAAGTAATGCATTATTACCATCCATGGTGGTCTTTTAAATATTTTATACACATATTGAGTTATTGATCAGATAATCTTGAATGATTCTACATTTGAAAAAGTCGAACTAATTCCAACAGATCAATAAATCTGATATTATAGATTATGTATTATCCAATATAATTTTTCTAAATTTCTATATGGTATCGATAAAAGAAATATGTATTAATTAGATGTTATCACTTTTATTTTTCACTTTTGTAATCAATGGGATGGCCTTTGCACCCCCGGAGAGCCCCCCGCACCCCCGTACAGCCCCCCCCCCCTCCCCCCCCCCCCCCCCCGCACCCCCGTACAGCCCCCCGCACCCCTGTACAGCCCCCCCGCACCCTCGTACAGCCCCCCCACACCCCCGTACAACCCCCCGCACCCCCGTACTGCCCCCGCCACCCCCATACAGGCCCCCGCGACCCCCGTACAGCCCCCCGCAACCCCGTACAGCCCCCCGCAACCCCGTACAGCCCCCCCCCCCCCCCCCCCCGCACCCCCGTACAGCCCCCCGCACCCCCGTACCGCCCCCCCCGCACCCCCGTACACCCCCCCCCCCCCCCCCCCGCACCCCCGTACAGCCCCCCGCCACCCCCGTACAGCCCCCCACCACCCTCGTACAGCCCCCCGCACCCCCGTACAGCCCCCCCCCCACCCCCCGCACCCCCGTACAGCTCCCTGCCACCCCCATATAGCCCCCTGCACCCCCGTACAGCCCCCCGATTGTGTCCTTTTCAGCAGCGCGGCGCGCGCTGAAATGGCGCGTTGGGGGGTCAAAACCACCCGAACGACCTCCGAATTCCACGAAACCGTACGACAACATCTGGGGCGTGAAATTTGAGATGGTCGGCCAGACATCACCTCATTCGGAGGTGTCGTGTGACCGCGGCGGCCGGAAACGCGTTTTCGGCGCCATAAAACACCAAAACGGCGTACGGCGGTCCAATTCGGAGAAAACTTGCTCCGAACGACCTAAAACCGCACGGGAACGATAGAAATATTATTCCTGAGATGCAGGAGGAGGCCGCACGTCCATCAGACGTGCGGTGCGCGCGGAACGTCCGATTGTGTCCTTTTCAGCAGCGCGACGCATGCTGAAATGGCACGTTGGGGGGTCAAAACCACATGAACGACCTCTGAATGCCAAGAAACCGTACGACAACAACCGGGGCGTGAATTGTGAAATGGTCGGCTAGAAGGCACCTCATTCGGAGGTTCCATGTGACCGCGGCGGCCAGAAACGCGTTTTTGGCGCCATAAAACACCAAAACGGCGTGCGGCGGTCCAATTTGGAGAAAACGTGCTCCGAACGACCTGAAACCGCACGGGAACGATAGAAATATTATTCCTGAGATGAAGAAGGAGGCCGCACATCCATCGGACGTTCGGGGCGCGCGGCACATCCGATTGTGTCCTTTTAAGCAGCGCGGCGCGCGCTGAAATGGCGCGTTGGGGGGTCAAAACCACCCGAACGACCTCCAAATGCCACGAAACCGTACGACAACATCCGGGGCGTGAATTGTGAAATGGTCGGCCAGACGGCACCTCATTCAGAGGTGCCGTGTGCCCGCGGCTGCCGGAATCGCGTTTCCGGCGCCATTAAACACCAAAACGGCGTGCGGCGGTCCCATTCGGAGAAAACGTGCTCCGAACGACCTGAAACCGCACGGGAATGATAGAAATATTATTCCTGAGATGTAGGAGGAGGCCAAACATCCATTGGCCGTGCGATGCACGCGACATGTCCGATTGTGTCCTTTTCAGCAGCGCGGCGCGCGCTGAAATGACGCTTTGGGGGGTCAAAACCACCCGAACGACCTCCGAATGCCACAAAACCGTACGAAAACATCCGGGGCGTGAATTGTGAAATGGTCGGCCAGACGGCACCTCATTCGGAGGTGTCGTGTGACCGCGGCGGCCGGAAACGCATTTTCGGCGCCATTAAACACCAAAACGGCGTGCGGCGGTCCCATTCGGAGCAAACATGCTCCGAACGACCTGAAACCACACGGGAACGATAGAAATATTATTCCTGAGATGCAGGAGGAGGCCGCACGTCCATCGGACCTGCGGTGCGCGCGGCACGTCCGATTGTGTCCTTTTCAGCAGCGCGGCGCGCGCTGAAATGGCGCGTTGGGGGTTTCAAAACCACCCCAACGACCTCCGAATTCCACGAAACCGTACGACAACATTCGGGGCGTGAATTGTGAAATGGTCGGCCAGACGGCACCTCATTCGAAGGTGCCGTTTGACCGCGGCGGCCGGAAACGCGTTTCCGGCGCCCTAAAACACCAAAACGGCGTGCAGCGGTCCAATTCAGAGCAAACGTGCTCCGAACGACCTGAAACCGCACGGGAACGATAGAAATATTATTCCTGAGATGCAGGAGGAGGCCGAACGTCCATCGGACGTGCGGTGCGCGCGGCACGTCCGATTGTGTCCTTTTCAGCAGCGCGGCGCGCGCTGAAATGGCGCGTTGGGGGGTCAAAACCACCCGAACAACCTTCGAATGCCACGAAACCGTACGACAACATCCGGGGCGTGAATTGTGAAATGGTCGGCCAGACGGCACCTCATTCGGAGGTGCTGTGTGACCGCGGCGGCCAGAAACGCGTTTCTGGCGCCATTAAACACCAAAACGGCGTGCGGCGGTCCCATTCGGAGCAAACGTGCTCCGAACGACATGAAACCACACGGGAACGATAAAAATATTATTCCTGAGATGCAGGAGGAGGCCGCACGTCCATCGGATGTGCGGTGCGTGCGGCACGTCCGATTGTGTCCTTTTCAGCAGCGCGGCATGCGCTGAAATGGCGCGTTGGGGAGTCCAAACCGCCCGAACGACCTCCGAATGCCACGAAACCGTACGACAACATCTGGGGAGTGAATTGTGAAATGTTCGGCCAGACGGCACCTCATTCGGAGGTGCCGTGTGACCGCGGAGGCCGGAAATGCGTTTCCGGCGCCACAAAACACCAAAACGGCGTGCGGCGGTCCCATTCGAGGCAAACGTTCTCCGAACGACCTGAAACCGCACGGGAACGATAGAAATATTATTCCTGAGATGCAGGAGGAGGCCGCACATCCATCGGACGTGCGGTGCGTGCGGCACGTCCGATTGTGTCCTTTTCAGCAGCGCGACGCGCACTGAAATGGCGCGTTGGGGGGTCAAAACCACCCGAACGACCTCCGAATGCCACGAAACCGTACGACAATATCCGGGGCGTGAATTGTGAAATGGTCGGCCAGACGGCACCTCATTCGGAGGTGCCGTTTGACCGTAGCGGCCGGAAACGCGTTTCCGGCGCCCTAAAACACCAAAACGGCGTGCGGCGGTCCAATTCGGAGCAAACGTGCTCCGAACGACCTGAAACCGCATGGGAACGATAGAAATATTATTCCTAAGATGCAGGAGGAGTTCACACGTCCATCGGACCTGCGGTGCGCGCGACACGTCTGATTGTGTCGTTTTCAGCAGCGCGACGCGCGCTGAAATGACGCGTTGGGGGGTCAAAACCACTTGAATGACCTCAGAATGCCAACAAAACCGTATGACAACATCCGGGGCGTGAGTTGTGAAATGGTCGACCAGACGGCACCTCATTCAAAGGTGCCGTGTGACCGCGGCGGCCGGAAACGCGTTTCCGGCGCCATTAAACACCAAAACGGCATGCGGTGGTCCAATTCGGAGAAAACGTGCTCCGAACGACCTGAAACCGCACAGGAACGATAGAAATATTATTCCTGAGATGCAGGAGGAGGCCGCACGTCCATCGGACGTGCGGTGCGCGCGGCACGTCCGATTGTGTCCTTTTCAGCAGCGTGGCGCGCGCTGAAATGGCGCGTTGGGGGGTCAAAACCACCCGAACGACCTCCAAATGCCACGAAACTGTACGACAACATCCGGGCGTGAATTGTGAAATGGTCGGCCAGACGGCACCTCATTCGGAGGTGCTGTTTGACTGCGGCGGCCGGAAACGCGTTTCGAGCGCCCTAAAACACCAAAACGGCGTGCGGCGGTCCAATTCGGAGCAAACGTGCTCCAAACGACCTGAAACCGCACGGGAACGATAGAAATAATATTCCTGAGATGCAGGAGGAGGCCGCACATCCATCGGATGTGCGGTGCGCGCGACACGTCTGATTGTGTCGTTTTCAGCAGCGTGGCGCGTGCTGAAATGGCGCGTTGGGGGGTCAAAACCACCCGAACGACCTCCAAATGCCACGAAACCATACGCCAACATCCGGGGCGTGAATTGTGAAATGGTCGGGTAGACGGCACCTCATTCAGAGGTGTTGTGTGACCACGGCGGCCGGAAACGCGTTTCCAGCGCCATAAAACACCAAAACGGCGTGCGGCGGTCCAATTCGGAGCAAACGTGCTCCGAACGACCTGAAACCGCACGGGAACGATAGAAATATTATTCCTAAGATTCAGGAGGAGGCCGCACGTCCATCGGACGTGCGGTGCGCGCGGCACGTCCGATTGTGTCCTTTTCAGCAGCGCGGCGCGCGCTGAAATGGCGCGTTGGGGGGTCAAAACCCCCCGAACGACCTCCGAATGCCACGAAACCGTACGAAAACATCCGGGGCGTGAATTGTGAAATGGTCGGCTAGACGGCACCTCATTCGGAGGTTCCGTTTGACCGCGGCGGCCGGAAACGCGTTTCTGGCGCCCTAAAACACCAAAACGGCGTGCGGCGGTCCAATTCGGAGCAAACGTGATCCGAACGACCTAAAACCGCACGGGAACAATAGAAATATTATTCCTGAGATGCAGGAGGAGGCCGCACGTCCATCGGACGTGCGGTGCACGCGGCACGTCTGATTGTGTCATTTTCAGCAGCGCGGCGTGTGCTGAAATTGCGCGTTGGGGGGTCAAAACCACCCGAACGACCTCCGAATGCCACGAAACCATACGACAACATCCGGGGCGTGAATTGTGAAATGGTCGGCCAGACGGCACCTCATTCGAAGGTTCTGTGTGACCGCGGCGGCCAGAAACGCGTTTCCGGCGCCATAAAACACCAAAACGGCATGCGCCGGTCCCATTCGGAGCAAACATGCTCCGAAAGACCTGAAATGAGATTATTTCTTGAATCGAAGTTTTTAAATTATTATAGCACAATGATTTGATATTAAATATATATTAAATATATATTAAAACATTTAAAATATTATATATATATATATATATTTAAAATATTGTATTTAATAGTATATATATGAATATATATATATATATATTTATTTATTTATATATTCAATTCAATAAAAAAAATTTAAAAAAACATTTTTTTTAGAATAGCGACCGCCATAGGCGGTCGCTATAGGGTTCCCGGCAGGGGGCTTCAGCGACCGCCAAGCGGTCGCTGAAGGCCGATCTGCCAGCCTTCTATAGAGACCGCTAGTGGCGATCGCTGAGCGGCCGCTAAAGGCCTTTAGCGACCGCCAATGGCGGTCGCTAATGGAATTATTTTCAGTAGTGACTCCATATAAGTTAATGTTTTTCCTTAAGATGGTGAAGAGTATTCTACAATATCTGGGCATATGTAATGTATGCATTCCTCTCTTAAAGAATATAGAATGTTATATTGGAAAGTTTCCATGGGCTATATCATGACTAGTATATTTTCTTCATCTATCTCTTTCAATATAATCATTATGTTATGTTCATACTCAATGAAGGATTATTTAACTTCATTTTATCTTAGAGGGTTTTTCCCACTAATTATTCAAAGGAAGTATGATTATTTGGAACTTTATATATTATATATGAGGGAATGAGACTTATGGGAAGAAGGGATGATCACCGGATGAGATGGATTTGTCCAATTATGTGGCATTTGGTGTAGTTGAGATCAAACTCTCGAGTGCCCCAAGATATGAGAGAAGTAGTATAGTGGTTTTAACATGGGGAGGACCATCATACTTAGAAGGGATACCACTAAAGAAAATACCCCCACAAAATTACCACGAGGTTGTCCTTAATGATTATTGTATTAGATTTCATGAGGAGGACCGATGAGGTTACCAATTGTTGATGGGTTAACAAGGGGAGGACCTTCATTCTTGTTGATCTTTATACAATGGGGATGATATTAAAATATTACACCATAGGCTGGAACACCATAGTTGATCATCATATTTACATAAATAAGACCTTAATGTATGATACTCTAGGGAGGACCTTCAGAACTACTGACCATGGTAGCATAATATTCCCCTATATTGAAAAATCTACCTTCCCTTACTGATGATGAGTTGGAAGATCCTTGCGTCGCTGTTGAAATATGTCAAATCACCTCAATAATATTAGTGTAGATTAAGAAAAAAATGTAATCATATTCCTAAATTATATAATTACCTTGATGAGACATTCTAGATATTTAGGACTGGGTGACTACTATTTCCACCTCAATCATGATTGGATTCATGTGGTGTGAGTAATAACCTTCATGTGTAGTAACCATTCTAGGAAACCCCATGGATATCAATAGAATATTTCCATGGCTTCCTTTGATGATTTCAAAAATGTTATTACATGATTTTACAGTGTTATTAGTAATTAAGGTATGACCTCACTTCTATTGTACAGTCAATATTAGAATATTCCAAAGCTTCCTAGTTGGGGATGGGAATACATTACTTCTCCTCAATGGGTTCCACTAGGATATATCAATGCTATTCAAATGCATCTCTAGAGATATTAATAAGCCTTGTGTCATAAATAGTACCAGATATCAATATCTTATGGTGGGGGTAGGGATGTCATCCTTTCCCAAATTGACTTCCATAATATGTCAAAAAAACTATACAGTGGAGGCAAGGATATAATCCTTCCACTTAGTGGTTTTTAGGACATATCAGTGAACTCTAAGGGTGTATGTGTAGATATGTTCTTTCCCTTGATTGGTTTATAGGCTATTTCTGTGAACTGTGGTATGGATGGGGGTATAATCTTGTCATGGGTCTTCATTATTTTCCAGGATATGTCATAAATTTTGCTAAATGAGAATAAGAATATGGGCCTACTCTAGAGTATCCATTAGGATGTACTAACAAACTCCCTTATTTTTGGTGTAAACATGAACATGTGTATACCCCCTATTGATTAATTAAATATGCTAAAATGTGTCTTGTGTCACTTATAATGAATGTTTATAGGCATGGAAGGTGTGATTTGGGATATACGTTTGTTCCTCACCTACCATAAAGATATTATAATGGAATTATTCAGGGAGAATAAAAATATGGTAATTTTCAATGGTAAAATTCCAGCATTGAAGAGACCATCTCCAATTTTTCCTAATCTATAAAATCCAGGTTGGGATCTCCTAGGAAAAATCATCAACATATTCTTGATGGTTTTGGGTCATACGGGATTTTTAGTAATGGTAAGTGGTTACAGGATCCCTATTTGGTGGATAATGAATAGAATTTGAGATTTCTATAAAATCCTCCACCACCCTAAGGTAAGGGAGATGATCATTGTCACACTCTTAGGAGAGGCTCATGAATTAGTTTTATATTGCTACTAAGGCCACTGATTTCACCATAATCCTCCATCAATGGTATGCTCTATAGGGATTCATCACTCGTAGGCTTCCCTAGGACACCTCTATGGTCAGTATGTAACCATTGAGTTAGTACTCCCACATTTGGGAATTTATCTCAATATATTTAAAATGTTATTTAGTGCAAATTCTCCCATGTTATGTATATACATGAAATTTTTCATGATAAAATAATATGTTGGGTTCCATGGTTAATGAACAACAATAACCCAATGATCCCCATGGTATATACTAGCCTATATTAATAGCAAAAATTGAGATGATATATGACATTATGAGGCCATTTGGATAAAATTTATCTATAAAAGGGGTTTTATAAATCCTAAACCCAAAATCCAAAAATAAGTAACCCATTACTGAATTATCTTAAATTAGTTAATATTTAATCTATCACTTTCATGGGAAAATAATTCATGTTAGGTTCCACTTTCTATTTTTAACATGAAAAGTGATATAATTGTATTTTTGAGCTGATGTGGACCTGCTTTCCAAAGTTATTCAGTTGTTGGGATTTTACTCGTGATTCTTGGGTTGTGTATTGGTCGAGATAATGGGTCATTGGGATCATTCACACTCTTTAGAGGGGGAATTATTTCCTATTCTTGGAATACCTTTTAGATTTAATTCATGTTCATGAATATTTTCTATTATGTGACTATTTATCTCTATTATTTTAATCAATTTTTTATGTTCATTGGGGTGAAAATTTGTATATATAAGAGGTTTTCCATCATTCATTCACTTGGGGATTATATTATGGTTTAAGGACACACATCTGGGCACTAGAGATTCTTCTATATCGGTGTTGTGGAGTTGGGATTGGTCCCTTGATTTGGGTGTCCAAAATATCCCTATAAAGGGAGTTAGAAACCATATAGTTCAATACTAATTAATGGTACATGATGTTACTTTTAAAATCATGTAACAAGGACCATTGTGGTGTCTTTTAAGGTTCAACATCCATGACCAAGTGAAATTCCTTTTAATTTCACGCATCTACGATATATGGGGTGTTGGGATTGAATCCTAGATAATCATTATATATGTCCTGGTTAAAAGGAATAAATTACCATGTAGTACAGGTTGCATAATTTAAGGTCTTATGATGGGACCAATCCATGAAATTTATCATTATGTGGTAAGGATGTATGTTATATAGTTTAAATTCATACATCTAGTACTAATAGGTGAATGGTTCCTATAAAAGATTGGTGTAGGGATTATACATGAGAATCCATTTCAAGATCATCTTATTTGTTGGTAACTAAATAGGAGAGTGGGTATAATAAATCATAGGGAATATGGCCAATTGATAAATGTTGGCTTATAGGGAATATATACCTTTGAGGATTAATGGATCATAAGGAATTTATCCCTTTAAGGAAGGTTTAAAGAGGATTATTTAACCCATGTGGGTGTGATTTTCGAATTATGGATTGGATACCTCTATTAAAGGATGTGAACTTAATGTATGTCAGTAACAAGACCAAAAAAGAAGACTAGAATCATGGGGAACTGGCTTAATGGGGAAAGAGTTGAGGATTACACCTAATAGGAGGTCCATGTCCTTCCAGGGTGCATAAAGGATACATGTATAGTTATATATATATATATTATCCTAATATTCCAGACAAGGTAGGTGATCAAGTGAAGGTGGGTTATCGAGGATTCCACTATGTAGGCCGCCCATGGGGATAGGTTGGGGATTATACCGTAGATGGAGGTTCATTGTTGATATGGACTTATTCAATATTTAACCTTGGATAAAGGAATCCAATGAGGACATTTAAGTTTATTCATCATATATAGATGAACAGGGGGGAAATAATGACATGATAGAGGCTCGATTATCCACATTTGAGTTTCTTTATGAAGTATCCTTTGATGGGACAGATTCTTCATGACCTATTATAGTTGGGAAGATGGAAAAAGATACCTTAAGACCCCCCCCAATTTATATATAATTTTTTTACTTTTTTAATGATTCATGGTTCATATAAAGTCATGGTTTAAATGAATTAAATGAATTATTTTACAAGAAAACCCCATGTGAACGATGTTCATAGATTCCCGTCAAAAAATTCCTTCATGAAGGCACTCCACTAATGTGATTTTTTAAATGGCCCTTAAAATAATCTCCCCATTTAGGTATTATGTGTATAGTTTCGAAAGCTTTAATCTCTGAATGAAAAATGATAAATTACCTGAGTTCAGTTTGAAATAATTTCCATGGAATTTGTTTGAAACCAATATAGCTCTTCTCCACTGATTCTTGATACTGAATGTGGTTTCTAAAATTAGGATCAATATGTATTTTATTGAGGTGTACGTCACTATTTATAATTGATTCTTTCCAAAATTATTCATCCATATAAAAACAATGCATCCTCCAAGAGTTCATGGGTTCTTTGAGATCATGTGGGAATTTAAGGATAAGTGTTCTTAAATGATTAGTGTTTATCAGCTATAGATGATTTATGTTCATACAAAAATAAGGCAACTATGTAATAGTCTTGTTAGTTTACCACAAAATATTAGTGGGTGATGAAGGAAAACATGACCAAAAAACACTTCCTTGTTCATTTCATGAAGGAATATCATCCATGTACGGACATTAAGAATTAAAAGGAACCATTCCCCACTATCAAAAATGATTTTTCAACCATAAAATTTTTACGTGATCATAAACGATATTACTTTAGTTAATGGTCCTTTGCAATGATATTTCCTTTGAAAAATTTTATTCTTAATATACTTTCCAATAAATAATCAATACTTCATGGGAGTTGAAATTCCCTTAAGATTTTTTGTTAGATTAATCCTTTCTCCTTAGGTAATTGTACTAAGGTAATAATGAAATCTTGAGTAATTTATATGTCCTTAGGTCTGAAAAATCCAATTATAGATAGGATACTACAAGGTACTCTCAAAAGTATGATTTAAAATATTATTTCTCATTTTATAGAACATTTTACATTATAAAAATATTTATATAAACCAATATTTGTTCTTGTATCGTTTTTTGGACTTAAAATTTCTTTACCTTCAACATCGAATTCTATTCCTCTTTTGTGGTCATGGATATTAGTGGCTATTATGTCCTTAATATTAGGGTTGTTAGTATGGACTATGTACTATGACATTTGGTGGGATTAGATAGTTTTATAAACTACCACTATGATAATAGGACTACCTATATAGGTTGGTATTGGGAAAGTATGATTGGGTGATTTTATGTTCCCTCAGGGGCCTAGAGTAGGGTAGGGGCATGGTGGTGGTAGAAATATTGGGAAAAATAGCGGAGGATTTGGATGGTTAGAGATACATGTAATGGAATTATAATACCTAGAGGGAATAGAGGTATTCCCCAATATTATATTCCGTTACTCTGTATCATTTTTGTTGCTAATAAATGTTTGTTCTTAACATTACTTTATTATTACCTCCTGAGTTTATATATTAGCACATAGTTTGATGCACCCCTATGGGATGTCAGTCTAGGTTGATGGATTTTTTGTGATTTTCATCTTTTGAGGGGGAGATATTAGTAGAACTTGGTGTTTATTTTATTTTAGGTATAACTATAAAAAAATCATACTTGGCATTAATTAGTTATACAATGTAAAAGACTACGTAGATTTTAATTAATGTTGTGTTATTTTCACTTATGTGGAAGGTGATCATATACATTTACATGGTTGGAGAGATATTCATGTGGATAATTATTATATAAATTCTATCACATAACAGTCATCCATTTTGATGTTTTTATAGTGGATTCAATAATAGAATATTTTTTCTATGAATGATAAGGTAATATTTAGGTTTTGTATCAATTTTCAATATTTTAACTAAGTAATAATGAATAAAAATTATCATTTATTAAATATGGTTTACTTAATTTTTAGTTGAAGGAGATCTATCAAATGTTTAAGATATATGTATTGACAATAAATTATTAGATGAGAGTGAAGAAGGGGGATATTTTTAAGACGAAACTCTAATATTGATATAAGTATTTTGATTCATATTGATTCAATTTAATGTTACAAATGTTTATATGGTTTTTATTGGTTTTATTCCTTATGTGATTTATCCCAACCTTGATATGTTAATTATAGTGTTAATTGATGATATTTTAGTTTATTCAAGGTCTAATAAATAATATAAAAATCATTTTTGGATTGTTTAGGGATTTCTTTTCTAGAATCAATTGTATGGTAAGATGTCTAATTGATAATTTTGAACATGATAATTTAATTTTCATGGTCATGTTGTTTCTCAACAGGGAAAAATTATAGACCCATTGATTATTGAGGTATATTTTGTTGATAAATACGTATGAATGTTTTAGAGTTTATAAATTTTATTGGTTTAGTGAGTTATTATAGTATTTTTGTATCAGAATTATCTCAAAATGGAACTCATTTAACCATATTAACAAAAAAGTATCATGTTTTCATATAAATAGATAAATTTTAGTCCACTGTCAATTATTTGAACAAGAATCGTTTTTTATCAATTTCATAAGATATTAGTTATGTTGGAGGTTTATTGTGATTATTCTCATCTTGGATTAGGTTGTTTGTTTATATAAGAGAGAACAATTATTTATTATGGATTTATATACTTATGAAATCATGACCATCACTATTATAGTCATGTTCTTGAAATTTTAGTGTAATTTATTAATTTAAAGTTGTAAAGACATTACTTTGAGAGTGATTTTATTATTTATGAACAATAGTAAATTTTTATATATATTACCCTAGAGAAATTTTAATCTATACCAATATAGATTGGAGTGTTTCCTTAAGAATTATAATTTTTTAATATAAATATACTTTAATAAATTTTAATGTGATATTAGATACTTTGAGAAGGAAAAATTCAAGTTATTTTTCTTGGGATGTGGGTGGATAAATAGAGATGATGTATCAACTTGCAGCATTACATTTTGACAAGGACAAGGTTAGTGGTGAATGATTCATATATCAGATGATATTGTATACTTTTTTGTTTTGAAATGTAGTAGAATATCAATTATGAGACCCTAAGTTGAATGTATAAATATACAAAATATTTAATTGTGATTCTTTTCAGAGATGGACGGAGGAAAAAGAACAATAAGTTTTGTTTCATGGAAAGCTATGTGCTCCTCAAATTGGGGTGAAGTGGTTTTCTATGAGTTTTATAACTAATATTTAGTAATAATTAAGGAATTTAACATAAATATCATTCCTTAAAAAATAAATTTTAGTGTCATAGGATAATGAAATGAGTGTTTGAGTATGTATCTTGGTGTCATGTATTCAAGTAGGTAAAAGTTGAACATGTGGTTCTAGAAGATTTGTTTTGTCCTTGAAATTATATTCAATATAAATGATAAAATATATCCATGAATTTTGTGATTGTTTTTCCTTATGCATTGAGTGGCACTAATTCTATTTGGGTTATCATTAAACAACTTAGTAAATATGCTCAATTATTATGAATTAGGGTGTATAGATATATTAATCCTTTAATGAGGATTTATATGGTGATGCTTTATATATTTATATGGACAATGAATTTAGAAAATGAACCTTAAATTACCTCACAAATTTAGAGGGTATTTCATCAAGATTCTGGTACCCATTTGTTTTATAGTATAGATTTGCACTCCTAGACTAATGTTTAGACCAAGAAGAAAACCTATACATCGATATATATGTTATGTCCATTCATTTTAGATATTTTTTGATGTTAGGTTGAGTATATATCATTGGTTGAGGTTTTCTATAGTTATAGTTATCTCTCATCAATTTCCATGGAACCATTTGAAGAATTATATGAGTGCCCTGTTTTTTTTCATTCATGTTAAACCAACATTGATGAAGTGGTGTTTATTGGAATTGATTTGATGTTGTAAATGATAGAATGGTTTTAGATTACTCAAGAGTGTATTAAGACTGCACATGATCATCAAAAATCATATACTAATTAGATAAGAAGGAAATTTGAATTTAAAATTATAGATTCTATATTCTTACAGGTTTAACACATACATGGATAACACATGTTTGGTGGAGGTACCCATATTTATATAAGATTCATCACAACTTTTGAGGTTTTGGAATATATCGGTGAAGTTGAATATAGACTATCACTTCCACCTGGGATGGATTGAGTTTAGGATATTTTTTCCTTATGTCAAAACTTTATAGGGACCTTCATAATTATTCTCATGTGATTACTTGGTGTGATCCCAATATTGAGAAAGATATGATGTTTTTTGAGTGACCATTGAAAATTCAATATTATCAAGAGAATGCATTACATGGATGGATGATTCCTTCGATACACGTTTAATATAAGCATGGTGAATAAGAAAATATAATGTGAAAATTTTAAATTTGATAAAAAATACTTATGATATGAAAACCATGTTGTGTTGATGTGTTAACACTCCATGGTTACATCTGATAGATAATGTTTGAAGAAAGTGTTTTTGGTTTAGATGATATGGATAATAATATAGTTGCAGGACAACAGGACCTGAACAATATATCACAGTTTATTTAAAAAAAATCACAATTTAGTTGTTGGGTTTGTTTTGAATGAATATTTGGTTTGAATATTTAAATTTTTGATTAGTAAAATACAATGTGATGGATAAAAAACATGTTCTGGTTATATTGAAATATTGGGGATCCAACTTGTAGACTTGTGGAGGGAGATATATTATAGATCAATTTCCTGGTTTTGTAAAATGTAACAAAATACATATTTTAATTAAACACATAGAAATGAAAATTAAATTTGAAAAAATTAAATATAAAAAATGTTTATATATTCAGTGGAAGTGATCAAAACATACCATAATTTTTTTTATTGAGAATTAAATCATGAAAAAACATCATGTTATTAGTGTAAACGAAAATGTTTTTGAAAAATTAGGTTAAAAATATTATGAACTACTTAAAACATCTGTTATGTTTTTTTAAAATTTTACTCAACCTTGGGGATGATTTTTAGGGGACCTAGGATATATTTATAAGGATATGGAGCATCAATTGATGGATTTCTTTTTATAAGTGATCAAATAAAATATGATATTGACTATTAGTGTAATAATTTGTTTATTTATTATTAAATCTTGTTGAACCCATATCTATCTCTATTTTCTCTCATTATTAAATGAGTTGATGGGGGAATCATGGTCATGTTTATCATGGATATGGAATTATGGATAGGATTGAAAGATTAATGCATCTTCAATAAGGAATTTAGTATTTTTTTAATGTATTTGATTCAAAAATCCAATTTCATTTTTTATATTCATGTGTATTTATCACGAATTAGTTATTTTTGGTGGATGAATGATTATAGTTGTTAAGTTATGATTAAGGTTTATGTTATTAAGAGGGGTATGTGGTTAATTTTTTGTTGTAGTTGTTGGAATCCTCATGGTATAATCATGTTTTAATGATCACAGATCCTGTTAATCATGTATTAATCTTTATCAAATCATATGTAGAGATGGTTGGTTTCCCTATGCATTAAATAAACTTTCACAAGATCATGATTACTATAAATCATGATATTATTATCATAAATTATATTTAAATTTATTCTATTATTCTTTCCTCAATGAATGATTAATTATAATTCATTTTTTGAATATTAATGCTTAAGATTGTTTACATATATTTGGCTAAGCTTGAGAAACCGTGAGCCTGCCAGTAGTTCTAGTTTTCTGGTAAAGGATCAGACACTGTGACCCAAACACCGTGACCTAGACATTGTGATAGAACATTGTGACCAAACACCGTGACCCAGACATCGTGACCTAGACACCATGACCTAGACAACGTGACCCAAACACCATTACCCAGACACCTTGACCGAGACATCGTGACCCAAACAACGTGACCAAGACTCCATTCAATGTTTGGAAAGGACTAGACACTATGATCCTAACACCTCATCTATGCTACCAGTTCCTGATCTCAATGAAACCATAACATCATGAATGTCTTATAGATCAAAGGAAATGAAGAATACACTATTTCGTTGTGAAATCATATCCAGGTGATGTCGTTTCAAGACAACTTATGTCACCATTATTTAATCTATCTTTTCATTTTAAATTTAATTTCTAATTGTCATATTTGAGTCATTTAAATGAATAGACCCAATTAATGTTTTTTAGACATTTCACCTAAAAGTATGTGGTACGAGGAGAAGAATAAATTCATACTTTCAGTTCCAATGTGTCAACCTGCAGTTAAATGAAGATAATCCATGCTAAAAATATAGAAAAAAATAACAAAGAAGTGTGAGCATTTTTTTAAAGGTAACTGATGCATGTAATAAGAATCAATTAAATAACACACGAATAAATCTTGACTTAAAAAGGATGGACTAAACTATATTAGATAAAAAATCATCTTCATTGAACCCAATCAAAGAAGAATTGGCTCTAGATTTAACTGGAAACGAGAGCACCAGACTTGAGATACTCTTCTTTTCACAAGAAGACTTGATACTTGCATCTACTTCATCCTAGTAGCCCAAACCTTCATAGAATAACAATCATAGCACTTATATCCCTTTATCATCATATTTTCTCTATTGTGTATTGTTTTTACCTTTCGAGTAGTGTGTGTGTGTGTGTGTGCCTGTATTAAAATCACACACACTGTCTCCTTTATTTAATTGAAGGATATAATATATCCTTCCTTGCATCACCTCATACATCTATGTACTCCCACAGATAAGTGTGGAAGAGGTCCTTGTGTGACCTAGTAGTTTATTCCCATGATGAACAGTGGAAGAGGTTGTGTGACCTGGACAGTCTTGTGTACTATTGTTTACCCCAATCTGAGGTGTAGATCACGTTTATTAATACAAAATTCTTGGTGTAAGTTTATCACCAAGTGGAGTGTATTAGGTCTTGGCTTGATATTGAACCACTTGTTTCACCCTCTATGTCTTTTAATTTTGTTTTTCTCTACTTTAATGTATATTTATGAAAACACTAGATGTTACTTTGATAGTTCGTCTTCGATAGAAGTTGTAACTGTTTTTTCATATTAGAATAACCTCAAAAGTTATCTCAATAACTCATATTGATATTACTGAGAATTAATCAATCTTATGAGAATTTATTTGAACAGTAAAACTATTATAGCCATATTACCTTGATTAACTTGGATGTATTATTTTTAATTGGGGGAGGTTTTCAACGAATCAATTTTGTAATAGAAATTTTTTATAGATACTCAATTCACATCCCTTTTGAGTAATCTACTTTGACCAAAATTTGGTATCAAAATATTTTAGTCTTATTAAGACTCTGTTTATAAATCTATTTAACTGTGATTTTAGTTGTATTTTAAATATCTATAAATTTCTCTTAATACAAAATTTTTATCTCTCTAAAAGTATTTCTATATTATGAAAAATAGACTTGAAGGTGTTGCAACAAACAGACCACTATTATTTAAAGGAACTAATTAAGAACAATGGAAAATTAAAATTTAAATGCATTTAGAAAGTATGGGGTTTGAAATTTTTTCTTCAATTATAGATAAGTAAAGATTCTTTCTACTGATAGATTTACATAGGAGAACCCATCCATGACTTCTTGTAATAATAATTGCAAAGCCAAGAATTACTTATATTTCTCTTTAAGAGATGATTAATTCATCAGAATATCTTCATGTAAAATTGCCCATGAAATTTGGGATAATTTGTCAGTTTCACAAGAAGGAACTTCTAGTGTGAAAGAAATGAGACTTAATAATTATTCGATTAAATATCATAACTTTAAAATGAAGCCTCATGATCCTATTTATGACATGTAACTCAAGTTAAACGAAATTTTCAACACAATTATTTCTCTAGGAAGTGATTTTAATGCCAAAGAACAAATCACGAGGATTCTAAGATACCTACATGATAGATGGAGAGGAACCTCTGTCTCTATTAGAGAGTCATACGACATCAGAAAATTTCCTGTAAATAAACTCATTGGGACACTAATGATGTATGAAGAAGATATTAATGTCAACAAGGAAGAGGATGATGAACCTAGAATAAATTATGTGTCATTCAAGACCACTACCTCTAAACACATAGAAATATGTGAAATTTCAAGTCTCTATAGAATGTTCCAGTAGTTAATAATATTCACTAGACCGTGATGAGGAGATAGCTCAATTCACCTGAAGGTTTAAGAAATTTTACAAAAGGAAGAAATTTTTCAAAAAGCCTAACTTCAATGGAATATATGATCAAAAGGGAATCTGAATGAAATATTAGAAAAGAAATTAAAATTAAGATGATATAGTATGATATTAATACAAGATAAAGGTATATGTAAAGGAAAAATGTCGCAAGCTCAAATATAAAAAGAAATATGAGTACAAGGATAGAAAGTATAAAAAGTCAATGAAAGAAACATAGAGTCATTCTAAGGAAAATTCAAGTGACTCAGGGTCTTCATATGATGAACAGGATAACAATTCCAATATGTGTTTCATGAAAAACAAATCTGAGGTAACCGTGGAATCTTATGTGAAAAATTCCTATTATTCTAGAGAAAAAATTTATTCTGAAAATATTTCTAAAGAAGAAATGTTAGAGTACTGTAATATTCTAGAAGAGAAATATATTGAACTAAAAGATAAGTACATGTCTTTAAAGAAACAAAATGCTCTTACCTTAATGATTAAATCTTATCATGTCATAGAAAGAAAAAAATGTACAATTACTCAATGAAAACAATGAATTAAAGCTATCTAAAGAGAAACTTCAAATGTAACATGAAAGGATTACTAATGGTAAAGATACCTTGGTACCAATTCTTGGTTAACATATTGACCCTAAATACACTACTGGTATTGTTTATAAACCTGGTAAAAGTAATTTTGAAAAAAAAACAATTTTTTTTAAATCTAGAACATACAGCTTTACTCCAATTTTTGAAAAATATTATGCTAGTTCAAATTATGATACACTATACAATTTTGAGTTTTTCTAGACCAAATATAGTTTATTTCTAAATTAATTTACAAAATTATTATAGGAAACATATAAGGAAGATGTTTGTTCCTAAGGTATTATTTTTTAATATTACTAGACCCAAAAAAAATATGGGTACCAATTTCTATTTTTATTTGACTATTTTTTAGTAAAATTGTTTAAAGAGCTCCTATAAAAGCTTATGGTACTTGAATAGTGGGTTTTCAAGACACGTGACATGAGAGAATTAATGTTTCAAGAACATAATAAATATTTATGGTGGACATGTCACCTGCGGTGACAATTCAAAAGGAAAAATCATTTCCATTGGCCAAATCAGTAACTCTAACTCAATTTTTATTACCAAAGTACATTTTGTTGATGGAATGAAATGTAATCTGCTATAATTTCCCAACTATGTGATGATATATTTCATGCTAAATTTAAAAATTATGCATGTAAGGTTTTTAATTAAAAAAATGAATTAGTATTTTCTATATTAAGAATTGAAAATGTATATTATGTTAACTTAAATTACTTAGTTTCTTAAAATTCTTCAGTTTTAAGTGTAAATAACATTGCCTTTGGAATAGAAGACTAGGATGTTGTAATATTCACTCCCTTATAAAGCTAACTTGAAATATTTTATTCAAATATCTACCCAAACTAGAGTTTCAAAATGATAAAGTGTATAGTCCTTTCTAAAAGGGAATTAAACACAAAATTTTCTTCAAACCAAAGAAAGAAGTTTCAACTTCTCAACCTCTCAATTTAGTTCACATGGTTTTTTGGACCATCTATAGTTTCTAGATTAAATGGGAAGCACTATTTTTATGTTCTTATAGATGAATTTTTTATATATAATTGGACCTTCTATTTTTCTCACAAAAGTGAAGCATGATCTCATTTCCCCAAATATGCTAAAACTGTAGAAAACTTTAGTGGACTTTGAATTAAATCTCTAAGAAGTGATCATGTTCGTGAGTTTGAAAATCATGATTTTTAATCCTTTTTCCCACAAAAATGGATATAGTTATAATTTCTATGCCCCTAGAACACCTCAACAAAATGGAGTTTTAGAAAGAAGAAATAGGACGTTGAAAGAAATTACTAGAACCATGCTTTGTGAAAATGACATACCTATTTACTTTTAGGATGAAGCTGTAAATATAGAATACTATATTATTAATAGAGTATTTATTAGACCTATTCATAAAATAACTCAATAAGAGTTATAGAACAATATAAAACCCAACATAAACTACTTTAATGTCATTGGTGGTAAAGTCTATATCCTTAATACTAAGGAAAATCCTGACAAATTTTCATTCAAGAGTGATTAAAGAATCATTCTAGGATACTCAATCTGTTGTAAAGTCTATAGAGTGTTTAATATAAGAACTAAATGTGTGGAAGAATCATTCCATGTCGAGTATGATGTGATAGATCTACATGAGCCTATGACCTCTCCAGAGAATTTTGAGGTTGATATTTCAAATTTGGACATCAATGCTAAACCTTCTAACCATCCAATAAAGGAATCTATAAAAACAGCTAGTTATAGAAATTCTCTAGGTTCAAGTCATAATGAACTCAAACCATTTGAAGAACCTAAAATAAATATCCCCTCTTTCTAGAGCTGTTAGAACTCTTAAGAACCATCCTTTAGATTTTTTTTGTATGATATTAAGATAAGGGAACTAAAACTAGAGATTCTCCTAGAAATCAGGTCGAACATCAGGTATTCTTATCACAACATGAACCTAAAAACATTAATAATGGTAGAAATTATGAATTTTTGGTGATTGCAATGCAAGAATAACATAACTAGTTTGAAAGGAACAAATTTTGTAAACTTGTCGATAGACCCAAAGACATATTAACCATGGGCACTAAGTGGGTGTTTATAAATAAATTATACGAAGATGGTAACATTGTTAGAAACAATGCTAGATTGGTTTCACAAGGCTATAAGAAGATGGAATTGATTATGAGGAGACCTTTACACTAGTATCTAGACATGAAGCCATTAAAATCTTGTTTTCTTATTCTACACATCTGAATTTAAAAATATATCAATTGGATGTCATGAGTGCATTCCTATATGGGTATATAGTTGAGGTTGTTTTTGTTGAACAACCCCCTGGTTTCACAAATCCTCACTTTAGAAATCAGGTTTTCAAACTATCAAAAGAATTGTATGGTGTAGAGAACACTACAAGATCTTGGTGTGATAGATTAAGTAATTTTCTTATTTTCAAAGGTTTTACAATAGGTATATTTGATCCTTATCTGTTTATAAAATTAATTTCCAATGATCTTTTAGTAGTTCAAATTTATGCAAATGACATTAATTTTTTATCTTCAAAAAATTATTTATATATTGACTATTCTAAAATGATGAAAAATATATTTGATATGAGTTTAATGGGTGAACTAAAATTCATTCTCAGATTTCAAATCATTCAAAATAAAGTTGGTATTATTTTAAATCAATGAAAATATAATAAAGATATTCTAATACTTTTTGGCTTGGATAACACTAAAAGTAGTGATAATTCATTGATTACTACTTGTAAGATGGATCTTGAGGAAGATGGAAAATCTATTGATCAAACCACTTACAATGAAATGATTTGGAGCTTACTCTAATTAACTACTAGCCGACCTAATATCATGTTTAGTGCATGTATGTTTGCTCGTTTTCAAGAAAACCCTAAAGAATATCATTTCAATATTTTTAAAAGGATTTTTAAATACCTCAAACAAACACCCAGTCTATGACCTTTCTACCCTAGAGAAAAAAATCATTTGAGTTAGTTAGCTATTCTTATGTTGATTTCAGTGGTTGTATGTTAGATAGAAAAATCACATCGGGAACATGTCACCTTTTAGGATACTATATTGTATCATGGTGTAGTAAAAAAAACATTGTTGTATTATCTACTATCGAAGCTAAATATTTAGTTGTTGGTAATTGTTGTGCACAAATTTTGTGGATGAAACACACATTACTGGATTATGGATATCAATTCAAGAATGAACCCATAAATTGTGAAAATACAATTTCTATTAACATTTCAAAGAATAAAATTTCACATTCCAAGACAAAACATATTTATGTAAGACATCACTTTTTGAGAGACCATTATCAAAAAAAGTGATATCACATTGGAATTCATTGGAACTGAATATCTACATCCTAATATATTCAACAAACAATTAAATTATGAAGAGATAGAATACATCATACATGAATTAGGAATGATAAATCTCATGTAGAAAGTTTACTATTTCAAAACATATTGCTCCAAAACTCCTTGTTTCATTACTTACTATTTAATGATATACAGTTTCAGAATTAACTATTTTAGAATTATTGTTTCTTGGTTACTATCTTAAAGTTGTTGTTTCATGTTGAAGGTCTCACAATTATTATCTATCGGTTACTGTCTTTCACTTACTGTTTCAAATGACGCAGTCACATCATTTAGACACACATTGTAAAGGTGGCACCATGAAAATTTGTTTCCGTCTCACCATGCCAATCTGTTCCAGTCTCACCATAATGAAACATTTTCAATTTATTGGTATTTTATTACCCGTATTTCTTTTTTGATTATTTTATTGATTTTATCATGTGCTTTTAAATTTTCGAAAATTGAATTCCCTAAATGGTAAAATCCAAATATCTTTCACTCTTCTCTTCACTCGAGCTATCTTCTCTTGAAACTGAAACCTTTATCTCAAACCATAAGTCCTATATCCCTTCATCTCTCTTTCAAACCCTTATTGAATTCCCAGGATGAAGTGCCCATATTCATTAACTCTTGAGAAGCATAGATCTCATAATAAAGTAAAAAAGTGCACCGAAGGTAGCTCCCGAAGGAATGTTGAATCCAAATATTATTGATAGAATGGTAGTACAAGAAAATAAAATATGTCCTAAGTGTTATCTGAAAATTATGTATTTAGTCTTGAATGTAATGAAAGATAAGGGATAGCTAAAATGGTTCACAAAAGGGGAAAGTCTAATTTATCCAAAACTTATTTCTCAGTTTTATCAGTTTGTCCTTTTCTAATTCAATACAGAATATGATTTGTTTGTAAGAAGTAGGATTAATGGCCAAAGATGTACCTTTTACTCGAGGTTATGGTCATCTTTCCTAAGAATACCTCATGAAGGAAATTTTTAGGACTACATGTGAGGTCTTCTACCTCTAGGTGATATTTTTTTCTTAGAAGAGGCTCTAGGAAGTTTGAATGGATCTAAAAAGAAAATATTAACAATTATTTTAGATTTGGCTGATGAATCGAGGATTCTGTTTAAGTTTTGCAAAAAACTGATTAGTCCAAGGAAAGGAGATTTCTCTACCCCCCAAGAATCAAGATGTATTCTTGATACATCTTATGAAAAAATGTACACAATATCAATCTGTGTAAGCATGTTATACTTCAAATGTGTGAATTTATTAAGACAACTTCAAAGTCTACCATCCTTGTTCTATTCAAGGTTAATCTCTACAATATTGTATGCAAAAGGAATGGTTGGACCAAATGAAGAAGTCATCAAATACCATGAGTTCTGTATCTCAAAATTTATAGTCAGAAGGATGAAATTAAGTTGGAATCCCTGGAAAAAGTCTTGGGTGGAGGATAATAAAAGGATATATGAAACGATTAATCTATTTGAGCATCCTTGAAGACCTAAAAACGTTTCTAATCCTATTTTGTAACTATATGAAGTTGTTGATTATCCTTATGATGAAGAAGAAGAGGAAGTTGTTTCACCTATGGAAGAAAATATATTAGACAAAGAAGATAGTGGTATACCTATTCCACAAAATATAGTTGATAAGGAAGTAGTTGTTACTAAAGAAAATTCTGATTTAGAAGAATAATCTGCTTCTGGAAAATAATCTGTTGTTACTATAAAAGAAAATTGTGTACTTGAGGAGAATCTAAAATAAGAGCTTGTTATTAAGGATGATGTTGTTTTTAAGAAACATTCAGAGGAATAGGTCATTCCTAAACCTATCTTATCTTCTTAGGAAATAATGGAACAAGCCTTCCAGCTGGCTAGAAAAGAAATGGGTGAGGCTACAAGAGATGAAATTTTAGAAATAAATCATGGAACTGGATCTCTTAGTCCTATGCGAGATGCACTTTTTGAGGGGGATCAGGACCCTAATCTAGAAATTATGGAAGCTCCTAATCCAGTTGATCAAATAACTATAGATACCTAGTGTAATTTACCTAGATACCTTGATGTGGATAATTCCTAGGAGGCCTCAGTTAAATGCATAGACATGTCAACTATGTTTCAGTTGAAACCAGTTTCTACTTTAGAAGTATTCTTTGCAAAGGAACCTAAGCCTGTCTCAACTATTATTCTTGAACCTTCTCAAGAACCTTCTACTTATGTGAGTCACATTTATTTTAAATCCTTTGGAGCTACTTTATTAGCCGTATTTGAAGAGATAATGAACACACATCCTGCTTTTGTTACAAATCTTAGTGAAAGAGATGCTATATTGCTGTTAGAGAAAAACATATGGAAAATTCAATAAAAAATTATTCATGAAATACAAGTGGTTAAAATTCAAATATAAGAAATTGAGTGATGATGTGAAGCCTCTATGAGTTATGGTTGAAGATATGAAAATAGTTTTGTTATTAGGATAAGCTCATATTTCTCGTTATGTTGAGGATATAGTTGTCACATTCCACAGAATGTTGCCTCTTCAATTCAGCCAATATTGACTTTAATATTTGAAAAAGTGGCTGAGATAAACATCCAGATAGTCAATGAGATGCGAGATCATGTTGTTAGTCTCAAAAAACTCACTAATTATTAGAAGGGATATCTACAAAAAGTTATCAATTTTCTCAAGTCCCTCACTTCAATTGTTACAGCCTCTAATTCCTCTGGATAGTCATTTCAATATTTTGACAGTGATCATCTCAGAACTGTTATAAAGGAGGAACTTAAATTATTGTAAAGTGTCATTAACACAGATATTTTATCTACGGTTGTAAATAATAGAGATACAGTACTTGATTTAGTGATGATTCATTCAATGATTGAAAATGATGCAGAGGAAGAAATTACTAAGAAAGTGGATTTATACCTTAATAAGATCTTATCTAAGAATGATATGATCAATATTTTCAAATAACATATTGAGAATTTTAAAATCCCTCTAGTCACTCAAGCCATCATAACTCAAGTACAAGATCTCAAAGAAATCACTCCTTTATTGGACAAGTTCATGGAGAACAAATATGACTTCAAGAAAGCAATGCAATATAGTGGTGAGATCATTACTAACTTCATTGAATTGTTGATGCCTTATATTCGTGTGAAAATCACTACCATTATGGATCATATAGCTACAACATTGTGGCCTGGTATAACTCCCTTCTCATCCACTTTCTTTGCTTCTGCCTCGATGTCTATATCTTAGGCTCTGAGCCAGATCAGACCTGTTTTCCCTGACCAAAACTTTCCTTGGTCTTCCACCAAACCTACTTTGGAACCTTCCATTTTTGAAGGGAAACCTCTTCCTTATCTGAAAGTTGAATTACTCCCTTCATCAACATGTACTTATGCTCTCGTGGATCCTTATAATGTTACTACCAAAGGAAAAGAGAAGACATGTAGTGCTAAAGAAACGTGAAAAATATATCTTGATAGGGATGTTTTTTACCTTTTCCTGCTGATTGTAATGAAAAATATCTTTGTATCTCATGCATTGTGAACTGTTGTGGTCTATTCTTCTATTTACTTTCCTTCTTTTATCTTTTTCATGTACTCTTTTTGATAATATAAATAGGGGAATAAACACACTCTAAGGGGGAGAAATCACACTAAGCACTAAAATATAATTCGTATGATTTGTGATCATAATAAAGGGGGAGATTATTGGACTCCTCATGGTTTCATCATGTATTAATGATCACAAATCATGTTAATCATATATTAATCTATCTCAAATAATATGTTTCTATGGTTGTTTTCCTTATGCTTTAAATAAAATTTTAGAAGATACTCATTACTATAAATCATGTTTTGATTATTATAAATTATGTTTAAATTTATTCTTTAAATATTTATGCTATGAAGGACTAAGTCTAATTCATTATGTGAATTATAATTCTTAACATTGTTTCCAGATATTTGTCTAAGTCTAAGAAACTATGATTCTACCACCAGTTATAGTTTTTTGGCAAAGGAGCAGACACCGTGACCCAGACACCGTGACCCGGACACCGTGTCCTAGACATCGTGACCCTGACACCGTGACCAAGACACCGTTCAAAGTTTGGCAAGGACCAGACACCGTGATCCTAACACCGCATTTGTGATACCAGTTCATGATCTCAATGAAACCATAACATCATGATTGTATCACATCTCAATGTCAAAGAAGAATACATTGTTTCATGTTGACACTATTTACAGGTGATATCGTTTCATGGAAAATTGTGACACTATTCATTAATCTGTTTTGTAATTTTTAATTTAATTTATAACAGTCATATTTGAGTTATATAAATTAACTGAAACAATTAATGTTTATTTGTACACATATCACCTAACATTATGAGGTATGAGGTTCAAAATACATGCATCATGTTGGTTCCAACATGTGAAAACAAAATTAAAAAAGAAGATAAGCTGAGCTACAAATATAGAGAAAAGTGCCGGCATTTTTGAAAAAGGGAACTGGTGCATGCAATAAGAAACAAATGAAGAAAACACAAAGCACTCTCAACTTCAAAAGTATAGACTACCATATATCAGAGAAAGAATCATCTTCATAATACCAACTCAAAGAAGAATAAAAACTAAATCTAACTAGAAACCATAGAACCATACTTGCGATACTTTGTTTTTTATAAGAAGACCCGATACTTTCATCTACTTATTCCTTGAATCCCAGAGCTGCATATAATAACACTCAGAGCACTTCTAACCCTTTCTCATCATCTTTGCTCTGTTGTGTACTATTTTTAGCTTTCAAGTAGTGTGTTCGTGAGTGTGTCTATATTAAAAACACACACTATCTTTTATATTAAACTAAAGGATACATGATACCCTTACTCTCATTACTTCCTACATTTGTTTACTCCCACAGATAAGTGTGGAAGAGGTCCTTGTGTGACCTGTTATTTTATACCCATGAAGAATAGTTGAAGAGGTCATGTGACCTGTACAGTCTTATGTACGGTTGTTTACCCCGATCCAGGGTGTGGATCATGTTTATTAATATAAACTGGTTGGTGTCATGTGATCACCATGTGGAGTGGATTAGATCTCAACTTGAGACTAAACCAATTTTTTTTATCTAATGTGTCTTTTAATTTAGTTTTTCTCTTCTTTACTGTATGTTTCAAAAAACACTAGATTTTAATTTCATTGTTAGTCTTGGATAGAAGTTTACCGATTTTTCCTTATTAGAATAACCTGAAATGTTATATCACTAACTCAAATTCATATTAATAATAATTAATCAAACTTCTGATAAGTTATTTTAATAGTCAACTATTATAACCATATTACCCTGATTAACTGGGCTATATTTTTTTAATTGGGGGAATTTTTCAAAGAATCAATTTTGTAACATAAATTCTTTGTAGATTCTCAATTCACCCCCTCTTGAGTAATCTACATTGAAAAACATTAGTGTTGATTAAATTATAAATATTTTTATTTGAAACATTTGATTTGAAAGTGTTGGAATCCAATGGGAAGGTGTAAACTAGAATTTTTTTTTACTATTTTGTTAATAGAATTTTGTATTCTAAAGAGGTAGATGGATTTCTTATTCCAAGTGAATTAGGTGGATTTTAGAATTATATATTTATAAATATGTTGTAATCTAAGTGTTTTTAATGGATATAATATTCCAAGATAATGATTGAGTGTGTTATTTTGATGAGGTTGAATTAATGTGGTATTAATAAGAGGTGTTTAGTTTTTTTATTCCAAATATGATAATTGAGAGATGCATTATTATAAATTGAGAAGTTATTGTATGAATGGTGTTTTTATGATATTTGGAGTGGAAAACCACTATGTGGGGAATATGTTGAGATATATTTTATTATTTTATTATATTATTCAAAATCCATAGTTATAGAAACCATGTAGAGAAAACTTTATATTCCATTTTAAGTGAATGAAGAACATTATTTGATAACTAAATTTAATTTAATTAATAGTATAGATTTAAGTTGGAATGATAAGGTTATGTAAGTGAAACAGTATGACCCAGGATATGATTATTGTGAGAATATCACAATATCATTTTTAATTTTATTGATGGTTGATTTTACAATCTCAATTATTAACACAAAAAACAGTTGAATTGGATTCCATTATATTTAACATCCATGTTGTATTATATTCCATGTGAACCCTAACATCCATAATGCATTCGATGATCATATTATAACCTCTCATGTTACTTTTATAAGATTTTTTATTCAAATTTTTTATATTAAATTCCAATAATATATTTACTTATGGGATGTTTTATTTACTGAGGATGGTGTATCCCCCCATAACTCGATTTGGGGGAAAGAAGGTTGTAGGGAATCCGCTTTTATTTTGGAATTTTTTTTACGGGATTATACATATTTTACACTTGGTTTTTTGGAAAATATTACTGTAGGAATTTGGGTTTTGTTGTACTAAACATAGGATTAATGGGATTTTCCTATTTTTCTATTTCATTCCTTAATGTTTTATCATTCTTTAACTAAATTGACATGAATGTTTATAGTGAATAACCTATTGAATATAATGACATTATCACCATTTATTTTCTCATTTTTATATTTTGAGGATTTAGTTTCAAGTTATGTTGGGCCTTACTAGCCCGTAGTATATGGTGGATAGCTGGAGTTGGAGTATTTACAATTCCCTCTTCCTTGATATTGAGTATCTTGAGGATTTTTATCTTGTATTTTTGTTTCCTAAAATCTTTTTATTTATTATAGTTGTTTGACATATTTCATATTATTAGCCTTATATAGTTATATTAGGATGTTGTGTTTTATTGTTGGAAGCTTGTAAAGGAGTTGATGTTGTGTGATGGTGAATTCATCATGATGACAGCCTTTAGAGGGTTTTTATTATGTGATGGTGGTACCTGGATGGGATGTTTATAAAAGTTTATCATTTACTGATTGGGACCCCTATGGAATATATAATTTAATGTTTCAAGGTTCCATGTTGTGGTATTCTATAATAATCGAGAGTGCATCATGTTTCTTCTATATGATTTCATTTAGTGAACAACATTATTTTGGTTTTTTGTTAGTCTATGTTCATGATTTGAGTATCTTGATGTTCCCTGGTGATGTTTTTATTGAGGGTTTTTTTTCATATATTAAATGGTTTCTAGTAAGATTCATTGATGAATGATTTAGAGAGGTATGTCAACGAATTTGATTTCTGGTATGCTCAATGTTTTTGGTTTTTTTCTCCAGTGGGTCATGATTTTAGTGGATCCAACAAGTGGGTAGAGTAGTTTGTTGAATCGGTGAAAGGATAGGGTTGGATCGTGGAATGTGGGGCCCAAGGGGTCATACTTATAGGAATCTATTATTTGAAAATTTCACTACAATATCCCCACCCCCCCACACACACATGGATTGTTGGTTTTAAAATTTGAATGTTTCCTTTTAAATTTTGAATATTGGTTTGTGTTTTATTTATGAAGTGTAGTTTTCATTAGACTGTATCATGTAAAGTTACCACTCAACCAAAAATAGGATTTAATAAAACATAAAAAATAGATTATGAGCAGTTGATGTTCCCTAAATCCTTTGTATCAATATATATGATATATGAATAAAGGTAAAACATATGGTATGATATACCCATCATAAAGTATGATATGAATGTTACAAATTTTTTTTGTAACATTAATATAATATATCATATTTTATTATTGAATGGAGAAATCGTAAGACATGATAACCATGCCACATGAATTCCATATTACTAATCATAGGGTGTGATTAGATGTATTGTAAGGCATGATTATATAATTATCTCATATAAACATATATTTTTTAAATGATTGCACTTCAATATAAATTTGGGCATGAGATGCCTTACTATTTCATTGAGGATCTAGGGAATAAAACTCTTCCATGATGTTATAATGATGATATTTTACATAATATTTAATTGTAGGTAATGCTCATTTATGTTTTACCATATCTGAAAATGTAGGTAAACTATAATGTGTGGTGAATTAGAGCATAAAATGAGACAAATAATTTTCATCTACCATAATATATAGGATGATTTTAAATAGTAGTAGTAGTTGATTTTTTATCCAAAAAGAAAAGAAGGAAGAAAGACCCCTCAAGGGGGCCGGAAATGGTGAAGCCCGAGCACATCCCCCAACACGAAGGAGGCACATTCTGCAGGGAGAGAGAGGGGAGAGTTACAGAGGATGAGAGGGTCATCACTTCTACCCAAGCGGGCTAGGGAATCTGCTGCAAAATTAGCCTCTCTCCAGCTATGAGACAAACGAGCTCCAAGTGGGATTCCTAATCTGCACCTTCTGATGAAGTATGTGAGTTCCCACGGAATCCCACACAACCCTTTCATAATCTTCACGAGGGTCTCCGAGTCCGTTTCTATTTTGGCCACGACCATCTTCAGCCTTCTGCATACCAACAGACCCGAGACCAGGGCTTGCACTTCCGCACACAAGGAGTTTCCAGGCCCATAATATGCACTGAAAGCGATGAGAAAAGATCCATAAGAATCCCGTAGCACACATCCCCCCCCCCCTCATAATCCCTCCCATGCATGACCCATCCACGTTGAGCTTAAGTCCCTCGACTGGTGATGCCATTTAACCCACTGACCACTCTTATTTTTTCGAAAACAGGGGCGATGAAGCAGGTTGTTTATCGCAGTATTCGTCGCTCCGCCTCTTATCTGGGAAGCAAGCTCAAAAATGAGAGACTTGAGGCTAACCTGTAGAGACAGCAGCGTCCGAATCTCACCTCTCCGTACCTGGTTACGTGCCTCCCAAAGAACCCAACACAGGGCCACAAGGAGGATTGTTCGGACCAGCCGTTCCTGTTCAGAAGCCCCCGCACCGGAAAACCAGCACTCCACATAATCCTGAAGTGAGAATTCTCCAACGCCTCTGCATGGGTTATACGTGAACAAGGACCAAATATGAAGTGCCCATTGACTCTGAAAGAACAGATGTTTCGCCGTTTCGCACATGTGGTTGGTGCAGTAGAAGCACCTCGAGGCCAAAGTAATACCCCGGAGTTGAATGCTGCCCTCCGTAGGTAGCGCTCTGTTTCTGATCCTCCAAAGAAGGAAATTCATTCTAATAGGAATGTCTTTGCACCAGAGCGTTGGAGCCCAAACATTGGAGCTGCTACTTTCCTGGACGATACTCCTGAAACCTTGTGAGGAGAACCTCCCTGAGCTAGATGCCGAGAAGCAGCATTTTTTGGGTTCATTACTCATGACAATGTTCTCGAACATAGCCATTTGGTTATCGTTCAGAGAGGTGGTAATCAAGTCGAAATCCTCTCATGCAGTACTGAAGTTAATATCCGGGGAAGGACAGCCGGGGTAGTGCAGGGTATCCCCGAACCAGTTCGTATCCCAAAAATTGCTATTTCCAGCACTGATGACCCACCTTGCATGACCTGACAAAGTGTCGATGAGGGAGAACATACATCTTGCCAGCCTCGTGGAGCTGTAAAGGTCCCTTGCTTCAAGCCCCGGGTAACGTGCTTTAAAGAATTTCGCCCACAGCGATTCCCCGACGATGATATCCCAAGCGAGACGTGCCTGCAAACTTTGGAGCGTACCCTGTATATCACGTAATCCAACACCTCATGCATCCACTGGTCTGGAAAGACGTCTCCAAGAAGCCCAGTGACATCTTCCCTCCTCCTTGGCGTCCCACAGGAAGGATTTGAGGAGGATTTCCATCCTCTCCACCGTACCATTAGGAGGATGGATCACCGAAAACATGTGCATGGGAATGGCGGTGAGTACACTGTTAATCAACGTAATCCGTCCGCCAAAGGAGAGGAGCTTATTTTTCTAGTTGTAAATTCTGCTGAGAATACGATCAAGAATCGTAGAGAAATGAATCTTCTTAACGTGGCCACAGGAGATCATAACCCCAAGATATAAAATGGGAAAAGGCCGTCTGTAACAACCCAGTGTTTTCTGGAAAACCCTTAAGCTTGAAGCTGGGCATTTATCAGAAGTGAAGAAGTGACTTTTGGCGGGGTTGATGCCCTGCCCGCTCCATTTTCCGTAAGAGGAAAGGGAGTCCATGAGAGACTTCAGCGATCTCTTCCTGCCATTGAAAAAAATCAGAATATCATCTGCAAACATAAGATGAGAAATGAAAACACCTTTCCTCCCCCAGAAGGGAGTCATGAGACCAGTGTCCATCCTATGGTTCAAGTTTCTTGAGAGTGCATCTTGGGCGATAACAAAAAGAAGCGGGGACAAGGGGTCCCCTTGACGAAAACCGCGAACAGTCTTGATGAAACCAAATGTCTTGCCCATTAAAGCAATGGGAAGCCATGGGGAAGAGTAACATCTGAAGCAAATATCACAAAAAACCTCGCTGAACCCAAAGCTCCGCATGACCCGTATGATGAAGCTCCATTCCAGTGTGTCATTTGCTTTGTTCATATAAACTTGGACGATGATATTATGGCCAACCGATTTTCTGTTGATTTCCTGAACTAGTTCATTAGCAATGCCCACCGCCCCCTGAATGTTCCTGCCTTTAATGAAGCCATGTTGTTCCATTGAGACTAGCCGCGGGAGAAACTTATCCAGCCTACTCACAATAACAGAGACAAGAATTTTATAAGCAACGTTGCAAAGACAGATAGGCCTGTACTGGCTAATGAGAGTAGGATCCTTAATTTTTGGAATAAGAACCAGTCTGGATGCAGAAATTCCCCTAGTGAGCGAACCACCCTTGAAAAAATCCTGGATCGACTCCACAACAAGTTGTCCAACAATCTCCCAGGCGAAACGGAAAAAGCTGGCTGGGAAACCATCAGGACCAGGTGCGCTGTCCTGGGGCATTTTCCTGACAACCATCCGGATCTCCTCAGCCGAGGGGATGGAAGAGAGAGTTGAGTTATCCTCCTGGCTAACCGTTGAAGGAATAAGGCTGAAAAAGTCCTCCGAGGTGCGAAACCCCCTCTCGAAGGGGGCCGCAGACTCCCCTGCCAAGATCTTCTCAAAGTGATCCAAAGCAATCACCCCTGCAGAGTTCACATCTGAAGTGTAGTTTCCATTTTCCATCCTCAGGTTGATCTTTGAACTTCTCCTCTCTTTAATCCAAGCATGGAAGAAAGCACTATTTCGATCCCCTTCCTTAAGCCATCGGATCCGAGACCTTTGTTTGAACTCCTTCTCCAAAGAAATAAGCCTCTCGCCCAAGAGATTCTTTTTGTCACACAGATCAATGAACGCATTCTCATCCCAACAGAATTGGAGAGAATCTTCCAATCTGTCGACTTCGATCCTGAGGTTATCAATACCTTGGGCAGCATCAGGTCTCGAGCTCACCCAGCTTTGCAAGTCCAATCTAAGGCCTCTGAGGCGATTCACCATGCCACTCCACGATCTAATATTATCACCTTTGGCCCAATACGTCTTGATAATATCTAAAAAACCATCGTCCCCATGCCATGCAGACGAGTAGGCGAAGAAGGCCCTCGCAACCTCCTCCCTCTTAATGTTGATTAAAATAGGACTGTGGTCAGAGAGCACCTGTTGAAGAGGGGAAACTGACCTCTTTGGAAATAATTCCATCCCATGAAGGTTGGATAAACAGCGGTCCAGCCGGCACCAGATGTGTTCTTCTCCCTTACGTTGGTTGTACCAGGTGAACTTGTGACCAGAGAAACCCAAGTCCAAGAGCCCTGTACTCCTCATGAAGTCATTGAACTCCATTATGCCACTAAAGTAAAAACCAGCGCCCCCTTTTTCTCAGAGATGTCCGCAATGACGTTGAAGTCACCGCCAACGAACCAGGGAAGAGAGCCCGTCTGTAGGTTCCCCAGGAGATGCCAAAGCTCCCTCCTCTTGGAAACCTCATTTGCCGCATAGACAAAGGAAAACATCAAGACATGATTTGAGGTGGTGATCTTGGTGTTGATGCATTGAGACGAGAAACTCAAGATATCAACAAAAACATTACATTTCCAGCCTATCCAGATATGAGGGTTCTCCGCACCGCCCTGGAAGAAGTTGGGGAAGCCCATTTTCCTGAAGAGAGACGGACCTTTGCTGGATACCTGCTTGGGTTCCAGAATAACAATAACTTGAACCAGAGAAGACCTCGCCTCCGCAGCCAGCAAGGCACGTTTTGCTGGAGCCCCCAAGCCCCGAGCATTCCAGATAAGAATAGGGATCATCGCAGCAGGCCCTTCTAGGCGCAGGTAGGGGAAGACAAGGACGAGGGGGCCGGCTCAAAGCGCCCAAATACTTTGGATCTGGAACGTGTGACAGGGCCAGAGACCACTGCTCCGGGGGGCGCCGGTTTGGGAGTAAGGACCACCTTCTTTAATGAGAAGACCTCCTCTTCCACCGGAGCTTTCCCTTTAACAATAGCATCACCAAACGAGAACAAACCAACCTCTCTCTGGATAGAGGGGGCGAGAGGACGACGATTCGGATAGAGCCGCGGGATCACCAGATCTTTTTTCGTCCCAGAAGGGGGTCGATCCATCTTAGCTAACCCTTCCACGTCCAGAATGAGACTAATCGCAAGAGTCTTCCGGATGATCTCTGGAGAGAGGAGGGAGGAGACCCGGAACGACGAGGGCGGAGGGGAGAGTGGCCTGGGTGGGCTCCCCAGAAGATCCAGAACAAAGTCGCGCTCAAAACCTGTCCTTCGATCTTGTCGGGGAAGGATCTTGGTCCCAGAACAGGGTGACCAGGAGATTAGATCCAGAGGCTCCGAGAGGGCCGGCAACCGTTCTGACACCGGAGACCGCACCCCCATGCAAACCTTTTCTGGTGTCCCATCGCACAAAGGAGAATTCAAATTTGAAAAAGAAGCGGGCCGAACCGGGGAGCCCTCGGGTCTACAGACGGGTGAACCCTTGATTTTAAATAAAATATTCTGATAAAATCAAAAACTATCAGAGTAAAACTAAATGTAGTATGAATTTATCAACCAATGAAATAGATATAAATATATCAAAAATAAAAAATAAACTTATTAAACAATGATAAAATTTAGTTTTTTAGATCTTCAGTTAAATCTAAAAAATATAAAAGTACCAAATATTTGTAAACTAAAAAAACATAGAGTATTGGATTACAATAAAAATCATCCATTAAAAAGATATTAAAAATTCTCTTTTATATGAGGTATAATGAGGCTCTTTATACCTAATCCAATGTAGTTGTCTTATTATCCCTAGAAGACCTCGAGTTGAACTCACTGAAAGGTTGATATGTCTTCCAATACCTAGAATTCATTGATCTAGCTTATTAGAGGTAGATCTTTCTTCTTATCTCTATAATACCTCAATTAAGATGATCAAAAGTAGCTCTAACTTCATATCCCTAGAAATCTATGATTGTGAAGGATAGGAAAAACCTCTATTTTCTTATCCCTGGAATTCATTTATCATAATGATCGAAAAAATTACAGTAATAGAACATAGATCATTTACAATAAGAACTAGATAACTGAATTCTCTATGTGAAACACTCAAAAAGAAAAACTAAAATCATCAAAAGCAAACTCATCAATACAGAATTTTAATATTGTAAACAATTTATAATAAATTTTAAATATTTCAATCATTTTTATTCTTATAATCCTCTAAGAAGATATCATTTTTTATATAAACATCCAAAAATTATATTTTCTGTTCTCTAGGGTTAGTTATAACTGCATTGGAAGCATATTCATCATATTCTTATGAACTAGGTGTAACTTCACATATTCAGATGAAATTAATCTAGTAACACTACATTTCATGTATATCCAGTTTAATTAATATTATCATGAAACTTAGTTCAACATATTTTCATCAGGAACATTAAAAAATAAACAAATAAACAACTAAAGTTATATAAATATAATTAAAAAGTAGAATGCGATGTCCAAAACAAAAGATGAAAAGAATAAATTATCTTAGAAATATCCCAAAAAATCTTTCCTTTTTTAAGAACAACATACAAAATTAAATATACATGTTTTAATAAAATGTAAAAGAGAAAAATTTATATTTTTAATCTTTTGGGAATTCATTTTCCATAAGAAACTAAATGAAACATAATAGTAATTTTCATTCAAAAAAAATCTTGTAAAATATATACATGGGAAAATATATCATTGCATATCTCTCTTAAAAAATTCAAGTAAAAGAATCATTGTCAAACATAAATGATATAAAAGGAAAACCTACCAATATTTCCTAAATCTCTCCCTCATTTTGATTATAAAAAATAATTCTTCCACTGTTAAAGATAATTATTTTTAAAAGATGATAATTTAATATCTCCCCCTTTGATTTTATAAAAATGTTCCTTTTTGAGTAAAAATAAATCAAAGGTAAAAAACCATCTCCTTTATAAAAACTGGAAATATTTTTGAAAATAATAGATCAGGATAAATTGAAATTATATTACTGTAAATTTGATATACATAATAAACTTGATGTTATTTTCAATTACATAGAAGTATAAATTTTCATAGTATGCTGGATATTACATAAATTGAATGTAGATAACTCTTCCCCAAATATAATGAATTCTTTTGTTAACAAGAAAACAATGACACAAAATCCTTCCTCTCCTTTTGAAAATTTTATATCTTAAGAAAAAGTTTCTGGATAATAAGATAATGAAAACTAAACCAACTTCTAGAAGTTGCCTTCTAATACCATTAGATGGTTTTATTCTTTTAAAGATAGTTCCAATTAAAGTTCAAATAAAGCTATCTTATATTCTATTATATAAATTTATAATTTTTATAATACATTTAATTGTATATATTTTTTACACAACCTAAACAAACACGTTAATAAATCTCATAAACAAATAAATTTGAGAATATTTAGTAGAACGAAAAAATTAATTTGATGTATTTTTTAGGAATGTAAACTTTAAATTTGAATGTCTCTATAATTATTTATTAAAAATAAAACCTAAACTCATATAAAAATTAAAAAAACAATATCATCCCTTTTTTCTAGAGTTTCTCAAGGTCAGGAGATAGATTAAAAGTTAAGTGAATCCAATATCATTATAAAATGAGCATTGCTAATATATATTTAATATATTTAAAGCTATAAAAATTTAAATTTTTATTTAAATTAGATTAAAATAGTGCCTAAGATATATTTTATTTTCTTTTTAGTGATTTGTTTTGGGATTATATATAATATAATTCCCCTAGTATTATCACAATGGATTAGTGATGGTTAAATTTCAAAAAAAACCAAGAGTGTGTGTTGAATCTGCAATACATGAGCATAATAACCTTTAGCTACCATATATTCATCTATAGTATTAGCATTTTCCGAAAAGTGTTTCTTCATTATACTCCAAAAAACTATTATTTATCCTATAAAATTGATTGTTCTAGAACTACTATTCCTATAAAAACAATTACATCTAAAGTTAGAATCTATGTAAAATTTAAGAGTAAAATATGTTCTTAGAAAATAAAACAGATCAAATTGTGATAAACATTTTATATAATAACAGAGGTATTTTTTGTTATTTTACATGTGATTCCATTGGATTTTCTTAAATACCACACACAAACATATTGAAAATATAATGATTTATTAACTATATATTAAATATAGTAAACTTATAACCATACATATATAATTTTTTTTTGATTGGTTTCCTAGATTCATTAAAATAAAGTTTCCTCAAGGTACCTACCAGAGTAATAATACTCAAATCCTTAATAAAACCAAACACAATTGAGTAAGTATCTATTATATTTATGTTGAGTTAACATATTTCCTTCTGATTTATGATAAAATATAAAACCAATGAAAACATTAAGTGTAGCTATAATGATACTTTCAAACTCACCCTTCATAAGTTCCGAAAAATGATCAGAAAGTTATTTTCAATAAAATCCAAAAATAACATATTCAATATAAATTTGAAAAATTATGGAATCCATAATAAACTTTTTTTATAAAAAGGGTCAGATCCTCATATACCTTAATAAAATTATTTTGAAGTTATGATCCGTTAATTCTATCATATTAGGATCTTGGCTCTTGTTTAAGGTCATAAAGATATTTGGTAACTTTGAATACATGCTTCAAGAATTTTGGTATCTTAAAACCAATAGTTTTGTTCAATGTAAGCATCGTCCTGAACATTTCCATTAAGAAAATAACATTTAATATCCATTTTAAATAATGTAAAAGTTTGATATGAATTGAATGTGAGTATAATTATAATGGATTCGAGCCTATCTACTAGTGAAAATGCATCATAATAATGTATACATTTTTCTTTAAAATAATCCTCAGAAAAAAGTCATTATTTATTCCTTATAATTACCCCATTTTAATCACATTTGTTTATAAAACCCCATTTTACACAAATTACCAAATTTTCATTATGTCATTGAACCAAATTCCAAACTTTATTCTCTTTGAATTGATTAAGCTACTCTTGTATAACCCTAATCCAATTTTCATCACCCTAGTCATCATATACTGTTTTAGGTTTGAATTAGGATAAGAATACATAATGATATCATTCATTTCATAAGGAGTTCTGAGTTTGGACTAGTCGATTCACATATCCAACTATATTATCAGTGGGATTATCCCTTAATATCGAATGGTTCAATGGTAGAAACGTAAGTTCTTCTTAAACTATATGTCATTTATATTCCATTAAGTAGTTTCTAGATATTAAAAATTTATTGACCAAACCTCTAGAGTATTTTCTATTGATGGTTGTGGTTTAACATTCAATATATTAACATAAGAAATTTTAAAAATATCATCCCTAGGATTAACCTATAGACATTTTTCAAAAACAAAAGGATTAGTTTCATCAAATTTTATAAGAACTATTTTATTAATAATATTTGTTTATTTATTAAAGACTCCATATACATTACTAGTTTTATAATAACTAATAAAAATATCTTCATAAAATTTAGGATCAAATTTATGAAGTTGATCTTTTTCATTCAAAATGAACAATTTACACCCAAATACTATGAAGTATCAAAATTCGTTTAATTTTTGTTCCAAGACTCAAAAAGTGTTTTATTAATAAAATTATGAAGTAAAAAATATATTATAAAAACAATTACTCACATATGTGACCCAAAAAATATTAGTAATAGAATATTAACTAAAAATAATTGAGTCATTTCTTGAGTAATTATATTTCTTCAATCAACTACTCCATTTTTTAAGGTTTTACTAGTGCTAAACAATAATGAGTAATGTATTTATTACTCAAAAAATTTTCAAGAACATAATTTTCAAACTCCCCACCATGATTTTTCTGGATAGTATTCAATGTTAGAGTTTTCTAATTTTTCATAAAATCATGAGAAAATTTCAAACATAAGTAAGCTTTAGATTTTTATGTGAGATAGTAATTTCAAGTAAATCTTGAGAAATCGTTATCAAAGGAATACACATTGTATTTTCACTAATGATTTTAATTTTTATATGAAAAAAAATATTCATTTGAAAAAAAAATAATTATATGTAATTTTATAATTTACCAATAGATTTAAATCTGGACATGTGTTTCTTACCAAATTGACAATGATCATACACTTTGATTAAGTTAAACTTATGTTCTGATAGATCCATAACAATAACCTTCCTATAAATTTTTGATAATGTAAAAATGTTATAGTGACCTAATATTAAATTATAAAGGAAATAAAAATATTTAACATCACTTAAAAATGGAAATTATAATTCTTATGATCTTACAAGTTAGGCCTATAAAAATTATCATGCCTATTAGAAGATAGACTGAATACATATTCTAAACATTGAATAATAAATTTGTAATTATTGATGTTTACATGGTATCCCTCATCACAAAGTTTAATTATGATAATAATTTTGTGCTTAAGTCCTAAAAGATATAAAACCTTATAAATTAAATGTTTCCCAAGAAAATAAGAACCACTAATTCTGATGATTTCACCATGTATGTTGTCTCTAAGTGTAACATGTCCACCATTTAGCTTTTCATGTTCTAGAAGATGGATTTTTCATTTATCATGTGCCTATATAAACCACTATCCATGTAACACTTGTTTTCATTTTCAATATTAAACTTCATTTTCTTTTCAATAATACACTTCTCATCTTTTGGAATATTTTCCTTATAACCAAAAATCATCTGACTATCACTACCACATTATTCTGATGAAAAATCAGAAATTTTTTTTACCTCCATTTTCTATAAATATCTAAAGACATTTATTCCCTCTACATTTATAATTTCTCCTAGACTATTTATTTTATATTTAATATCATGAAATATGTTCTTATAGCACAAATATTTTTAAATTGATAACAAATAACATTTGGAGAGTCTTTCTTATCTTTTTTCACTTATATATTTCTGATGATCATACCATAGAATTTTTTAATGATAAGATTATTAATCAGTCTTTAAATTTGAAAAAATTAACCTATAATACATTCAAAATTTCTATCATCTGGTGAATATTTATATTTATTATTCTTAATATTAGATATGGGGTCTACAACTCTGGAGGAAATGAATCTTGAAGTTGGTGTAAAAAAAACTAAAATTTCATCTTCTCTTTCCTAGAATCTATTTTTAATATAATATCATATTTCATGAGGGTTAAAATTAATTCATCAACCCTAATCTTAGTCAAATTGTATGGAAAAAATCCCTCAAGGTAACATTGAAGCATTTTTGGGATGATTGTGTTTATTGAGAAAGAGGGTTTCCATGGATTTGTTTTGAATTTTTGAGAGATTAATAGAAAACTATGTTGTAAAGGATCCATTAAAAATTAATAGATGTTCTAGAGGAAGTACAAAAAATCATATAAAAGTTTGTGCTCTAGTGTAAAGAATCCTTCAAAAGTTTTTCACCACGTATGTTTCAATATCAAAACATCAAAATATGGAAAATTAATGATGGGTGTGCAAGTTTTGGAGTGGTGTGCAAGGTGACTAGTGCGGCAGATTCTCGGGTGAATGGACTAGTGCATCTAGGGGAGATTCAAGAATCGTGTTCTTAGGGTATTCAAAATGACTATGAATAGATGGCTACCCCCTCATTCTGAATAATCACAACACTTAGATAAAATTGAAGCTCTGGTCACACAAGTGGTGAGGGGGCGCAACTATTGAGTTATTCAGAAGTTGTGCGCTAAGTGGTAATTGCCTTCCAATAGTGACTTAGGCATAAAAGGATGTGTGATGCACAATTTTTGAGCAAAACAAGGGTGTTTCATGCAGGTTTGGAGTAGCGTGAAAGCTGTTTTTTCATGAAAAAGGAGGCACCTATGTTCCATACTTAAATAAGTGCACAAGTCAACCTATGGTTGCCCAAAAGGTTTGAAGTTACCCAGTATTTCTGTAGTAAAATGTTAATCATTAGTGGATGAAAGTGGAACTTCGATAGAGAATCTACCTACAGTTGAGGATGCATCATTCATTCAAATGAAGGGACTGAGATGTCTATAAATTGTGTGGGGATCCCTTCAAAGGGAATTTAGTATAGGTAGAAGAAGATGGTGATCCTTTCCACTGGCAGTGAACTAGAGAAAAAAACATAGGGAGTGACCCTTGGGAATACAGCGAGAAGACCCTAAACCTTGTAAAGACAGTGAGCCTGGGTATAAAAGTGATCTAGCCCGAACCTTGTAAATACTAGTGCACTATAGTAGATTCGGTACATCGGCACTTTGTTGTTGTACTCTCCTTAGACGTATCCCAGGGAGGGTAAACCAAGTATAAGAATTTGGTCTCGTGCATGATTTAATTTATTTTCATATATTTCTATTGTATAAATAGAGAAGTTTCTTCTGTTCAATGAAAAAAAAGATCTTAAGGGGCGATTATTTTAATCTAACACACCCTGATTCACCCCCAAGGGTATTTGACCTAGTAGACCTAATAATTGGTATCAAATGGAGGACAAAAGTTAGTAGTTCTCTCTCAGTAGAAAAAATGGAGGTGTTCAATCAAAAAGGAATACCAATCTTCGATAGAAACAATTTTTAACTTTGGAATAACTGGATGTAGTGCTACTTCCTATCATTAGAAATGAATGTTTTCGCAATAGCTATGCATGGAATATCAACTGATATTGATAGTGGTGCTTTATTAGAAGATGAGAAAATATAATTAGATGTCAATGAAAAAGGGATCAATGCATTATGTGGGTCAATATCCAATTTAATTTATAAAGAGGCGATGTTATGTAAAATGTCACATTATATGTAGGAAAATCTATTGAATATCTATGAAGGATATTCAATGGTTCGGGAGGAAAATTTCCCAGTTTTTTGGAACAAGTATGATGATCTGAGAATAAAACCTAACGAATCTTTTGATTCATTTTATTGATAGGGTGAATGTTTTTGTCGAAGAAATTCATGGTCTTGGAGAATTTTTTGAAGATATAAATATTTTTAAGCATATCCTAAGGAAACATCCACCTTGGTTTAATCTAAAAGTTTCAATATTTGAAGAGAAATATCCAAATGATCTGACATTAGATAACATACATAGTACCCTTATAGAATATGAAATGATAAATGATGATAATGATTATATGGAAAAGGAGAAATATAAAGAGTTATATTTCAAGGCCATGAGGAAGCTCACAATTTATTTCGGACAGAAAGATGAAGAGATAGATGATGTGACTTCATTCCTATCCTCAAATCTCCAAATAGGAAAAGAAAATTTCAAAGGGAAACTTCCACTTACATGCTTTCGATATAGAAAGGATGGACATATTGTAGTAAGGTGCCTGGATAAGTTTAAAGAATATGAAGAGGAGAAAGTTGAAATTCCCATGAAATAGTCTTTAACCTATATGAAAGGGAGGAAATATTTTAAGATAAATTTATTTAAAAAGAAGTGTCTTCTTTAAAGAGAGGATGATAGTTCATACTGAATGTGGTCATATGTAGTAGTTAAATGTATCATAAAATGAGATGAAAATTAAAAATTTATTTGCATCTCTACGGGATGAAGTTGGTCCATCATACACCGAGGAAGGTCAACATTATCAATTTGTACCAAGTACGAATTCAAAGACATGGAGGAAAAAGAAGATGATAGTTGAAAAAGAAGTGGTTGTAGAAATTTTCTTTTAAAGCATCAGATCATACTACTATATGGACTATTGACAGTGGATGCCCCTCTCATATGCCAGGTAATAAATATATGGTGATCATAATAAAGTAAGATAAGGAAGGTATCGTAATATTAAGTAATTATGAAGGACTGAAGATTTTTGGCTTAGGAAAATCCATGTTTGGGGGAATAGACATGAGACATGATGATTCCTTAATTGTTGATGTTCCCAATCACAACTTTCTCAATGTCAATCAATTTGTGACTCAGAAAATTCCATAAAAATTTAAAATAAATTATGTGTCATCAAGGAAAAATATGGTGCATTTGTTTTGAAAGTAAATTGTATGAATGTAAATCATCATATTGTGAGTGGAGAAGGAGATATGTTCATTCTTTCCAAGGAATAAGAAAACAAGTTATTGAGTAAACATCTTGGCCACATGATTCGAACATCCTTGGAAGATCTAGTGAAATATGATGATTTAAGAGACCTCCCTATATTATCATGTGATCATAACCATACATGGAATTCTTTTCAAAATGGTGAGATCATTCAAAACACATATAAGAAAAAAGAGAAATAGTTAACAAAATTGCATGAGTTGTTACATATTGATGTGTGTTGAACAATTTCATCAAAGGATATGGATGGAAAGAGATATTATTTTCTCTACATTTATGATTATAGAAGAATGGAATGGGTTTCAATCATCAACCAAAAATCTGAGGTATTCAGTTTCATAAAAACATATCAAAGGTATGTTGAGAAGATGATAGGTCTAACAATCCAAAAGATCCAAACAGATAATGAAATAGAGTTAACAAATTTCTAAGTAGAGGATTATCTTGAGAAAAATTATTTAAGGAATCATGTTTTAGTGGTAAGAACTATATATTTGAATGGAATAGTTGAGAGAAGAAATAGTATTCTCAACAACATGGTCGGAATAAATCTCATTGATAATTACATCCCATAGAAATTTTGGAAAGAAGAAGTGGTGATTTTATTCTAAACATCAAATAGAGCATTAATATGTCCAAAAGAATAAAATAATACATATGAGCTATGGTATGGAAATAATCCATGATTGATATACTTTTGAATATTTGGAAGAAAGTGTGTCATTATCAACAAGTAGAAACACAAGAAGTTTTAATTCCATGGAGATGAAGGGATATTTCTAGGCTACTCAAGGAAAATAAAATCATATCAATTCTTCAAAAATAGGCTAGGACAGATTTTTGAAATTATTAATGTTACCATAGTGGAGAATGATCAAAATCATCAAACAATACATGATCAGTCTTAGGAGGATAATGATGAAGAAATGAGTAGATTATGGGATACACCAATTCAAGAGGCTAATTCAGAAGAACAGTATGATGCTGAGAAGGATGAGGATAATCTGTATCCATATAGACCCCAGTGAGAAGAGCTAAAACTGACGGAAAAAACATTATTGGTGATCAAAAAATTCCATTGTAGAAAAGTAGGATAAAGACACTACAGAAAGAATCATAATTATCATAGGTTGAGCCTAAATGTTTTAATGAAGAAGCTAGAGATGCGAATTGGTTTCAAGCTATAAATGAAGAGCTTGACCAGATTGAGAAGAATTAGATATGGTAGATTGTTTCAAGGCCAATAGATAATAATTTCATTAGGAAAAAATGGATCTTTTGAAATAAAATGAATGAATATGGTGTTTTGATTCGAAAAAAAATCTCAAGTAGCGTGAAATGGGTACTCCCAGATAGAGGGTATTGATGTCGATGAAAATTTTCATCTATTTTATAGATAGAGACAATTAGATTAATCTTGTCAACTATGGTTCAAGGAAAGTTAAATGTTTTCCAGATGGATGTTAAGTTTTCATTTCTGAATGGGGTTTTGGAAGAAGTTTGCATTGATTAGCTATATGTTTTTCACATTCGTTACGATGTGAATAGAGTTTGTTAGCTTAAAGAAGGATTTATATGGATTGAATCAAGCACCAAGATAATGGTATTCAATAATTGGTCAGTTTCTAAAAAATATCGGCTTTCAGTATGGTGGAGTTGATTACAATTTATATGTCAATCATTAAAGTAATCGAAGGATGATGGCATCAGTATATTTTGGTGACATAATATTTGGGGGGATCAATTGAATCCTAATATAGATTGTTTTTTGAATTCATGAAAAGGGAGTTTGAAATTTCAATGACTAGTGAACTGATGTTTTTTTTGGTTCACAAGTAACGTAAAGAAGGAATAGAACATTCATTTCTCAATTTATATTTTCAGAGGTTTTCTACATGTTAAGAAATGTGGTATCAAATAAATCCCAAATAAATACACATGATTTTAGTGAAAACAATCCTTCAGTATATCAAGGGAACTATGGATTTCAACTTGATGTATAATGAAAAATATCTACCAAAGTTATTGGGATATATAGGGGCATATTGGGAAGGATCAGCAGATGAAAAAAATCAATGGCAAGAGGTGCATTCCATCTTAGTGGATTGAGTACTTTTTTGGCTAATTAAGAAACAAGATTGCATTTCATTGAGTGCTGTAGAAGCTGAATACAATTCGTCCACGCAAGAAAGCACACATTTATTAGAGATGAAGCAGTAGCTTGATGATATGAGATTTTAAGTGAACCTATTGGAATCCATTATGAAAATTCAAGTGCAATAAATCATAGAAAAAAATCAGTCCATAACTCAAGGACAAAGCACAAAGTATTTCATTACATACCAAATACTCCTTTAAAAATATGTTATAAAGTAAAAATTTTATACAAATTATAAGGAGGAATGTTAAATCGAATCAAATGTACCTACCATACTATCTCTAAAAGACCTCAACTAAAACCCATCACAAGGTTAAATTGTATTCATATCCACAAAATCCCTTGATCAAGCTATTTATAAATAATTATATCTTCATATTCCTATAAGGGATCAATTATTACAATCAGAAGTAACTCAATATATATATCCTCAGAATCCCTCGACCATGAAGTACTAGAGAACCCTCTACCTTCTGATCTATAAAATCCATCAATAACCATAATCATAAAAAAAATTACAATAAGAAAACTCATTGAATTTACAATGAGGACCTCAAAAATAGATTCTCTAAGTGAAACCCTAAGAAAAAACATGAAATCGTTGGTAGTGAACCCAAAAATAAGATACTATATTCTTTAAAATGATTTAAAATATCTTTTCGATATTTCCATCATTGTTGTTTTTATGATTCTCAAAGATTTGGTCCGTCTATCGAAAACCATTCAACATCCCTATTATGAATATTTCGGGTCAGTTGTAACTACATCAAAAGTAGCTTTGTTATCATTTTATGGAATCAACACAACTACTAATCTTCCTATGTAGTTAATCTTGCACCACGGTCTTGCTTATACATCTGATGAAATTGATCTTTGAACTAAATTCAGTTCACTATATTTTCACCCATAACACTAAAAGTAACAAAAAAAATAACATTTGAAGTTAAATAAAACATAATAACAATTATATTTGTCCTTACAAGACAAATAATGCAAATAAGTCATTATCTCAATAATATACCCAATAATACATGGAAGATATGCATGGATCAGTTGTTGAGGTATTTACTTATGTGTTGTAACATATGAGTAAAAGTGATAACTCAAGGTTAATACTTAAATCCCTATAAGAACAATTTTAATATGATTATAGTTGGAATGGATTCTTGGTCGAGGCTCCTTAGCCCTATGTTTTCTTCTCCTACCACTATTGCATGAAGAGGAACCAGCATGGAATCTTGGAGGAAGATCCCACGCATATGATATAAAATTTAGTAAACCCAAATATACCTATAATGGTGTTAATATTTTTTATTCCACTCTAATGATCTCTATGAAACCCATGGGATATATAATGAGATGTTTTAGTGGATCAGCAGAGAAATGTATGCACATTTACAGAAGTTCTTCAAACCTTATATGCATGTTTTCATATTTTATAGATTGTGTTCTCTTAGGATGGGATTCAATCACTTTCATAATTATTAATAGATGCCTTAAAATATATTTAGTTGTATAAAATTATCCCATTAATTTAGATTTGTTAAATAATTATTTTAAATGAATAAATGCCAATCACATTTTATTACATAATAACTATTGTTAAATATGATCGATAGTTTTTTCTATGAATTATATATCACAAAATATTATATAAGATATCCTAAGTTGTGACATAGTTTAAAATAATAAAAAACTACAGGACATTTTTTATGACATAAGCCCATTACAAAATATGATTCTGTTGTGAATTTTTTGGAAAATAAAGTGTCAAGTCATAAATATAGTGTCTCTCAATGTCGTTATAAATAATATGTCTTTTCAAAGCTACCGACAGAAAAATAATAATTAAAATATGATTGGATGTGTGCCATGGGATAATAATATTCAATGACTCACTTATCAATCATTAATTATGATTGATGATATACATAGTTTCACACATTCATTCATATTATAAGACTCCATGTGAATTATAGAATACAATGAGGGATGTATGTTTTGATGTTTCATTATAATCAACTACGAATTGAATTTAACCATTTATAAAATATTTATAAATGGTGGGAAAAACATTTTGGGATATTTATTCATTTATAATTGTTTTATAAATTAGTTAATTATAATGTGTTTAGGTTTAATTAATTAAATGTAATTAAACATTTATAATAAATATTCCATTTATATTAAGTGTTAATATTAAGAATACCTTTTCCAAAATTATATGGAATTCCTAGTGAATACTGAATAAAGTGTTTATTTATAAATCATAAAGGGTGAGTTATAAAGTATTTATAAATTAAAAAATAATTTATAAATATAAAGTGTCTACATTTTAAAAATTAGGAAATATTTATAATGATGAATTTGAAATGTTCAACTTAAAAAAACATTATTTGGAAATATTTTGAACCGTGATGAATGAGTTTTAATAAATTTATATTGTAAAATGTTTAAATAAGATTAATATTTGATATTTATGTTTACTTAAAATGATTACATGATAGAAAATTGAAACATAAAATGGTTATTTTTCGTAAAATATCATATATTAACGTAAAATTCTATATAGTTAATAGTGTTAAAAGTTCATTTTATGAATTAATGAAAAGTGTTTATATCCATGAATTATGGAAAGTCTATAATTTATTATCTAAAATTATAAAGTTTTTATGATTAATATATGTTATAGGAAATGTATATGAGTTATTATCACATGTTTTTTTAAAGGTTAGGGCTGAAGCCTCATTTTTATTATTAAAGCAAAGAAAAGACATCTTTTAACTGGGTAGAGGTAGACCCATTACATAGCCCAAAGGCTCAGTGGGCTTGTAGCCCATTACATAGCCCGTAGGCCCATATTTTTGGCATAATGCCCATTCTGTGAATAGTAACCTACTTGCTATAGTACCCGCACAGTACCGACATTGCTACAGTGCCCTTCCGCCGCTACAGTACCCGCAGATCTACAGTCCCACTGCAGCTAGAGTATCGTTACAGTACTGCTACAGTGCCTATGCCCAATGGGTTTTGAACCCCCATTTTTCATGTAGGATTACTGGGTGCTTACCACTAAGCCAAACCCCAACTACAATTATCACATGTTTAAATACATAAAATTTTCATTTATTTAATGTATTTTCCCTTTTTTATTAATTGTTATAATATTTTTATAATACATAAATATGAGTAGTTTATGTGATAAAATGGTTCTTATAAATTATCATATTATACTAGGCATGAAGTCATATTATTTAGGTTTTCATTTACCATGAATATGGTTTGTGATTGAAGTTATGAGTGTAAATTTAGTTGTTGAATATATTATATACATGTTATGTTTTAGAGTTATGATGAATTAGATTCTATCTTGAGTAAAGCATCACCAGGTAGAGGGTCTTTGGGTCAGACATCACATTATCCTAGAGGATTGTGCCATATTCTATAAAGGTATAGGTTGGATATGTGTGGTTTGAGGATTACTTAGGGGAATATTGTCAATATCGTATAATTCTATACCTTTACGTGAAAAATATAAGTATCTTATAAATTATATTTATTTGGATATGTGTGATTTTTTTTGGATTCTATTTTTTGGTGAGTAAGTTAAACTATGGTTTGTGTAAAGAGTTACACACCAATATGGATTGAACATATTGATTATATGTATGGAATGAAATTATAAAATTAAATCATAACAAACATTAATACATAATAAGAATAACATGAGTTAAGATGGAGTGGTTAAATCCACATAAAAATACTAAGTTGTAAATTCTTTCTAAAGAAATCCCTTCTATGAAAACAATCATTTAACTATGTAGGTTCCACCATATAAGGGTCCCAAGAATTATCTCATATAAGTAAAGAAATTATGGGTGAGGTTGGATCATCTTTTGGTAGGTTCTTCCATAACTATGTTCCCATAGATTGTGTTGTGAAATATTTTTCATGGAATTTTATCGGGGTTAAACTTATCTAGAAAAGCCTAAAAGTTAGGATACCAGAGGAATAGAGTTGGGTTTATTTACTTGGTGGATTTGAAAGGATTCATCCACTCAACAATCCTAGAATCATATATGATATAGTTAAAATTATTCCCTTCTTAAATAGCTATGTGTTGAAATAAATTTTCAGTAAGACTCATTTCTTGGTGAAATGTAGTTATTTTCCTACTAAGGGGAATGATGTATTGAAAAGTGATCATCAATTTTTTAGGATAACATTTAATAGAAGTCATAATTATGTGGTCATAAATCATGATACTCCTTTCATAAAACCTTTTATTGTAGATTATAACATCATAAGAATCAAAATTAATTTTGAGTTCAATCATTATCAAAGAGAAGATTAATATAGGAAACTCCATGGCTCAGTAACTTAAAAAATGAACACAAGGAAAATTTATATGTCTTAAAGAAACACCTTTATAAGTATCCAAGTGTTAAATTTGTTTAATAGGTGAATCTAGATTCTTATTAAAAATATATTCATTCACTTAAGGCATTAATGGTATTAGATGAAAAATGATAAAATTCAGTTTAGTATCTACTCAAATATTCAATATGATTGGATATGTTAACAAATTGGTGATACTTGGGGTTTCAATTAGCTTTTTTAGTTAGGAATTCATTTTTTTTGTAAACTATGGAAATGTTATGAAAAGATAAACGAGTACATGAAATTTTTACCCAATATTCTATAGTGTTGAGAATAGATGAACTATACATATGATGTATAAGTTATAGTGTCTTGTAGATAGGATAAGTTGGTAAATGTTCATACTAGATGAATATATGTTTGTTATAGAGTCCAATAATGTTTCCTCAAATATAAAATCAATGTCATTGAAACCTGAATGTGTTATTATAAAGGAGTAATGATGATCCCATATGATGGAATTGTTCTAGATATGTAATGGAGCTTTTGGAAACTCTATGAAGAGTCCATTTCAGGTATCTATGTTATAAAAAATTATTATTTGGTTTTGAAGGATATCTGATACCAAATGTATATTCTAAAATTGTTTCAAATATACAGTACTTCAAAATTAAGGGATGAATAGAAAAGGCTTATAGTTTCCATTTAGCTAATGAAGAAAGGATTTAATCCGTCAAATGTTTAAATATAAAAGTATCTTCCATTATCATGTGAATCTAACCAAAGTTGTGCATATCCATCACATTTTATTATGTAATAAGATAAGTTGTTCATTAACAAAGAGTTCATATAAACAAATAGAGTTAATTAATTTAATACACATGGTTTGTGATTCATCAGATTTTATAACTTGTTTTAAGAAGAAGATAAAGATAAATATTTTTATTATAGAGAAATTGTTTATTCGGTTTTTAAAATTTTATGGAAGCTCTTTCTTCCATCCATCATTGGTATATTTTTATAAATACTATTTTTTAGATATATGTGTTCTAAAAATATATAATACCATATATGATATTTAAACTAAGTTTATTTTTTAAATATTACTTCTAAAACTAAATAATAATTATTTACTTATATAAATAATTTTTGTATATCTTATCATGATATTAAAATTATAATATAGTGTATAAGAGTCTAGTGAGAGTATGTTTGAACTTAGAGATGTTCAAAGATAACCAGTAAAAGATTACTCCAAATAAAATTAAGTGATTATCACTTAATATCCTTATAATTTTAGGATATATGACATTAAATGAAAATATAAGAGTTACATTTAGATACAATAAAATGTGAATATAATTTTTTTGAAAATTATTATGTGACTCCAAGTGAATGTAAATTTCTCCTAACAGATTTTAGGATATGATGGTAAACAATGACTTAAATATTTACATTATTATTCAAGGAATAATTTTTCTTGAATAAGATCCATAGATGATGAAGTTAGTCTTTGAAAAAAAAATTTAGTAGAAAAAAATTGACATCATAACATCTAACATTGTGAAATTAAGGAGTTTAAATAATTTAGAGTTGAAAGTTAGATATATGATATCTAAATATCACCATTGTTTTTTCATGGGATTCATTATGTTTTGTTTGATTAAATATATTGTTGTTTGATTAGTTTGATTACAATTCTTCTTATGTTTTTGGTTGATTAATTTCTTATTTTCAATTTAGAATCTCATAATAATTTAATGTTTACTATATTTTATTTTATTATCAAATAATGTTAATATTCTTTTGAAAATATTTTTTTGATTAAAATTTATCTCATTATATAATTTAACTAGTTTTATATAATCATGGTAATAATTTTTTAAATATAATCATGTGTTCTTAATTTTATGATTTTGTTTGGTTCAAGTGATATAATGTTCTTATCACATGTGTGTGTTTAATTTTTCATTATATTTAGTTAGTTTAAATGTTTTATATCACTTATATGAATTTCATATTACATGTTTTTCTCAGGATATATATATATATATTTGTTTAAATATTTTTTTACACATATATATATATCATTATATACAGACACATATACAATATTATATATATATATATATGTAAATACATGTATAGTGGTTCCTCCAACTTAGAATCCTCATCACACCAACATTGAAACAACAGTCCTCTCTTTTGTCAGTATTTGAGTTCCTCTCTAACCTTATCTCATGCACATCACCAGTTCCATGATAAACTTCATTCACAACTTCACACCTCTTCTTCCACGTTTCTTCATAGAACTGCCTTCAAGCACCATCCCTCACATGATCAATCACTTCAACATAGCTTTAGCAGCATCTCATTCACAAAGAAGAACTCGAATTCTAATAATGGAATGTGTTCATGGATCCATTGTTTTGAGTGGTAGTGGATGAATATACATAGGATAGTAGTATTTTCACTTGGATCAATAGAATCATGCCATTCATATCACTCAACAGTAGTTATGTTCCCAAGGATAGTGTATCTTCAACGGTAGGATGCATGGAGTCCACTAGTGGTATCACCACATATAAATAGAACTATCTAATTGGTTTTAATGATAGAGGAATCATTCCTCTCTTGTTAGGAACCATTAGTGTTAGCAATAATCTCCCTCACTAGTAGTGGAAGCACAATGCCTTCACATGGTAGAAGACTTCTACTACCACTAGTTTAAAAAAAATTCTACTATCAGTTGATGAAATATGCTTCCATAAGTTATGAGTTCTACTTCTTTAAGTTAACATTATTCTAGCATTAGGTATGAATTTTTTTTACCTTGAACATTAGCATGATCCTTTGTTTATATACAAGTTTATCTAAAATTATGTTTAAACTTAATTTTATTTGAAAAAAAATTATGCACTATTTTATATATTTTTTGTAGTATAATTTACTATAAGATTTATTTGACTATTTTTATATATTTATTTATTTCAAAAATATAAATTAATATTTTTAAGTCAATAAAATTTATATTTAATTATTTTAAATTTTTTGTTTTTAAAATTAAAAATTTCCTTTTATTTGACAAAAGTACTGGCTTGGCTATTTCAAATTGACATATCTTGATTATTTTGAATTATTTTTTAAAAATATTATGATCTTTTTTTAAGGATTCCTTTGATAGGGTATTATAGAATTAGATTGAATGATTAATTTAATTTTTTTGAATCATTTAAAATTTTTAGAATGATACATTTAAATTAGATTGAATTCCTTCGATATTATTTAGAAATTGTTTTATCTTTGTTAGATTTTTTGTTGACACTATTATTATTATTTTCAATTGATCTAATGGTTTACTAGAGGGTGTAGACCAAATAGTTTTAAATTTATAGGACTCAAAATATTCATGGAATGACAAGATTATGATGTTGATACATATTTTACTCAAAGTAGCACAAAGTGATCATTCTATGTGAACCTTAAATCAATCATGTGTTAAACTATTTATTTTATTTGTAATAAAATATCAAGGGAGGAAAAATTATTCTTTGACTTCATAAAACCCTGAATAGTTGATATGTTCCTTTTCTAGAATTCCTAGAGTAAACTATCTATATCATTCAAAAGGGCCTTCATCAACTATTTCATCAATAATAATTCTTCATAGTATATTCAATTATAATCATTGTACTAACATTTTCTAGGTATAGGTATGCACATAAATATTTTCTTACACATGTTACAGTACCTATAAAATGTATTCCAATGGTTATTATTACCTATCTAAAAATTAATATATTAGGTTGGAGTTGATCCTTGTAAAAATATTTGGTTTATATCTGCTCACACAAAAGGCAGTGTGGTTAGGTTTGGAGAATCTTATCACTATGTTCTGGGTTGGATTCATCCCATTGAAAAAGTATGGGTTTAGATTACATTAATTGTACAATTATCTCTCCCTTTAATAGTTGGTGTCATACTTCATTGGTTGGGTGTGAAGAGAGTATTTGGTCAATTATACCGAACCACTATAAAAATTCTATATGTTTTATTTAATTTTTATTTCTACTACTTTATTACATAAATTTCATAACATTGATAATTTTAGTAAAGTTATATTCACCCCCTAGACCATATGAAATTACCATTTTATCCCAATAATTAGTATCAAAGGGGATCCTTTTTTAGGGTATTTTTTCTATGTGACTATTTTTCTTAATACCAAACAATTGGTATCTAAGGTAAACCTTATTAATGATTTATTATCTCTATTATTATTTTTAATGATACTGAAAATTGGTTTTAGAAATTTTGACCTTTTTAAAGAATGTTCATTTTTTATTTTATCCCTTTTTAATGATGTTGTTAATCGATGATAGAGTATGAACTTAAAAAGATAGTTATTACCTTTTTATATTTATTTTTGGGATTATTTGAGCTAAATTATGTTGAATTACTTCACAAAACTAAGGAAATATATTTTCTAGTTATATAAATTTAAGAGATTTAATTACTGAATCCGATGACGCCGGAACATTTCAATGAAAGTGATTATGAAAATAGAAAGTACAAATAGAGGTATTCTGGGAAAATATTGGAATTGAATATTGGATTATCATTAATTGAAATTATAAAATACCTAAGTTTGATGCTTCAGAATATGTATTCAATTTCAAAATTAATGAATTGTATTTATTTATTTATTTATTATTAGAATTTTTTATATTCGTATATATTCTTGTAAAAATGTTTCTGAAATTTGGAGTACTTTAGAATTCACTCATAAAAGAACTTGAAAATTTAATATAACTAATTTTTGAAGTCATAGGGCTAAATTTCATGAATTTAGAATGTCTGATCATGAAACTATAAGTGATATATTCAATATACTTAAAAATATTTTTTATAGATTTTTTTCAATTAGTGAAATAGTAAATAATTAAGTGATGATTGAAATGATATGTTAATCCCTACCAAATAAGTGGGATTCAAAGAAAGTATCCATTGAAGAAAGAAACTATTTTTTGGAATACTCTCTAGATGATCTGATTGGATATTTATTACAATTCGAGTTTAAATTAAATAATAAATGGATTGATTCTTATAAAAAATGAAATAAAATTTATTTTAAATCTTAATATGTTTCCACTAACTCTTATTATGAATCCTGATATTATTATAGATTATAGATGGATGATGATAAGAATCAAGTTTCAAAATGCATTCAAGTACAAATAAATAAAAAAATTATTCAAAAAAGGATAAAGGGAAAATAAACAGATACAATAAGAATTTAAAAATATAAGGACTAACAGAAAAATATATTTTTATTTTTCAAATACTTTTAAGAAAAAAGTGAGAAACAATGAGTTCAACCACAAAAGGAAATCATTGATTCAATAAAGGAAAATTTAAGCCTACCAGAATTAATTTCCCTAAATAATTTCCAATAGATGTCATTTACCTGAGTTTTTGGTTCACCCATAAGAAGATCCTCAAATCAGAAGTCCACCTTGTCCCAAGACTTGGTGCACTCCTCAAGGCTGATCTTACAATTATTGAATCCCCCCACTAAAATATGGTATTTTATAATATTGTAATATTTCTCCTCATTGAGATTCACCCTTAATGATCTCCACATCATTTTAGCGGCTTATTCTTAAGTATCATTGAGAGACAGAAACTGCTCAACCACTCCGTCTTCTTCTCAGCTATTGAAAAATTCCAAGTATTGCTTAAGCGCAACACCTACATTACACTAGTTTTCCATATAAATTTCTTTTAACATATTCACTACCTATGACTCCATAAGAAGAGGAAAAAAGGAGAAATCATTCTTCTATTTACGGATTCCCTTCCGCCCATCCATAGAGGGCCTGACTAAATTGCCTTCCGACTCTTGAACCATAACATCAATATCATTATGATCATTTCAACATTAAACACTGGAGTTGATTTCACCATCTTGTCTTTCTAAATCTGAATACACGAACCATCACCCATTAAGCATGACCTCGTCGTCAACATGTTCATCATGAACCTCGTTCACCTCAACTACCTAGATTCTAGCAAAGTGGTCTAAAGAAGTCTGATGTGTAACTAAACCATCCAAATGAACCTCCATAATAGTTGAATCCCAAGACATTCCACCCTCTTAATCATGTATTTTTTTCATCAACCTCAAGACGGTCAGAATTATTGAAAACTCTAACATATGGAAAAGTTCTTTCTGGTCTTACCCCACTTTTTCCTTCTCACATCCCACACTATCTTCACCTTGTCTATATTCCCTTGAATTTTTGTCAACTATATCCTACCTCTTCTTAATATCTTCATTGAAAATAACCACTCCCATTTCAACCTCATTAGGTGCCTCTTAAGTATCACTCCTTAGGATCGTAGAATCAGTTACACACCTTCCTCTAAGTTAAAGCTTCAATTTATGAAGAATTTAACCATATTTTGGTATAGGTAGTGATAACCGAGCATCCTTCTTTGAGTGGTTATCCTTTATTGGAAGGCCAACTATAGAATTAGTAGTCAACCTAGAGTCTTCCAACCCCCATCCCTCCTTTTAATCCAATATTATGACCTCTAATTAACTACCTATCTTAAAAATGACACCTCCTTGACCATGTTCCATCAGTCGTACATCCATACCAGACACATATCTGTTGCTATGGCCCTTACCCTTACATCCCAAAGACACATCCATCTTCTAGGAAGAGCTCATCCCAACCCATTATTCTACATGAACCACCTCTACCTCAATATTCACACCCACTTGTCCCTATCCAGAGGTCCCATCCACACAACGAGTTCCAGAAACCCTAATGCCACCTATATCCACACCCTTCTGCACTACATACCAGAGATGAATGGTCTAACCACTTACAAAGAGAAAAAATGTTCATCCAAGATTCATACACCACATGTTTCTGAAAAAAAAAATTATCTCCTACTATAATCTGGAAAAAATATATAGGATTTCATGAAATATCAACTTTGACACTCACTCAGTGATTAACAGGATGACGCACAACATTAGTTCTGCTATTAGAGTACAAGAATCTACCTATGAGTACTCCAAGAATCCTAATAACAAAAGGATTATGGAATGGAACTTTAAGGATAAATAAAATCACCAAAATCACCACCGATGAGGAGTCCTACTTCATATGAAAGTTGTATGCTCATCTATGGTGGTAGAAGCGGCTCCCAATGTAGTTGCATGGTGTGCTAGACCAATCATTGATCAGGTCATCCTCTGACATGATGTGGATCATCAAGTTAATGTTGTTGACAAAACTAATAGTATCCTTATCGTGTTTATCCCAATAACCAAAGACGAATATATCAAAGGTGTCCACAGAAGGCCTTCTCTTCAAGAATTGAGGAATCAAGTTCCGATTAAGGAGCATCGATTCTTCATTAAACTCCACAATCGATAATGGAAGATTATGTCAACTTTAATAAAACATGGAGACCTTATGGTATATGGATTATTGAAGGAATGTGAGAAAAATATTAGTTTTGGAAAAAAGGTGGAAAGAATGACTCCACTCCCTTGAAGGACGACGAAGGTCCCTCCCCTGCCGATGGGGGGACTAGCATAGTTATTGTGCCATCATGAAGTGGGAGAGGACATCACATAGCTTCCCCCAAATACCTCCTTTAAAACTCAAAATAAATGTAAATAATGGTAAATCCACTATTATTTATTATAAATTTAGGAAACTTGTTTATACCAAATATGAGTGTCCAAAGTTGAACCAATAAGGGAGAGATAAGAAATACAATAATGAAATGTAATGTACTTATCATGCTATATGGAGTCTCACAAAAGAAACTGAATCTAGTGAAGAATATAGAAAATGGCATGATACTGATAAAATTTCATTGAAGGTAAAATATCCTTAGGTAAAAAATCAATTTTATGATATGTTAAAGCCTACTAATTTTTGTTTGATGTACACTTTAGGAAAGGTTACTATTAATTCTAATCATGATTACAATTTTGAATATTATTCTAGTTTTGATTATAATAAATCTAAAGTCAAATAATTAAGTGAATTATATGATAAATTTCAAGAGGAAATTAAAAAACATGATAAAAAGTATGAAATTTTGACTAAGGATCATAAGAAGGTTACTAAAGAAAAGAAAAATATTATTTTTGTAAAATGAAAGAATAAAAAAATATATTTTTGAGTTTCATAATGAAAATGAGAAAATTAAGATAATTAAGTATAATCATTCTAATATGAAAAGGGAAAATCAGTGATTGTGAAATTATTAATCATCTAAAAAAGATAAATTTTGTGTTAATCATTATATTTTTATGAAGGTGAATGTTAACATAAAAAAGAAAATTGTTATGTTAAATTATACTCTTTCAAAATTTGTTCATGGAAAAGAAAAATATGATAATATGGTGGCTATAATGATAATAAATAGAGATAATATTGGTTTCTATTATAGTATTAAAATTACTAATATTTAAAAGTATTATTTTGTTATGATTTCTATAGGGAAGGTTTTAAGAGTCACATGTTTCAAATATCGGTTATAATTACATTATGCTGATAAATTTTTTCTCAGGTCCCAACAAGATCTCAATATAAAAAGGGTTTTTAAATATAAAATTTTTTCTAATGTTTCTTACAATAAATGTTTTAAATATTCTTTGGTACCCAAAAATTATATTTTTAACCTAATTGGATCCAAAATATATTGGGTACAAAAAGGTGTTTGTGTTTTATTTTTACAAGACTCTGTCACATGTACTTCAATGTTCAATCAAGTGGTGGATACTCTAAAATAAATGTTTCATTTCTTGTAATAATAACTATTATATTTAGTGATTATCTCATGAGGGGAGTGAATTTAGTACCCAATAACAAATTATATTCAAAATGGATTAAAATAGATTCCTCCAATTAATTTAAAATCAAACCAGTTAACCAAAATAATAGATTGTTTTAAATTTAATTAGTTAAAAATATTTCTTTGAAAATTGATTAGGTATCAAATAAAATAATATAAAATATTAATTAATCCTTTTAAATCAATTTACATTACTGAAATATTATAAAAACTCTAATTAAGGTTAAATATCAAAGTATTAATTTTGTTTACAATTTAAAAAAAATTCAGTTTTAAATAATAGATTTAAAATAAAACAAAATAAAAGATGCAGTAGAATTTCAAATATAAGAGGTTCAATATCAATATGATACTTAGTCCTCTCTACTTAGTGATCACCCACTACCAAGAATTTTATATAAATAAACAGTTTGATCCACAACCTGGATCGAGTTTTACAATAGTATACAACTTTTCAAACCACACAAGGCCTCTTCCACTGTTATCCATGAGAGTAAATATAACATGTCTCACAAGATCTCTTCCATAGTTATTCATGAAAAAACAAATGTAAAAAGAGTTAAGAATATATCTATGTATATTCCTGTTCTAAAAGGATATTTTGTGTTGTGAAATAAATAGAGCTACACAAACTGCATATAATGTAATGAATGGATAAACCAATAGATAAACTAAAATGAGTAGTGGGATAGAAGTTCTTGGTATATTATGTTTTGGAGACTATGACTCTTGAATTTGATTAGAAATGTATCCAGAGTCATGTTTTTCTAAATTTGGTGTACAATAAATTGTCATAGATACCTTTTGTTCTTAATTATTGGAAAACACTAGATATAAAATGAGCTTTGGCCTCCTTAGTTGAGTGTTACAAGATGTAGCAGGTAATTTCTTGCAATCAGGTTCAACTATACATGTGGTTATATTTTTGTGTACTTCCTCTACTACATTTCATATACATGTGGGAGTATAATTCTATTCATAATAGTAGTAGCAAAAAATAGTATTCATATGAGAATTCTTATATTCTTTATCCTTATACTCAGAGCTGCCACATACATTAATTCAATCTATCGATCAATTAAGAAAAAACAATTAAATAATGTTCAAATTTAATTTGATAAAATATCACTTATATAAATTCAATTCAGAAAGATACATTAAGAAATATTGACACTTATTCCTAGAACGGTGACTCAACATTGGTGGTGTCTATGTCTAGTGGTGACTCAGCTAACAATAACATAGATTCTAGTTTTTTCACACTGGAAGTCTCTTGTACTGGTAGTATGTCAATTCTGTACTTTGCCAAATATCACAGTTGGTGGTGAGACACATTATAATGGTGTCTTGTACAGGAAATGAGACCTTTTTTACTTAGAAAATATACAATACTATCAGGGTCTCATACTTATTTAAAATTCTATTATGACAATATAACATCTTGGAATTGAGTAATTACATGATTTATTGAATGTTCGTTGTAATGTTGAATCATCCTCTGCGGTGTCTCAACCTCAACGGTGACTCATAATTATGAAACATTTTGTCACATATCTCAGAATATAAGATGCTTATAGAAAACATGAAACTCAAAAATATTATAATAAGCATGATTTTGTGATAATTAAAACAAGGTGGTCCACAATATCCACATTTTTTATGATCAAAAATCATGGCATCAAAGGTACAAAAATCATGAAATATCATTCATAAGACATCAAAGATAAATAAAGACATTATATACAAGTTGTATCAAAGATAAATAATGGAAATAAATAGTAAATACAGAAATAAATGACATACTAGAGTTCTTCCTCTATTAGGATTATCAGAAAGGGCATAATAAAATCATATTTAGTAATAAAAAATGAATAATAGGATTATCAATGTATTTAAAAGTTATACAAAAAATCCCATAAAAAACTAAAAATATAATCCACCAACGGTCTCAAAGAATTTTAGAAGGGATCATTAGTGCTTTTACTTAATCCTTAACTTGGATCTAGTCTGAGGTAGTATGTTCAACTTGAGTTAGAGTGGTAGAAACATTGGTAGGAATTATAGCAATGCCCTCAGGTGCCCTAGGCTCTATAATAATAATAGGTATGAGATGCCAAAAATATTGGGAAGGAGAGAAGGCAAAGGGTGGGATTCATTCTGGAAAAGGAACATTGGTATTTCTTGTAAAACCTAGCATAAAAAATTTAGGTTATGTTGCTGGAGGAGTAAAATGAGAGGTAACAGGAATAGCTACCTAAGAAACAACGGTTGTTCCATGAACATGAAAAAAATTCTTCATGAGATTGATAAATTCAATTATTATTTGACCACCATGATCCATATCACTAAAAAAATATCCTTTCTCTTCCATCAAATGATTCAACACTGGATTCATTTCCTTGAACTATCTAACTTTCTACTCAATGTCTTGAGTAATAGGAGGAATCCTCAAATTATTATCCAACAAATTGAAATTTGAATCCATGTAATACATAGTATATATACTTGAGAGATAAAACATAATTTCCCATTTTATAATCTATCTATATTCTTTTATGTCATGATCATAATATGTAACCGTTTTGAGAACATGATCCTTATTATACATTATTCTACTTAAGGATTCTTAATTCTATGCACTGGAATCATTGAAAGTACGAGTTGAAGTTTCTTTGATCACTTCTATAATCACTGATCGAAGTATCTCAACATAAACTAGAAGAGTAGTAGAGGTAAAATTTAATGAAGATTCATCTTCAAGACTCTTAAGAATGGTATCCATATAAGTCAGAAATTAAGACTCCAACACTTCATGAAAATAATATTTGGATTCTAGATCACTATTAATCCTCTTATTCTCAATCTCTATATCTTGAATACGATGCATAATATTTGGTTGTATATGATGAATCACCAACACAAATAGGTATATTTTATCATTTTCTCCAAGATTAGTGTGTATTAGTGCTTGATTGTTCAAAAATTTATCAAAATCAGAGACTATCTTTTCTTTAAAAACATATAAGTCACCCTTGGTAACTATGTCCACTGGAACTTGTTGAATTGAAGGTGTAGGTTCTCACATAAAAAGAAACATATCTAAAAAAATATTAACATCAACTTGAGAAATTATTGATCCCTTAGGGACCACTTAGTTTCCTATTTTCAGCATGGCTATTCTGAATGGGGACCAACAGTGCCAGTTTAACCTCATTGAGATGTCTATTGATCTGGAACTGTATGTTTTCACCCTATATCCCTTTAGAACTTCCTCAATGAAGGATTATTGGTGAACCTTTTTTTTCATGGCCCGGTCGACACATGAAATGAGGTCCCCTAGATCAATAGCATACCCACAAAATACAAGTTCATCATCTGGAGGATTAGGAACGGGGCCCTCCCAACGGATGATAACATCAAGCGATGTGGTGTCTCCCTGGTTTCCCGATGTTTTTGTTGCTGGGGGCATGCAGAGGTGAACTCGGACAACTTATTCTTTGAAAGTTATTGGGTGTGCGAGGTGTGGTGTTTATTTGTTGAGTTCATTGTTGTCCCCATCTCATACCTATCCGATTGTCCTTTCTTGGAGAGCTGGTATCACAACTCTGGAAGTGGCAGCTCAATGAGGATGGCTCACACCATTATTTTTCACATTGGATGTTGGTGCTTATGGTAGGTTAGGAACAAGAGGCTTCATGAGGGTATATTCTTTTAGAGTCATGAAATCATTTCCAAGACTAAAAAACATGCTTATAAACCAATTCATGGCCCTGGGAAATGGAAGGGTGGCTCTGTCACTGTGATGCCTCATCACATCCCCCCTTTCTTCTACCTTAGGTGATGGACTTCTATCGAAAAAATGGGTATGTTGGAACCCACATTTGAGGGGTTTAAAACTTAAATCCAAGGGATCATGCATTTTAGGAGTGATTCATGGGGGTGGGGTTTTTCGTGACATCATAGGGTTGGTTTACATGGCCTTCTCCATACAGTTGGTTCATGGAACAACCCTCCAAGAAGAAGCTTTCTCCATAAAAACTAGTCTTAATATAAGTAGGCAGAAGGGCTTACACATTATAAAGGTAAAAACAGACTCAATGATTCTATTCAATGTGCTTCATGGACTCAGAACGATTCCTTGGTTAGTTTCTTATTCCATCAAAAACTATTGTGGCATCCTTGGAGAAGACATTAAGGTGAACCATACATGGTGGGAGGGCAGCAAAGTCGCAGACTACATGGCCTTGTCTGTTCCCCTTTCCCTGATTGCATCATTTTTTATAATTTGGATAGCTTGAAACTAGAGAGGGTGAGCATTAATAGAGGGGATTCCTTAGACCTCCATTTCTTCAGACCCCCATAACCTTTGTTGTAGCCTTTCCCATTTTTATTTCTCTCTAGAATAAAATTTACATAATGATGATGTACAACTTCATCTAGTATAGTAATTTGGATTTCAACATTTCTTTGAGCTTATGAAATATGTGCAGTAATAGCAATCTCAACACAAGAATCATGTTCTTCTTCTATCTAAAAATTATATTTTTAGAAAAAAAACAGTTGATTATACTTCCTTATTCTTATCAATAGAGGCTGCATCTTAGACAAAAATAGTATGTTCACTAGAGAAAATATTTTATTCTATTTTTAAATCAACAATTCGTTTCACTTATATAATTTTATCAAAAATAACATAAAAAATATAATTTATCATTTTTTGTATCCACATAGTTCTGAACATATATAATAAATTTCAGTTTCTCGGCAACATTAATATTTTCAACTTCATCAAAAACATTTAAAATTTTGGATTATCCCCTTAACAAAATAATCTTCTTATTCTCTATAAGTAACTTCCATTTCACCTATAATACTAGGTCAATCCTCATATTTGGAAGCATTTTCTTTAGGAGATGCAGACAAGTCTTGAGGAGTTCCAACATCCTCTCTTCATATATTTTTTGAAATAGTGGGATCCCTTTACCCAACTATGCAGTACTTTTGATTACCATATCGTGTATACAGTTAGATATACATCATAATTACTTTCCATTATCATGTAGATATTTCTACAGCCACTTTTTAATGGTAATGTCCATATATTAGTTGTCATATCAAAATGTTATAACAGATCCAAGGATATAATGAGAACCTCAAGATACTATGACATTAATCTTAAAAAAGGGTCATATGTTCTAGATACATCATACTAACTAGACTCAAAAGATGTCCAACTATCATGTGATGGGGACTCATAAGCATTGAGACTTCTTCTCATTAAGTTTGTAATTAGTGATCTCTAGTAGTTTGACTATGAGGAAAGACATTCTAATAGGAACCTTACATGTTTCAGGTGTCATTAGTTGTTATTATCTATAGACAAGTATGTTGGTCTCCTAACTTGAGATCATTATCAATATGTGAAGGACCCTGGGACAACCTAAGAGGGGAAGGGTGAATCAGGGTGTCAACTTTTTCCTTTTAAAGTTGTGGATCTTGTTCCCACATTGGTAGGAACATGTTAAACCTGTATAATGGATATGAACAGAAAGCAAGCATTCACATGCAAAGAGATGACACAACACTTTTTACTTGGTTCACCACTAAGGGCTACGTCCAAGGAGAATACGTCGACAGGTTGTCGGTCATACCAAATTCCACTAATATTTACTAGATGCGGATTACAATGGTTCGGGGACAGTCACTCTATCCCAGGCTCTCTACCTTTACAAAAGATCAGGGATAACTCACTGCGTTCCTCGAATCACTCTCGTTGACTACCCCTGGCTCACTACCTTTGGTGAAGTCCCACTCAGTTTATAGATGTAAAGGTCTCTTCATCATTGCAAGAGAATTCATCCTCTGTTGTGTCTAGATTCTCTATTGAAGTCTAACTTTCACTCATAGACAAATATCACACTGTATCGAAGATAACGGGAAATCTTGCAATTATCGTGTAGCTCTAAAAAGGACAACATACTCTAACCTCTCCTTGTGTACTCCTCAAAGACCGGCATGCAAGTTTCAAGAATGGCGCACAAGTCACTTGTGCAGTACAAAAATTGGCGTGCAGGTGACACCAACACACTTTCACGACACTGCCTCTTTCAAATGAAAACTTGCGCGACGTTGCACCTTTAACTCCCAAACCACCTTGGTCGCGCAGCCCACAACTGGCATGCAGCCTCTACTTGTGCGACCCAACCACCACTTGCGCGACTCAACCACTTACATGATGAGAGATCAAAAAATCTATAAGTCCTGAACTTTGTTGCAAATGAGGAGGTGTGGTCCTCTATTTATAGGCAAACTGGACCCTCTGTGAGATGGAGCGCAAGTATGCTATTGGTGCGTAGGTTTCGGCGCGCATCTCATCTCCCATAGCCTCTGTCGCGCAACACACATGTGTGACCCAACCAATACTTGCGTGACCCTCTTTCCTTTTCCATATTCTGAAGTTATGATCAGGAATAACAATAGGCACGCAAGTTTCTAGACCTCCCAGGCACCGGCGCGCAAGTCCCTTCTCGGCGTGAAGGTCACTTCCATGACCACACCAATAATTGCGCGACCCTTATCCCTTTGAAATTTTTCCATGTTCTGATCTTGAAAAACATATCACACGCAAGTTTCCTCTCATTCAAGAGCACAGAGTGGAAGTCTCTTTGCCAAAAACAGTTTTCTCCATTTGTCGATTTTCAGGCCCAAAAAATTTCCAAACACTGGGAAACGGTGCAACCTTCAATACTTTTGTCTGCTTGAAATGTACGATCACTTTGCTGGTATACATTCTAAAATTACAATGATTATTGAAAATAAACTCAAACCATCCTCCAATTCATTCATAGAAGACCATGGTTCCAAAAATATCCCCCTTTGGGTTTGTTGGCAATCAGAAAATAAATTCAATAGATCCCTATCCATGTGCAAACAAAAACCACAAGAATCAACTCATCCAACACTCTATTTCTATGTGATCAATACTCGGTGTATAAAACCAGATAGAAAGATTTAATTGGGTTCTATTGTTTTGGAATTCTCAATGAATCCCAAGAAGCATTATTGACCGATAATTTCCTTCTCATCCTTCTTATTCTATAGCTGACACTAAATTCTCATCGTGTCACAGGACCGTTTCATACCTGAACATGCCTAAATTTATTCATTTCTCCCCCATTGACAACAAACCCAATGACCGATAATATGTTCATTGTTCAGCTCATACCATACTCCCCCTGGATAGTATATCCCTCACAAACCTGCATTACAACCATAAACAAGTAAAAACGGTTATCATAATCGGGGAGAGGGGTATTGTGAAACCTCATTATGCACTGGGAGGTGGTTGAACACCGAGGTTCGACTGATGCTTCTCAAACATAGCTGCTGACAGCGACTTGGTCAGGATATCAGCCACTTGCTCATTAGTTCCCACATGATCCATTCTAATCACCCCTTGCTCAACTTTTTCTTTGATAAAGTGATACCTGATTTCAATATGTTTTGTACGAGAATGCTGAACATGATTCTTCGTGAGATCAATTGTGCTGTTTTTATCACAGTAAATCTCCATTGGTTTCCCTAATTCATCATCAATATCTATTAATTGTTGCTTCATCCATAGCAGTTGAGTGCATTCCTTTGTGGAGGATATATAATCAGCTTCAGTAGTACTAAGGGAAGTACTTTCTTATTTCTTGCTCAACCATCCAACACATTTATGCCCAATATAGAAGGCTCCACCACTGGTGGACATTCTATCTACTACATCACCAGACCAGTCAGTATCAGAAAATGCTTATAATTTACTGTCCCTTCCTACAAAAAAATATAACCCAAGGTTATGTGTAACATGAATGTACCTCATGATTCTTTTGACGGCAGCCATATGTTCCTGCTTTGGATTACTCAGAAAGCGGGCCACAAGACATGTGGAAAAGACAATATCTAGCCCTGTCACTATCAGGTAGAGTAGGCTCCCAATGATCCTCCTATACATGGTGGGATCAATAGATACCCCATCCTAATTCTTCCCATGTTTAGTTCCAACTGAAATAGGAGTTGACATTGGTTTGGAGTGTTGCATATAAATCTTCTTCAACAGCTCTCTTACATACTTTTCCTGAGAAATGAAAGTGCAATCTTGCTTATGAATCACCTGTAGCCCCAAGAAATATGTGAGCTCCCAAATCATAGACATTTCAAATTATGATTTCATGTGACTTGAAAATTCATCCACTGATTCTGCCTGCTGCCACCAAACATGATATCATCAATGTAGACTAGAACCATGAATTGATATTTTGAAGAATTCTTCACATATAGATTGTGATCAAATCCTCCTCTTTTGAACTCCAGCTTCTTGAGATACAAGTCCAGGTGGGAATACCATGCTCGTGGTGCCTAGTTCAAATCATATGTGTCTTTCTTCAGTTTTCATACCTTTTTCTCATCAATACCAAGAATAAAACCCACTGGTTGTTCAATATAGTCTTCTTCTTCGAGTACACCATTCAAAAATGTTGTCTTGACATCCATATGATAAACTTTATATCCTCTTTGGAGTGCCATGGAAAGAAAAAGTCCGATTGACTCCAGTCTAGCCACTAGAGAAAAGGTTTCTTCAACATCAACACCTTCAATCTAAGAATACCCCTTAAATACCAGTCAAACCCTGTTTCTGATAACACTTCCATGCTCATCAAACTTGTTTTTGAAGATATATTTTGTACCAATAACATTGTGACCTTCGGGTCTCTGGACAAGATCCCATGTATGATTCATGTCAATCTAATCTAGAACTTCATTCATGGACTTCACCCAAGATTCATCCTTTACAGCTTCTTCAAATGATGATGGCTCTACAACTGACAGAAATGCAGATTACGTGTTATTCCTCATCCTCCTTGTTTGAGTGGGTGCACTCATGTCCCCAATTATGTTAGATGGATCAATATCAGCTCTACGATTTATCTTGTGCGGTTCAGTTGCATTCTCTCCTGCCACAATTTCTTCTTCAGATTCTTCTTCTGAGTCGACATCATGATGTGACTTATGAGTGTTTTGTACAACTTCCTTTATTTCTGTAGTTTTATTTTCTCCACATTCACTTTCTTCCTCGCTTTCTATTACAACAGCATATGATGTCCTTGAAGCATTTGTGGTCTTCTCTTCAATTATCTTAAGACAACTTCTTACCACAATCCTTCCTAATCGCTTGTTGAAACACTTGAAGGCTTTGTTGTTCATTGGATACCCAAGAAAAATTTCTTCATCAGCATTGTCACCAAACTTCCAATGATTTCCTTCTTTGTTCCAGATGAAACATTTACTTCTCAAAACATAAAAGTGTTTCAACGAGGGATTCCTTCCATGCCAAAATTAATATGGTGTCTTCATTTCTCCAATATAAAGCCCTGTTCTATTCTGAATGTGCACTGTAGCTTCAACAGCTTCCTTCCAGTAATTGTGAGTGATACCGCTCTCAATCAGCATAGTCCTGGCCATATTGTTAACCTATCGATTTCTGCATTCAATGACTCCATTCTGCTATGGGGTTCTCACAGCTTCTACCTCATGTTGTGTCCTAGGCTTCACTAGATAGTTTTCAAATTCAATGGATGTGTATTCCCCTCTATTTTCTGATAGTAACACTTTGATTATTCATCCAGTATCATTCTCGGTGATCCAACGATACATTTTCATGTAGTCAAGCACTTGTCGTTTCCTATTTATAACCATTACACATGCCATTATAATGTAATAATCTATGAAAAGGATGAAGTACCTTTATCCATGTGTTACAGTAACATTTACTGGTCCACATAAGTCTGTATGAATTAGATCAAGAAGATGTGATGCCCTTTTCTTCCTTGGCCAATATGAACTATAGACCAGCTTCCTGCGAATGCAAGCATCACAAGATTTTCCCGTTCATGTTTCAGAATGGGGATATCCATGACTATCTTCATATTATATATTTCTCCCACGTATTGTTGGTTAATGTGCCCCATCCTTAGATGCCATAGATTGTTTTCTTCTTCAACAGACAAATAGCAGGAGTTCACTTTGTTGTTGACCTGATATAATTTTCCATCTATTCTACATCCTTTCATAAAATAATTCCCTATTTTTCACTTTATAGTGAAACCTTTTTTATTGATCATTACTATGAACCCTGAGTCACAGAGTTAACTCACACTAAGGAGACTGTGACATAGACCATCCACATAAATAACTTCAGTCTTCTTTAGATCTCCGTTTGCGAGAGCAGTATTCCCACTTACTTTAATCTTCAAAGCACCATCGTTACCAAACCTCACTGTTCCATCAACCTTCTTTTTAATATTCTTCAAAATTTCAGCATTTCCCTTCATATGGGAAGAGCCTCCACTATCAATAATATAGGTGTTATTGCACTTTGTATCTTTGAGGTCTACTTCCGCAAGATTGGATTTCTTGATCTTCTTATTTTCATTCCATGAAATGTTGGATTGAGTACCGGATATTGATGTCCTTATAACACTTTCCTCCAAAAAATCTGATTCTTCATACCCATAATCTTCTTCTAAAGGATAGAAACTGTTTTTGAGAACAACACCATCAGGAGGGTGAAAACTAGCCCGTCTCTGAGAGATGTAAGAATTTCACCTGTTGTACCACTTCCTACAATACATAACATTATGGCCAATGTTAGAATAATTAAAACAGTAACCATTGATGATATTTCTTCTAAAAGATGGAGGATATGAAATCGGTCTCCATTGTTGACTTCCCAGATCTTCCCTATTAAAGTATCTTCTTGCCTCTTCAGAATATGACATGGTATGACCCAGATAGCCACAAAACTGACACTTTATGGGAGGAAATGTCTTCTCCCTTGAATTTATCCACATACTTTCTTCCTTGGGAGAATAGTTTGACTGCCTATCATTTCTGAATGTTTGAGGATACTTTTTAGTTCTCCTTTTAGCTTGGATTGAGGGTTTCTTTTTCAGCACTTCAAGAAATGTTTCAACATGTCCAACCTTCATCTTGTCTTTCCTTTGTCTCTCCTTACTTCCAGCAGTTGATGTCTCAGCTTGACAGCCAATTTCACTCTTTCCAATGAAATCGGGTCTTTGATCACTCAAGATTTTTCCAACCCCATGTGAACCACTCTTGGATCTTGCTAGTAATTCAGCATCTGAGAATCTTCCCAAATTTAATTTCTTCTTTGATTCTTTTGAGATTGATTCAGTCTCAAGTTTACTCTTGAGAGTAAGAACTTCCTCCTCAAGACCCTCAATAGTCTTGATTTTTCTTCTAGTCTGGAGGTGAGGTCATTGATGACCTTTTCCTGCTCTTTAATTCTCAGCTTCATATCCACTACATCGTCATTACTTTCAAGAAGTTTAGATTGTACTTTCACAAATTCTTCCAGTCATTCAATGTCATCTTCAATTTGATCAACATATTCAATTGATTTTTCTACCATTGACTTCTACTTATTGAAACTCTTACATTTAATCTTAAGCTTGAAAATAGCATCCTTATGTTCCAACTCGGGATCTGCACTTGTTTTTAACTGATTTTCTCCACCAGTATCTTTCGATTTTTCAACAGTGGCCACCATGGAAGCATGTTTCTCAGTTTTAAATTTTGGTTCGTCTTCATCATAGAATTCATTATCATATTTTTCCTCTTCATAGACAAAACTCTTCTTCAGAACATTCATTCTATATTTGAAGTCTCCTTTCTTGAAAAACCGTTTCTCAGGCTTCTCAACTTTTTCAACATCACTATCATCATCATAGATATTTCTTAGGCATTATGAAGCAATGTGCCTGACTTTTCCACAATGAAAGAAATCTAGAGGTAACTTCCCTTTGAATTTCCCTTTTCCCTTCTGGAACTTCTTGGAAATGAGAGAAAGAATTTATTTTTCCCCTTCGTCTTCACCACTACTATCTTTTGAGTTTTTTAGTTTCTCTATGGATTTGAATGTCATTTCCTTGCTTACTCATGTAGTAGTATCTTCTTGTTTGACCCTCATTTCAATGCCACCAAGCTGCTCAATAGATCATCCAAAGAATGTTTGGAATGATCTCTTTCCTCAAGGGCTGACACCTTTGCATTGTACATGGGTGGTAGTCTTCCCAGTATTTTCTTCACAATGTCAATGTCTCTGATTTCTTCTACTTGGCCCTGAATTGCTCCAACCACTTGAGTAATTAGATTGAATAAGGAGTCTGCATTCTCATCAGGATGTATCTTCATATCATCAAACCTATTGGGTAGCAATTGTAGATTCGTCTCCTTCACTTTTTTGTATCCTTCACAAATATTTTCATGTTTATCCCACATGGACTTAGCTGAGGTGCAACTCATAACTTTTAGATAGATCTGATCAAAAAGTGTTGTGGTGAGAGCATTCTGTGCTTTAGCATCTGCATCAAGAATTTTCCTATCTGTATCAGTCATAGCCAGCCCTGTAGGATCAGATTCATTGATACCGTGCACAGTGTAAAAGAGAACATCCATTCCAAGGGATCTTAGATGAGATCTCATTCTGTTCTTCTAGATCTAGAAATTATTTCCATCGAAGAGAGGGACTCCCCTGACATTGACTGCATTCTCCATGATGACAAAAGACAGATTCAACACCAACAACCTTTACGCTCTGATACCACTTGAAGAACCCTAGGACACCCTGAGAGGGGAGGGTTGAATCAGGGTGTCAACTTTTTCTTTTAAAGTTGTGGATCTTGTTCTGACATTGGAAGGAACTTGTTAAACATGTATGATGGATATGAACAGAAAGCAAGTATTCAAATGTAGAGATATGACACATAACTTTTTACTTGGTTCACCACTAAGGGCTATTTCCAAGGAGCATACACTGACAGGATTTCAGTCATACAAAATTCCACTAATCTTCACTAGATATGGATTACAAAGGTTCAGGAACAGTCACTCTATCCCAGGATCACTGCCTTTACAAAAGATTAGGGATAGATCACTGCGTCCCTCGGGTCACTCCCGTTGACTCCCCCTGGCTCACTGCCTTTAGTGAAGTCCCACTCAGTTTATAGACACGAAGGAATCTTTATCATTTCAAGAGAATGAATCCTTTGTTGTGTGTAGATTCTCTATTGAATTCCAACTTTCACTCGTAGACTAATATCATTTTGCACCAAAGATATCGGGAAATATTCCAATTATCATGAAGCTCCAAAAAGACTGGCATACTCTAACCTCTCCTGGTGCACTCCTCGAAGAACGGCGCGAAAGTTTCATGGTTCTGGTCGCACACCCGCAAGATGCCGCCTCTCCCATTGGCTCTCTACCCGTGGCTACTACGCAACCTCCATCGTACAGTTTCCCCTATATCACCTATCATGACTTCGTCTCCTACCAAAATATGGTCCATGGGAGGCTCCTCCCATCACCTGGTTTCACGACCACCTCCTCACAAGCATCCTCAATCCCCCCTTCACCAACATCAAACTGGTTTTGTTCCACTGCCTCCCCTGTCTTGTCATCAACACCAAGTGACATCGGCAAACCACCTCAAGTGCCGTTCTCTACTCATAGTTGGATCTTCCCTGGTGTGCCTACCAGTTTCCAGAGATGAAGCATGTCGACCCAATGGATCCCAACTTCTTCTATGAAATTCGGTCATCCTTGTGGACCCCCGCTCCCCTACCAGCAAAGCCCCACTGGACAGCCCCATTTTGGCCAAATCCTAGCTTGTCGGCTTCCACCACCTGGTGGCATCTTTCAAGTACCCTCATACCAATCTGCATGGATTTGAATCACCTTGAAAATATCCTAGGAAGGTATTACCAACTCAGAACAGGTTTGGATGGACCTTTCTAGCCTATAATAACCTCACATGGGATTTTCTTAAATTGAAATAGGTGTGTGAAAGTATGGCGCGACCTACTTTGTGCCTACATGGGGTTTTTGGGGGCCTGGCCAACTATTTAAATTAGTCAAAATTAATTTAATTTTAGTGATTAATTAAATTAATTAAAATATTTTTTTGCTTTAAACCATGATTTTAATACATGGGGGTAAATTAATTTAATTTTCTTTTTAAATTTAACTAATTAATTAATTTAATTTTTGTAATTAAAATTAAAAAAAATTAGACAAAGAATAATTAATTAATTTGAATTATTTAATTTATTTAATTTAATTAAAACCCTCATACTTATTTATTTCAATTTAATAATTTCCATGCTTTAATTATACCTATTGACCGATCTTGAGCAGCAAACTTTGCATGTCTCTATTTAATTTTTTAATTAATTATTATACTGTATGTGATTTTTGTAATTAATTAAATGGTGGTCTATACATAATCTTTATTTTTGGTCAATTTTTATAAGGTTCTGTGTGTCCATTATTTTTTATGTAAATTTCATTGTTATTTCCCCATACATGTGTGTTAGTATACTTGTAAATTGATGAAGAAGATGTATGGCATAGACCCCGCTAAGAAGAGGTGGAATTCTAGACATGATGTGGATCCCATAAAAATGATGTTATACTCCAAACATGATGTGGACCCTTCCTTAATAAGGATGGTGTAAGAAGTAGTCAATTCCCAGTTGAGGCATTAATTCGGTTGAATAACGAACATAGTGGACGAGGATGAGCTGCATCATGAGTTAAGCAACAACTCAGGTATGATGCCCTGAGGTTTTTTTAGATTCTCAAGTCCAATTGGGTTTTTGATTACCAATATGGATTTATTTATTAATTTATGCATTTTATAAAAATAGAAAATATAGAAAATAATAAATAATAAAATGACTAAAGAAGTTACATAGGTTTTTCTATTATTGTTCATTCGTGAGCATGAAAACATAAATAAACAAGGTTAATTGAAATTGATTTCATTAATCGATAGAAAAACACAAAACCCCTCAAATAAATATTATGTCATTAAACATCTTCCATCATTCAACCTGTAACAAAGTTGGGTGTTTTGGGTGCTCATCGTACCATAGTTGAAGGTACCTCTTACTACTGGGGAATTTTTATGAGAGTGATGGGTTGACATAACTAAATTTTTAGTAATTATTATTAATAGATAACTTGTTATCATTTTAGAGGTAAGCATTGAGTAAATCAAGTTATGATTTTAGAAATTGGGACTTCACTCAATAGATCAAGGAACTGTGAGTTATTGTCCTTGGTCCATCAAAAGTCTACCTTGAACCCTTTGAATAGTTTCATAGCCATATCTTATATACTATTATAGTATATTCAAGGATCATTTCCACTAGAATACTCAAGTGATAGAGTATTCTAATCCTAGCACATAGGGTCCCTAGAATTCAATAAAATAGTGGGAAACATTTAATGATATAATCAACAATGTCTAATTCAGGAATCGATATACAAGTACTAATTTGATAAAGTTTATTTTTGTAGAAAATGGTCATTAATTCCACAAGATATAAACTATGATAATCATTGAAAAATTTTGTATCCAAACTAGCATAAATTTTTATGTGTACTATAGACACTTGTGCACACTACTACAATATTAAAAATTCAATGTGTTAGTGTCCCAAAATTTGTTAGAAACTACCTCATGAAGCAAGGGTGTAATAGTCATTATAGGAGACTCATGTATAATGCATATGAAGGTTATGTCATAATTTTATCATCAATATCTGATGTTTTTTGTGGTTACAACATCGGGACATGGATGATTACAAATGTAGTCTCATCTTCGAGATGTTTATGAGGAGAAAGTGAAGCAAGACATGAATGTGATGATTACACTAGTTATGTGTAAATCGGATGGAATATCTTGAACTTTCAAGGCATCCCATTCTCATTAACACTCGATTAATCTAGTTTTGTTTAAGGTTTCATAATGAATATAATGGAGTAAAATCTTCATTACCATTCGAGTAATGTTCTCCTAGTAAGTAAGAATTTGAAGAAAGTTCCATATTTAATTCTTATGGATAAAAAATTGAAAGGAAATGTGATATGGCCAATGCCAATAATGATTACAATGGAACCTTTGTGTTATTCTTCAATTAAATAGGCAATCAAAAAGAGGTTATTTTCATCACAAAACATGAGATGAATTTATGGAAGTTTAAAAAATAATGAATTCAATAGAATAATAAAGTACCCACTTCTTCTACAGTGAATATTCACCAATTAAGTGCAATGTTTCAGTAATAATTCATGGGTATTTAATATAATATGTCTTTCACATATTTTTATTGAAATAATGTAACCAATTATTAATAGAGACATTACAATAAGTAAGGTGTATTCTCCAAGTGGCTAAGAAAGGGTCATTTCTAAGTATATAGTGAGAAACACTTAACTTCTAATTTCCATGTACATGTTTTAAGTAAAACTGTTATTCAAAATAACCAAAAAAATTATATCATATATCCATTGGGAATAAAGTGACATAATTCCACATTTAGTCATGAATGTTTCTTGTGGTGTTTTGTACCCAACAAATAGTTCAGTGGTACTTGATTCATAGGCAATATGTGATAAATATTAAATATTATAATTTTACCCAATTATATTAAGACATTTCTTTTTCAAGAAAAAATAAAAGTGGATGTCAATTATATACACATTTATTTATATAGTCTCAGTAAATATAAAACCATTGGTATTATTGATATATTTAGTTTGGAAAAAGAAACCTTTAGAAATAATGTTATGCCACAAATATTTCAGTATTAATTTAGCTAGTGAGTGTAAACGATTCCAAGTGTATGCTAGTGGTAAATATACTTCATTAGGTTCCTTTAAGTAATTAATATTTGTGATAGTGATGTATATTCATGGTCAAAGGATATGCGTTTCTTTGGGCAGGCATGCGAAAGAATATCTTGTCAAAGCATTCATCAATCGATATAGTATAGCTTCAAGTAATTCATAAATACGCATTACCTTATCCACATCACATCAATGATGTTATTAAGGAGGATCATTAATAAGTATTAAATGTTGACATTTATCAAAAAAAATGTAGCATGAATTAATTCCTCAATGAAAATTTTGTACATCAGTGTTATGACATATGTAGTATCAATGTTTCAATTTGTAGAACCTTCTATTATATTTCACAATTTACTTTGCAAATAATGGAAAAATCTCATAACCATATGCCAACTATCTTAAAAAATGGATATCATATAAGTCATAATATGATGGAAATCCATTATGCCATATGACATGTGTTTAGATGCAAAGAGTTTGTTAGGATCTAAAAAACATTCCCTCCAATTAAACACATTGTGCGTCTAAGTAATTATCCAAAGGGTTGCTTTTGATATTACATAAATCCCTAATATAGAAAAGTGGGTGTCAAGTGATAGGAAAAATATCTATATAAGGGCACACATCACTATTATAGATAGTGGGAGCCATATTGACTTGGGTTTAGTCAAAACTAAATATGCACAAGTAGTTGTAATAGTAACTAGTTCCACAAGTGCATGTGGAATAGAAATGTTCTAGAGACACATACTATGTAGGAATGTTAAAACCATAGTGATGGTTTTATATTCACCACATTCGGTGATACCTTATTCAGTCAAAATAATAATTCCTACAATAAAGTAATATAGAGAAATTATCTACTTTTGAAAAGGTCAATTAAAATTCAATAATGAATTCCATGTATCAAAGTGTAAAGGGGGTTATTATTTAGAATATTTTGATGGGTATTCAAGTGTTTTGCATCTTTTAAGGCAACTCAGAAGCAGTTATTAAATACAATGATTTATTCTAGTTCTTGGAATCGTACCAAGTATACTTTAATCGTAATATAGACTATGATATTCTTACTATCAAAGAAGTAAAGTTACGATAACAGAAAAAAGGTCTTACACTCAGAGTTTCCATATCTTGATAGGTTTTACTCAAGGAGGTGAGGTCACATATATCAAAATAGCCATGTGGTGGAAATGTGACAGACCTTGAATCTAAATTCATTACTCATTAGAAACATGATATTTATCATGTGAGTAGCTAACAAGTATGGTTAGAAATTTTCCCCTGGTGACATTTTGAGAGCTGAAATAGTGGGTTTCCTTGACCCAACTATGTAGTAATTTTGATTACCATATCATTTATACAGTTAGTTATACCTGATGTATAATTAAAATTATAATATAGATATTTTTGTCTCCACTATTTAATGGTAATGTCCATGGATTAGTTTTCATATCAAAAGGTTATAGAAGATCCCCGGATATAATGATAACCTCGATATACTATGACATTAATCATAATAAAAGGTCTTATGGTCTTGATACATCTTACGGAATTGATAAAGATGATGTTGGAATATCAGGTTTCATGGGTCATAAGAATTGAGACTTATTCTCATGAAGTTCTCACTTTTTGATATCTAGTTGTGAGATCATGAGGACTTAACCACTAATAGGGACACCACATGTTTCAGGTGTCATTGGTGGTTCCTATCAACAGACATGTGTATTGTTCTCCTAAATTGAGATCATTTCTAATGTGTTCTATTTGATCACAAAATTTGATGCAAGATGAAAACAATGATAATTAAATCATGGAGAGGCAGTCTGTGTTGAGTGTATCATTGGTGGTATGACATTGGTTGAATGATTATGAATGGATTTTCCATTTCTATCTTGAGGAAGTAATATATCTTGATCCTTGTGGATCATAATGGCAGTACCTTCATAAGACCCTGTCCAAGGAATTTTAGTGTAAATCCATCTAGTTATATCAAAAAATAATAAATAAAGTAAAGGGTTATGACACAATTATGTATCTTGATTTATGAGATATGAAATACCGAGAGATTATATTATGCACTGTCTGTTCATAGGTTGGTAGTTATTACTATGACTATCCTTATCTCTTTAGGGGAATTGATGGTTTACTAGAATCCACACTTGGTCTATATATTTTATTCACTTCTATTAAGATAAGGTCCTAGAGGTTCACACACAATTGTGTATCCATTAATCCTCCATATTCAGTTGAATAGGTATAACATACATTGTGGGCCCCACAATGGGGTCTGATTATTGTCCATGTTATTGATCCCAAATAAATAAAAAAATCATATTAATCAATTAACGAATAATTGGTATTGAATTTATTTATTAAATGTTTTTAGAAGTTAAGTAAATACGAGGAATAATATTAATCGAATGAATATTATTTTAATATTAAAGGCTCCCTTAATATTAAGTGGGAATTAAGAGTCAACTTATGTGGCCTGGTATTATCACGTAATATATTTTATATATATTATAGGTATGTGATAAAATAATATATAATATTGACATATTTTAGTTCATCATAATTGTTTATTTAGTGTACATTAAATAAATTGGGATGGGGAATCCATCTTTGTATTTTCATCATCCACTATAAATAAGTGGAGAGTGGATCAAGCTAAAAAATGATTCATGGTGAATTTTCTAGAGCCTCTCTCTCTACCCACTTCTTATAGAGAGAGTCTCTTATTCTAAGCATTTAGATTGCCTTTTTTATCATGCATCAATAACATGTCAATGTGGTTGTGATCGGGGAGTCAAAGGCATCGTCAAACCTCCACGATTGCACATTGAGTTTTATGATTGATTCACTATATGATTTTTGAAGCACATGTGGACAATATAGAGGGATACCACTATGGATCCTTCAAGAAATGATAGCTATAAAAAAATTTCTATCAAGAACAACTTCATATTTGAAAAAGGAAGGTTTTTAGTTTTTATTTATTTTCTATTTTAATTTATTCATGATCCTTGAACTGTACCAGGGCTCAGATCATTAGTAACAACAAGTTTCATTATCCTGATGATGAAAATTTTAAAATACCTAGCCCATAGGATTTTATTGAATGCCTCAGTACCTCCAATATTACCATTGGAACCATCATGATCCAAATCATCATCATCACCATTATCATCATCTCTATTTCCATTTCCATTTTTTTATCTATTTTTATCACCTTACTCATCATCATCTTCTTCTTATTCCTCTTCATCATCATCAGATTTAGAGAAGCTCTTTATTGGATCTTATCCAGAAACTATAGTTTCTTCTTCATCACTTCTTACTAATTTTTCTATTTTAGGAATTCTCCTAAGTATACTAGGAGATCTATATTTAATAGGTAGAGAGTCATGAGAGAGATCTAGATAACTTCCCTCATAAATAGGATATGTCTCTTCCTAAAATCTATAGGTGTAATGTTCTTATTCCTCATCTGAATACTCCATTATCTCACCTAGTTCTAAAACAAGATCAACAAGGTATTTTGGCAATGATGGATGGCCTATAGGGGTGAATTAAACCTAGTGGTTTTCACCATCATCTACCCACTTCTTTTTCTATGGGTTCCTGCTTAACTTCATCCTTGAACAAATCGTTTTTATGATACAGAAACCACTACAGTCTAAAAAAAACTCATCATCATCTAAAACTAACCATTTTTCTTTTAATATAGCTTAAATGAACTTTGGATAAATATTGGAATTAGATCATGAAATAGGCTTGATCATTTCATACAAGTTGACCATAATATACCTAAATGAGTTGATATTTTGTCCTTTTACATTAGAAAAATAATGTATACATATTGATACCTTAAGGTAGAAAAATCAACCTTTATTGGTAACAACATAGGTTGAATAAATATAAAAACTAGTATAAAGTCACAATCCAACTGTAGAGCTATTTTGTTTCTTGGTATTCCATCACCTGTTAGTTCGACTAAAGCATACTCATAAAAAAATATGACACTACCTTTAATAAATATTCCTTGATATTCATCATATACACCTTCATTTGGGACACCAAAAAAAAATTCCAATTGTTCTGAGGAAAAAAATATTTTGTTAACATTTGTTCTTTTTCTCCTATAATATTCTTCTTCATTATTAATACCAAAAACAACATATTAGAAAAAAAATCATAAACTATATTTGGATTAAAGGGTATTATATTCAAAGATATCCAATCCAACCAACCTTAGATCTGATGTACATTTTGAACCAATGACTTACTCGAAAGCAACCATTCAATTTCAACTTCCTTTTTGGGTACTACAACTAATTTTGAAAACACTGGATTTATAGGCTCTATAGAAACTCAACTACTAGATTATTCTTTCTGATTATTATCATTATGTGACATTTCTGGAAAAGTCATTGAGGTTTTATTTACTCTTTCCATATAGATAGGTTCAATTATCTCGGTCAATGGTGAAGAGAAGGTCACAAGGTTGAGGTTTGGGAGATAAAGGGGTGCCCTTGTATCGAGAGTAATGAAATGCATGATAAAATAAGTTCATCATAAGTAGAAATCTTTTATTTTATACCATTTTGGATTTAGGTATTAAAATATTTAAATTTAAATAATACATGAAAAATCAAATTTGAAAATCAGTAAAAATTTGAATCAGGTTAAAAATAAAATAAGTTGTAAGTATTAAAAAATAATGGTTCAAAAATTTAATTTTTTTTTGAAAAGGCATGAAATCCAATGGTTTTAAGTTCACAATGGTGATATAACCACAACAGTGATAAAACCACAATGGTGAGAGAACCCCAACAGCATGTCATACCCAATAGTGTGTCATACCCAATAGTCTGTCATAAAAAAATTGTTTTTCCTCATAAAATTAAATTAATCAAAACTAATCATACCAACCTCAGGTTTGATGTAATTAATTCTCTCATAATTAAAAGGCTTTATAAATATATTATCCAGTTGTTGTTCTGTACCAATGTATTCAAGAGTGACATCACCTTTTTTAAAATATTCTCTCAAAAAGATATTTCTTACATCTATATGTTTGTTTATAGAATGTGATATATGATTATTAGATTTATTTATAGCACTTTTATTATCACAATTTATAGGGAAATGTAGAAATTGATAATAATTGTCTAGTTATGTGTGTTTCTTCCCAAAAAAACATTATGTATAGCAGTGACCTTCCGCTATGTATTCATCTTCAGTAGTAGATAGTGCAACAAATTTTTTTTATTACTACACCAAGATACTAGTTACATCCTTAAAAGTGACATGTTCTAGAGTTTCCTTTTCTATCTAACTTACATCCACCTAAAGAAAAATACAAATAACTATATAAATCAAATCCTTGTCCTCTTGGGTAAAATAATTACAAAATGGTAGTATATTTGAGTTATTTGAATGTTATTTTTATATTTTCAATATGTGGATCTTTTGGATTATCTTAAAAATGAGAACACATACATACACAAAACACAATATCATTTCAGATAGTAGTAAGGTGTAGAAGACTTCCAATCTAACATATATAACCAGTTTGGTCCATTGGTTTCCCAGTTTCATCAATGTCTAATTTATATTTGGTACTCATTGGAGTATCACTACTTTTAGTTTTATCCACATTAAAACATTTTAAAGGATCCTTAGTATATTTAAATTGATTCAAACTTATTCCTTCTTTATTTTGAAATACCTAAAAACAAATAAATTGTTTGAGTTCACCCATTAAAATCATTTCAAATTAATTTTTTCAATATTTTATATATAATAGTATATAAGACATTTTTTATAGATCCAAAAATATTTTCATCAACATAAATTTGTATAACTAAAAATATATTTTAAATTATTTTATAAAAAGATAAGGATTAGTTATACCTTCTTAAAAACCTTTTAAAATAAGAAAATTTCCTAGCATATCATATCAACCTCTTGGAGATTGTTTTAAACCATATAATTTTTTTTAATTTGAAAAATCTAATTGGAAATGATGATTTTGAAAACCAGGGGCAGTTCAAAAAAACATCCTCAACAATATACCCATTTAGGAATTCACTATTGAAATCCATTTAATAATTTTTGAAATTAATATGAGATTCATAATCAATAATTTTTCTAATGGATTCATTTATAGATACTTATTTAGAGGTTTCTTCATATTTTATTCCTTATTCTTGACTATACCATTGTGCAACTAGTCTTGCCTTATTTTTAACTATTATGCTTGACTCATCTACCTTGATCATAAACCCCCATTTAGTGTCTATAGTTAAGGTGTCATTGGGTCTATCTACTAGTTCCCACACTTTGTTACTCTAAAATTTATTTAATTATTATTGAATTTACATCACCGAAAATTCATCATTAATGGATCCATTTATTTTCTTGGCTTCTAATTGGGATAAGGAAGATTAAGGTTTAACATGATTTCTAAGACCATATCTTGTTTGTGTACCTATACCTATATTTCCTATAATAATAACTAAGGGGTTTTATTTAAGAGTTCAAATATCTCTAGAAAAATTAATTCTTGTACCTTTAGGATCTTCTATATGTTCACGTTATAGAAGTTCTAAACATTCCTAAAAACTGGATGATTTTTATGACTCTTTAATAGCTGAATCGGTAGGTTTTGAATTTAAGTTCAAATGAGGTAAATCACCATAAAGGATTTCTAAGGGGTTCTTAGGATCATGTGGATCTGTCTCATCAAATTTGACATGAATAGGTTCTTCCACAGTCTTGGTCCTTTTATTAAAAACTCAATAGGATTTACTAGAAATTGAATAACCTAAGAAAAGTTCTTCATCACATTTGGAATAAAATTTGTCCAAATTATCCTTAATGTTAAGAATAAAGAATTTTCAACCAAAAACATTAATGTAATTAACCTTATCCTTTCATTTTTACAAATTTCAAAAAAAAAAATTCTTAAAAATAGGTCTAATTAACACTCTATTTATGATGTAGTAGTCTGTATTCATAGCTTATAACCAAAAATATATATTTAATACATACTTATTTAACATGGTACTCACTATCTCTTGAAGATTTATATTTCTTTTTTATAACTCCATTATGTTGAGGGGTCATAGGAGCCGAAATGTTATGACTATATCCATTTTATAAGAAAAAATATTCAATGTCTTAGTTTTCAAACTCCCGAACATGGTCACTTCATAGAGCCTTAATTATAAGTCTACTTATGTTCTCTAATGATCTAGCATACTTGGTGAAATAATAGAATTATTTAATTTTGTAAGCTAGAATGAATACCCAAGTATACCTATAAAAGTCATCTACAAGTACGTAGACATAGTTCTTACCATTATGACTTGAAACTATAGATGGTTCAAACAAATCCATTTGAACCAACTTAGGTTGTTGAGAATTTTTCACTTCTTTCTTTAATTTAATAGAAAATGTGTATTGTTTCAATTTTTTATAGTGGTTATAGACTTTTTCATTTGGGAAATATAGTTTAGGAATATCCTTCACTAACACTTTTCTAATAATCTTCCTAAGTTAGTGAATATTTTATTTTCCTAGTATCCTATTCCAAATGAATGAGTCTGTGTGAAAGGATCTAATATAAGAAGCATTTTGAGAAATCAAATAATTAAGATCAATAACACATAGATTTTCATTCCTTGAGAAATTAAAATTTAAAAAATCCTTAGAATAAAAAACATTACATTAATTTTACTAAAATTGGCATTAAAACCATCATCAAATAATTGTGACAAAATAAGAAATTTATATTTCAAACCATCAAAAAAATATGTTTGAAATAAAAAAGAATTATTATTACTAATTTGGCTAAGGCTGATGATTTTCCCTTTGGAATTTTCACCAAAGGTGACATGACCACTATCAACCTTAATAAGGCACTTAAAGAAAGAATAGTCTCATGTCATATGTCTTAAATATCTACTGTTCCAAGAACCATATATTCATATAAGATATATTGAAATATTTTTTTATAGTGACATCTGTCATAAAGCACATATTCGCTCTATTTGAATTTTCTTTACATGATGTATTGAAATAAATAGAGATATCCTCAAAAGGACTCCACATTTCTTTCCTTTATTTCTTAAACATTAATTCCTTGTCATCATATTTATTTTTGTATCTTATCTTTGGATATACTTCCTTGAGATGTCCTTCCCTTTTTCACTCATTGTTGGTGACTTTATTTTCATCCTTTTTCTAATATTTCTTCTAGGTTCTTCTAGAATCGTACTTCCTATTGTAACTAGGTTTTCTAGAAAATATAATTTTCCTATAAAACTTCTTGAGATGTCTAATACAATGGGCCATATTCTTATCAATATCCATTGGTCACTCACTATCACTTGAACTAGCACCAGGAAATGTTTCTTTTTCTTTTTTTAGATAAAATAGTCTTAAAGGATATAGATTTTCTCTTTTCCTCTTCATTATTTCTCACTTGACCATTAAATATATTTCTTTCATTGTCACTTCTCCAATAAAATATTTGATACATGGCTTGATGATATAACAAGACTCTCTAATTGACATATATTCGACTCTTCATATTTTAGGTATATATCTAAATAGTTGCATGATTTGTTTCTTATCGGATACTAGATTCTCAAGTGATATCATTTTGTTCCCAATCTCATTTAACCTGAGGTACATGTCAGAAATAATTTCATCATGATTTATCTTAATGTTATCATACTTAATAGTGTATCTATAAAGTCACATCTCTTTAACATTAGTTCCTTCCACATTGGAAATAGATAAAGTATTCCAAATTTTATATGTAGTTTTGCTGGAAGATATTTTATTAATTCTTCATATCTTTAATCATAGTAAAGGTATTAATTTCTTTATAATTGTTATTGTAAGAAATATTTTTAGAATCATCCCAATCCTTTCTAGAAGTAGCAGGTATTACATATTTATCTTCTATAAATTTCAAAATTTTGAAACCCATACTCCCTATATGAATTTTCATTTTTATTTTCCATTGATAATAATTGATAACATTGAAAAAGTGAGTCTGGTTGGTAGAAGAACATTATTGATGACTGTCCATTTAAAGAGATAAATTTAGAAATGATAGAAAATTAACATCTTTAAAGCATAACAAAAGACAGTATATAAAATGTTTTGAAAAAATTGATACCAAATCTTAATCCTCTGATACCAATTGTTGGTTGGAGTGAATATCTCAAGAGAGATTGAATGGATTACCTAATAAATATTTTTGTTTAAAATAGATTAAAATATATTCCCCTCACAAATTTAAAATTGGTCTAGTTAACCAAAACTGTAGATCGGTATAAATTTCAATCATTCAAAATATTTCTTAGAATATTGATTAGGTCTCAGATAAAATACTATACTATATTAATAAATACTTTGAAATAAATTTAATTAATTAAAATCTTATAAAAACACTAATTAAAGTTAACTTTCAAAGTATTAATTTTTCTAATGTTTAAACCAATTTGCAGTTTTAATGAATATATTCAAAATAAAACAGAATAAAACATGCAATGGAATTTTGAATACAAGAGGTTAAATCTCAAGCTGAGACTTAGTCCTCTCTACCCAGTTATCACACACAACCTCAATGTTTATATAAATAAATAGTTTTATCCACAACATGGATTGGGTTTTACAATAATATACAATTGTTCAGACCACATATGGAATCTTCCACCTTTATAGGTGGGAGTAAATATAACAGGTCTCATAGGACCTCTTCCACAGTTATTCATGGGATAACAGATAAAAAAAATTAAAATGATATATATTTATCCTTGATTTATAGCAAGAGAAAGTGTGTTTTGAAATAAATAGATCTACACACACTGCACATAATGTAATAAAAGGATAAAAAACATAGCAAATACAATGAGAAGAAGGATATAAGTGCTCGGTCTATTATTTTGTGGAGATCCTAACTCTTGATTTTGAATTGAAATTATTATCGAGTTAGTTTTTCTAAATGTGGTGTAGAATAGAGTTTTATAGACCCTTTTTGTTCTTCACTGTAGGAAAACACTAGATGTAAAATGAGTGTCTGCTTCCTCAGTCAAGTGTATCAAGATGTAGCAGGTAAGTTATTGCAGTCAATTTCATCTCTGTATGTGAATATATTTTTTTAACTTCCTCTACTACTTCTCATTTACACAAGGGAGTTTTAGTCTCTTCAAAATAACAACAACATCAAAGAGTATCCACGTGAGCATCTGTATATTCTGCATCCTTGTACTCGGAGCTGACATGTTCTTCAATGCATTCAGTCGTGCAATTAAGAAATAATAATTAAAATAATTTTAATTCATAATTTGATAAAAACGTCCTTATATGAATTAAGTTCAAATAGATAAGTCATGAAATATTTACAGTGATTCCTAGAATGGTGACTCAATACTGGAAGTGTCTGAGTCTGGCGGTGACTCATCTAATGGTGACTAAGAGTTTGGAAGTGTGACACTGACAATGTCTTATTCTGGTGGTATGTTAACTCTATAATTTTTAAAATTTAATAGCTGGTGGTGAGACATATTATGATAGTGTCTTGTATTAGAGGTGTGAAATTTTATACTTATCCAAAATGCTAATCTGGAGGTGACTCGTACTTTTCTGAAATACCATTATGACGGTATGACAACCTGGCAATGAGTCATTCCATACTTTATCAAATGTTCATTGTAATGGTGACTCATCCTTAGAGGTTTCTCAACCTCAATGGTGACTCAAAATCAGGAAAAATTTCATCACCTCTCTGAAATTATAAGATGCATATAGAAAACAAGAAACACATTAATATTATAATAAGCATGAATTTGTGATAATTAAAACAAGGAGGTGAACAATAACAACTAAATACAATAAGTATTTAATTTTTTTATATTATCTAAATATTTTACACAGGTGGATATACTTTTTCGAATAGAATCATAAATTCAACATAATATTTACCTTTTAAATTTAATTTTAACATTAGCGTTTTAGTTTTATCTTGGCTTGTTTTTAGGGTGAGTTTATGTTTTCATCATGATCTTAATATGCTTACAATTAATTTTTTCTTTAATATTTTTATATGATTAAACTAAAAAATGTATTATTAGTTAGTCTAAATATATTTATATAAATATAGTTAGTTTTTATTCTATAGTTTATTTAAAAAAAGGGGAGAATTTCATGGTTTCATAAGTTTGTTTTTGTAATCAAATAAGAATGGGTATATTGTTTAGGAATGAGATTTTTTGTTTTGTTTAATTACATAACATGTTATTATATTAAATTGATTACAATTTCTCTTTTTCTTTAGGTTTATTAATTATTATTATTCAATTTATTATCTCACCATACTTTTATGTTTCAAATATTTTATTTTATTATTAAAAAATGTTTCTATATTTTTGATAAAATTTTTTTATTAAAATATCTCTCATGATATGCATTAAGTTGTTTAATATAATCATATTAATAAGTTTCTTAATATTATCATGCTAATATAATCATGTGTGCTTCATTTTTTTATTTAGTTTTTTAAGTGATCTACTATTTTTATCACATGTGTGTGTTTAATATTTAATTTGTTTTAATGTCTTATATGTCTTATATGAATTTCATGTTACTTTTTTTCTCATGAATATTAAATATATTTATTTTTAGAAAATATTTTTTCTACATATATATATATCAATATATATACACAAATATATAGTACAATATACATATGTGTATGTGTGTACAATGTTTCCTCCTACCTAACATCTCTATCACACCAGCATGGTCGCAACTCTCCAATCCTTCATTGGGAGCTGAGCACCACACCAGCATGCTATAATTCATAGTGATAGTTTCATGATTAACTTCATGCATCGTTGTACACCTCTCCATACATGTTTCTACATATCACTTCATTCATGAACCAACTCTCATATGAGGATTCACTTCAATGTAGCTTTAACAAGATCACCATCACATGGAATCATCCATCTTCGGATGGTAACACCCAATTTGGATCCCCTATTTCAAGTGGTAGAGAAAGAATCTCCATATAATGGTAGTAGCTTCACTTGGTTTTATGGTAGCACACCATTCATACATCTTAGCAATAACACTTTCTGCAATAGTACATAATCGTCAATAGTAGCTGCATGAATTTCTATAGCGGTAGCACGGTACGATATTTATACCAACTTCCCTATTTTAATGGTAGTGAAATAATGCCTCTATCACATTGATTCGGTGGTGGAAGAAGTGACCTCACTAATTGATAGTGAAATCACAACAACTTCACATGGTTCATTAGACATCTAATACCACCAGTTCTTAATTTTTTACTTTTGTCAATCTAAGACCTTCATTTGATAAAATCTACTTATGTCTGTTATGAGTTCTACTTCCATCGGTTAAAATTGTGTGACCATGATGAATGAATTCTTCAAACTTTAGATTTACCATGTTCTATTATTTTTCATATATACTATCTAAAATTAATTTTAAAATTAATTTTTTTTTTCAAAAAACAATTATGATTTTTTATATATTTTTTACACTATAATTTTCTACAAGTTTTAGTTCACTATTTTTTATATTTATTTATTTCACCAAAATATATTTTTTATATTGAAATCAACAAAATTTATTTTTAATTATTTTTAATTATTTATATTAAAAATTTATAATTTTCCTTTGATTTGTTGAAAGTAATGGCATGACTATTTCAAATGTATTTATCTTGTTTTTTTTGATTTATATTTTAAATATCTTATGATATTTTTTTAAATATTTATTTTTCTGGTTATTATGTAATTAGTTTGAATTGTTTAGTTAATTTTTTGAATCATTTTGAATTTTCCAAGTGATATATTTAATTTTTTTTGGATTCCTTCAATAATTTTTGGAAACTTTTTTATCTCTATGAGATTTTTGGTTGACTATATTGCTATTTTTTTGAATTATTCTAACATTTTACTCAAGTATATATCCTGAATATTGTTATATTTAAGGGACTCAAATGATGCATGGAACTAAATATTTTTTAGTTTGATACACATTTATGTTAAAGTAATACAAATCAGTCATTCTATTTGAACATTCAAGTGATCGTGTGTTCAACTATTCGCATCATTTGGGATGAACTCTCAAGGGTGGAACAAATATTATTCTAATTAATAACACCTTGGATAATTGATTTTTAACATTGATAAAATTATTTGAGTACACTATCTATATCATTCAAAAGGGTCTACATCAACAGTTTTTTTAACAATAATTCTTCTTCTTTTAATAAGATGTAATATTTGTTATATATTTTCAATCTAGGTATTTGTATTAACTTAAATATTCTCTCACATAGGTTATAATACATATAAAATAAATTCTTATGGTTATTCATACATAACCAAAATGTAGTACATTTATGTTGGGGTTTCTCCTTATATGAAATCCTAGGTTTGGGTATGCTCTAGTAAAAGTTCATGTGGTTTGGTTTGGGGACACTCCTTAAAAATTCATGGGTTGGGATTAATCCCATTGTAAAATTATGTGTTTAGATTGATCCCTTTGTAAAAGTCTTTCCCAAATTTTTAGTGGGTTTCATACTCTGTTTGTTGGGTTATAAAGAGTGAACTAGGCCAATTAGACTAAACTACTATAAAAATTATATATATTATATTTCTTTTTTCCTTGTTAATGCTTTGTCACGTAAAGTTAATAACTCTGATAAATTTTATATAATATTATTAACCCCCCCCCCCCCACACACACACCCACTAGAACATCTGTCATTATATTTCGATCTTTACAGCCATTATTTTAACTTTATTTCATTATAGATGTAACTCAATAAAGAGTTTCATGGGAGGGTTTCATCAGATGGTAATATAGAGATGTGGAAACAATTACATATAAATGTATTAATTTAATATTAACCTATAAATTGTAGAAAATGTAAGTATGATTTGGCATATTTTCAAATATGATGTGATAGACCAATTATTATATTGGATTTTTTTTAATATTCTTAAAAGAGTTTAGGAATATAAAATGTATCATTTATAAGACAATATTTACTTTATAATTATTTTATATTGGCTGTATCTATGTACATATCGATATATATTTCAATATGTGTAATTATGATTGACCTCTCAAAGTATAGCTTTGAGTTATCCCTATTTGTTTTTTCATCATTGATTAATATAGTTTGTGATGAACTTTTAAGGGAAATATTAGAAGTATTTTCATATCAGATAGGAAATATGGTTTTGAGGCACAAAAAAAATAATGGTTTTTTTGTGCGTGTTTGATGACTCAATATGTATACCAAATGGAGTCTCATACATTTTGTATCTGGAATATGTCAATCAAATATTTTCATCCATTTTTTCATGATTTTTAATTATTTTAAACCCATCATTTTTAGAAAATATTGTGTTAATATCACATTTAGTGGTATTAGGGATAATATGGAGTTTTATTATTAAATGGATTAAAATTTTAATTGTAGTCTCTTAATTTACATTGGAATTTGTTAGAGAAGTTATGCATTGATTCACAAAATTTATTTTTAATAAGATTTTGAATCTGAAATTCATTTTTATATATAAATTTTGGATTGACTGGATAAATCCTACATTGATTCTATATTTATAGGAGTATATGACTCTCAATATACTATACCAAAGCTTTAACCATTCATTATAATCATCCATGATGTATTCAAGTGACCATGTGATGATCGAAAATAAGAATATATCTAGTCAACCTTGCCATTCCTAGATTAACCATTACTAGAAATTCTACAAAGTCTTGAAGCCGAAACATGTTGATTTTGATCAACCACACATTTTTTTCAGTAAATCGTACATACATTCCAAGTGAACAAAACTTTAATTCCCCATTATATCCAATGAGGTGAACCTCATAATTGATCTATTGAGCTTAAAATCATGGTAGATCCAAGACTTTGAAAAAAAAAACAGTTTATGGAATATTGGGAGTAGGATTTTAAGGAATTATTCAAACTTCAATCCAATGTATTGTGTTCCTATTATCAATCATGTGATCAATAGAAGGAAAAAAATTGATCTAAATCAGGAAAATAGTTATACCAACATAAAATAAGGAAGGTTCCTTCTTTTTTGGAAGATAAAAATATGTTGTGCGTTTGAATGTGTGAAAAAGTAATTAAATATAATTTTGAATGAGAGAATATAATATGAGTTGGAATGTTCTATGGTGGATGAGAATATATATCTGTAATAAAAATGTATTCCAAGAGAGAGCTTTTAACCTGGACTGTCATTTTCATGACTTCTGGAGATGTTATTGTTACTATTTTTATTTTATTCTTTTTATAGTTTTTTCATATTTTTTCTTCTTCACTTTTAACTTATGATACCCTTCACATGGAAGGGTAAACCAAGAGTTATTGGGGAAGGAAAGACAAAAATTTTAAATTATTGATTTAGTGTGCTATATTGGGTAAAATTATTTCTCTATTCTCTTAAAATATTTTTGAAATTCCAATAGAAATTTTTATTATAATGTTTGAATATATTTGGGTTTGGATTATTTTTATTATTAATTGTTTTTTTTCAATGATATTAATATCACTTCACCAAGTTTTGTTCTGTATACAATGGAAAAATATTGAGATAAGCGGTGAAGTTCTTAGTTATTATATTCATGTGTGGGTGTGGTAGTGGGAACTCTTGTCTGTTTAGAAAGGAAAAGACCCAATTGAGTGTTTCCTACGTCAAATAACAGGTTCCAAAACACTTGTACATATAGTAAGTAGGGTATAAAAATATGATATTTCAATTAGGATTATTTTCACCCTTAGTTTTCAGTCAAAGGAGATATATTAATAGATTATAGATTCTCTTTATTTCAAGAAATTATAAGAATAGTGGGTAAAGCTTGAGACTAGGCTAATATTACAATAATTTAATCTAGCCCAGGCTATATAAAGATTTAATATTTATTATTTTTTAATGTCATTATTTTATTTCCATCTCTATTTTTAAAATAAAAAACATCTCAAACCCCCTTTTCTATAAAAAATAAGTGATAATAGATTTCTCTGTACTCTTTTCTAGGAGAATCATTATGTTACCACTTTGATTAAATTAAAAATAGTCAATAGATTTCACTTTACACACCCCATGATATTTATGAATAAAACCTTTTCACTATTTTTAGGAGTTAGTTCCAAATCTAACCCATATAATTGTATGACTAGGACATCTAATACAAATCGTGACCCAGTGGATCTTAAAATTTAAATAAACATACTTAAAAGAATTATAAACCATAATTTACACACTAATTTTGAATAAATAAGTCCTAAAAACTCAAATAAAACTCAAATTGTCCACATTGAGCCTTCTCTTATGAATATTAACCCAAAAAACCTAATATAATTGTTTGGACCACAATATTTTTAATCAACAAATCCAAATTTTCATGATATAATTTCAAAATGATTTTAAATTGAAGACCAGTCTAATTTCGCTACTTCATAAATTCCATGGCTTTGTGAGAAAATACCCAATTAGACAAATCAATGGGGTAACAAATGTATACACCACCTTGAAGATGAGGGTAAAAATTTAGGATTATGTTAAGTATATATTGTTCCCCTTCACACTTGAAGGAGAAACCAATGAGTGGTTTTACAACGTACAACTAGGAGAGATCCAAGATTAGGATGAATTGTATAGATTTTTATTTTAGATATTTTTTCTATCCTCTTGAAATAGAGAAATCTGAATGGAGTTTTTGGGTCACCATATGCTATTTAGGAGAAACTCTGTATGAGTATTAGGGGATATTTAAAAATTTTGTGGTAGTTACCCACATCAAGGAATATAAAATAATAACTTAATTTTTTATTTTTCGACGGCCTTCTTTAAAGTTATAGAAGCTTAATGAATGCCTCGTATAGAGGATTTATGATAGAAACTTCACCAACAGAGGCCAAGTTCCTAATTATCAATATTTCATGTAACTCATAATAGTTTGGTATAGGAGGTCTCCATAAGGAAAGAAATTTTAATCCATCACCCTTATTAGAATATAAACTTGAAGAGAAAATTAGTTTAGTGATTCAAATAGATCTAAAATAAACAATAAGAACAAGTATCAAATAAGTTATGTGATTTATGGTCATCACCTAACCATTTCACTAAATAATTTTATGAAATATGGGGAATAGAAATTTTTTCAACTTCCTTTCATCCATGTAAATTAAAAAAATATCAAGGATAATGAGAGTCTAACCAATACAATTATGGATTTGTCAATTTATAAGATTATTTAGACCCCCTATCAAAATCACTACCCAAAACCATCCCCCATTTTAGTAGGAAAAAACACACCAATACCCATAAAGCATTAAAAATCATACAAGAAACCCTATAACCAACCTATTTATCAATGTACACCCCATTTCTAGTAAAATAGAACCTATTACTATAAAGTTTCTAGTGCACCTCCCCCAATGTAGTGACAAAAAGTAGGATCTAAATTTTTGAAGCTTATGAGGGAAGCAAGATAGTGTTTTAAATCCAAATCAGATGTCTTGTTGATATTATATTATAAAAACAAGTCATGCTTTCAAATAAAGTATTTCATAAACCAAATGAGAATATGATAATGATAATAATAAGAATTGTTAGAGAGATTCAACCACCAGCCACATCATAACCTAAACCAAACCAGTCAAGTAGTGAAAAAACTAAATCCATAAAATCTGGAACGATTAAAAAAACATACCCAAAAAGAAGAAAATAAATAGGAATAAGAAAAGAATACACTAAGGAAAAAGATACAATAGACACCCCTCTAATGGTAGTAAATGGGTATGAATGGACTTCTGCCACTATTCCCATTAAGGATGATCAAATCAATGAATTTTTAAGAAATAATACTTCAAAAATAAATTTTTAAATCTTTCTGGAAAGTAGATATCAATATCCCCCTTATTGAAGAAATAAATAAAATCCCAAAGTTAAATACATTACTAAAAAACTCACCAAGAAATGAGGGTTCAAGGGAATGAGATGATAAATTTTGGAAGAGGTGAATTAGACTTGGTCAAACCATAGTTACCAACAAAATGTCAGGATCAAGGGAAATTTTCTATTCCCTTATCCATTGGATATTTAACTTCATTTAATGATTTTTCATCTCTAGGTTATTCTATTAATGTATTTCCTCACACAATGTATACTTATTTTTAAATGGGATATTTGATTCCAACAAGAGTGTGGTGTACATCATAAATATATCCACCGTTTTACTAGTAGGATTATTGGAAGATTTGTTGGTGGGAGGTTAAGGTCCTATATTTCAATCTGACTTATAAGTCCTCAACATGGAAGAGGACTGGGAACCATTCCTCTCACCTACTATTTTGGGGATAAATTTCTTAAATATATTCAAAATAATAATCAATGTACAATAATGAACACTCACCATAGAGTTTGGATACAACACTATCCACTTAAATATTTTTTACCCTATGAGGCACCCATCAGATGACCATTCACTTATTACACTATCACACCTTGAATAGGTTGAACCATTTGAATATTAAAGTATGTTAAATTGATTTTTTACCCTTATTAAGTCAATAGATTATTTAATATTCCATGGAAAATAGGGTTGTCTATAATTATGTAAAAATTGTATTGATGGAAGAGGTAACATTTGAATTTTCTATTGAATATGAATGTTTATTTCACAAATAATAAGTTGATATGTTTCCTTGTGTGTAATAAGTACACAATTTTAGAGTGGGGAACTTAAATTTAATTTTACCTCATAAAGTATCACTAAAAATATAATAGAAACTACTTCTTACTAATTTTAAAGATGTGCACCTTATGGAAGGAGAAAAATTATCAATGATAATTCTTAACGATCCATCAAAAAACAAGAAAAATTATTGATAGTAATTTTGAGAATGAATGTACATGAAATAGGATAGATCATAGTTGATATTTCTATTATAAATAAAAAATATTCTCACAAAGAATTATTCTTGGGGTAGATTCCAAATATATTAGGAAAATCCCAAGGAATCCAAATCCGACCTTGATAGAGGTAGTGAAGATGGATATACAGATGATTTTCAAAACATGGGTCATCTATCCCATTTTTATATTAATAATGGGCCAGTCCCATACATGTAGTTCCTAATAAAATTGGATTACAATTGTGAGGAATAAAAATAATTAATTAATCCCTGTGAGAATTCATAATAGCTGGAAAGTACATATAGACTATAGGAACATAAATCAATTCACTCTAAAATATCATTTCCCCATACCCTTCATAAACAAAATATTAAATAGATTGGAAGGGAGAACTCATTATTTCTTCTTGGATGGATTCTGCAGATATTTTTAGAAACCCATTACTCAATAGGTCAAAGAGGATAAAACCATTATACATCCCTTTGGAACCATTACTTGTAGGAGGATTTCATTTTGAATTTGTAGTACTTTATGTATAGTTGAAAACTACATGGTATAATTTTTTTTAATTATATTGGGGAATTCTTGGAGGTATTCTAGGATGATTTCGTCATCCTTAAAATATATTTTGACCATTTTTTAAAAAATATATAAAAATTTATAAAAACATATATTGGAAATTACCATGTTTAGAATTTAAAATGTGTCATTACATATGGAGAGAGAAATTTTTATTAGGTGCATCATTTCAAAAATATACATTAAATTGGATAAATCAAAAATTAAAGTGGTAAATTATATTCCTTATTTGAATTGTGTAAAACATGTCAGGTTGTTTTTTGGACATATGGTATTTTATTAAAGGTTTATCAAGTATTTAAATATTATTTATCTCCATACCACTAGATTATTTTTGAAATATGTTAATTATGATTTTAATTATGGGTGTAGGGAATCATTTTATGAGTTGAAGAGGATATTGATAAACCCGAAAATAATGTATCCAAAAAATTTAGAACCACTATTTATACTACTTTATGATGTTTCCATCCAAGTAGTTGGAGTATTCATTTCTCAAATAATTTAGGGAATACCAAAAATCATTACCTATGCGTCAAGAACCATATATTATTTCTAATTCAACTACATGAACATAGAAAAAGAATATATATAAATTTTCATTTATTTGGAAAAATTATGATAACATTTTCTTGTGATAAATATTTTTTTCTAACCATGTAACCATTATATATTTGAAAAAGAATTAAGGTGTCAATACTATGTTTGTGAGATGTATACAACTACTTCATGAGTTAAACATGGAAATAAAAGACAATAATGGAGTTTATAACCGGGTGTTTGATCACTTACGTAAGCATTCAGACACAAATTTAGTAGATGTAATAGCTAATTAACCTGGTTCATACCTCTTAATAGCAGTTTTAATCTACTTTATTGAAGGTGAAGTGTCATGGGTGTGATTATATGGTCAACTATTCGCTAACTTCTTGAGTCTAAACCCACTTAAATACTCATTAAATACAAAAACTAAATTATGAATCTAGATTTTACATTATGGAATATCCATTCTTTCGGAAAAATATTAATGATTAGGTGAAAATAATATGCATGATTGAAAGTAAAATTGAACATATTTTTGAGTTTTTTTCGCATGATAGCTTATGGAGGAAAATTTAGACCTCAAAGGACTACAATAAAAGTTTTAGAATCTGGAATTTATTGGCTCTATTTATTAAAATATTCACATGAATTTTTCAAAATATGTAAAAAAAAATTAGTTTTTTGAAAATATTTCAAAGATACAAGAAATCCCCCTAAAAACACATAGTTTTTATTAAAAATTTAAAGTCTAGGAAATATATTTTAGGGGGAAGTTTTCCATGAAATTTTGAAATTCTTATATCTTACTTATAGTGGATTTCTATTCAATCTTATTGAAATATAAAGACACAAAAACTGATAATCCTAATGCAACTTGGGTGTTTATTATAGATAGTATATTGTTTAGGATAGGAGTGCCCAGATCCATCAGCAAAGTTAAAGGGACTCATATTTTTTAATAGGATAATAATATATTTACTAAGAAAATATAGAGTGTGTCATAAAAAATCAAAATCATATCCTCAAAAAACCAATTTCCAATCTAAATTTTCTAACAAGGTGATTAATGGAATTTTAGAAAAGTCTATAAAACCAAACAGAAAAGGATGGATCCAAAGGTTGGAAGAAAATTTATGATTTTGTAGGATCTCCTATAAAACTGCCATAAGAATGATGCCATATAGGCTGAATTATGGGAAAATATTATAGTATACCTATAAAATTGAAACACAAATCATATTGTACTATAAGAAAGATAATTTTGGACCAAGAAATATAAAGAAAATAAAAGGGAGTATAGTCACAAGGGTTGGAGTAAATTAGAAGATATGTTTTTAAAAATTATATAATTTATAAATAAATAACAAGGGTGAGTCCTGTAAATATGATCTTACGGAAATATTTTCATCCTAAATATATAATGTTTTCATATAAATTAATACTTAAGTTGATTCCAGGTAAACATTTTTCTATATGGGAAGGTCCATGTATGGCTACTCATGTCTATCCATTTGGTTCTATGAGGATTATAAAGGAAGGAGAATAAGAACCATTAAATATTAATGAATACTAGTTAAAGAAATTCTATGAAAAAATGCTACAAGAACCAGTGGAGGAGATCAGACTCATCTAACCTATTTATAACTGCATACCATCAGGTTATACCATTCCATAAAACATAATTGTTACTGAGATTCCACTTAAAATATTCTTACATGTAAAATATGTTCGAATATATTGGGGATATTAAATCATTTATGTGTGGTATATGTATCCTTAATATTTATTAATTTTTAAATTTATAGTTTTCTTTTTCAAATTTTTGTATCTTTTCAAAAAAAATGTGTTTGTTTTTCTGTTTTAGTAAATTTCTGAAACATGTGAGAATAAATGGTACACCCAAGAAAAAAATAAGTCCATTAAAATGTTGAGAAACTAATTTTACCCATTCAATCAACTTAAATGAATCTGGAATATACTTTTTTTCAAATTCTAAGTGAATTAAATTCATGAAAATATTTTAAATTTTTGAATATCATGCCATGAAATATTTTATTATATTTTATAACTTTATTGACAAGCTTCTAAACAAAATTTTATATATTATTTTCAATGCCATTTTTCTAGAGTGAATCAATATATTCTTGAATGACCAAAACATTTTGAGAAATCTAGTCAAAACTTTTGATCATTCGAGGACCTTTTTCTAAAATGATGAGGAATTATTTTTATTTTAAGCTACTTTTTAAATAAATCATATTTTTTATCGTAACATTAAATTTAATCCTTATACCCCTTATAAAGCATGGAATAATTTTTTAGGTAGCCACATTACAATCCAAATATCTTTATCTACCTTAATTTAGAATCTGATGTAGGATTAATGATTAATTCAAGGGTAGGGTAAGGGAGAAAAGGAGATAGAATAATATATTTTCCAATTTCTATTTTAATTTAATGAATAAGGTATTACCACTTTTGTAAAACTATTTTGAATGAAAAATCATGATGATAACAATAGAAAAAAGTTTCTATATATCATCAATATCTAGGTATGTAAGTCGATCAATATTTTAAGAAAATGTTACCTCTCTTTCACTCGGAATATTAAATTCTACACAAAATTAAATATATAAATTAAAGTTGAAATAATTACAAAAAGGATAGAATAGGGAAGAAACTTTTAATTACTGTTGAATATCACTGAGGTGGAACATAAATATAAGTTGGAATTTCAGGTCTATGTGGACCTAAAATCTATTTGAATATTCTGGATTTTGTGTAGCTTATTGAAGAGAATCTGTTTGATAAAGAAGTATTAAATCTGGTGAGGTTTGAAGAAGTCCCTATAGATAATAAAGGGAAACAAAAATACATCTTAACTTGGGAAAAATCATATCCCTTTCCAACCATAGTGGTTTCAAATTCCCTATATACCTTCAATATAATAACAAAAAAAATATTGAATGTTATAAAATTAAATAAGGGGACGAATTATTGATAATGCTGAAATGCTAAAAGTTGCAGGATATTTTTAATGAATTTATAGAGGATGTATTTTATCGATGGAAGAGAAAGAAGAGGGAGGAATCCATTATTAATCTAAACTAAAATACATACATTATATTTAAAAACAAATCCAAACCCCCTATTTGGCCTCAGATATTACTCCATAGAAACCACCAACATTAAACCAAAAAAAATTAATTAATAACTCATTTTATGTACAAATGTATGAATCACTAGGAAGAGGTGAAGAAATTCATAAATTGTAAGGTGAACATTGTATGAACTTGTAATGAGGAACAACCTTTCTTGAAAATCATACTTGAGGTTGACTAAAATATTTCTAGGAAGGTAGGTATAAGTGTGTATGATAGGATAAATAAGTGATAGTGAATTAAATATGATTAATAAAGAAAATGGGATCAATATCCTTAAGGGTGGATGATAATAATGAATACCATGGGGTTAAAAAGTGGAATTTACATTGGATAGTGTTTGAATTTCATTTTGGTGATTTTTTTAGAATTAATTTCTCTATGGTTTACATATAGGGGAATTGAAAATCCAATATTTTAATAAATTTTTTAACAAAGTTATATTTTATATTCAAATATAATTAATTTCATTTATAGCGTGTGTTTCATGCAACGAGTTTTTACAAACTGCAATACACTACAAATATTATTATTAAAACATGGATATTATAACCTTACCATTAAATTTTATGGTATGAATGTGAATAAAAAAAATTTAAAATTAATTATAATTTTTTATATAAATAAATTTTATGAATAAAAAATTACTTAATTTTTAGTAATGTCTGTGTATTCTTCAAAAATTCAATTTTCTCAAAAGAAATAAATTTTATTGATTTTTGTAAAAAATTAATAAAATTAATTTTTTAAAATTTTATAAAATGTATTAGAAAAAATGAATATCGTTTTTGGAATAAATCATTTAAAATTATATTACTGTTAATTTTTTATATTTTTCTGAAAATATTACCTTTTTAATAAATAGTGAAAATACTTATTTTTATTAAAAACTATCTTTTCATTTAAATTGTTTAAAATTTTATATTTAGTTTTAAATTGATTTAAATGTAAAATTAGTAAAATTATGTTATTATTAATCCAATTTTAGGTCATTATAATCAATTTTATTTTCAATTTTGATATAAAAACATCTTATACTTATGAAAACTTTATCTTTGGAAAATTGGTTTTTAATCGCATCTCCCTGTTTAAATTTTTAATTAAATCCTTACACTTATTTGAATTTAATTTGGAAAAGTGGATTAAATATTTGTAATAATAATAATTAATATCATTTAATAATTTTAACTTAATTTTTTCACAATGAATAGTAAAAAACTGTAAAAATTAATTACCGCAGTTAAGTTAAAAATGGGTTTATTTTCTGGGGTTAAACAAAAATATAATGATAATTTTGATAGTAAAACATCTATAAATTCTATTTTATGGAAATATTTCAACCTTATACTATAAAAAAATTTAATCTATTTTCATTTTGAATCTTTTTCCTTGGTAATGAATTTATCATTTTGGATGTTTTTGTAAATTTCCAAGTAGTTTACAAGTGGGTTCATGTCCCCACTTATATAAAGACATGTCCTCTCATACCCTATCCACATTACATGGTCATTTTTTGGTTCTTACAATCCATGAACAAATAAATTCTTAACTTACCTTCCCATTTTTATAGGCTTTATTTTTATTATGAATCCCTCCAAAGAAGGCTTTTGGTGTTAACCTAAGGAGGTTGTGTGTAGAATAGGTATTGTTATTAACTGAGCATTCCTAATTTATTTATTATTCCACCTCATTAAATTATTATTAAAATTTTATGATATAATAATATCAGTATCTCCCATATACTGAGATGTTATTATGTTAGTTTCATAACATACATCCATCTCCTTTTCCATCAAATGGGAAATGAAACTGTCAATTGTGTGTATGGCAGACTACCTTCTCGTGAACCGATGTAATTCATTTTCCATAACCGACTCCCATGGATGGATTTAATTATGGATTTTACATATGTATATTATATATATGAAATAATTATACTTATATATTTACAATTTAACATCATTATTCTTACATTCCAATCTTTTAAAGAATAATAATGTCACATGTGCATAAGTGTGGGCTACCGCCTATACAAAGCAATGTGATGCATTTTTTATTTTATTTTTACATGGAATATCGTAAGGATATATTTAATAATATTATATGATATATATGATATAAAAATAATTATATAATGTTTAATTAGTATTTACCTTTCCTTTATTCTATCTGTAGAGAAAATGGAAACAACATTCATGCGTACATAGGGCCTACCATCTCCATGAATCATGTGATTCATTTTTATATATATAAATTTTATTAACAATTATAAATAATTATATAACTAATATATATGATATTTATATCAGGTTCAACATTGTGGATATGTTTTAACCATTATGTAAGTAAAGGGACCAAAACTACCAAACCATAACATATGTGAAAAATGAAGTAGTTATTACCCAAAATTTGAATTTAACAAATAATTATTAATAAGAGGGATATGATAAGTTATAATTAAATAATATATGGTATGATAAATATGAGTATGGTTTTATGATATATGTATAATAAACCAATATTTATTACAAAGGAGGTTCAAACGTGTACAAACAATGTTGATACTTAAGGTCATGGATTTCGAGTCTCTCTTTTATTTCTTGGATATATATGCAATATTCACCCCTAATTTCATTTTTGTTATGTATATATTACCACGTTGAAAATTTATATCATGAATATACTTAATTTAATGATATTTAAATTTTAATTTCATTTTATTCTTTAATTGGGCTTACAATTCAAAATTTCCAAAATTTATAAGGCTTTTATGTTACAATCTCATTATTTATTAGGATTGTTGATCATTATGCATATGATGATGAAAGTTTATGATCTATCTCTCAATAATCTCATGAATTATATTATAATCCAAGGTTTTCTAAAAAAACATGTTCTCATTACATTTTCTATGTAAAGAGCCATAAATTTCAAGGAAAATGTTTTCTTAAATTCGTTGGGATTTTACGAGTATGTAGTTTCTAACGGAACCTGATTCCGAGCCTCGGTGTGCCTGGAATCATTTTCCAAAGTTTATCTCGGGTATGTTCAATGAACGAACGTGCGGGTTTTTCTAACTTTTGAACCGGTGCGCGGAATCAAAATCTGGGGGCACTGATGAAACCACAGCGTCAGTATTTTCTTAAGAAGATCTTTTCTAGAGTTGTGTTTTCTCGGGAAGAGATGTTTAAAAAATGTGGTTTAAGTGATAAGTGAATAAAGTTGTGTCGCAACTTTTATTTCTATGTGGTTTAACTTCCATGTGAGGGAATATACAAACTCCTCTTTTTAGGATATTAGTGAGGTGGGTCCCACACGAGCCCCTCCCCTTCAATTTCCTCTAACCCTCATAATGTTGGAAACCCCCCTTTTTAATTTATGACCTTCCCTATTCTCTTATTAATTGAATGCCAACACATCTTTATTAAATTAATTGAAACTCTTTAAATAATTGAATTAGATGTTTTGAATTTTGGAAATGTTGGCATAAGTGAATAAAATAAGGCAAAGCCTTATTTTATTTGAGTTTTGGTTTTAGCTGTGCGAAGAAAAGAGGAGAGATCTTGTGTGTTTTTCCTGAAGAACTTCATCTTCTTCACGAAGAACGCCAAGACGTCAATGAAGAACGCCGTCACCGCAAGGAGATATCGACGTGTCGTCCCTTCTCCTCTCTGCAGCAGGTGTGTGACTTCTTTCCCGAAGAACGACAACGTGCCATCATTCGATCTTCTTCCCGTGTCAAAGGAAGGGAGATTCCACTCCTCCTCGGATGTTCTCCATCAACATATACGGAGCTTCACCTCACGATGTTGTTTCCCATGACGATCTTCGTACGACATCTTCTCGAGGTATGGGATTTTTTTACATTCGTGATTGTTTTGGCGTTCATCATTAAATATTAGCCTCTTGTTATCTAATTAACGGAAGGAGGATGAACCGCACAAACATGGCTGACCCTCCTCCCCATTGTTGTTGTATTTCGTTGTGGATTGTAACGGAGGTGATGCGGTGAAATTGCACCATGCGAGAACAAGGAAAACAACGACGATAGAGTGTGGCACCGTCACGCCGCACAGTTGAGGCTGAAAGAGGATGTGGCCAGAGTCAGGCCGCGGCGGAGGGTCGCGGCGTCATCACGCCGTGCCGGAGCATCATGGAGGGCCGCGACGGAGGGGCGCGGCACCGTCGCGTGGCGCCGGTTGGACAGGGGCCCCATCCTAAGGCTATGGCAGTGTAGAGGAGGGCGGCCAGATCCACCAGTCACCGGCGCTCCAGGATGGCGGGACACACGGGGGTCATGTAGCGGCACACCGACAGGCCAACACGGCTGGCCATTCGGAAGTCCGGGGGTTGTAACCCCTAGTGGCAGACAGGGGCGGGCCCCCCTCCACGTGGGGGCCACCATTTCAAAACGTGGTGGGCAGCGTGCCATCTCTTCCGCGTCCAGCTCATCCGTGAGCTGTGCTGCCGCCCACGCTAGGTCGGAACGCTCGCACCGGGCCGGACCGCCCACGCCGGGCCGGACCGCCCGAGCTGGGTCGGACTGCCTGCACCGGGCAAGACCGCCCGCACCGGGCTAGGCCGTGCTGGCTAGGCCGGACTCGGACCCGGGTTGGGTCGACCCAGTTCGGCCGACCCAGGGGGTATTGGGCCGGGTCGGAGCGGGCCCAAACCCCATGTTTCCGGAAAAATCTATTCAAACGCTCATAACATGGGCTACAGACTTCCGATCAACACACCGTCAGTTGCATAGAGATCCATTGATCATGGAGGTCGTCTCAGTATATTACACTCAAGGTTTTATAGAACTTTGGGTATCAAGGGGTGGTTTCAAACACGAAACCATCCGGGCCCTAGGAGTGGAAACGTTTATAACTTGAGCTCTGAATGTACGAATGAAATACCGTCAAATTTTTTGGATTCCTATTATTAAGATGGTTCTTTTGGCTTACTCTGATCGAGGTTTGGACGCAAATGGAGTATTTTCGGGTTGGTTTTGGCTCAAAACCCAACTGGGCCCCTAGAACAAAAAACCAATAACTCTCAGACTGGACCTCCGATTTACGCACAATCTATCGCGTTGAGTTCCTTTCAAAGAGGATGAACTTTGTGATACATCAACTTTGGACTTCATGAAATTGGATGTATTGACCCCCTTTGCTCGTGGAGCAGACCCTCCTGGAATCGAGTGTGCTGTGTGCGGGAACCCAAGAGTTGGCTGCGACTCCGATGACGATGAAGACTGTATTGGGATCCTCCGTGGGTTCAGCTGCGACGACGACCGTACAGGAATCCTCCATTGGTTCGATGAATATTACTGTTGTGCTTGTATCCTATGTGGGTCCGTCAGTACTCCACTACTATTCTTGTATCCTATGTGGGTTGGACAGTATTTGACTCTGTTCTTGTATCCTATGTGGGTTCGGCATAGTAGCTGGCCTTGTATCCTTTGTGGGTCTGACAGCTTAGCTGGTCTTGTATCCTATGTGGGTCCGACAACTTAGATGAGTTAGTGGATACATTTGATCATCTCTAACACCTTACGAGAAGTATACCTATGTGAGCTGAGTCTTGACTTTTAGTAATTACCTTCGATATAACTGACTTGCTTTCCTGTGTGGATTGGGTTGTGCTTTCCTGTGTGGATTGGGTTGTACTATCCTGTGTGGACTAGATTGAACTTGGGCTTGGATGTTGGAGTTGAACTGGAATTGATGACTTAGGTATATGAATGGGAATATACCTATGTAGAGTTGGTTGTTACTTCGTGATTATAACATTCCTTTGTGTTTTATCCATCATGGATGCAGGGAGACCTTAGAGGGTCTCGGGATCCCAATTGAGTAGCGTATACTCACCCATGCACGGGCTATGCCCGCCCTACGTTGTGTTGGATGCAGACGATGGACAGCGCTGATCGAGGTAGGAGCTCATGGAGCTGGACGATACCTCGAGGTGGATCACTAGACGAGACGTACACAGAGCGGATAGATGGAGCCGAGGAGCGGAGGAGACTATATGTACTCAACCTTCAGGTGGGATTTTCAGAGGATGGCTTGGTGTTGCTGCTTTACTTTTCTGTCGTTGTACTCTCTTTTCATTTGTACTTTACTTTTAGTTGGTTTTGTATTCTGGCCCATTTACTTTCCATCAATTACTTTGATACTCAGTTTACATAGTGTTTACTCAGCTTGCGTACTCTGTGGTGTTTGTTCACTTTATAAAGGCAATGCCTTCCCTTTTATCGGTATTTATGCCTTTGGTGATAGTCGACATCCCCAGGCCTTTGGAAGGTGGGCTTGGGGTAGTCACAGCATGGGCCTCGAGGACGGGTCATGACAAACTGGTATCAGAGGAGTTTAGTTCTAACACAGAAATCATGACTTTGATCATTCTTCTATGTGAAGCAAAAATGTTAAGGGTATTGAGTGTGGTTATCAGTTCAGGGAGTCCAGTGTTGGTGCGGTGGCTGACATATCCATACACTAGGACCCTGACTTCTGATATCTGACTCAATACATGAAAACCTTGATTGCATGTGTGTTTCAAATTTTTCTTTGTGAATACATTGTGTCATCTCACTAGGTATACTGTATTAACCGTGGCGCACCTGTCTTTTTTCAGGATGTCCCCACGAGGGCAGCCAGCTAGGGTTCCGAGCTTTGTGCGATACGACAGCCCACTGAGCAACGAGGCCTCGGTGCAGGGCCCTGTTATAGCGGAGGGACCGGTGGTACCTCTACCCATCGAGCCACCGATGCTACCAGCCCCAGCCGCTGAGAGTGCACGTTGCCTTAGTGTAGTGTACGAGTTTCAGCGTCAGAGACCGCGCAGGTTCTGTGGGGACACGGACCCTCAGGCAGTCGAGGATTGGATGGAGGATGTTGTACAAGTTTTTAGGTTAGTGGGGACACCAGCTGACCTCATCGTGATCCTTGCAACGAGTCTCCTGCATGCAGCAGTAGGTAGATGGTGGATCCTGATGCTCCAGGTGCACGAAGAGGCATCTCTCCTTTGTTCAGACTTTGAGAGCCTCTTTTTCTTAGAGTTATTTCCAGCCACCCTTCATGCAGTACACATTCAGGAGTTACTGCAGCTACGGTAGGGCAGCATGATGGTAGCGCAGTACTCTGCGAGATTTACCGATCTCTTGAGCTATTCCACAGACATGGTACGAGACCGATTCTTCTGGGCTCGGACCTTCGACCATGGACTGAGGCATGAGATCAAGGCATCGATGATCTCCCACAGTATTCTGACACATGTATGAGTACTGGAGTGATCCCTTCTTATATAGAGCTTTCTTACTGAGCCTACACCAGCAACGAGACCTACCGTAGGGAGGTATGTAGCGGAGTCTTCTGTAGCTGGCAGTTGACGGATGTCACAGGGGTCCAAGTAGACCAGACCATCAGGCGGATGACCTCAGGATACTAACTCAGAGGTGCAGGGAACATGAAGTAGATCTAACCTTACGAGGATCAGAAAATGCTATACATGTGGAGGTTAGGGCCACATGGCTCCTGACTACCCAAACTACCATGTAGAGGAGCAACAGACGGTTGAGGGACCACCCAGGAAGAGGCAGAGGTTCGACAATGGTGGTCCGCAGGGAGAAGGAGGAAGAGGCATAGGATTAGCAGACAGTTGAGGGACCATCTAGGCAGAGGCAGAGGTTCGACCATGGAGGTTCACAGGGAGCAGGTGGACGAGGCAGATGAGCTGGTTGAGCAGCATGTGGTGGGAAACGCTTTGAGGCTCTACCACCACCACCACCAGGAGGTCCACCCCGACCACAGAGAGCTGGCAGGCAGAGGTAGGCTCAGCTTCAGGCAGCGAAGGCCTACGACCGTGGCATACTTGAGATGATTCGAGGTACTATATGTGTCTACTCTACCCTTGATGCAGTTTTTATAGACATAGTAGCAAGTTATTCTTTCATTTCCATTACCCTTGTTCAGAGCTCGGAGATTCCGACGGAGCCGTTGGCTCGATCCTTATGGCTAAGGATTCCTACCCGAGTAGACTCGATGATTATGCATTGGTTCCATCAGTGTGCGCTTACTCTGTGAGGTGAGAGCTTCGACTGGGATCTTCTTGTAGCAGCTTTGAGGCATTAAGACGTCATTTTGGGCCTAGATTGGTTATCTACAGTCCATTCTCAGATCGACTGCATTAGGTGCAAGGTGCAGTGTGTTCGCACCGATGGGAGAAGGTTCACCTTCACCAGTGAGAAGGGAGCCTTTGCAGTGTAGGATGGACTCACACAGAGGAGAGTACATCCGATCACTAATTAGTTGGCTAGCCTCATCCTTGGAGCAGTTGACGTGTGGAGTCCGAGTTTTCCTGTATTGGTGGATCAGTATGCTGTCGTTTTTCCTGATGACATTCCGGGACTACCTTTTCGTAGAGAGGTAGACTTATATATTGACCTGTACCCCGGGATAGCCCAGATATCTACTCCAGCATATCGGATGGCTCCCACTGAGCTTTGAGAGCTACGGGTATAGCTGGAGGACTTATAGGGCAAGGGATTCATTCGACCGAGTGTTTCGCCCTAGACTTCCACAGTTTTGTTAACCAAGAAGGCGGATGGGAGATTGAGACTATGTGTCGATTACCGTCACCTAAACCAGGTGACTGTGAAGAAAAAGTATCCACTTCCAAGGATTGATGACCTCTTCGATCAGCTCAAGGGAGCACGTTGGTTCTAGAATATAGACCTCAGTTCAGGCTATCATCAGCTCAGAGTTCGAGATGAGGATGTGTAGAAGACGGCCTTCAGATGTTGATATGGACACTATGAGTTCTTGGTTATGCCTTTTGGTATAACCAACTCTCCAGCAGTGTTCATGAGTATCATGAACATGATCTTCCAGCCTTACCTTATTCAATTTATCGTAGTCTTCATCGATGACATATTGATATACTCGAATACTGAGGAGGAGCATGCCTACCACTTGCGGGTTGTACTGGACAAACTCCGAGAGCACCAGCTTTTTGGTAAGCTCTCGAAGTGTCAGTTTTGGATATCTGAGTCCACTTCTTGGGACATTTCATCTATAAGGCGGGAGTTGCGGCGGATCCGGCGATGATCGAGGCAGTGCTAGCTTGGGAGCCACCCAGGAGCGTGACGGTGGTGCAAAGTTTCCTAGGTTTGGCTGGGTATTGTCAGATATTTGTACCAGAATTCTCCAGAGTTGTAGCACCACTTACTGTTTTGATGAAGAAGGGGAGACTCTTCGTGTGGTCAGACAGATGTTAGCAGAGCTTCCAGGAGCTGAGACAGAGATTGACCAGTGCACCCATCATGAGGATACCATAGGAGGGAGTAGGGTACGTAGTCTACTGCGATGCATCAGGGACCGGACTCGGGTGTGTCTTGATGCAGGAGCGGGCAGTGATCGCCTATGGATCATGACAATTGAGGAAGCACGAGTAGAACTACGATACCCATTACTTGGAGTTAGCAGCAGTGGTCTTCTCCTTAAAGACGTGGTGGAACTATCTGATGGGCGAGCACTTTATAGTCTACTCTGACCACCATAGTCTTAGGTACATATTTACGCAGAAGGACCTGAACCTGAGATAGCTTGGATGGAACGAGTTCCTATAAGGCTATGACTTTGAGATAGTTTATACTCCTGGAAAGGGGAACGTAGTAGCTGATTCTCTCAGCTGGAGGACAGGCATTCAACTACTTAGAGAGGCGACAGAGCAGCTAACCACTTTGCAGATATCCTTCGTGGATAGAGGTGGAGCAGCCTTTCTTCAGTCACTCATAGTCACTCCTCCACTTCTTCAGCGAGTTAGAGAGGTACAGTGTGGGGACATTGACTATGAGACGCGGCGTGCACAGATATCCTCGGGACAGGCACCTGATGGATTCTCTATAGGAGGAGAGCACGTCTTCATTTTCAGAGGACGTACCATGGTGCCAGCTACTTTTTAGGAGGAGGTGATGAGATATTTTCACACTTCCCTATTAGTGGTACATCCAGGAGTGGTGATGATGTACCAGGATCCCAGACGATAGCACTGGTGTCCGTGTATGAAGAAGGTTGTTGTACAGTTCATTTCTTGATGCCTCACCTACCAACAGGTGAAGGCAGAGCACCAGGTACCAACAGGATTGGTACAGCCTTTGGAGGTCTCAAAGTGGAAGTGGGATGGAATATCTATGGAATTAGTGACTGGACTTCCACGTACTTCCAGAGGACATGACTCCATTTGGGTGATCGTCGACCGACTCACCAAGTCGGCCGACTTCTTACCCATCAGAGAGAAGGGATTAGTGGAGAGCTTGGGGCGTATCTACGTTCAGAAGATCATAAGACATCATGGTGTGCCATCATCTATTGTCTCAGATCTAGATTCCCATTTTACTTCCCAGCTTTGGAAGGGGTTTCAGGAGGCTTTTGGGATGCAGCTATGTCTTAGCACTGCCTTTCACCCTTAGACGGATAGTCAGACGGAGAGGACCATTCAAAGTTTTCAAGACATGCTTTGTGCATGTGTCCTCAACTTTGGTCACAGTTGGGAGGATCACATACCATTGGTGGAGTTTGCGTACAACAACATCTACTACTCCACCATCAGGATGGAACCATACGAGGTATTGTACGACCGACCTTGCAGATCACGTCTATGCTGGACAGACCCGGGGGAGTCAGCACTTGTGGGACCAGAGATGGTCCAGGCCATGACAAAGAAGGTCCAGGTCATCCAGGAGCGGATGAGGATAGCCCATAGCCGACATAAGTCTTACACTGACAGGAGGTCGAGACCACTAGAGTTTGAGGATGGCGACCACGTTTTCTTATGGGTCTCACCTCGACATGGATTATGGAGATTTTTTCGGGGCGGCGAGTTATATCCACGCTTCATTAGACCATTCCATGTTCTCAGTAGGATAGGAGAGGTAGCTTATCACCTGGCTCTACCACCTCAGTTGCACCGGTTTCCTAACGTATTACACGTATCTTAGTTGAGGAGATGCATGCACGACCCGACACATATCATCAACCATAGGGAGATAGACATTGATGATGGGGCGACTTTTGTAGAGGTCCCGGTGGAGATCGAGGATCGACAGGAGCGGGTCCAACATGGGCTGTCGATTCCTCTAGTGCGCATCAGGTGGCAGCATGGGAAACTTCAGGAGAGCACTTGGCAGTGGGAGGCTCAGATGGGTGCTCAGTACCCTCACTTGTTCCCCTAATTTTTGATGTATCTTTACGGGGATGTAAAGCCCTAAGGTGGGAGTAATGTAAATACCCGTAAATTTCAAGGAAAATGTTTTCTTAAATTCTTTGGGATTTTACGGGTACACAGTTTCTGACGACACCTGATTCTAAAGCCTGGTATTCCCGGAATCATTTTCTGAAGTTTAGCTCAGGTACGTTCAGTGAACGAACAAGCGGGTTTTTCTAACTTTTGAATCGTTGCTCGGAATCAAAATCTGAGGGCACCGATGAAACCACAGAGCCAGTATTTGCTTAAGAAGACCATTTCTAGAGTTGTGTTTTCTTGGGAAAATATGTTTAAGAAAATGTGGTTTAAGTGATAAGTGAATAAAGTTGTGTCACAACTTTATTTTTCTATGTGGTTTAACATCCATGTGAGGGAATATCTTAACTCCTCTTGTTAAGATATTAGTGATGTGGGGCCCACACGAGCCCCACCCCTTCAATTTCCTCTAACCCTCATAATGCTGGTAACCCCACTTTTTAATTTATGACCTTCCATCTTCTCTTATTAATTGAATGCCAATACATGTTTATTCAATTAATTGAAACTCATTAATTAATTGAATTAGATGTTTTTAATTTTTAAAATGTTGGCATAAGTGAATAAAATAAGGTAAATCCTTATTTTATTTGAGTTTGGGTTTTAGCTGTGCGAAGAAAAGAGGAGATCTCTTGTGTGTTTTTCCTGAAGAACTTCATCTTCTTCGCGAAGAACGCCAAGACTTCGACATAGAACTCTGTCACCGCAAGGAGTGATTGACGTGTCGTCCCTTCTCCTCTACGCAGCTGGTGTGTGACGACTTACCCAAAGAACGATGATGCGCCATCATTCGATCTTCTTCCCGCATCAAAGGAAGGGAGACACAGCTCCTCCTCAGACGTTCTCCGTCAATATATACGGAGCTTCACCTCGCGATGCCATTTCCCGCGATGATCTTCGTTCGAAAACTTCTTCGAGGTAGGGTATTGTTTTACGTTCGCGCTTATTTTGGCATTAATCATTAAATATTAACCACTTTTTATCGAATTAATGGGAGGAGTCCGAACCACACAGACACGGCCGACCCTCCTCTCCATTGTTGTTGTATTTGGTTTTGGATTGGAACAGAGGCGACACTGTGCCATCAAACCGTGCGGGAATGAGGAAAACCACGACGAAAGAGTGTGACGCTGTCACGCAGCGCCGTTGAGGCTGAAAGAGTCCGTGACTGGAGTCGGGCCGCGGTGGAGGGGTGCGGCGTCATCGCGCCGCGCCGGAGCATCATGGAGGGCCGTGACCGGGGCGGGCCGTGGTGGAGGGGCATGGCGTCGTTGCGCCGCACCGGTCGGACAAGGGCTGTGACCTAAGGCCACGATGGTGCAGAGGAGGGTGTCTGAATCTTCCGGCCACTGGCACTCCAGGAAGGCGGGACCTGTGGGGGTCCCGTGGCGGCACACCGGCTGGCCAGCACGGTCGGCCGTTCGGATGTCCGGGGGTTGTAACCCCCGGCGGAAGACAGGGGCGGACCCCCCTCCACGTGGGAGACGCCATTTCAAAACGAGGGGGGAAGCATGCCCCTACTTCAACATCCAGCTCGGCCTCGACCTGAGCCGAAGCCCGCGCTGGGTCGGACCGGACCGCCCGCGCCGGGCCGGACCGCCCGCGCCGGGCCGGACCACCCGCGCCGGGCCGGACCGCCCGCGTCGGGTCGTGCCGCCCGCGCTGGGCCGGGCCGCCGCGCTGGGCTGGGCCACGCTAGCCGGGCCGGGCCATGACCTAACAGGCCGGACCCGGACCCGGTTCGGGTTGACCCAGTTCGGCCGACCCAGGGGGGTATTGGGCCGGGTCGGACCAAGCTCAAACCCCCTATTTTTGGACAGATCTGTTCAAACGCCCATAACTTGGGCTACAGACCTCCGATCGATGCACCGTCAGTTGCGTGGTGATCCTTGGATAGAGATAGTTGTTTCTATATATTACACTCAGGGATTCTGAGAACATTTTGTATAGTCATGTTGGTTCGAACACGAAACCAATCGGGCCCTCGGAGAGGAAACGCTTATAACCTGAGCTCCAGACGTTCGAATGACGTGTCGTCGACTTTGTTGGATTTCACTTAGTGAGTCGGTTATTTTGGATTAATCTTCTTGAGTTTTGGACACATCTAGAGTACGGTCGGGTTGGTTTTGGCTTAAAAACCAACCGGGCCCCTGGAACTAAAAGGCCAATAACTCTCAGACCAGGCGTTCGATTGATGCGACGTCTGTCGCGTTGAGTTCCTTTTGATGAGGAGTAACTTTGTGAAACACAAACTCTGGACTTCGTGACAGTTGATGTATTGACCCCCTTGGCTCATGGAGCAGACCTCCTGAAATCAAGCGTGTTGTGTGCGGAAATTCTAGAGTTGGCTGCGACTGCGACGACGATGACGACTGTACTGGGATCCTCAGTGGGTTCGGCAGCGACGACGACCATACTAGAATCCGTTGTGGGTTCGACTGCGATGACTACTATTCTTATATCCTATGTGGGTCCGGTAGTACTTTACTACTTTTCTTGTATCCTATGCGGGTCCGGTAGTATTTGACTCTGTACTTGTATCCTATGTGGGTCCAGCAAAGTAGCTGGTCTTGTATCCTTTGTGGGTCTGACAGCTTAGCTGGTCTTGTATCCTATGTGGGCCTGATAGCTTAGATTAATCAGTGGCTACATCTGATCATCTCTATCGCCTTACAGGAATTATACCTATGTGAGATGAGTCTTGACTTTCATTCATTACCTTCGATATGATTGACTTGCTTTCCTGTGTGGATTGGGTTGTGCGTTCCTGTGTGGATTGGGTTGTACTATCCTATGTGTACTAGACCGAACTTGGGCTCGGATGTTGGAGTTGAACTGGAATTGATGACTTAGGTATATGTATGGGCATATACCTATGTATAGTTGGTTGTTACTTTGTGATTGTAACATTCCTTTTTGTTTTATCCTTCATGTATTCTTGGAGTCCTTCGGGGGTCTTGGGGTCCCTACTGAGTAGCATATACTCACCCCTACACGGGCTATTCACGCACTACGTTGTGTTGGATACAGATGACAGACAACGCTTATCGAGGTAGGATCTCGTGGAGCTGGACGTTACCTGGAGGTGGATCATTGGACGGGATGTACACGGAGCGGACGGCTGGAGCCGAGGAGCGGAGGAGACTATCTGTACTCGCCCTTCAGGTGGGATTTCCAGAGGAAGGCTCGATGTAGCTGCTTTACTTTTCTATCTATGTACTCTATTTTCAGTTGTACTTTACTTTCAGTTGGGTTGGTATTCTATTCCCTTTACTTTCCATCACATACTTTTGTACTCAGTTTACTTAGTGTTTACTCAGCTTGCATACTTTGTGGTGTTTGTTTACTTTATAAACGTAATGTCTTCCCTTTTATCAGGATTTACACCTTTGGTGCTAGTCGCCAGCCCCTGGCCTATGGAAGGCGGGCTTGGGGTAGTCACGGCCCGGGCCTTGAGGATGGGTCCTGACATTCTAGTCTTTATATACTCAATAGTTCGAAAAATTAAAGAAAATTAACTTTATTTATCTCTTCGGTTGAATGTATTTTCTCTTCCATATCCATGTTTTCTAAACCTTTTTTCAATAACCTTTTCCATGATTATTTAAATTAATTTTTCCCCAAAATTAGATTTTTTAAAAATTATCTAAAATGAATATTCCTATCATTTTCCCAAAAATGTACATTTTTTCAATTCTTTAAAAAATGTAAAAGGATTATTTATTTTAACATGCATTACATGAATGGTATTTCCTACCAAAATAATAAATCCATGATTTCATGATCACTATACAAGTTTCTAAGATTATTTTCGAAGGAAAAAATTTATTTTAGATTTGGGATGTTTTTTATATTTTTTAAAAACATATTTTAATGTAAAAATGTATTGTTCTCATGAAATGTTTCAAGTGATCTTTCAATATCACTTTCATTCTTAGAAGACATTCTTTTATGTCACTTATGCATTATTCAAAATATGATCCAATGATACCATCCTTATTATTTCCATAGATGGTTATGTTTATTATGAAAAGATTTTTATGAAACCCATTCCTTTTCCATATGTTGTGCTATAGTAAAATGTTTATGAAACCCATTTCCTTTCATGGGATATAATATGATGAATGTTTTATGATTTTGTGGCACACATATGTATGATTTTTATTATGTGATGGGTGGTACCTATATCTACCTCCAATTTATTGGGTAAATATAGATAAATCATGATTTAAATATGTTATGTTTGAACTTGAATTCATGTTCACAATGTTAAATGTGAACTTGGTTATATGTCCATATGGTTATGTGTGGACCTAGTTTCTTATTTATAAGGTTATGTGTAGACCCAGTTTCATGTATATAAGGTTATGTGTGGACCTAGTTTTATATCCATAAGGTTATGTGTGGACCTCATTTCATGTCCATAATGTTATTCATGAACATAGTTTTGTGTACCTAAGTTTATGTGAGGTCCTGATTTCATGTCCTTAACTTAATGAGTGAACCTGTATCTATTTATACATGTTCAGAATGTTATAATATTATGTTTTTTTCCACATTAATATGTGTATTTTATGCTCTCATGGATTATATTTATTGATTTCATTTATGATTCATGTATTATGAACAACCAAGAATTATGGAATGATTCAGGGTTATGATCTAATTTATACAGGGTATAGTTTGAAAATGTTAAGATCATGTTCTCATACACTTGTGCTCATGTCACTACTGAAAAAATTACCATTTCTCAATGGTTTTTTTAGAAATAGTGGCTGTTTAAACCACCACTATATGATCCTATGACAGTTTCAAAAAACCATCGCTGTAGTGTGTTTCAACATACAATACAATGTGGTTTCCTCGATTTAGGGGGAGTTTATTGTAACCATCATAGTGGGTGAATTTTTCAGAGGTTAGTATGGTTTTAGCTGTGGTTTTCCCCAGCGAAACTGATATTTTTTTATCAATGGTTATAACTGCCACTAAAAAAGTATCAGTTTCACCAGGAAAAACCACTGCTAAAACCAAGTTAACCATCATGAAATAATAATGAAATATGAAAACTATGTAGCATTGGTTAAAACTACCACTAAATTATTTTCCGTAGTATCAGTTTTAACCACCGTGGATAGCAAAATACAATAATTGTAGTGGAGGTTAAATCTACAAAAAAATATATTATATTTATTTTACGGTGGTTAAAACCATCGCTAAATACAAATTTACAACCAAAAAGCTAATACTATAGGCCCATTACCAATTCCCTGGAAAAAAATCATTCCAATTGAAATAACATATAACACACCATAACCACAACACATCGTTACCACCCCAAATAACAACCAACCCACATCACCACCACTAGACATCATAACCACTACACATCACAACAACCATGCATAATTTAGATTCAATAAGGGTTTTTATCATAATTACTAAATTATTATGAATGTTATTCCAACATAAATACAATATTTTATGGGAAACCAATTTAATAGTTCGATATATATACATAGTCATTTTCGTATGTGGTGAGGTTATACAAACATACATAGAAAGTTTTATAAAAACCAAAACAACACAATATCTCAAAATAAGTCATAATTGGAAAACCATGTAAGTGTGTCCATATAAGAATAAATAACAAGAATAAGTAAAAACCTTGTGATTTATCCCTTCCACTTAAAATTATATTAATCTTGTTCATTATCTTTATTAAGATGATATGTACCATTTAACCAAATAAATACAAAAGCATGATATTTACAAATTTACATATAAAGAAGGGGATATGAAGGACACCCAACATTTACTGAATATTCAAGGAGAAATGAACAAGAAGTATTGAAAAACCACCACTGATCTCAAGTGAATCACTATTGAATCCAATGAATAATAAGACTCCCTCAAAAAACTCTCAAAAAAGAGAAGAATTACCACCATAATGAACTGTTGAATATAATAAAAAGATAATGAAGGAGTAATGAGGAAATATAGGGCTATCATGAATCAAATAACTTCAATCGAAATGATCCAATATGATCAAAGTGGTTTGGAACACCAATGGAGGTGACTGGGGAAGGGGAGGTTGAGTAAGGGTCACCCAAGAATTGAGGGAAATACTAAAATTCAAAATAAGGAGGTAATAAAACTCCTATTTATAAGTGAATCACACTAGACTCTACCAAAACATGGTTAATATCCAAAACTCATGTGGTGGGTTTGGTAAAAGTGTGATCTAGAACCCTCATTGTCATTTTATCATTTTTCCCATTTTAAAATGCAATTTAGCCTCCCAAAAATATTAGAACTTGGAGTCGTATAATCCAGAGTGGTTATTCTATATTCTTCCATGTATAGAATCTATGACCTAGTTCCCATTTCCTAAACATTTTATCCTCACCATGCCCAAGGATATAATGTGGTGATATGGGGTTTCTTATTTTGAAAAGGTGATCCTACGATATTCCATGCCCACCCAAGAGAATTTCAGGATTCTCATTGTGAATAGGAAAACCACTAGGACAACACGCATATAACCATGTCATCTCCAATTCATGGTTATATATCCCATTTTACACAAGAGGATTCCCAACATAAAACTACCTCCTTCATATCTAGACAAGACATTTCATAATCCGTGGTGGCCTTAAAAAGGCTAAAACACAACCTCAACACTCAAAATCACCACAAAACTCTCCCTAAACATCCCCAAGACAAGATAATGCACAAATAGATGTTCATAAAGGGTATGTTCCATTACATTAATTCTATGTATTTTGGGTTCCCTATTATTTCTCAATTTAATGTCAAGGTGATCATATTTTCCCCAAAATTATAAGAACTATGTTATGATTCATTCTTATTTTGATGGGATACATAGTGAATCCTATATCTCCTATCTCAAAACCAACCAAAAAACTAATATCAAATCCTCCACTTTATCTTAGTGATTGGGTTTCATTATCACATTGGTTTTCCATCCATAGGGTAGCATCAAGACAAGATCATTTCATTTTAAACATAAGTTTAAACTACATTAAATCTTATATAATATGGTATTTTTAATATGATATTAAACTATATATTATTTTATACATTTTCACATGATGTTAAAATATGTGATGCATGGTCTATCTTGTAAGAATTGAAACATCTTAGAGCGACCTACCTAGTAAGATATGTCTTCTTCTACATATTATCCAAATCTACATAATATTTTTTAGCATGTGATTCTTTATCCATAAACATAATTTATGAATAAAATGACTCTTACCCTTGGAAAGAGCCCAATATTCATAGGGTTATTATATAAAAACTACATGTGGATTGATTCATGATGTTTCAATATATGTAACGATGTTGGTATCTTTTATAATAGGCCTTGGTGAAAATTATAATCACACTAGTTATACCCTAAAATAGAGACCCTTCCTCATTCACATCAATTTTTTTATTTCTTTCTCACATAATGGTTTCCACACATCTCATCCTTTTCCTCCAATACACAAGAGGAATTTTCATAGAGTAACTTTTCCATGAATTATGAATGGATTGATTCTTGTTACTATAGGATATGTTTTTGATCGTTCATCCTTGGGTGACAAACCTAATAAATTTATGAAAAATGAATCATAAAAAATGAAACATGATAATAAGTAATAGACATATATGGCTCATACCACACTCTAGAAATCAATACATAAAAGGAAATCTCAGAAATCAGTAAAGTACATAAAAGGAAACATGAGAAATCAAGAAAATGTTAGGTTATGAAAATGTTTGGTGGAAAATATGCTCCACACATGATACATATACAAACCAACTATTACCATATTTTTTCAACATATCAACAAAACAACTAATCATGGTTCGATGATGAACACATCTCGTCATCCTCTCCACCTCCATCTCTACTTCTTCCTACCACATGATAGAACATTATATTGAAAATTAAATATTTTTGTATATTTATATTTAAACATAAAACAAATAAATGTTTTCAAACTAAATTATTTTGAATTTTAGTGATTTACCTATTCACCACATGTCGATGAAATACCACAAGGGGTAGATCTTGTTCTCTTACGATATAAATCAATCAACACTTTCTGCAAAGTAGATATCTGAGCCCCCTGGCACTGAACTGTGTTTCATAGAGAAAATAACTCTCTATGAGTATCTCGGGGTATGGACTGACAACAACCATGAGTAAATGCGGTTTAAATCCTAGTTGACCTTCCAAATACCTCATATGGTATGAGTCCTAAATCTATCCTACACACTCTACTAGGATGCTCCTTCCCCAGGACTTTAGCAATCAAGTCATCCTAGGAGACTGAGTAGGACTACACAGGATTTCCATCCCATAGTTCATTAATTTTTACGTATAAATAAAATAGTAGTCATATTAGAAGAAATATATATTAACATAGTAACAGGTGATAATAAGTTATTATAATGAAAAATGAGTTCATACCCTAACTTCTTTGGTAGGCTCATTAACAAAACTTCCACCAAATTTTTGGTGAACATTCAACCACACTTCTGTTTGGGATGCTTCATGACCTAAAATTTGTGACTACATTAAACAAACAGAAATCAACAATTTAATATAATAAATAAATAATATTGTCTTATAAATATATAAACTAATGAAAATATTACCAGAGAAGATAGGCTTCTAGAAAAACTATTTGACCCTGTAGTGTGAGGGATGGCCTGCTTATCCTGGGTTGATGCATTCTTTCTTGAAATATCCTAAAATAAATAACATAAAATTTAATATTAATTTATTCAATTTCATATCCTCTTCATATACATGTATAAATGTAAAATTATTTTTTTATAGTAATATATATTTAAATATCATTTGCTTCTCATCAAGATGTCTGTCAACAAAAACATTCCATTTCTCTTTGGGTACCCCATTAGGTAGCTTGTCAAACATATGTTGGGAAGTCAATGAAGTATCATTGAAATCACCCCACAATCTCTATTTTAAATCTTTCCATTCTTTTCCATGATTTTTCAATGTCCACTTTCATGCTATCACATCAGAAACTGTAAAGTGGAAAAACATCTATACACAGCAATTAATTTCAAATATATTAATAACATGACATTCAATTAAACCATAATGTATTAAAATTACCTTTATTTGGGAATCAAAAACAGCATTTTTCCAACTTGTAGGCATATGTATCCAATCATCATATGAAATAGGAAGGGAAATGGGCTATACAACCAGTTATCCTAAAATCTAGCTAAGTAATCCTACGATGTCTTCCGTAGAGTCCCCATATGAATCAAATGGGACAACTATATTCTCTTCAGTCAGATTCCATACATCTGAAATATTTATATTTTTCTCCATAGTTTCATTCTTTAAATATTTAATGGACAAAGAACTAGTATTAAAAAAGTTCAATAAATTTATTCATATTAAAATTTGTACATATAACAGTCACCCTCTAGTATCCCCGTGAAGAACTAGAAGTAGAATGCCACTCCCACACTATTGAGGATCCCAAAGTGGGAGGCGATGACTAATCTACTGAAGAGACAATCACAGAGTGCGTGAGAGATGGTGCAGGGAGACACGGTGCATGTGAGAAGGAAGATGGTGGCTCAGAAGTCATAGGGAGGGACACAGATGGATCATCATCTCTTCAAGTGGTCGATGAAACTATATTTTTCTTCCTCCTTGGAATTCATATCATTTAATAAAATAAAATTAAGTTTAGAACATATATTTCAAAAAAATTACATAGAAAAAAAATTAAAAAAGATAACAGATGCATGATACTAAGAAACAAAATATACATAACAATGATAATTTAATATTGTACAAATGAAATAAGTGGTTTCTAAATGAATGCATAACTATACATACATTAATTTTCGGCTTCAATCATGTCAGTTTCCTACTCCTTTACATCATCCACATCATTCATCCTTACAAGACTAATATTTTCATTATCATGGTGGATAAATAATTATGATTCTTGTTATTGATGAGATTCAATGTTAGAGGTCAAATATTCCACTTCATCACTAATATCATACAAATCTCTTTGTTTTACGTGAGAAACTACACTCCATCCTTCATCCACAACATCATTCAAAAAATATACCATTTGTACTTGAAATGCTATGATATATGGATCATGTAGTTCATGATCACCAACATCCATCAAGTGAGAGAAGTTTATAGAAGTAAATTGCAAGGAATCTCTTTTAACACCTTTGATAATATTGACCAAATTTCATTTGAATAAGAAAAATAAAAAATTCTCGTGGTAGTTTAATTCAATAATATCAGTTAACTTTTTATATTATCCCACTTCAGAAAATGTATATATAACACTATTCTGTGTTTTCAAACCCTCTTCTTGATTGACTATACAAAATCTAAAGTCATTCACGTTGTAAGCATTGAACTTTATAACTTGTTTTAGAGGAATTCAAGCAAGAAACTTAAAATCTTCTGACAACTTTTCTCGAGTGTCAGGATTAATGATATAAAAAAGTAATATACTTTATTTTAATTGTAAAATATAATTTTCAACTTAATATTCATATTTATTAAAATATTTATGAACATAAACGTCATGCAAAACATTCTACAATATCTTTACTAAAAACTCTTGTTATATATTTCTCATTTCATGTTCTAACTCTCATTCATATCACTGTTTGTATCCTCAACTATTTAAAAAATGGATTTAAAATTTCACTATTCAGTAACACATATCTATGTGCCTGTAATAATTCCATTTCTGTTAGTGTAATATTTAAGATCCTCCCAACTGATCGCCCAATAGAAGGAAATATTTGTGATTTATCATGTATTTGGGATTGAGAAAATGTGTCATCAACACATCTAACTCAACTAAATCTTGTCTAAATATTATCCAAGTATCTAGAACAAAATGTAATACACTCTTCGGCTAAATAGCCTTTAGAAATAGAGCCTTCTGGTTGAGATTTATTTCTCATGTATGATTTCAAATGCCCAAGATATCTACGAAATAAAATCAAAAAACTTAATAATGCATTTCATTATCTTCCAAAAAATGATTACTTAACTAAAAAACAAATAAATAAAGCACATCTCAGTTGGATACATCCATCGATAATGAACAGGGCCTCCAAATTTAGTTTCTTCAACCAAATGCATAGTTAAATGTATAATGACAGTGAAAACAATGGAGGAAAGATCATATCCGTTGTAGATAGTGTCAATATAAACCTCTCCTAATTGTTTTAAATTTTAAATTTATGTAGAGATTTCTCGCATAGTTGTCTGAAAAATGTGCAGAATTAGAGTACCACAACGGTAACTTTTTCAGGTAATAATGTATCCAATGCCAATTGTAGTAATTGTTGTCACAAAATATGTGAATCATGACTTTTCAATCCATGTAACTTATGATTCATTAAGTTAATGCACCTCAAGATTTTACTTTGATACCCATTATATTCTATCATATGATTTAAAATTCAAAGTAATGTATCATTATCCCTATTTTTCATTGCAAAAATTGGCAGAGCATATTTTTCATTCTCATCTTGCCAGAGATCACGTTTTATGTTCATTACTTGTAAGTATTTCTGACCATTGAGATAATCCTTATAATTTCCAACATCATTAAGAAATGTAAAGATCAAATTATTACATAAATTCTTCTCAATATGCATCACATCAAAATTATGCCACAAAAAATTTAACTCCCAATATGGAAGTTTAAAGAATTTACATTTTTTTCTTTTATTATTGCATTCTAATTTCACATGACAATGCAATTTGAACCCATTTCCCACTATCATTCAAATGACAATCCTTCCCAAATTCTATTTTATCTTTTCCAAGTTGTGTAAATATTTCAGAACTAGTTAACAACTTTAGAGGTGGTCTGTGATCAATGAAACCGTTTAATTTTGATCATTTCAGATGAAATCTATGAGATTCATCGAGAAATCCTCAATGGCATAAGAAGCACAATTTTTTACTATGAGGTCGCAGTTTGGGCTCAAAATCAAAGTTAAAATAGGACAATAAAAACCCATGTAAGTGTTATAACTAGATATATTCCCAATCCCAGGTAAGTCACTAATGGTCCACATTAAAGCAGCATGCATTATAAAAAATTTTCTAGAAGAAACATCAAATGTTTTAACACTGTTTCCCCATAACTCTTGTAATTATTCAATTAAAGGCTGCAAGTATACATAAAGATCATTTCTAGGATTTTTTTTCCAGGAATAATCATAGAAATGATAAAATATGTTTGTTGCATAAAAATCCATAGAGGCAGATTGTAAGGGATCAAAACAACTAGCCAAATTCTATAACTAGTACTCAAAGTACAAAATGGGTCAAATCCATTAGTAGCCAATCTCAATCAAACTTTCCTAAGATTAGATGAGAAATATAGATGCAATGAATCAAATTTCTTCCATAATTTTGAATCTCATAGATGTCGCATTAACCCGTCATTATTATTATCTACATAATTCCACTTCATGTGTTCGGCAGTTTTTGATGGCATGAATAATATTTTTAATCAAGTATTTAAAAGGAATGTAACTCAAAACCTTTGCAGGTGTGTTCCCTTTCTTCTTCTTCATTGTATTATATTGATTCTAACTTCCAACATCACCCATTGACTTCCATCTATAAGAAGAACATATTTTTCAATCATGTCTACATGAATCATCTCCCCAATAAAGCATACAATCATTGGGGCACACATGTATCATTGTATAATTCAAACCACGACTGTTAACAAATTTTTCATATCACAAAAACACTCAGGAATGTTTTCATCAGGAATTTCATCACACAAAAATTCCAATATCATGGACATTTCCTTATTTTTAATTCCACATATACATTTGATATGGTACAACTTCAGCAGAAAATAATGTTTTGAATATTTCAAGCCTCCACTATACAACTCTTTATTTCAATTGTCAACTAAATCTTGAAACTTATTTTCCTCCATGAAGTTTTATATTACATTAGTATCCACATAATCAAGAGGAGGATCCATTGATATGTTAAAATCTTAATTTGGTTTTTCAGAAGTCTTAAAAACATCACATGTCATGTTTCTATTTGTAGCACCCTTATATGGTGAATCTGATATGTTTTGGTGTTGATGGTGTTTTCTTGTAGTTCCAAATAAATCATTTAAAAGGTTTTACATTTCATTACCCATTTTCGACGAATTTGGGAGCTCATTTTGTTGATTTACATCAGTGATCAACCATTCTGTAACGTTCAATTCTCCATGCCAAATCCAACATAAACATTGACAAGGTAATTGCATCAATATTAATTGTTCATAAACTTTATCTCTCTTAAAACATCTTCTAAATTTACATTTTGGACATGGAAATATTATTCTCTCTTCAACAGATCGATTGAAAATTTCAAAATATAAAAACTCTTCCAAACCTTTAACAAACTGAGGTGTGTTCCTTGGTAATGTGAGCCATCTTTTATCCATGTATATCATAATTTTCCTACACAATATTAAAAAAATCTAAAACACATAACTATTAATAAATGGGGATATATATTAATATATACTAGTTGAAAAAATAAATAAATATGTTAAAGATTTTGAAAAATTATAGTAATAGATAAAAATCCTCAAAGAAACTTTTCCCCAAATGCCCATGGTAACTTAAGGCACATTAAGATGATATCTAGTCCATAAATTTCTTATAATACACTTATTAAGCCTCAAAAATACTATCTCATGTCTACCAAGACATCCCAAAATATATGAAAATTTCAACAAAGAGGAATGAATGCCTTTGATAAAAATTAGTCACCAACCAACCTAGATAACCTACCAAAGTGACACATAATATAGTTTTGAAATATCCCACTTTCTGGTTCCAATCTCCAAAGGCTGGTGACTAGTGTCAAGGAATCAAAACAAACATGATTAAATCATTTCAAAGTTAATTTCCATAAAATTAGGGATACACAATCATCTACGTCAAAATAAGAATGAATAAGCATTTCTATAAAAATAGACATGATTCAATCATTCAATTAATAATTGGAATATATAAATAATTTTACATAATTTTCAATAATAGAACCATGGTGAAAACATATAGGGTTGGTACCAGTCACAAGTCTTCTCAAAATCTTAGTGAAATATGCCTCTAGGTGTACACACACTCCTTATATCCACAAGCTTTGCGGGAATATGATAGCACCTCAACTAATGAAGTACCTCCCCTCAAGTAGTATTGTTTCATTTTCATCATAAATTCGATATAAGATATCATTTTACCTAGCCTGAATATTTTTTCTCCTAACTACCTTTAATCCAATGTGCTTCAATGAAATTTGTCATAATTTGGGATATCATTCAATACAATCAATAATTAAATCAATCAAATAAATAGTCCCCAAGTTAATGTTTCAAAACATGCCTTTCATTTCCAAAAAAAAATATCAAACAATTTTTATCAAAAACTCATGCCTTTACTTTAAAATCATTCATTTCAAAACATAAAACATTTTATGATTTTATATCTCAATAAATCAGTATTTAAATACTATCTTGAGGTATTTTATTCATTTTTTAAAATAGATACCATCTGAAAGATCATATTACTTGAAACTAACATCCAATGGAAATATTATCTATTAAATATTAAATTAGTTTTAAATAATAAATCTCTCTTAATAATAAACATAATTATACTATAAATGGGACAAAAAAATTAAATTAATAAAAAATAATTATAAGGTTAAAAAAGTTACTTTCTCCATGGTACACATATATTTCCACTAATATAATGGAACAAGGTTTCAAGAATTCCCCTTATCACATGAAACAAAAAAGTTGGTATATGTTCTTCTTTTATTTATGTCAATTAATTGGTAGTAACAATACAATAGAATTTAATACTTTTATAATTTATAGAATCAATGAGGATTCATCTCAAATGAAGGATTAATAAAATTAATTTTCTTAGAATAGTAGTGAAGTGGATATTAGAAGGTATATTTATTTCAAATAATATAAATGTAAATGATAGTATGATATTACTTTGTAAGGAGTTAATTAATATTATTCAAAATTCAATTATGGATATATTGTAACTATTTTTATAAAATATTGATATTTATTTGTTAGTTTAAATGTTTTAAAAATAACAATGACATAATTGAATCATTAATTCATAGTAATGGGGCCCCAGAACATTAAAAATCCACCAGAAAATTAGGGGAACCAAAAATGATAACTAGTTTCATTTAACCAAAAATAATATACTAAATAATAAATAGAAAGAATCTATATTCAGAACCAAAAAAATCAACAATGAACATATAATCACTCAGGAAAAATTCTTCATTACAAAACGATCATGAATGTTACAATTTTTCCACAAATACTAATACACACAATGGTACATAATTATCATTAGTAATTATGAGAACTGTAATCTGTAACACCCCATGCTTCCACGATACGCTTCACTTTGAATAATACGGTAGCATGTGTTGTACGGAACTTTGAGTTCTAACACACCGCGACCAATCAAAGTAGCCATTATGAATAGTAATACCAACTTTTTGAAATTTTATAATTTTTACCTCTCAAAATGGACTTAATTTTAGGATTTCGAATATCAAATTTATCCTACAGTGAAATTTTGGTACTTTTCGGATAACTTTTATATTTTGATGAATAGTGAAAAATAATAAATTTAAATAAAAAACTAATTTTTTAATCGAAATAATTTATAGGGGTAAATTATGAATTTGAGTGGTTTTAAAGTACATTTAGAATATATTTTTACCATTTAATACAATTTTGGTCATTGGACATAATTTTACAATTAAACCAGACATAAAAAAGTGTCAATCTTTTGATAGTTATTATATCTTAAAAACACGCTTTTTATTTTGACAGCGGGAATTAATTTGAATTTAATTTATGCCACTTTTGTGTATTGAATTTGGAAAAATGGATTCCATATTTGAAATCAGGATGTCCAAATTTTTTAAATAGGTAACTTTTATTTTTAGACATTTTGAATAATTACTTCGGTAAATATTTTATTTACCATGGTTAAAGGGTAAATACGGTAAATAAGGGTTAAACAATAATATAATAATAATAATAAATTACCCTAAAACGTGTCCTAACCGTATTGGTGGATACAGGTCCGACCATGGGCATATTTGGGTCAATTTTGGGACCTCATGGAGCCACTTGTTGGTGATAAGTACACTTTATATTGATTAAGTTAAAATAAATACAAAAAATACATAAGCATATATCTTTTAGAAAAACAATTTTTACATAGGGTTATATATGTTGAAATTTAGACTATAAATATTCATTATAAATATAAAACTATTTCCTACATAATGGTATTTTATTTATAATTTTTAGACATTAAATAATTTAATTTATTGTGACATAATGATGATGTAGAAATTACCGTATTAATGAAAGATTAAGATAATTGATATTATAAATACCCAAATAAATGTAATTTGAGACTTTTTATAAATTAAAATAATTTTATAGGTTAATATGACATATTAGTATTGTTTATATAAATGTTTTTAGAAGTAATAATGTTGTTATGAATTTATCAAAAACAAAATACCCAATAGTGTCAAAATTGACATAAAAGAGTTTTTAAAACAAATATTATATTATTAATTGACATTAAATTCATATAAAACTAAGGTTCAGCCAAAATACTTATATAATGATAGGTGTATTATTACTGTACTAGTTGGGGGTCTCTTAGAGGTATATAGTATGTTTATTAACTATATAATATAAAAATACAAAGTGACATGGTAAGTGCCAAACTAATTAACTAAGAGTTAAAAATAAAAGATAAGGTTAATATAATAACCCAAACCTGTCTAAATTATATTGTTTGAGTAGTTTTAGACCCATCCCCACCTTAACCATTAAATAATACACTTTAGAGCTATTATAAACCGAACATTAATTTATTATAAAATAATATTTCTAGATTTTCCTAAGGTGCCCCTCCTCCCCCTTATAAAAGGACACCACTTCCAACTGATTATTCACACCTTAAAAGCCTTTTGGTTCGGACAACCCCTACCCAAATACTCTCTAAACATCCCTAAATTCAACATAAGGGTATTAGTTTGATCATAAAGCCATCCTAAAGATACCTATTGATCAAATCAAAAGGTATTACCAGAAGAAGAGGTAATGTTTTCACCAACCTTTTTCAAGTTCATTTCTTCTTAAACTTCTTATTTCATTGTTATTCCTATTATAAAAAAATAACTCCAATTTATACTATATACTGGGATGTTATTTTAAATATGGTACTACCATATTCAGTATTCTATACATCCATTGAATGACATCTCACCATACGTGCGTACGTACGACTTACCATCTCCACATCGTGGTGTAATTGTTATTCAATATATTATTATTTGGATGGGTATAATAATGATGTGTAATTCATGTAAATAATAAATATAACATGATAATGATTCTGTATATATGATATACCATCCAATTATATATTATTTTAATATCAAAAGAATGAAATTTTCGCTCGCGCGTACGTACGAACTACTGTCTCCACGAACGTGATGAGATTCATTCCCCATCGTATCCATTCAAGAATAATTCTAATTTGATGATTAAAAGTAATGTTTAAGAACTTTATATCATTATGGATATGAATAAGATACAATCTATCTGTAACAAACACTACTTATATAACAAAACATATAAAAGGAAATGAGTAAGTTAACACCCGAAACGACGATAATACTAAAGTATTATTAACAAAGCATTATTAGAAGATCATATATGATATCATAATTTTATATATGGTTTTTGTATAATTTAATAAAAATGTTTCAACTATTATACAGGAGGTTAACATACCATCGAATAAGGAAAAGTACAAGGTGAGGGTTTATTTCACAATCGCTTCATTATCTGAGATTTTTTATACGTAATTATCTACTGGGACCTCTTTATCATCCACATCCATGTTTCTTAAAAATGTACTTCAAAACATTCTTACTATTTTAAATAATATGGTTTAAAGTCATTTATACCCTTTTTTGACTTTTTATAAGATGTTTATAAATGAATCTTTCCGTAGTTTTCCAAACAAAGTCCTTTTTAACCTTTTTGACAGAATTAAGGTAAGAATGTATTTTTTAATGTTATACGACGGGTGTGGCTATTTTCCGCCGTTATAAAATTTTTGAAGTTTCCCTTCAAATATTATAAGAATATTTTCAAAGTAAATGTTTTATTTTATAATTATGGAAGTTATAAATGATTTCAAAATTAATATTTTACGAATTTGTGAAAGGTACTCTTTATCAAGATCAGAATTTTAAATGTCTTAAAGATTTATCTTTATAAATATTTTAATTAATGTTGATGTTTTCAAAATGATCTTAAGAATTCTTTTATATTGAAATTAATGTTTTGAAATGATATTTATATTAAAAAATTTCAATGTGGTATGGGACACTTTGATTCAAAAATTTCTTTTAAATTACTTCCTTTATAAATGTGTGACTTTTAAATGATTTCAAGAAAGAGATATTTCTCTCAAATAGTTTTGATTTCATCTATGTGAACATTATTTGATGGATTTTATCCTTATTTGAAGTTGATTTATTATGATATAAAACTTCCATATTTTATTGAAGGTTTTGTGATATGTTTGATTGTGGATGTGTTATTTCTATACCATTAAGGGTTTATGGAGAAAGTATTGACATTTCATATGCTAGTTTTAATACGAATGTTTATGTTATGTTTAAACCATTTCATATAAAGAATGCATTGGACTAAATAAGTTATGGGTGGAGCCCACTATAGATCCTCGATGCATCGGTAGGTCTCATGAGACAAACTAGTGTCTTGGAATGAGGCCTCGACAAAATCTTATTTTTAGTCTTGGAACGAGGCCTTGGCTACGTTGTGATGATAGTCTGGCATTATGAATTCCGTCATTATGAAAGTGGTTATTGATATTGCATGTGATTATTTGACTAGTATAATATCCATGTGAATAAGTACATGGAATTATTTCTTTTTATCTATGCCAAATTATACTGAAGTTGATGTTTAAAAGGATTTTGTTTTAGTTATACATTAACTTAAATGTTTATATTTTTTTATGAATGTTTCCGCTATATTGTTATCCTTACTGAGCATTTGAGCTCACCCCTTTCAATGTTTTATTTTTCACAGGATGTAAAGAAGTAATTTATGAATGACCTGCAGAGAAAGTATGTGGGGATATGAGTGTTGACTATGGAGACTATGTAGTTGTAGTTTTAATTTTTATGATGTAATGTAAGACTTATGAATATATCTATTGTTTCCAAGACTGCTAAACTGATTGGTCCTTCAGGACGTGTTACCTTGTAATCATGCCAATGTATTAAAATAATACACCAACTCTGGGTAATTGGGGTCGGGGCATTACAGTTGGTATCAGAGGATGTTTAGAAATAACCTTGGAAGCTAGATTTAGATAAACTATGATTAGAGCACATGTCCCTAAGATAGACTTTGAGGATTAGTATAGAAGAAAATCCTATAATTTTGATATTGTAGAGATTTTATGAATTTTCTGAGCAATACATCCCTGTCTAGATATGAGCAGGTTGAGGCAGCTCTGGCATAAATGTACCTAGGGGTAAAACCCAAAAACACCACTGTGAGCTAGACTCAAATGGGAACTGGTGCATGACAACGGGCCTTGCTACACTCTTGGTTACGACACTCCCGTGGGATATGCTTAGGATAATTCTCATTTTCTTTACGAACCATTATGAAGGGTTTATGAGTATATACTTCCTCAAATAATTTTTTTTATTATGGATTATATCCATAAACTGTTCAATTTATGCTAAGTATTTTACAAGTATGGAATTATGTATTTTGATTCATAAACTGATCTAGTTTATTCCATTGTTTATAAATGGTTCCTAGTAGAAGGAATGTAAACTCCAGCAATACGCATTATATAAAGAGTAAGAAAGATCATATCTTTCATGGTCTTAAGCCTGAATTTAGAAGGGAAATAGTCTCCCACGTATTATCATCATATGATGAAATAGTATCATGTGTTGATATGATAAGTAAACAATTCTCGGAGTCTTATGGCTTTGAAGGGAATCAGGAGAAAGAAAGGATGGTAGAGAGAGGACAGATAAACGGAATAAGGTAAAGAAGGATTTTCCCATATGTATTAACTCTAGAAAGAATCACCTTGGAAAATTCTTGATGGGAATGTGAGTATGTTATAAGTGTGGAGAAAAAGGACACCAAGTACGTGAATGAAACAGAAAGAAAAAGGCTTCAAATGTACAATGCTTTATCTGTAAGGAGTTTGGACATTATGCAAACTGATGTCCACATCATCAGACTATGCCGAAAATGATGCTATTAGATAATAATCAAGTTATGATACTACCACATATGAAGAGGAATGACTAGTGTTATTATGTTTTTATTTTTTAATTATTTCATTGAAGTGTTGTATCAATGATGTACAGGAAATAAATAAGGATTGTACTGCTGTATTATTTCATTGAAGATTTAATATTTTATGGTACTAAGAAGAGTGGCTCTACCGTGAGTTAAATTTTTGTAAATTACATGGTTGAAGGAAAGATAAACCATAATATGGTCCTAATATTGAGGTACGGATTTTGGAATAATATATGGTTGATTTTGGTAAATTATATTGGATATTCTTGACTTCCTTGAAACAGATTAAATATTTATATATTCCATCATTGTTGGAGTTTATAACATTTTTGGATGGATGAAGTATATCCAGTATTATATAAGGAATAAGGGAGCATGAATGTAATCAATAAGGTGTTATGTTAATTCAGGATGTTTCAGTGTTTTAAAAGAATACATGATGAAGGTATTAACATGTTATTAAGGGGTAAAAAGGATCTACATTATGTTTACCATTCATATTAATTTAGGGATGAGAGTTTACAGAAGTATTTTGGATAATTATAAAGGTTGGAAGGGATTTAGTTTGAAAGGTTATTTTTGCATTTTTATAAAAGGACAACTGGGAGGTTGGGCGGAAACCCGTCGCGTCCAGCATGGCTGTAAGACTTGAACCCACAACCGAAGGGTGACAAGGGTGTATCACCTACCACTAGCCCATATGATGTCCTGGATTGAATAATGTAGTTTTTTTTAAATGTTCTGATATGTGATTTATAAATTCTTTATTTTTGAAACCCTATACGATTAGGATAAATAGAATATATATATATATATATTAAATCTAGTAGAGTAAAAGATGAGTTTGTAATAGGAATTAGTTGAGGATGAAACTCTAATTGTCAAGTATATATACATATATATATATATATATATATATTTCCTCTTATTTTATGAAAAATTAATTATTAGACTTTAGGGAGGAGATCTAAAAACCAAAAATGTGTTATCCTAATACCTTACGTTTTGTTGAACTGATGGTATTTTAAATCATCATAAATTGGTAGCTTTGTGACCCACAATTCTACAATTGTTTGTGATTGACAACCTCAATCACTCCCTTTAAATATTTATGTTTTCCCACTAATTATGTTTCTCTAATTTAAACCATTGTTCTCCTAATCAAGATCTTAATTTGGTGGTGACCCTTTCATTTCTCTTTTCCTCTTATTAAGACTAACTTTTATTAACCCAATTTCCGATGTGGGTTTTCCCACAAAGATACTTTATATTTTCAACCATTTATTTTTTAAGAAAAATTTAAAATTATGAGGATGCAATTTCTTGATGAAGGGGAGAATGTAACACCCCAAGTGTCCATGGTATGCTTCACTTTGAATAATATAATAGCATGTGTTGTACGCAACTTCATGTTCTAACACACCACAACCAATCAAAGTAGCCGTTATGAATAGTAATACCTACTTTTTGAAATTTTATAAATTTTATCTCTCAAAATGGACTTCTTTTTTGGATTCGGAATATCGAATTTAGCCTAGGGTGAAATTTTGGTACTTTCGGTTAACTTTTATATTTTGATAAATAGTGAAAATTACTAAATTTTAATTAAAAACGACTTTTTAAATAAAAATAATTAGTAGTGGTAAATTCTGAATTTTGTGGTTTTAAATAATATTTAGAATATATTTTTACTATTTAATACAATGTTGGTCATTGTAAATAATTTCACAACTAAACAGGACGTAAACAAGTGTCAATCGTTTGATAGTTATTATATCTTAAAAACACGCTTTTTATTTTGACAGTGGGAATTAATATTAAATTAATTTTTGCCACTTCTGTGTTTTGAATTTGAAAAAATGAATTCAATATCAGGAATCAGGATGTCCAAATTTTTCTAAATAGGTAACTTTTATTTTTAGACATTATGAATAATTACTTTGGTAAATATTTTATTTACCATGGTTAAAAGGTCAATCCGGTAAATAAGGGTTAAAAATAATATAGTAATAATAATAATAAATTGCCCTAAAACGTGTCCTAAACTTATTGGTGGATACATTTCCAACCATGGGAATCTTTGGGTCGATCTTGGGACCCCATGGAGCCACTTGTTGGTGATAAGGACACTTTATATTAATTGAGTTAAAATAAATACAAAAAAGACAAAAGCATATATCCTTTAGAAAAACAATTTTTACATAGGGTTATGTATGTTGAAATTTCGATTATAAATATTAATTAGAAAGATAAAAATATTTCTACATTATTTTATTTTATTTATAATTTTTAGACATTAAATAATTTATTTTATTTATTACATAGTGATTATGTAGTAATTATCGTACTAATGAAAGATTAAGATAATTGATATTATAAATACCCAAATAAATGTAATTTGAGACTTTTTATAAATTAGAATAATTTTATAGGTTACTTTGACATATTAGGATTGTTTATATAAATTTTTTTCTAAGTAATAATGTTGTTATGAATTTATCAAAAACAAAATACCCAATAGTGCCAAAATTTACATAAAAGAGTTTTTAAAACAAATATTATATTATTAGTAGATATTAAATTCCTAAAAATATAAGCATTGGACAAGAGACTTATATCATGATATTTTAATCATTAATGGACCACTTGGGGGTCTCTTGGAGGTATATAGTATGTTTATTAACTATATAATATAAAAATACAAAGTGACATTGTAAGTGTCAAACTAATAAACTAAGAGTTAAAACTAAAAGATAAGGTTAATATAATGACCCAAACCTCTCTAAATTATATTTTTTGAGAGGTTTTATACCCATACCAACGTCAAACATTAAATAATACACATTTTATCCATTATAAACCAAATATGAATTTATTATAAAATAATATTTCTAGATTTCCGAAGGTGCCCCTCCTCCCCCTTAAAAAAGGACACCACGTCCAACCAATTATTCACCCCTTAAAAGCCTTTTGGTTTGGACAAACCCAGCACAAATACTCTCTAAAATTCCCTCAATTCAACCTAGAGGCATTAGTTTTATCATAAAGCTAACCTAAAGACCCCTTTTGATCAAATCAAAAAGAAGAACCCGAAGAATAGGTAATGTTTTCACCACCCTTTTTCAAGTTCATTTCTTCTTCAACTTCTTCTTTCTTTGTTATTCCTATTCTAAAATAATAACTCCAGTATATCCTATACACTGTGAGATTATTATAAATATCGTACAACCATATTAAGTATTCTAATCATCCTTTGAATGACATGTCACCATACGTGCGTACGTACGATTTACCGTCTCCACGTCGTAGTGTAATTGTTATTCAATATATTATTATTTGGATGGGTATAATAATGATGTGTAATTCATGTAAATAATAAATATAACATGATAATGATTCTTTATATATGATATAACATCCAATTATATATTATTTTAATATCAAATGAATGATATTGTCGCTCGTGCATACGTACGGACTACCGTCTCCACGAACGCGATGAGATTCATTCCCCATCGTATCCATTCAAGAATAATTCACATTTTATGATTAAAAGTAATTTTTAAGAACTTTATATCATTCTGGATATGAATAAGATACAATATATCCATAAAAAAAATGACTTATGTAACAAAACATATAAAAGAAAAGGACTAAGTTAACACCCGAAATGATGATAATACTAAAGTATTATTTACAAAGCATTATTAGTAATCATATATGATATCATAATTATGTATATGGTTCTTGAATAGTTTAATAACATTGTTTTAACTATTAAACAGGAGGTTAAAATACCATATACTAAGTAAAAGTACAAGGTAAGGGTTTATTTCACAATCTCTTCATTATCCGAGGTTGTATATACGTAATTATCTACTGGGACCTCTTTATCATCAACATTCATGTTTCTTAAAATTGTATTTCAAAACATTCTTACTATTTTACATAATATGGGTTAAAATCATTTATACCCTTTTTTTACTTTTTATAAGAAGTTTATAAAGGAATCTTTTCGTCATTTTTCAAACAAGGTCCTTTTTAACCTTTTCCATAGAATTAAGGTAAGAATGTCTTTTTTTAACTTATACGGCGGGTGCGGTTATTTTCTGCCATTATAAAATCATCGAATCTTCCCTTACAAGATTATAATAATATTTTAAAAGTAAATGTTTTATTTTATAATTATGTAACTTTTAAATTATTTCAAAATGAATATTTTAAGAATTTTTGAAAGGTACTCTTTATCAAGTTCAGAATTTTAAATGTTTTAAAGATTTATCTTTCAAAATCTTTTAATTAATGTCCATGTTTTCAAAATGATATTACGTATTTATTTATATTTACATGAATGTTTTGAAATGATATTTATTTAAAAAAGTTTCAAAGTGGTATGGGACACTTTGATTCAAAAATATATTTCAAATTACTTCCTTTATAAATGTGTTACTTTTAAATGATTTCAAGAAAGGAATATTTCTCTCAAATAGTTTTGATTTCATCTAAGTCAACATTCATTGAGGGATTTTAAGCTTATTTGAAGTTGATTTATTATGATACAAAACTTCCATATTGTATTGAAGTTTTTGTGATATGTTTGACTGTGGATGTGTTATTTCTATACCATTCATGGTTTATGGAGAAAGTACTGACATTTCGTATGATAATTTTAATACGAATGTTTATGTTATGTTTAAACCTGTTCATATGAAGAATTCATTGGACTTAATAAGTGACAAGTAGAGCCCGTTATAGCTCCTCGATGCATCGGTAGGTCTCATGAGACAAACTAGTGTCTTGGCATGAGGCCTTGACAAAATCTTTTTTGTAGTCTTGGCACGAGGCCTTGGCTACATGGTGATGATAGTCTGGAATTATGCATTCTGTCATTATAAAAGTGATTATTGATATTGCATGTGATTATTCTACTAGTAGAATATCCATGTGAATAAGTACATGGAATTATTTCTTTTTATCTATGCCATATTATGCAGAAGTTGAAGTTTAAAAGGCTTTTGTTTTAGTTATAAATTGCCTTAAATGTTTATGTTTATTTATTAATGATGCTGGTATATTGTTATCCTTACTGAGCATCTGATCTCACCTCTTTCAATGTTTTATTTTTCCCAGGATGTGAAGAAGTAATTTATGAATGACCAGTAGGGAAAGTATGTGGGGATATGAGTGCGGACTATGGGGACTATGTTGTTGTAGTTTTCATTTCTATGATGTAATGTAAGACTTATGAATATTTATAGTGTTTCCAAGACTGCTAAACTGATCAGTTTTTTGGGACATGATTCCTTGTAATCATGCCAATGTATTAAAATAATGCACCGATTCTGGGTAACTGGGGTCGGAGCGTTAAAAAACTAGGCTATATTCATTCCAACACACTACTATATAAGAGAATACCAGTCAGGTCCATCTATATTTTTAGTGATAACACAAAAAATTCACACCATAAGTATGATACAAAAAATGTAATAATGAATATTAAATTTTACCTCCAACCTACCAAAATGTCGTTGAGGTACCGAGTGAATGAGGCAGCGAGGGCTAGGGATTCGTGGGTCACTGGGTGGGGTGGTCTCGTGGGATTCGAGGGGAGAAGGGGTGTCTTGGGGGGAGTTTTATAGTTGAAGGAAATTTTTTAGTGGCGGTTTATTAAAAACTGCCACTAAATCATTAATAAAAAAATCAGTGGGAATTTAGTAAACCACCGAAAAAAACCCACCACAAACAGCTGTTAATATTGTAGTGTGTTTTTAAGTGATTATTGATATCTCCCTTTCTTACCCTTACTAATAATATAAGATTGCCCCCTGTTATGTTTACTTTCCCAAGTACATGAAGAAAGGTTTTAAGTAGGGTATGTCTAATAATTGTACTAAATGGGGGGATCTTTATGGGAGTTGATGAATTTCTTTCATGAAATAAGAAGATTGCATATCTAGTCACCAAAGAAACTAAACATTTACGATCCTCTGGTGTGTATTTGTAAATTGTATTGAATACTCATCTAAAATGATTTAATATATAAGTATGAAAATCTTGGGTTATTATATTTGGAATCATAGAAAGGATTAGTTATCCTTTATAAACTATAATGATATCACTTTAGTGGGAACTATAAGGATAAGTGTATGTATAGGAAAATATCCTAGAATTTTAGTAAAGGATAGATAGAGGGGTTTCCAAGAAATTACATCTCTTTCTAGATTATAAAAGAGGATATGGATCTGAAACATTTTAAACTTGTGGTAATAACTCCAAAAAGGGATCATTGGGTTTGACTCAATCATCACCTAGTTCAAGACAATAAGACCTTCTATACACCTAGTTTAACTCTCCTAAAGGATATGTTTTCGAAATTCATAAACTATTTACAAACCACCATGAAGGATTTGAATATATGATTACCATTAATTACATAGGTTAAACCTAAGGTGTAATATATTGAAAATAATGTGTTGTGATTTATACATACTATGAATTATTTATCACTCTGATCAAATATTCGTCACAGTCATAATGACCATTTTAGTTTTACTAAGCATTTGGCGACATAAAAATGAAGTTGGGTGGTGACATATATAATAAAATGCTTAAGTATCTTATTTGATATTAGTTATATAAATTACCTTATCTCATGAAAAGTATATAGGAATGTTAATTTATATCCCCAACAATTTTATTTGGAATTACTAGTAAAAACCCCTAATTTCATGATGATTGTATCTTAATTGTACGATTCTTCTCCAGTTGAAGTTTTTGGGAATGTGCTTCTGGAAAATCTCTTTATTCTCCCTCGTGTTTAATTTTATGTTTTCTTTGGCATGTATTGGATTTATCAACATAAATTCCACATTATTTTCTGAGATAGTTAAGTGATGTTTGATATTGTAAACTAACCTAAATCATCTATCAACATAATGATAAATATTTACTTCAAAAGGAAATCACATTCATTGTATGGTTCATGATTCTTATCCAAAATTGGTTTTTATTTCATATGGTATAGAAAAAACTCAAAATTTATTATATTTTTATTGTGTGTGAGTTTCCTGATGTATTTCTGAAAGAGTATCCTAGTCTTTCTTTGAATCATGAAGTTGAGTTTTCAATAGACCTGGTGAAATGCCTATTTTAAAAACTCCCTATAAAATGTCCCCAATTGATTTATAGGAATTGAAGAACAAACTCTAGGATAATATTGAAAATGGATTTATTCTTCCAATTGTGTCACCTTGCGGTGAAAATATTCTTTTTATTAAGAATAAATATGGATTGATGTGACTCTAAATTGATTATCGGGGGATGAATAGATCTCAATAAAGAACAAGTACCATCTACCCTATATGGATGAATTTTTATCAACTTTGGGGTGATCAATACTTTTCCCAGATTAATCTTTATTATAGATATCATAAATTGGGGGTCAAAATGGATTGTAAACAAAAGAAAACATTACATACAATGTATGGACACTATAGAGATATAGTGATTCCATTTGATCTTATTAATTCCCCCTCTATCTTCATGGATTTAATTAATAGAGTCTTTAGAGATTACCTTGATCAATTTGAAATAGTATTCAGTGAAAATGTTCTTATCTATTCAAATTTTACAGATGATCATAAAGAACACTTGATAATTGTATTGAAGACCCTATGTAAGGAGATGTTGTTTGAAAAATTTACCAAGTGAAAATATTGGATACAAAAGGTTTAATTTTGGGGGAATATAATCTTGAGAGAGGGAATATCAGTGGATCCATCAATGACAGAGGCTATTGAACATTATCTAAGAACAACCCTAGTGAATGAGATTTAAATTTTTCTTAGTTTTGGGGTATATTATGGATATATTGTGGATACTTTCTCATTTTTATCCAATATACTCACTATGTTAACTTATAAGGGATCCAAGTTTCTCATTATGGATGAATGTGAGAAAAATTTCAAGGAAGTGAAGAGAATATTAGTCATTTCACCTATTCTTAGACTACCCTATAGTATAGAAGGGTTTTTAATCAATTGTGATGCATTGAAGAAGGTTCTGGGATGCATCCTCATGTAGAATGATATGGTTATAGCCTATTCCGCATGCCAATTTTAAGTTCACTTAAAAAATTACCCATCTAATGATTTGGATTTAGGTATGGTCATTTATTCATTTATGATTTGGAGGCATTAGATTTATGTATAAAGTTGTGATATATACACTTATCATAAAAGATTAAATTATATATTCACATAAAATATGTTAATATTTTCTATAGAAGACAGTTAGAACTGATTAAAGATTATGATTGTTCAATACAATACCACCCTAGGAAAGCAATCAAGGTGGATGATTCTTTGAGTTAAATGGATCATTCTTGATTATCTAAGATTAGGACTAAAAAAGATTCAATATTTATGCATTTTAAAAGGATGGATTTGCGAATCATGAAGTGATGGGATAAATAATATCTTTATCAAATGATTTTTCAACCACTAATCCAATTCAATATTAAAGAGGCATATAAAGATGGTGTGTTTTGGTATAATGAGTCTAGAAATGTTACTGAGTGTAACTTTGGTTATGATTGAAGGATAATATTAAGGAACCATGCATGTGTTCTATTCATACCTAATTTTAAGAAGGATAAATTAGAGGATGCTCAGAGTTCTTCATTCTCTATTCATCCTAGATGTACAAATATGTATAGTGAATTGAAAAAGTACTTATAGTTGGAAAACATGAAGGGGATATTGATGATTAGGTATCTTGGTTCTTAGTATGTCAAAAAGTTAAGTCTTATAGTCAAAATCCTAAGAGTGTGATACGACTATTACCCATACCATAATGGAAATGGGAAAACATTCAGACTCCCAAAAATATCTAGAGGGCATAGTACTATATGGATTGTAGTCTGTTACCTTATTAATTCAGAACACTTCAACACTATAAGTGATGATTTCAGTTTGGATCAACTTTTCAAGATATACAATATATAATTGGTAAGGTTGAATGGAGTACCATATTTTATTGTATCCAGTTGGGATCCCATCTTTGCCTCAAAATTTTGGAGAATCCTTCCACAAGATCTAGATATTAGGTTTGGTTTTAGAACTAAATTTCATATATATATATATATATATATATCTCTGTTAATTATATAAGAACCATTCAAACACTAATAGATATGTTTATTTCTTTTTCTTTTTATTTCAATGGTGGACGAGATCAACACGTTCCTCTAGTTGAGTTTTCTTTCAACAATAGCTTTCATTCGAGCATTTATATGGATCCTTATAAAGTCCTCTATTGAAATAAGGGTAGAACTATAATATTAAAAGATGAAGTTATAGAAATAAATCTATTGGGACCTTAACAATAAGGGAATTTGTCATAGAAATTCATATTTATTCAACTGCACATCAAGGCATCTTAGAGATGATATAAAAGTTATGTTAACAATTTTTAGCGTGATATGGAGTTTGAAGTTATTGAGAATGTATTCCTAAAGATTTATCCATGGGATATGGTTGTGATATTTTTAATGAAATGAATATTGATCCCTAGGTATATTTCCCCTTTCAATATTCTTGATCTCATAGGGATGGATTCTTATCACATGGAACTTCCACTGAACCTCTATCAAGTCGACAATTCATTTTATGTATCTATCTTGAGAAAGTACATACTTGATCCTTAACATGTCCCAAACTCAGAATTCTTACCATTAGATCATGATATTTCTTATTAATAATGGCCAATAGATATTATAAATCATTGAGATAAATCACAATGAAACAATACCACTCACCTAGGCAAAGTTTTGTGGTGAAACCACTAACTTAAAGAAGCTACATGGGAACTTAAGGATATGATGAGGTAGAAGTATCCATAGTTATTTGTATAAAAGTGAAATAATTTTTAGGGTGAAATTAATTTTAATGGGGTTTTAATTTAACAAACTTATATTTTATATTCAAATGTATTTAATTTATTTGATAGCTTATACTACACGCAACAATGAGTTTCAAAAAAATGCAATATACTATTAATATTATTATTTAAACATGATTGTTATAACATAGTCATTAAATTTGGTAGTATGAGTAGTAAAAAATATTTTCAAAAATAGTTATATTGGTTTTATATAAATAAAACATATTGATAAAAAATTACTTAATTTTTAGTAAATTATGTGTATTCTTTGAAAATACTATTTTCTCAAAAAAATGATTTTTAAGAATTTTTGTAAACAAATAATGAAAATATATTTTCTAATTTTATAAAATTTATTTGAATAAATGAACTTAATTTTTGGAATCAAAATATAAAAATTATCTTTGGGTGAATTTATGATATTTATTTTCAAATGTTTAATTTTTTAATGAACAATAAAAAATACTAATTTTTAATGAAAATTGTATTTTCATTTAAATAATTTACAAAGTTATATTTTTTTAATATTATTATATGTAAAATTAGTTCTATAATGTTATTATTAATCCAATTTATATCATTACAATCAATTTTATGTTCAATTTGTATATAAATAGTTCTTATACTTATGAAAAACATTTCTTTGAAAAGATGATTTTTCATTGCATCTGTGGGTTTAATTTAAAATTAAATTCACCAATTATATGAATTGAATTTTAAAAATATAATACATATTTGGAATATTCATAATTAATATTATATATTAAGTTCAAATTTTTTTTCATAAATAATAGTAAAAACATTAATAATTAATTATCGCAACTTAGGTTAAAATGAGTTTATCCAGGGTTAAACCAAAAGATATGGAAAAGCTTTATAATAAAACATGTATAAATCCTGTTATATTACCATATATCAACCTTAATCTATAAAAAAATCAATTCATTGTTCATTTTGAATTTTTTTTCTTGGGAATGACTTTATCATTTTGGATTCTTTTTTGAAATTTCCAACACGGGTGGAAAAGTACCCTATACCAATGGTTTTAAACCATTTGTATAGGACATAGAACTTGTTGTATAGGTTATACCATATTTTTTATGAACCATGGGATATTTTTCCGTTGCTAAAATTCTATACCAGTGGTTCATTTTGAAACTGTTGGTATATCCCATGGGAAAATTTTATATCCCATTCTTTTCAATAGACTGTTGGTATATATGTGTACGAATGGTTCATGAAACCATGGGTTTACAATGTTTTCAAACAAATATTTATACCAAGAATTATATTAACCATTGGTATAGATTTATTACCCTAGAAATCATAACATACCCATCAAACACCTCTTCTAGAACCTGTAAACAAAATACTAACTACAACAATATTTCATAGTGAAAATATTGTATATTTATCATTTAACAATATGATTTAAATAGTATTATAAACATTTACAATAATATAACATACATATAAACTCCAAAAAATAAATCATTTTTAGTCATTAAACACCATCCACACATATTTCCCTTTATTTTCAACTCAAAATGGAGGGGATCAAAATATCCCTCATCACCATCAGTGCCATCATAATCATCACCAACAACCTCATCAGCATCATCTTCTGGAGTACCAATGTAAACTTCTTCAAAATATTCATCATCATCACCATGATTTTCGTAACCTTTACCTCCAATAAGACCCTAATTGACACCACTATATTCATTACATAAAGATTTCATTTTTTCATACATGAATTTAAAGAATTAGTAGCCCCTAATGAAAGTGATGGATATATAACTGACATTGATTTTTTGAAATTTTTTGTGACTAGTTTACCTCTATAACACTCATGTACAGGTATTTTTTGGCCTCATATTCTTATGCATGTGTTTTTTTCATCTCAGGGATGCCAAGGCATTGAGATGCGCTCTATGAAATCCAATACCTAGGGAGTGATGCTTTTCTCAGGTTGAAATCAGACTTTCCCCTAGTAATCCTCACTAAATACCTATCTTAAATGATCATTTGGAACACATTTTACATTTTATTTATCATCAAGGGCCTCCAAGTCACACTGATTTAAATATTAAAAAAATATTTAATAATTAAATATGTATCAAAATTTGAATTTTCAATAAAAATACATTCAATTTTTTTATGTATGTGCATTTACAGCACTTCCATATTTTTTCTTAGTACTAAATAAATCCAATTTTTATCGAGGAACACAACCTTGTATGAAAAATGTTTCTTACTGAAAATGGAATAGATTACTTTAATAGTATTTTTTTAATAATATGATATGAATGAAAAAAACCAAAATAAATTTGACTGTGAATACATTTGATATTAACCATCTACTCACATCAAGTTAAAACATTCTCACATTTGATAAAATTATAGTTTTTTGTTACTATGTGGTATTAACTTATATACTAATAATATATTTCATTGTAATGGAATGGATTTACCTTTGATTAAGTGAAATTAATTATCAAAAGAAGATCAATGCTAAGGTATAAGCCATGTTGGAATAATAATATTAGTCAGTATCTCATTTTAAATTAAAAAATTTAAGCTATATAAAAGTTCAAAACAACCTATAATGAATTAAAATTTTATATATTTAAAAAATCAATAAAATTATGAATAATATAGATAGTATGATATAATTAATGGAGGTATTGTTAACTAAAATTGAAGAAGGTCGGTTCAGTCTAGATACAATGAACCAAAGTTATCAAATAGGTTATTTGAGTATATTGCAGCTGAAAAGGACACAAGTTTTGTCTATAATGAATAATGTTTTTTGGTAGATGATATAATATTTAATTAGGACAAAGGGAATTCATTTATTGGGGAAGACATGTACTGAGGGAGAGAGCTACATCTCTAGGAGGAAGGGAAATACTAGGAGATGTCCAAATGGAGGATCCTTTTAGGATATTATATTATAGACATATATTCAAAACACAAAAACCATCCTAATGAAAATATTATGAAATTTTTAAACATAATTAATAGGAAAAAATTATATCAGGTTTAATAATCAAGTTCTCCACTTATAGAAGGACTTATGAGACATTTTTTCAATTGTAAAGGATGAAAATTATATGCGGTTAGGCTAGAAAAAACTATATCAATGACATTTATGTTCTTAATATATTAGTTATATAATTAAATTTTATAATATATAAGGGAAATATATTTACTATTTGGAATCCTCTAATTTTCTGTTGGATTGAAATCAACATTCATGGAGTGGTAAAATGGATCCTTAAAATAGTTGTATGTGGGTTTATCTTTAGAGACATCAAGAGGGAAGTGAGTAAAACTTCTACAAATAATGTGGGCTTGTTGTTGAATTTTGATTCTGATATGGAATCTATAATCCAATACATTAAAATTTACATATACAATGGATGAAGTAAACTATTTCTTCATGTGGATTTCAACTACATTGTCAATTTAATCTAGAGAATATTTGTATGACACTAGTGGAGATTAATATCATCCTATGTTGATTTCCTAGATTATTCTAATAAAATTTATATTGTTGTTTCTTCTATTTATAATCAAGGTAACCTGGTCACATATACCCTTGAAAATTTAGGAGTGGGTTCAGGTTGTACTATTTGAAAAAATTTCATTTCCATATCAAATTGAGAATCTTTTTTTCTTAAATATTTATAAAACTACATCTTTCTATATTGTATGAATTTTGGGACCTTATAAATTTGGATCTATGTTGTTACCATTATTATTATTATTATTATTATTATTATTTTAATTATTATTCTTATTATCATTATCATTGTTGTTAATATTATTACAAAGAAGTAGGTATGGTGTAAATTTTAGATTGAAGTTGACTTAGTGTGTATGGTTAATACTAACAAGATAATGTATTTGTATCATTTCCGAAATATGATTCATCAATACATTGGCCATTTATATTCTCTTATTATACATTATTTATTGTTTCATATATTTATGGATAATCTAATATGTTAATATACTCAATAGAAAATTTTGGAGTGAATTTTGCGTTCCATGTACATTCTAATAGTACACTCTCTAATTTGATATATTTATACCTAATAGATATATGTAAAACTCGTATACTATGAATTTTAGTTTTTCCTTTAAATTAGGTCTATGGGGTCTTATGGGTTCCTAGGATACTCATTCTAATTTTTATTATTATATTTATTTCTTGGTATATGGTAATATTGGAGTTAATTGAAACTAATTTATAAGTGGGTTTCATTTTATTTAATGTATGGTAAAATCGGTTATCATAAGAATATAATGACCAATGAATGTATTATGTTCTATCATGGTAAATTAAATAGAATAAAAGATATATTTCATTATTTTAAGGAGGATTACATAATGAAATTTGAAAAAATGATCAAGGGAAACTTCATAAAATTTTATAGTTTTCTGTAGGAGCTCATAAGGTTCCTTATCATTATGAAAATATAAAAAGATCACCCTTTAAAAGTTGAGATAAGGGATATTATAAGGTTTCTATACTTTTTGAAACATTTATAATCTAAGAATCAACTTGAATATGGGTCTGGAGTTTTAGAGTTTTCCATGACATATGAAAATAGTGAAGTACTATAAATCCTTATTTATTTAAACATGCCTTCTATAATGGAATCAATTAAAAGTTATATATTTTTTAGAGGTGCCTTAAAGATAATATCATGTGTCTTTTTTCATAATAATGGGAGATATTTTAAGAGTTTTTTGGGAGAATTCAAACTAAAAATATCTATTGGTTTGAATGAAATGTTCATATTATATAGAAAATCAAGAAATTTCCATATTAAAAATTTCCAAAAAAATATTCAAAAGATTCAAGGAATGGTTTTTTGAAAATATAAAAAGACTTATCCCCCCTATAATTGTTCATAACCCTTCACCTGATCTGAATTAGTTCCAAGTAAAACTAGTTTTTTTAGAAAAAGTACCCAGAACCTCTCACGCTGCTCTATTTTAGTGCCACCCAAAGTGTGCATATACATCATTACATCCTTGTTATTTTCCTCTGATGCATCCTAAAAAATAATCAATACAATTAATAAGAGTTAAATCCTCAACACAAACCATTAAATTTTAAGAATAACTAAAACTCATTACTCTTCCAATATAAAATAATTTCTTATAATTGTATTGTTGGACAGTCATTGAATATTGGTACACCCTCTAAATCAGGTCTAAATATACTATTGAAACCAACATATAACTAAGGATTATATGATCATGATAACTCCCTAATTTCTATCAAATGTGTGACCTTAGCAGTTTGATGATTAAGAAAGTTAAACCAAACCTACATTAAATATGTTAATTCTTATAAATAAAACAATAATATAGATATAAATTTAACAAATTTAATTTCCCATATCTATGCTTATTCATTATCCTTGAATTAATTACTGATATTCTTCCTTGATACTGGTTTCACTGGATTGTTCCCATTGTACATAGAAAATGTTACCAGGAAACATCTACATTGTTTGTAATTTTTACCAATCAGTTAATTATCTCCACTATAATCTACCATTATTTTTTGTTTTATGATTTCAGGCTTCACACATACAAATGTTACCACATCGCCTATTATAATATCCCACTAGATAATATAAAAGACAAATAAGTATAATTAATTTGTTTTACAACTGGAAAAAACAATGTGACATAATTTTACACGGTTATAAAAAAACCTGATCCAAGTTGATCCTTAAAATATGATGGGCCCATGAGATGTTTTCGATCATTATCCCATAAAGTAAGTTAATGTTCCAATTAATGCACTCAGTCATCTACATATAGTGCAGTGTAAGATGAATTACTGCAATCATCAGATCATAGACGAATAGAAGTAGGAAATGCAGGTGGAATAGACATGGTAGGATAAGGATGGAATGGTTAGAGATTCATATAGGATATAGATATTGTATATGTGGGTACATTCCTATAGGTAGTGTAGACATGTTATAATAAGTAGAGCCTAAATAATATGATGATGGAGGTATATATGGGAACATTTATAGAGGCTCAAGTTGAGGAGGAAATAGGTTGGTAAATGGGATGTCTGTTAGCGGGTTTGGGTGTGAATGGGTACAATGAGTGCTCTATATAGATCTAGTAGCACCCGTTCTCAATTATCCATGATTCTGACTACTACTATTACGTTGATGAGAGTTAAACTCTAGTTTAGATGAATGTCCTTAAAAAACATTGACAAATAATAGGAAGATGACATTAAATGTAATTTAGAATAAAAATATTATAATTATTATACTCATTAATGTAACTAGAGGAGTCATCCCTAGTTTTTGTATTCTTCGATCATTATCAAATAGTCTCTTCATTATAATTTCTTCAGTATCTTTCATAATTTTCATAATAATTAAATGTATATTTTTTATAATTTTTTTAAAAATATTATCCATACAACATAGAATTAAAACAAGACATAAAAAATATCATATCATGTTTTAGAGACTCTAATTTAAAACCAGGTTATACAAGTTTTAAAAACCTATTTTAAACCTAGTTCTCTGAATTGAAATAAATATAATTAATTTTTACTAAAAAACAAAACTAAAAAAATATATCATTCCAAACTAAAACCAAATTGAAGTAATTGTAGTTGTACTAACTAGAGGAACTAACATCAAGGTAAACTGAATTAACTGCAAACATATATGGTTGCTTCTATATTTTACCCACCACCACATCTGGTTCAACATAAATTCTCACAATTGGACAATTTGATTCATAAAATACAATATTTTTTTCAACACCTATCGAGGCATAAATGGTGTTAATTTCATCCCCACCACCATCAAAAGTATTTCTAGGTATTACATCAATAATGAGACCATAATCACGTCTTAAATAATCCTTCACATAAAACACTTGTTTTTTCATTAATTCCAAAATATATTGTTCATTAGTATCTGTGAATAAATTAATTTCAATAACACTAAATCCATATTCATCAATAAATTTACCACTTTGTATCATTGAATCAAACCATTTTTCATTTCACTACAGTGACTCGACAATGAGAGTAGTAATACAATACCAATATTATCACAATGACTCCATAATAAGACACATTTTCATATCAAGTTGTACTATCTAGTACATTTGAATAATATTATGTTATTTCATTTAACATAACATTATCATAATGTGTTCTCATATTCACCTCTCGATTAGTTATAAAAAATTTATAACCATTGATTATTAAATATTTTTATTCACAAACCAAAGAATTGGGACAAAAATATGACACTATTAATAATTGAGACATAGATTTAACAGGTAAACTCGATACTTGAAATATATATTCATAATAAAATTAATGGAATTTATATTTTTTAATTTTATTAATTTAATTTTCATGCCTCCAATTCCAGCCAAGCAGGAAACTCTTTACTATGAAAAGTATCTCTCGTTCCCAAATAAAAATATCAATGAACTCTACCAATAATTATTTTATATTCCCTATATAAAATGATAATAAAATTTTATATTATATTTTAAATTAATTAGTATGACAGAACATATAAATTTTAAAATTACTTATTGATATAGTCATTGAACAAACCATAGTTAAACATGACTATGTGATGTGCCATACCCTGCAATTTAATGCACAACGTAGATAATGTATATAACCCATGAATTCCGCCTATTTATGGATGATATGGAAATTATGAATCAATTTCCCCATACTTTTCCTCTTCAATTATCATTGGCTGGTTACATTTTATGCTCACATTGGAAAAATATATTGAACAAAAATACAAACATTCTTGAGCCATATGACCTCTTAGAATGGAACCTTATGGATTATTATTGTTTCATACATAATATTTCATTGTGAACATATTTATTATAGAAGGATACATACACTAAAAAATTAATGAATCCCCCAATAAGTGTTCCAGATAGAAGATGCACTATTAAATGCAGCATATACATGAATAATGACGGAGAATGAAATTTCTCCAACACGCATAAAATTAATGGTACCTCTTGATAAATTTTTATAAAGAAAGAGTTTGATAAAGTTTTAGCACAAAATTCTCATATGAAAATGGAATAAGAAAATCACCATCACCCTTATAATATTTCACTGTAAATTTTGGATTTCTATTGGAATCAATTCATAAATAAGGATGTAATAAATATGTGTTTTTTGGGATTTATGTTTAAACTCCCTTGTGTTGAGTCATTAGATCTGTTTGTCAAATATCCATAGTGAACCCTGACATTATACAATACTTCCAAAATTTAATTTTTCTCTAAAGGATTCATCACATAAGAATCATGGGTAACTTTACATTTTTTTCACTGATACACAGAGGATGGAGTTCTAGTCAAATACCCCAATCCAATAAGACCTGCTAAGATTTTTAGTCATATTTGGTCTGCCCCTTTATATTTAGAAGAATTGAAAGAAAAATTACACATATATTTTTTATCAATGTTTATTAGATCTAAACAATGACATAAAAAATTGATTTACCAATATGAAAACTCAAAACATATTCTTTTATTTTTCCAATTGTAAATGGATTCAATGCCAATATTATTTATCTTTTTAGATTTCATCAGAACATTCCATAATGAGAAACTAAAAAATTGTAATTCGTTAAGTACATTATTTCCCGACATATATTGATGTAGCTATTTAATTTTAATAGTATTATCAAACATTCATTGATTCTTCTTGTATTGATGATCCATTGGAAATGATACTTGGTGCCCTATGAAATTGAAACTATAATGAAATTTAAGTCTTTTAGATCATGTATTCTATATAAAAAAGGACATGATATTTTTCCCTTCATGCTAAAACCAGATATCATTTAATTATAAGGGAAATAAGTTATAGACCACTGAAGGGCTTCACACATCTGAAATAGTGTTTTTGAAGAGTTTTCAATTGTACGCACACCAATATCCTAAAGTGGTTTCTACTCTTTTATTAAAGGATACAAGTATAAATCTATATCATATCAATGATCAGAATGTATAGATGTTATTATATTCAATAAAGTGAATGGTTTTTTCATACACATACACTGAATAAAATTATAAACTTGAATAAAAACTGTCAACATGTTGTGAGAAGTAAGAATCTGGTCAAATGAATTAAAAACACTATAGGATAGACCCAATCTAACATTACTCACCACATCTACAAAATCAGGCTTTTTTCATCAAATATCCACCATGATAATCCATCTATAGGATAAACCAACTAATCATTATATTTAATTATCTTAGCATTATCTAATCACATATTTTTTGATGTTTCATTAGACATGAATAGATTTTGAATCCTAAGATTAATGGAATGTTCCACAAGACATTTTTTGGAATATGAGATTGTGTTCCATCCACATTTTCCTTCCATTTACATATATCACATTCCTTATAGTTATTAAGTTCTGTTGTTTCCTCCCAAAATAAACTTGAATCGTCCATACAAGCATGAATTTTATTTGAAGAAAACCCAAGATGGTTAATTAGCCTCTCTGTCATGTAATTATTTGGGGTAATATCTGCATTATTAAGAAGTGGGTCCTTTGAGAAGGTATGAATACAATAAATGGTAATATTATAAATTCCATACATGTTTTTCTAGAATATAACCACCATAAAAATTCCAACATTATTGTTTTAGTACATTCTTGATATATAGGAGTCATGACATCATCCATTAATTTTTTCACTCCCTTAGCATCATCATTTTCAATATTTTCCCCATGTGTAATGATATCATTATCTACTTTCACTAGAATAATATATTTCTTGTGATTATTAACAAATTAAAACCAATCCAATATAAAATTCTACAAACCACTTCTCTCATTATGTACATGAACAACATGATATTATCACAGCTATCTATTGTTATACAACACAAAATAGGTTATTTGATGGATAATTTTTTATATGGTAGCTAACTTCTTCTTTTATAAACAAGATATTCCATCACAATTATAACATGGAAAATATATACGAACTCCTCCCAAAGAATTATTAAATGAAAAATCTAGAAAAATATATGAATTATTTTAATACTAAATTTAAATCTGACCATTATGATACATCCAGCTTATATCTATTCAATTATAGGAAAAACCTATATTCAGATAAAAATGTAAACCATAATTAAAAAATTCATGAGAACCAATTTAAATATGAAATTCATAAAAGAATATTTGTATATAGACAAATAGAGACTAATAAAAATAAAATATGTTATAACTAATGAATATAAATAATGAACCAAACAAAGTATAAAACATGGAATGGAAAAAAACTATTACATAATCCAATAAAAGTAAATTGGGTTATCATACACATATAGAGTGAATATATTTTGAAAAATATACCTTCTACTAGTATTACACTAAATTATCCATTCTTAACAATTATAATATAATACATGTTATTATAGTCCTAAATGAAACTATTAAAATAATATTTTAGTTTGCAATAAAAAATAAAACCACCAAAGAAGTCACTTTTCTGTATCTTTTTGAAGACATGAAAGTTATGCACTTTTAAAACAGATATGCTAATATTTTTCCTAATATTTAATGAAATATAGAAATATAAAAGAATTTTATTTTTTATGAGGAGGAAAAATTTATTATAAAGAAAACGTTAATGAGGATTAAGTAATATCAAGATACAAGGATCAAATTTTCATTCATACGGAAAAAATTAGGAAATAAGAATTTAAAATAAAACAACACATTATATCCAATGAACATGAATATAAAAAATTCCTTTTAAATTACATTAAATATAAATACATAATGAATATAAAAGACATTAGAATTAATAATCAACTATACCATTATAATGAACATAAGAAAATATAAATAACAATGAACAATCAATTTATGTGATAAGCATTAGATGAAATTAGACATATTAAGAGAATATCTCAAAATAATGTTTCCAAATAAGGATCATTGGTAAGTACAAAAAGATATAAGGTGGTAATCATTAGATACCTTTTAGAAAATCATCTCCTTTTTCTATATTTACATGTGTGAAAAATATCTGCATAGTTCAATTTATATTGTAGTTCCATATCAATGGGGTATATTCTCATGGGAAAACCATGTATATATGGATCAATTTCAATGGTATAACCACATCATCAAATTATTTACATAATGAGAGTGAAATATCCTCATAAAGAGGTCTTTTTATTTATTTAATATAAATGAGGATGTGGCCCCAACCTTTAAAAAAATTTAAATCACATTAAACTGAGTTTCACATAGATGACCAACCAAGTATCTATCCTAAGTTCCTGCCAAAGTATCCAAGTTATTTCCCATAAATCATTATATATAATCATAGGACATATAATAACCCCATAATAAATTAATAAAATAAACCAATTACTATATTAGTTAATTTCATAATCAATTAATATAATTAAAAAAATTGGCTTTATATAATGGTAGAATATAACTAAATTTCACACACAAATATATCTATTACAATTACATTTATTATGAAATAATATAAAAACAACAAGCTAAACAAACATTTTTCAAATAATTTGGAATAACCATGAACTAAAAGTTTCTTGTTTAGGTTTTGATATGTAGATAAAAATGTAAACAATACTAAGGATAATAAGAGAAGGATTTGTAACTCACTAATATGATGTTGAAGAACAAAATCAAAATATCCTAAAATAAGGTGAGATAACTGGAGGAGAAGGGAGGACATGTATTCTCTCATTTGAGGGTATATTAGGGATCATGGGTATGGAGTGGAGTATTGTATGTCAATGGTTATGTAAAGAGGCTACACCAATGGTTTTTAAAAAACTATTGGTATAGGATAGTCTATACCATAATTTTGTAAAAACTGTTGGTATATGATAATATATACTAATGGTTTTCAAAAAACATTAATATAAAATATTTTTAAGGACTATATACCAATTTGTATTATAAACCATTGGTATTTATTCATGTGAATTTACCCATATTCTAGTAGTGCAAGTAGTTTTCAAGTGGGTTCTTTTCCCCGCTTATATGAGGACATCTCCTCTCTTCTACTATCCTCGCTCCAAGATCCTTTTTCATTGGAAAATACATGAAAAAATACATTGATTAATTCCCTTAAAAAATATTTTATTCCTTATTTTTATTATTAATCCCTCATAATAAGTATTTTGGTTCTAACCTAAGGAGGTTATCAGAAAAAGAGGTATTGTTCTTAATCAAGAATTTTTAATTTATTTAATCATCCACACCCTTAAAATATTTTTCAAATATGATGATATAATATAATAATTATCTACAATATACTGATATTTTATCATATTAGTGTAATAAATTACTTCCATTTTATAATTAATCAAATGGGAAACGAAACTGTTAATCATGTGTACAGAGGACCACCACCTTGCGAATCGATGTAAATCGTTTTCCATCACCGCCTCTCAAGGATGTATATAATGATGGATTTAACATATTTATATGATATTTATAAAAAATTATACTTCTATAATTATAATATCACATCTACCTTTTATCTTATAATCCATTGGAAAATGATAATGTCACTCATGCGTATGTGTGGACTTCCGCCTCCACGAAGCAATGTGATATGTTTTTCATTTTATTTTGATGTATATGGTAATGAGGATTTATTGATTTAATTTATATGATATAAATAAAAAAATTATTCTATAAATGTGAATTAATATTTATCTTTCCTTCATTCCAATCATCATGAAAATGGAAACAACATTTATGCACATGTATAGCTTACTGTCTCTGTGGATTGTGTGATTCATTTTTCGATCTCTAAATTTTATAGATGATTATAAATACCTATGTAATGAATATATATTATATTTATATCATTATTATTATTCTTAAGATGATGTGACCATTATAAGAGTAGAATTATCTAAACTACTAAACCAAAACATACGTGAAAAATAAAGCAGTTATTACCCAAAACGTGATTTTAACAAAGAATTATTAATAAGAGGGTGATGAAAAGTTATAAATAAATCATATATGGTATTATAAATATAATTAATTTTCTATAATATATTTATAATAAATATATATTTATTATACAATAGGTTCGAACATGTATAAATAAATTCAAGACTGGGGGTTGGGGACTTCTAGTCTCTTTTATTTCTTTGAAACATATTGCTTATTTACCACTTTTATCTTTTTTTTGGTGTATATACTACACCTTTGACATGTTATGTCATTAATATAATTAATTTAATGATATTTAAAGGTTAATTTTATGTTATTAAATAATGGGGGTTATGATTCAAAAGTGTCCAATGTGGTAAGTAAATTTAGCATCACATTTATTTGTTTGGGGTACATGGATTATACACCACTTATTTATTTTGTGGGGGTGTATAAACCATCCGTGAATTTATTTTATGATTATTCCCATGAATATTATTTGATATAATTATCCATTTAATATTATCTCATTCATGGGGCTAATGATTCAAAATTTACCAAAGTGGTAATGTTTTTTTGTAACAATCTCACCGTTTATCAGTATTATTTATTATTATTATTTCCATAAAGAAATATTATGATACATATGTTAATAATCTAATGAATTTTAATTTATTGTAGTCATTTTTTGACTCACATGTGTTCAGTTCATTTTCCTCTCTTTATGTACTCAAGAGTTCAAAATAATGTTTTTAGATATAATTTATTTTATTTCTCTCTACGATAGAAAATCCTTTTCCTTAAAAATCATTGTTTTCTAAAAATGTTTTCAATTATTTTTTACTATTATTTTTTAAATTAATGTATACCCATTATTGGATTTATATAAATTGTTATCAAAGAAATCATTTTGTTGTTTTCCAAGGAAGGTACTTTTTACTTTTCTTATATAAATGGAAAATGAATATTTGTTTTAACATGTACTAAACGAATGGTATTTCCTTCCATCATGCCAACTCAATGATTTAAATCTACATTTATTGATTTTTTTGATTATTTTCAAATAATTTTTTTTATTTAAAATTTGATAAGTTATTATATTTTAAATAAATGATTTCAAAGTGAATATATTATTTTCCTCAATAAATTTTTTAAGTGATCTTTCAAAGATATTTTACATCTAAGATGACATATTTTTATGTTACATAAGATTTAATAGGGATATGATATAATGATACCATACATATTCTATATATGGATGTTTTATGTTTATGATGACAATATATTTATGAAACCCATTTCTTTTCCATAGTCAATGCAATGATGAAATTTTTATCAAACTCTTTTATTTTCTTAGATTTTGATATGATGAATTTTTTTATTATCTTGGGGAACACATAAGTTTGATTTTAATTATGTTAAAGGTTATACTAATATTTCACTCTAATGCATTGGGTAATTATGGATAAATCGTGACTTAATTATGTTATTCATAAACCTAATTTCATGATCATAATCTAATGTGTGGACCTAGTTTCTTGTCCATAAGATTATGTGTGGACCTAGTTTAATGTCCATAAGGTTATGTTTGAACCTATTTTATATACATTAAGTTATGTTTAGATCTGATTTAATTTCCATAAGCTTACATATATACTTGGTTTCATGTTCATAAGGTTATGTGTGGACTTAGTTTCATGTATATAAGTTTATGTTAGTGAATGATTTCATGTCCTTAACATAATTAGTGAACTTATTTCAATTTCTATAGGTTCACAATGTTATAATATTATGTTTTTGACACATCCATGTGTCTATTTTATGATATCATGGATTAAGTTCATTGATTTCCTTTGTGATTCATGTCTTATGAACTTCTAATATTTAATCCATGATTCAATATTATGATATATTTTATGTGAGGTATGGTTTGAAAATGTTATGATCATATCCTCATACCCATATTCTTATGTTATGTTTCAATGATTATAGATATCTCCCTTGATTACCCTTACTGGTCATCTGAGATCACCCTTTCTTGTGTTTCCTTTACCCAAGTCCTAAAGAATGGTTTTAAGTAGGGTATATCTATGAAGAGTACAAGTTGGGGGGGATCTTTGTGGGAGATATTGAACATATTTCATGAAATACGAATTTTGTGTATCTAGTCTCCAAAGACACTAACCCTTTACAGTCCTTGTCTGTGTATTCGTAAATTTTATTGAATATTCATCTAAAAAGATGTAATATCTATGTATGAAAAGATTGGGTCATTATACATTTTTTTCTTATGTTTCAAGGATTTTAAACCCACCATTTTGAGAAAATATTGTGTTAATATTACATTTAGTAGTTTTAGGGATAATATGAAGTTTAATTTTAAAATATATTAAAACTTTAATTTTAGTTTCTTTACTCACTTTTGAATCTATTAGAGAAGACATATATTGATTCTATAATTACATTATTAATGGGAATTTGAATATGTTATTCATTAATATAAATCAATTTTAGAATAAAATGGTAAAGCCTATATTAATTCTACTTTTCCAGGAGTATATTACTCTCAACCAACCATGGAAGTTAATTGAACATGCATCATAATTGACTATGGTGTAGATATATTATCATGTGAAGATATATTGTAAGTAGAGATTCGATCGTTCATGTCGTTCCTAGATTGAGAATGAATGGAAATTCAGAAAATTCCTAAATTAATCACACATTGATTATGATTGACCAGATATTGATTCTGATCAACCACATTTTTATTCCAAGTGAACACACGTTGATTATCACCATAAATCCACTGAGTTGAACCTTATAGTCAATCTATTGAGTTGAACTTCACAATCAATCCATGATTTTGAAATAAACATTTAAGGATGATCAAAAGTAGGATTCTAGGGACTCATTGGAAAGAGGGTTGAACAAGATGATATTTCATAAATGATTATTCTAACAATCTCCATTCAGTCAAGTAATAGAGAGGAAGTGATTTTGGATTATCTCTCTTACTAGTTATAAAAATAAGAGTAGGTAAACTTTGAGACTTGGATAATATTGAAATAGGTTAATCCATCCCTTACCTGATACCCATTTCATTGTTAGTTGTCTTAAAATAACTATTTTATTTCATTATTTAGATTTAAAATCCAAACCATCTCAAAAAAACCCCTTTTCTCTAACAAAAAGGGATAATATATTTTTATATAGTCTTTTATAGGATACAACCTTAGGATACCACTATAAAAAAATTTAAACTAGAAGATAAATTAATTTTTTTCGCAACCCAATATATGTTTTAGTAAGTATACTACGGGTTCGTGGATCATATTAGGTCCCCATTACCTAAGTTATATGAGATACCAATCATTATAACCTTAATTATTTGATACCTTTCTTATAAAAGCCATTTAGATTTATATAATTAGTGATGGTTGGGTATGTTTCGAATCATATTATTTGTTAGAGCTCAAACAATATTGGATTTTTTTCTCTCATGTGATGAGTAAGATATATTTTCCCTTGATTAAGATAGAATAGTGAGTGCACAGTTGCACCTTGATAATATATGTAATTTTCTTATCTATTTGGGAGAGGGTCATGTGATGTTCTCAGGCATAAATTGAATGAAATATGATGTATTCATTGACCAGTTCAATCTACACTCAAGGAATCAATAATGTATAAATTAGTTATATGGGATTAACATACACTTTTTCACATGGTCACTCAATTCATTAAAAAGGGAATGTATTAGAATTCATGTCTGCATGAGATACAATTGGTGGACACCAGTATAGATAAAAATATGTTTGATGGATATTACATCATATCAATTCATAGCCTGATTAGAATTGAAACATTACTAGAGGTCAAACATTACTTACATTTTTTTATCCAATTATTCATATTTTTGTCAATTCTATAAAGGCTTGTGGGATCACACTTTTTGGTTGATTGAATAAATATTTAGGTTGACTTAGATATAAGTTCTAAAAGTATTTTAGATTTTATCTAAATGTGTTTTGGATGGGTATCCAAAAGGTATTACATATGATGTGATATAAGGTGAAGTTGATGATAACTTTTCAAATGTGTTTTGGATGATATAAAAAATAGTTTTGTATGTGTTTTCACAATTTATTGTATATGATACAATATAAGGTGAAACGATACATATGTCCATAATTATTTAGTGCAAGTGGGATATTAAAGGATTTGATGTGCCCTAAATCCTTTGTGTAAATAAATTTTATATATGAGTAAAGTTATATCATATGGTATGATATAACTAATAATAAAGTAAGATATGCATGTTACAAAATAGTTTTGTAATATGAATATAGTATATCATATTTTACTATTGTATGGGGAAATTATAAGGCATGATAACTATTCCACCTTCATAATATCTTACCAATTGTAGGGTATGACTAATCATATCGCGAGGCATATTTATGGACTTATCCCATGAAACCCATGTCGTCATATTATATGATAGTACCTCACCATAAATCATAGCATTATATTCCTTCTAATTTCTCCATTATCTAGGCGTAAGAACTCTTTTTTTACATTATCATTAAGATCTATTACATGATATGTAATGGTAATGAAGGATTTTTCATACATGAGATGCATGGATTGGCTGGAGTAGAATTTACTCATGTGTTATAACACATTCGTAAATGTGGTAACTTGAGTATCGTCCTCAAAGACTAGTTAAACCCCTTCATTATTATGAAAATGGGAATGGATGCTTGGTTGACGATCTCTAATCCTATGTTCTCTTCTCTTACAACCTTTTCATGAAGATGAACTACCACATCCTAGAGGAGGAAGATCTTTCACATATGATGTGAAATTATATTAGATCATAGATTCCTTTATAGTGGGAATCTTTTTTCCACTCTAGTGATCTCTCTCAAACCCATGTAATGGTTATTGAGATGTTAAGGTGGATATATGGTGAAAGGTACACACATTTATAGAATTTATTAATTTTTTATATATTCATGTTTTTACATTGTTTTCCATGGTGATCGTAAGATGGTATTTAATCACTTATATATTTTTTAATAGTCACTTTAAAATCCCTTTTGTTGGTGTGTGTTAATTTTTCAATTAAAGGAATGAATATCTCCCATAAAGTGAATTATATACAATTCCTACTAAAAATACAACCTTTATCTGTGCTATAAATGTCTATCATTAGTACTAAAAAATCATTGATGTTTTTAGCACCTTTAAAATTTGATGTACTTTATCAACACTAAAAATATAGATGATAAAGTGGGCCCTTTATTAGAACAATTTTTAGTGCCAATAAATGTGTACCTTCATCATTGATTATTTTAGTAATGGTGAATGGATATTTTATTAGTGGTATTTTTAACACTGAAAATATATTATTTTATCCTCACTCAAAATAGTACTGATAAAATATCAGTTTTAGAAATGTGCTACTGTAATTCATAGAAAACTAAAGCTGTTAATGGATAAAATAAATTTTAATTAAATTTAAAAAAATTTACAAAACATAGTGTTATTTTTATATACATTTCAAACATTAGTGTCTAAAATTACATTGGTATGTATAAAATTTATTACTAACATCAAAAAAATCAATAAAAAAATATTTCATTGTCTTCGTACCCCCTTCTTAGAGTCTCATCAAGCAATCAGTTGTTCAAACAATCATCCCCATGGGAGACAAAGGGTATAACTATATATAAAAACAAATATTATGTTAGTAATATTATAAATAAATAAATAAATAAATAAGATAAAATATATTAATAAAATGAAACTTTTAATCTAAAAACAAACACTTCATGTTATACCGGTAACACTATATGTCGGATTAATGAGTGGTTTATTTATACACATAAAAATTGAATTATGGATCGTTTTTATAAATTATGAAGACTATCTAAGAATTTTTTATTGGTCTTGATAATGTGATGTCTTTTTTGAACTAAAATGTTGAATTTAAATAAAAACATGCACTTTCAATCATGTCGGGCACACTGTGTGTTGGATTGATGTTTAGTTGATTCATATATCTCACAAATTACATATGGATAATTTTCCTAAAAGTATAAAGAATATAAGAGTGGGTTTTTAATGGCTCAGACCATTACAACCCATTACTTTGTGGTAAATTTTTTGTTTGAGGTGTTCTGGGGAGTCAAGGTGACTCTTTTCAAGAATTTTCAAAATTCCTAGTTTTCTAAGTTTCACAAGTGTACCTCACCCTAGAATAGTGACCCAGGTGGTGTCACCATGATAGTGTCACCTTGGTGGTGTCACCCCGGTAGTGCCACCCTGGCGATAGCTCGCGCTGGAAATGTTCCACCCTAGCGGTCACTTTCCCTGGTGGTGTATAACCCTGGTTGTCGCTCACTTGTGGTGGATCTCTGGTGTCGCATGTCCAGTGGTGCCTCATCTAGTGGTTCCTCATCTAGTGGTGTCCCACCTGACCGTGTCTCTCTAATGGTTGTAAGCAGTTCATCCTAATAGTGCCTCAACTGATGATGCCTCCTCCAATGGTCCTCATCTGGCAATGTCTCATTCAACGATGCCCCATGTATAGTGTTTCTAGCTTCTTCCACTAATTCCATTTTTATATCTTTCTTTGATGTAAAACACTTTTAATATCTTATTTGAAAGTCTTTTATACTGATTTAAATCCCATAAATCCTATATTCAATTTCCAAAGATTTTGGGTCTTTTAATTGGTCAAAACATGTAATCTTGACCAGATCTGCCTTTATTGGTAAATCAAAATAATATCTAATCTCACAGATATTTGGATCATCCAAAATCTGAGATATATTTTCCCTTTCCCATTCCTTATTGTTTCCTCCTGCTAAGGGATGGTCCCAAATCCTTCTTCCCATAGGATTCAAGTGAATTTCTGGAGTTTTTGGTTCATGATTCCCTAGAGTCTTCCTTGTGCACGTGTGCCCCTTATTTTGGCACAACTAGGAAGTATCGATTATATTTTATTATGGGTTGGTTTTCCCCCATATTTCTTAATTTTCTATCATTCGGGGTGGTTATATATATGTTTTACTTTTTGAATATAGTTGAATTTGGATTAATAAAGATAATTGAACCATTTTAAGATTAATATACAATGTTTTGGGGAAAATGATTCATGTTCTTGATGTGTTTTTGTTTTTATTTATATTATGATTTGTATGGAATAACTACCCACTGAAAATCATGGTTGTTAGGAGTCTTTATTTATTCATGAGGTAGTTTTTGGGATTCATATTGTTTAGTGTTAATTGAATACCAGTTTATAAAATTTGGATAACCATGTAAGTTCAGTTAATAAATGGTTTCCCCAAGATCATACAGTTTTTGTGATAACCCCAAAATTTAAAAGTGGAATTAAATAATGCATTCCCTATTAAATTTAAAAATGTGTTTCACTTTGCTTTTATTGTGATTTGATGTGTGGAATTTTTGGGGTTTTTGTGTATTGGGGGATGTGGATGACAAGTGGTCGTCTAGTGGGGGTGTGATGGGTGTGGTGTGATTATACAGTAGGGTTGCATTTTTTGGAAATGCTTTGTTATGTTACTAGATGTGGTTGTGAGTTGGGGGTTTTTTGGGTTGGTATGGTTGTTTTGGTTGTATGAATTTGATGAAGTACATTAGTGATTGGTATGGGTGTTTCTTCATTGATAACCTGTAGAAAGATTCACCCTATATCTAGAGGTCATGGTAAGATATGTCTTTAATGTAAATTGAATTTATTTACTATGACTGTTTTTGTGTTTAGTAGTTCCCATGGTAGTGATATAATGAATAAATAATTACTTGTAAATGTTTGGATGACATGGTTATGTGAAGTTAATATAATGGAAATGGTCATGTAAATATTAATTGGTTTGATGTGTGGATGAATGTAGATGATTCAAGATAATGAAATGAATGTGTATTGAACATATGGGTAATGTGAATCCAAATTTGTTTATCAGTATCTTCATCATCTGAAATGAAGGTCTTAGATCCTAATAATTTCATTTAATGGTGGCAGAAAAGGTGATAGTGTTGTGAATTGGTTGTTTTATTGAGAACCCATAGGTTGGGATGGAGTGCTTGATACTATAGATATACTTTTATATTATTTTTATTTCTATATGCACCCCACCCACATTGAGAACTATGTGTCAAAAACCCACATAGTCATGTGGGGGTGTATTTCACAAAATCTCAGTGGGAGGATGGATGGTTGGACACCCACTCTTCCCTGCTCCCTCTTCCATGTGATGATGGCCCAAGATTCTTTACACGAGTTCTGATGTGGTGTCCTAGGTGTCTTTAGGATGAGTTATGGTTTGGTTCTACATGTATCTTCAGGATGAGTTGTGACGTGCTTCATTAGGTGTCTTCATGATGAGATGTTATGATATGAGATGTGTTGTGAGGCCTAGTTGTGTGAGAGAGGAATGTTTTTTGAGGCTTAGGTGTGTGTGGGTGGGATTTTTTGTGAGGACCAAGTGGGTGCAGGTGGAGTGTGTTGTAGTACATAATATAGGTGTGTGTGAGTGGGATGCGATCTAGTATATGCGGAAAAGGTGGGAGCACTATGACATTTGTCATTAGGGTATGAGAGTGGCTAATCAGTGGGAAAGTGGTTTAGGGTAACCTATCATTAATGTACTCTATATTATATTACATGACTTTCATTCCTTAGTGATCGTTCCACAGTGATTTTGGGTTTGGTTAGTATACCTTCTTATGATTTTTTGTTTCTAATGTTTTCTCGCAGGGGCATTAGTATGATTCTTTCACATGTGCATGAAAGACTTTGGTTTTCCTACTAAGTATACATGTATGATCACCCAATGTATATAAAACTACTTTCAGGTTTCCATGAGGATTTCATGTAATGTGTTGGGTGTTACTGGCTCGGACCTTTGGACATTTGTTGTGTCACTTATTAACTTTACTTTTATTATTTAATTTGGAGACTCTTATTGTATCGATTCTATATATACATGAATTTTTGGATGGTTTTTAGATTTATCTTTTCTGTTACGTCTTGGATTTTTTTGTGGATGATCCATTCTATATCCCAACATTGTTTATTATAAAGAGTATTGCCTCCCATGTTTTGCGTTCAGTACACCCCTAGTGCTTGTTGCTAACTCATGTCCTACTAGAAGTGGGAATCAGGGGTCATTTTCATCCTTTTTTCATTAGCATTCCAAGAAGGTTATCATTGGAGAGGGGTTGTGACAGAGTTGTATCATAGGTTCCTAGGGTCATTGGAGGATTCCTATATGTTTTTCTTGAGGAGGTTGTGATGTTACTCCCTTGATGTGATGTTGAGTTTTGAATAGAATTACAACCCAATGATTCAATGATTTTGATGGATACTTATCATATGGAACCTTCTGAGTTATGGGAGTTAAGGTTTCAGATATATGATCTGATGAAAAGGAGTTTTATCAAGCCTAGTGTGTCTCCATGGGGTGCTCTAGTATTGTTTGAGAAGAAGGAAAATAGTGGAATGAGGTTGTGTATATACTACTAAAGGTTGAATAAAGTGACAGTCAAGAACCATTACCCTCTTCCAAGGATAGATTATCTCAGCTACCAGCTAAGAGGAATGAGTTAGTTTCTAAGATTTATATTTGGTCTAGAAATCACCAGTTAAGGGTGGAGGAGGCTGATATCATTAATACTTACTTCAAATGTAGGTATGGGCACTTTGAGTTTTTAGTCATGTCATTTTGTGTTATGAATGCACCATCTGTGATCATGGGACTTATGAACTCCATCTTCCATGAGCTCCAAGTTTGGTTCGTCATCGTATTCATTAATGATATCTTAATACACTCAAAGTTCAAAGAGGATCATGATGAGTATCTCATAACAATCTTAATGGTTCTTTGATACCACCATCTCTATGGAAAGTTCCCCAAGTATAAGTTCTGTACATGATAGGTGCATTTACTTGGGCATGTGGTGTCTCATCAGGGTGTGGGAGTAGACCCATTGAAGGTTGAAGGAGTTGTTTCTTGGGAAGCACCCAAGAATATGGCAGAGGTTTATAGCTTTATTGGTCTCATAGTCTATTATCAGAGGTCTTTACCCAATTTATCTTTATTTTTATCCCCACTAAGGGATTTTACTAGGAAATACCATGTTTTTTGTGGAGTGATCAGTTCCAGGCAGTGTTTGGTTACCTTTAGGGTAATTTGGTTAGTGCTCTAGTTCCTTGGTTTCCGGAGGAAGGGGTAGTGTTTGAAGTGTTTTGTAGTACTTACCTTCTTGGATTGGGATGTTTATTATTGAAATAACAAGGGTGATCTCTTATGGGTATAGGAAGTCATTTCATCACAAGAATAACTATTCTACCCATGATTTAGAGTTATCAATGGTGGTTTTTTTTGCTGACGATGTGGCAGAATTACCTCATTGGGGAGTGATTTGTGGTCTTCACATATCACAAGAACATGAGGTATATATTTTCTCAGTGTGACCTAAATCTGTGATAGTGGAGGTGGATGGAGTTTCTTCAGGACTATGATTTTGAGATCTCTTAAACCTTGGTAAAAGGTAATTTCATGTCCGATGCATTGAACATAAAGTCTTATAAAGATGTTGTATGGGAATCTATGGATGCTTGGAATGTAATGTAGGAGTTAATAACATTTCCCTTGAATGTAGGAGAGGACAATGGTACAGTTTTTTTGTTTTAGATAATGGTTCAGTCTTATCTGATGTAGTAGGTGGAGGGGTCTCACTGGGAACACTCGGATGAAGATGTGATGCTTGATCATGTTGGCCATGGTGATGCTTCAGAGGGATGGTCGGAAGATGGTCGAAATAAGATATTGTTTCATGGGAATCTATACATTCTGGTGGGGATGCATGAGAGAGTTATTTCTGAGTTTCATAACAAACCTTTGGGAATTCACCTAGGAGTCTCTAATACGCACTGTGGATTAAGGATATAGTTTTGTTGGTTTGAGATGAAATGGATAGTGGTTGATTTTGTGGAAAAGTGATTAGTTTTTCAGCAGTTAAAGGTCAAGCATCATGTTCTTGGTGGTTTGTTGCAGCCCTTGGATGTTACTAAGTGGAAATGGGATGACATATCAAAAGATTTCATTATAGGGTTACTTAGAGCTCAGGGAGGTTGTAATGTTAACTGGGTGATTATATATCACTTGACAAAATCAACTCACTTCTTAGCGATAAAATAATCAAGCAAAGTGGATAATTTAGATAAGAAACTTGTAGATTAAGTGTTGCGGTTTCATGGAGTTTTGAGGTCCATTGTCTTGAATCAAGATGCATAGTTTACCTTACGAGTCTGTAGGGAATTGTAGAATTATTTTGGCAAATAGTTACACCTCAGCATAGCTTTCCACCCTCATACGGATGGGAAGAATGTAGCAACTATCTAGACATTGGAGGATATGTTGTGGGAATTCATCCAGGACTTTGGTGGACCATGGGTATGACACTTTTTTTGGTAGAGTTTTCCTATAATAATATGTATAAATATTACATTATCATGGCCCCATTTGAGGATTTTTACAGGATACAATGTCATTCTCCATTGTGCGGGATGGATGTTGGGGAGACAGTTGTTCTTCATCCTGATGTGGTGCAGGGCATGAAAAAAAGGTTTATCTTCTTCATGAGAGGATGAAAGTAGCGCAGGATATTCATAAGTTGTATTCTTATTGCAGGAGGAGGCCATTGGAGTTCGAGGTTTGATACAACATGTTCTTTAATGTTTCCCCTCGATGTGGGAAGTGAATTTTTGGCAGAGGGAGTAAGCTTTCTCCTAGGTTAGTTGGACCCTTTGTGGTGTTGGGGTGAGTTGGAAAGTTGGTGTACCAGTTGGCATTGACACCATAGTTGAAGATAATCCACAGTCTTTCACATATCTCATTTTCATTAGTATCTTCACAGTGACTCCCATGTCATTGACTAGGGAGAGTTAGATATCAAGGATTACATGCCATTTGTGGAGTGGCTAGTAGATATCCAAGATCTTCGAGAGAAGTCACTGTGTGGATAGAACATTCCATTAGTTTATCTGTTGTGGAGGCATGGTGGCCAGTAGGAGGGTACTTGGGAGTGAGAGACACAGATTCATGCCTAGTAACCAGCATAGTTTTGAGATTTTCCTTGTTTTTTGTCATTATGATGTAATGTTTGAACCTTATTGATTATGAGATGAGTTGGTTTCCCTTGGTTTGTGATGTTTGAAAAAGTATTGATGTGTGAAAATGAGAGGACCTGATATTTAATCAAGATGCATTAACTATGATGCAGTTAAACCCATGTGGGAGAGTCAGTGACACCCATAGTGGATAGAATCTTGACATAGAGAACGATATTCCATTATTCGTGTGTTTGGGAAGGTGTGGTTTTTTTTCATGTGCAGTTTGTTTTTTGGTCATTCAGGTTGGAATGTAGACACTTATGTTGACAAAGTCCTAGTTAGAAGATGTAAGATGAGGTTTTCTTGGGTGTAAAGGTTTCCACTCTAGCTTTTGAACAACACAGGGTGGTCGAACATTGGTGTGTTTATTTTGAAGTAGTGTTTGAAGTGTGATGCAATCCTTGAGAGGTATATTGAGGGATAGTTGTTCCTGACCTTCCTCTCTTTACCTTAATGTTGGTTTTTAATTATTGAGGAAGAGAATTGTTTGAAAGGTATCTGATGTAATGGCTCAAACTATTCCATCCCATTACTTTGTGGGAAATATGGTGTTTGAGGTGTTCTTGGGAGTCAAGGAGACTCTTTTCAGCACTTTTCAAAATTCCTAGTTTTTTATTTTTCTAATGCTTCCTCACCCCGACAGTGTCCCCATAATGGTGTCACCCTAGTAGTATCAATCTGGTGGTGTCACACTTAAGGTAGCTCACAATGGAAGTGTTTCACCTTGGCAGTTGGTCACCATGGTGGTGTCTCACTCTAGCTGTCACTTGCTGGCAGTTGCTCGCAAGCGGTCGTTCTTCCAACATTGCCTCATCCAGAGGTGCCTTGTCTAGCGATGTATCTCCTAATGATGTATCATAGATTATGGAAGGTGGTTCATCCTGATCATGGCTTAACTGGTGGTGACTCACCTTCTGGTTCTTCATCCAATGGTGCCTCATTGGTGGTGCCTCATCAAATAGTTCCTCGTTTACAGTGTATCCAACTTCTTCTAGTTTTTTCCATTGGAAATCCATATTTGATGTAAAATTATTTTAATACCTTATTTGAAAGTATTTGACACTGATTCAAAGATCATAAATCCTATATTGAATTTTTTAAGAGTGTAGGGATTTTAATTGGTCAAAACACATGATCTTGACCAGATCTGCCTTTATAGGAAAATCAAAATTGTATCAAAACCTGTGGATCTTTTGATCATCCAAAATCAGATATATCTTTCCCCTTGTCTATTCCTTCATGTTTCCTCTTCCTTTCGGATGCCCTAAATCCTTCTTCCCATAGGAGTCTAGTGAAGTGTTGTAGATTTTGGTTTGTGATTCCCTAGATTTTTTCTACTGCATGTGCGCACCTATTTTTGGCACAACTAGGAAATTTCAATCATCTTTTCTTCCAAGTAGGTTTTCCCTCATCTTTATTAATTATTCATCCTGAGGGTTGGGTATACGAATGTTTTCCTTTGTAAAAACAGTTGAATTATGATTAATGATGATAATTGAACCACTTTAATATCAATATATAGTGGGTTGGGAAAAGTGATGCATGTTCTTGATGTGTTTTTGTTTTTATTGATATTAACCTTTTTATGGGATAACAACACACTAAAAATCATGGTATTTGGTGGTCCTTGTTTTCACAAGGGATATATTTTGAGATTTATGTTGTTTAGATTTTATTGAATTCTAGTTTATAAAAGTTGGTTAACCTTGTATATTCAGTTGATAAGTAGATTCCCCCAGATCATATAGTTTTTAGGATAATCCCAATATTTACAAGTGGAATTGAATAAGGGAATCCTTATTAAATCTAAAAATGTGTTTGCCTTGGTTTTTGAGGTTATGTGATGCATGGAATTTTTGGGTTTTGTGTGTATGGTAGGAATTGGAAGACATGTGTCCATATAGTAAGGTTATGATGGGTGTGGTGTGATTATGAAGCAGGGATATAGTTTTTTGTTGGGCTTTATTATATTTCATTTTATGATTATGAGTTGGGGTTTGTTTGAGTTGGTATGGTGTTTTGGGAAGGATGACTTTGATAAAGAAAATTAGTGATTATTATGGGTGTTTTCCCATTGATAACATGCAAAAACCTTCACCCTATATCTAGAGGTCAGGGTATGATGTGTCTTTAATGTGAAGTGTGTTAATTTAAAATGACTATTTCTGTGTTTCTTAGTTTCCTGGGTAGTGATGGAATGAATAAATAATTAATCGGTAATGTTTGGATGACATGGGTTGGTCTGGTTAATGGAATAGAAATTATCAATGAAATATTAATTGGTGTGTTGTTTGGTTGAATGTGGATGATTCTAGATAATGAAATAAATGACTATTTAATAGAGGGGTATTGTGAGGACACATTTGTTTATCAGCTCTTCACCTTCCGAAATTATGGTCATATATCATAACAATTTAATTTATAGGTGGCATTAATGGTGAAGGTGTTGTGAGTTCATTGTTTTCTTGGAACCCATAGGTTGGGTTGAAGTTCTTGATACTATACATATACTTGTATATTATTTTGATTTATATACGCACCTCACCCACATTGAGAACTATGTGTTGAATACCCCTATACTCACATGGAGGTGTATTCCCCAACATCTTGGTGGGGGGATGGATGGATGGGCACCCACTCATTCATGCTCCCTTTTCTAGGAAATGGAGATCCAAGCTTATTTAGGCAAGATATGATGTGGTGCCCTAGGTGACGTTTGGATGAGTTGTGAAGAGGTTTCCCAGGTTTCTTCTGGATGAGTTATTATATGCTTCCCTACGGGTCCTCTAGATGAGATGTGGTGAGATGAGATGTGTTGTGAGGTTTGGGTGTTTGTGGGGGAGATGTGTTGTGAGGCCCAGGTGTGTCCAGGCAGAATGTATTGGGAGTCTCAGGTGTGTATGGGTGGGATGTGTTATGGTATGTGGCCTAGGTGTGTGTGTGGGTGGGATGTGATGTGGTATATTTATAAGAGGTGGGAGCACCATGATGTTTTTCATTGGGTGGTGAGAGTGTCTAATCAGTGGTAAATTGGTGTGGGGTACCCTATCATTGATGTTATCATTATTATATTACTTGACTTGCATTACATTGTGAGAATTCCTTGTTGATGTTGGGTTTGGTTAGTATACCTATTTAGGATTTTTTGGTTCCGTTGCTTTCTCACAGTGTCATTAGTATGATTCCTTCACATGTGCACGAGAGACTTTGCTTTTCATATAGAGTATACTTGTATGCTCACCCTATGTATATAAAATTGATTTCAAGTTTCTAGGAGGATTTCATGGACCATGGTGGGAATTACTAGATCAAACCTTTGGGTAGTTTTTTTGTTGTTGCTTAGCTTCACTTTTGGTATTTACTTTGGATACTCTTATTATATCAGTTCTATCTATACATGCATTGTGGGGTGTTTTTTGGATTTCTCTTTTATGTTAGTTCTAGGAGTTTTTGTGGATGACCCATTCTATATCCCAATATTGTTTCTCATAATGGGTAATGCGTCCCATATTATGATATCAGTACACCCTTGGTGATGGTAGCCAACCTGGGGCATACTGGAGGAGGGACTCAGGGGTTTTTATCTCCCTTTCCTCATTTCCAACCCAGGAAGGGTGTCTTTGGAGGGCGGTCATGATAAGGTTTTCTTGTTTTGTAGTGAGTGAAATATATTTTTGAACTAAAATGACATATATAAACTAAAATACATGCACTTTGAGTCATACTAAGAACAGCATGTGTCATATTGATGTGAGGTTTATTTATACACATCAAAAATTAATAATAGATCATTTCCTAAAATTATAAATAAAATATGAGAATCCTTTCTCTGTTTTGAGTATTTGATGAGTGTTTTGAACTAAAATGTAACTTTTAAACTAGAAACACTCATTTAGAGTATTACTGTTGTAATAACGTATAGATAATTAATTGAAAATCTCTATGGGTTTTCTTTGGTTTTAGTAATTGATGCGCACTTTGAACTAAAATATCACGTTTAGTCTGAAAGCACACACAATGAGTCATACCGAGCATATCTTATGTCAAATTGATGTTCGATTGATTAATACATGTCATAAATGACTTATGTATCATTTTAATAAAATTTCAAGGTAATCTGATCTTGTTTTATTATTTTTGATTATTAGATGATTGATTCAATAAAAATGTCAAAATTCAATGTAAACATGCACTTTCATCATACTGGCCACAACATATGTTAGACTAAAGTGAGAATAATTTTTAAATGTAAAAAATAAATTATGGATTATTTTCCTAAATTATAAATAAAATATGAGTGGGTTTTATTGGATTTCAGTAAGTAACACATGTTTTTGAACTGAAATGTTACTTTTAAACTAAAAACACACACTTTGAGTCATGCCTGGATTTTGTGTGTCAGATTTATTTGTAGTTGATTTATACATGTAAAAAATGACTTATAGGTAATTTAACTAAATTATCAAGACAATTAGAGTGTTTTTATTACTTTTTAGTGAGTGATGTCTGTTTCTGAACTAAAATGTCACTTTTAAATCGAAAACAAGCACTTTGAGTCATATCGGCCATACCCTACATCAATTTGATGTAAAGTTGATTAATACATGTCAAAAATAACTTATGGATCATTTTACTAAAGTATCAATATAATACAAGTGTTTCTTCTTGGTTTTGAGTATGTGATGAGTGTTTTGAACAAAAATGTGACTTTTAAACTGAAAAAACGCACTTAGATTTTTATCGGTCACACCATGGGTCAGAGTTATGTATTTATTATTCCTAAACATGACAAAATATTTACGGATTTTTTTCCCTAAATTATAACAAAAACACCATTGGTTTTTCTTTCTCTTCAATGAGTGATGCACATTTATAACTAAATTGTAACTTTTAAATTGAAAAAACACATTTCAAATCATACTGGTCACACTGTGTATCAGATAGAGGTTTGGTTGATTCCTACACATCAAAAATGAATTATGGATCATTTTCCTAATGTATCAAAATAATATAAATGTATTGGATCTTTTTTTAGGATGTCACTTTTATTTTAAACTATACTGTCAATTTTAAATAAAAAACAAACACTTTGAGTCGTATTAATCACACCATATGTCATATTGATACAAAGTTGATTTGTACACCTTAAAATGATTTTTTTAAAACATTACTAGAGTATCAAGACAATACATGTTTGTTTTCTCTGTTTTGAGTATGTTAATTATGTTTTTTACTAAAATTTCTATTTTAAATACAAACACACACTTTCAGTCATACTAGACACACCATGTGTCAGACTAATGTATAGCTGATTCATATATAACAAAAATGCCTAGAAGATTTGTTTTATAAATAATAAAGATAATTAGAGTGTTTTTTCTTGGTTTTCTGTAAGTGATGCTCGTTTTAAAATACAATGTTACTTTTAATCTAAAAACATACACTTTAAGTCATATTAGGCACATAATGTGTCAGATTAATGTGATTTTGATTTATACATGTCAAAAATGATTTATTGGAAATTTTTCAGTATCAAGAAAATCAAAGTATGTTTTATTTGTTTCAAGTATGTGACACATGTTTTAAATTAAAACATTGATTTTAAACCAAAATATGAACCTTCAATCACACCAAGAACACAATGTATCATATTTAAGTGTATATAATTATTACATGTCAAAAATTAATTATATATCCTTTTACTAAAGTATTAAGATAATCAAATAATGTATTATTGGTTTTGAGTATGAGACACATGTTTTAATCTAATTGGACAATTTTAAATTGAAATGCACAATTTGATTTATAGGGAACACCATGTGTCATATTAATGTGTGGTTAATTAATACTTGTCACAAATGAATTATATATCATTTTTGAAAAATATCAAGAAAATATGATTGAGTTTGTTATATTTTTAGTGAGTGACACATATTTTTAACTAAAAAGTCATTTTAAACAAAAAACACATGCATCGAGTCATTATGGTCACATCATGTGTCAAAATGATGTGGGGATGGTTCCTTCATATCAAAAATTAAGTATAGATCATTTTTCTAAAGTATTAAAACCTTCAAAATTCATTTACTCAGTTTTTAGTGAGTGGTGAATGTTTTGAAGTAAAATGTCACTTTTAAAATGAAAACATATACTTCATGATAGAATGAGCACACTGTGCATCATATTGACATGTGGTTGGTTATTACATATTAAAATTTATTCATGGATCATTTTACTAATTCATCAATAAAATATGAGTGTGTTTTCTTATTTTTTGTTGAGTGAAGAATGTTTTGAACTAAAATGTAACTTTTAAACTGAAAACATGCACTCTTAATCATATAGATTATACCATCTGTCGGATTGACATGAGAAAGACTCCTATATATAAAAAATTACTTATGGATAATTTTCCTAAAGTATCAATACATTCTGATCATGTTTGATCAATTTCCAGTGATTGACATGTGCATTGAACTAAAATCACACTTTTAAATAAAAACACACACTTTCAATCATACCAGCCACATTGTGTGTCATATTAATTGGTGGATGATTCCTACACATCAAAAATGACTTATAGGTAATTTTTGTAAAGTATCAATATAATATGTTTTTTTTCAGTGAGTGGTACATGTTTTGAACTAAAATTTTACATTTAAACTGAAAACATTCACTTTGAGTATTATTGGGTACTCCATGTTCCAGGTTGACATGTAATTTATTCATACACATATTTAATGATTTATGGGCCATTTTCCTAAAGTATAAAGATAATACAAGCATGTTTGATCGGTTTTCAGTGTGTGATGCATGATTTTAGCTAAAATGAAAATTTTAAACTGAAAACATGCACTTTGAGTCATTTTTAAACTAAAAACACACACTAATAAACATAAACTGATCAAATTACGAAAAAATATATCTATAAATAGAATAAATAGTACTGAGTGCATCGTCCTTGTTGTATAATTTTTCAAGAATTGATTTTTCTCCAAGCATTTTTTGCTCTTATGGTCTAAATGTCCTGAAGGACTTAAATGTTTATTTATTTTTTAGATAATACCCATTTGTAATAGGTTATGAGGGAACCAATACATGACTAATAAGCCCTAATGCATAAGGACTAGTATATGACTTGAAAGCCTAAAGACCTTACGAAACTTAGAAATACCCCTCCCCAGCATATGCTTCATTTATGGAACCTAGCTGCCCCCTTTCATGGATGATCATCTAGAATTTCCCCATATATAGTTGCACGGTTCCTCATACCAATGGTAATTTCCATACCCTCCCTTCATTCCCAATCTAGTTATCTCTACTTTGGTGGATTCTACTTACTCTGATTCCTCTTATGGGGCCTTCTCCTATGTGATCTAACTTGAATTCTTCTTTTCCTAGAGGCCCTTTTTCCCAAAATCCCATGGCCTAGAGTCTTAAGGTGGCCTATAGTCTATAGCTTAAATTACTTATGTCCAGAAGACCCAAACTAGTGGCCCAAACACCCAGATTTAATGAATAGTTCTAACATCTATAGTACTAATATAGTACTACTATAGTAACTTGAAAATATCCCTCCACTTGTAGTTGATCATTATTTTCATACAAGATTATCGGTTGTGTTAACTACTCATATCCCACCACAACTACATATTTTGTGCTCCTATGGAGCACAAAGTTTTTGGAGAAGAATCAATTATTAAAAAATTATCCTCTTCATAATATCTTTAAAAATTCACTAAATAAATAATATATAGAAAAGAATAAGAAAATTAACTAAATAAGAATTAGATAAAATATTGATAAAATTATTTAAATAATCTATAGTAAGTCACAACTTCATGATGTTTGTATACATTTTTACCCCATGTATTTTACCCACTAGTTTCTAAAAAAATTATTTCCTTTTTTGAAAATGTGAACTATAAAAAATCCTAGAAGTACTAAAAAATATAAATAAGTAACTAATTAATAAATATTTTATATAAAATTGAAATTATCATCAGAAATAACTCTTTGGGTAAACTATTTTGTTTATTTAATTTTATATCTTTTAAAAAATTTCAAACATAATAACTATAATATTTTCCATTTGTTTATTTTATATACTACAAAAAAATTGAGAAAAATAAGTAATTTGTTTTGATAGTAAAATCGTATTGTATATAGCCTAATAGTTGTACATTTATATAATTTTATAGGCTTCTTATTCACATGGACCATCCTCATACCATGATTTTTATGATATTTTAAACCTCCCTATCATAAAAAAATTCATTAAAAAATAATATAAAATGTTTAAATTGCAGATTATTTTTGAAATTTTTGAATATAGTTTATTAAAAATTGATAAAACTCGTCAGGTATGGTTGATTTTTTGGTAATACATGAATTAAATCCAAAAACCAAATCTTTTTGAGTATTGAATTTGATTTCAATGATAAACCAATGCTCCATAAAAATAAAAGGGAATAAGTAATTGGTGTTATTTTAGCCAAAGTGGTATGTTTCGAAGCCCAAATTTAAATACCAAAACTTATTACTAGTATAGTTCAAGTATAGGGTCAATCCATAGAGAGAAAGAGTCACTAAGTTCTGTTTCTCTAGTTTGTGATTAACTTGGTGAGGATTAACAAGATTTTCGAGATGATATTTGATGTTTCTCCTGATATAGTAATTGTTGGTTGGAGTAGAGTACTCAAGAGGGGGGTGAATTGAGTATCTAAAAAAATTTCTATTTGAAATTTTTTCTTAAAATGTTACCCAATAAAAATAGATACAATCCAGTTAATCAAGGTAATACAGTTATGAAAGCTTGATTGTTCAAATAACTTAATAGAAGTTTGATTAATTCACAGTAATCTCAATATCAGTTATTGATATTAATTTTGAAGCTATTTTAATAAGGAAAAACAATTATAAATTCTGTCTAAGATAAAATATCAAAGTAAATCTAGTGATTTCTAAACTATACTGTAAAATAGGGAAAACTAAATTAACTAACACCTCATATATAAAACAAGTGGTCCAATATCATGTTGAGACCCAATCCACTCCACTTAGTGATCACCTACCACCAAGCAGTTTATATTAAAAAACTTGATCCACACTCTAGATAAGGGTAAACAATAGTACACTGGACTGTCCTGGTCACATGAACTCTTCCATAGCTCTCCATGGGATAAAATACTAGGTGACACATGAACATCTTCCATACTTGTCAGTGAGAGTAAACAAGTGTAAAAATATATGAGAGAATGATATCTTATATCCTTCAATTTAGTACAAGATATAGTGTGTTTTTAATACAGACACACAAACTTCTCGAAATATAAAAACAATACACATAGAGAAAATATTATGAGATATGGTTATAAGTGATTTTAGTGTTATTCTATGAAACTATTAACTTTTAGGATGAAGCAGATGCAAGTATCGAGTCCTCTTTAAAAAATAGAGTTTCGCAAGTTGGGTTCTCTGGTTTCTATTTACATTAAGATTATGTTATTTGTGGAGTTTTTATTGAGAATATGTTTTTGAATATAATCTATGGTGTCCTAACTTTTTGATTTTTGAATTATTTTTTTTGTTCTTTAGATGTATCTTGTTTCATGTGTCAGTTATTTTCTCAATAATACTTGTGCATCTACTTCTCTACCACCACACTTGTTTCAAGGCCACACTTTTCTTTTTATTCTTGGAGTGCATGTGTTAGAGATGACAGGATGCATGTATTCTACACCTCATACCACCTACATTTAGGTAACATGTATAAAAATAAATATTAATTAGGTCAGTGCATTTAAAAGACTCAAATATGACCGTTAAAAATTAAATTGAAAAAAACATATTAAATAATGGTGTCACAATTTTCTTGAAATGGTGTCGCTTCGAAAAGGTGTCACCAAAAAATGGTGTCTTCTTCTTTACCTTTGAGTGGTGACAGAGTTATGACGGAATCATTGTATAGAGACTAGGAACTGGTAGCACAGATGTAGTGTTAGGATCACAGTGTCTGGTCCTTTGCTAAACTTTGAATGGTGTCTTATCAAGTAATCGGGGTCATAGACTTCAACATATCTGAAACTGGTTACAATGTCTGGTCATGGTTTCTGGTCATGGTTTTTGGGTCATGGAGTCTATTTATGGTGTCTGGGTCACAGTGTTTGGGTCATGGTGTCTGGTCACAGTGTCTAGGTCACAGTGACTGGGTCATTTCCCAGAAAACCCGAACCAGTGGCAGAGTCACGGTTTCTCAAACTTAGCCAAATATTCGTAAATAGAATTAAGAATTTATATTCACAAAATGAATTATACTTAATCATTCATAAAATAAATTCATTATAAAAATAATTAAATATAGTTTACAAAAATAATTTATGATTTATAGGAATCAATATCGTGAGAAATTTTATTTGAAGAATAAAGAAACCAACCATCTTTACACATGACTATAAATAGATTAAACAATATTTGCAAGATGTATAGGGTTTGTTATCATTAAAACATGATTAAAACAAGAGGAGTACAACAATAACCCCCTTTTATGATAAAAAATCATATGAGTAAGATATCTGTTCTTAGTGTATGTGTTTCTACCCCTTTTTATATTATTAAAAATAGTAGAATAGAAAATAAGAGAATATAAAATAATAGGGAACAATATATTAGATAGAGAAAGATGTGTCATTAAAAACAGTAAGAAAAAATATCCCTATAAAAAGTTAGTGTTCACTATTATTCAGCAATACTTCTCTTCTCTTTTCACATGGAAGCAGCATTAGGATAATCCATATTAGCATAAGTAGTAGTTGAAGAAGGGAGTGAACCAAATACCAGATAAGGAAGAGGGAGTCCTTTAAAAATAGAAGGGGACATGGTAGATTTAGTAGAAAGCTGAGGTAATTGTTGTTCATGGATAACAGGTCTGATCTAACTCAGATCCTGAGGGACAGACATAGAGGTAGAGGCAAAGGCAGTGAATGAGGATGCAGGAAAACCAGGCCGCAAGGGTGCAGCTGTAGGTTCCAAAATAGAAGTGCTCTATACATGAAGATAAGGCCTCAATAAATTGATGAAGTTAGCAATAATCTCACCCCTATACTGCATCGCTTTCTCAAAGTCATATTTGTTCTCCGGGAACTCTTCCAATAAAAGAGGGAAATCTTTCAGCTTTTGAACTTGAGTTTTGAAAGCTTGAGTAAGGGGAGGGATTTTCATATTCTCTAAAAGGCACAGGAAATGGTTTGCCATATCATGCTTATAGAAAATCCTACTGAATTATAAATTCACCTTCATAGTAATTTCTTCCTGAGCATCATTTTTAATCTTGGAATTAATTCTAACCAAATGAAGAACTCTGTCACTATTCTTGACAACCATAGATAGTGAATCTTTGTCAAATTCACTTAGCACTGATTGAAGTTCTTCCTTAACAACCATTCTCAGCAGATCACTGTCAAAGGAGGGTTGAGATGACTATCCAGAGGTACTAAAAGTTGTAACAGCTGAGGTAAGGGACTTTAGTTGATTCAAAACATTCTAGAGATGACCCTTATACTCATTAGTCAATGTATTGAGACCAATAATAAGCATACACATTTCTTGAACTATTTTCTTGTTTTTCTCAGCCACCTTGTTAGGTAAGGAAGTTATGTTAGGTTGAATTATAGAGAAAAATTCATGTGGAATCTGACCACTAACATCCTCAATTGGATGTGAAATGGGATATGATCTGGATTTCAACACTCTCTACATATCTTCAACCATATCTCTGAGAGACATAACTTCATCACTTAGCTGTTTATTATCAATTCCGACCTATTAAATTTCATGAATCATTTTGCCTAAATCTTTCATATGCTCTTTTCTAACAATAGGGAAACATCTCTTTCACTTAGGCTTGTCACAGGAGTCGGTTGAGTGTTCATGATCGTTTCAACTCCATCCAATAAAGTATCTCCAAAGGCTTTCAAATCATCCCTACTCACTAAGGTTGAATGTTCTTGTGAAGGTTCTAGAATAGGAGCTGAGACAGGCTCATGTCCCTTTACAGAAATAACTTTAAGAGTAGAGACCAGTTTAAATTGAAACCTAGTAGATAAATCTATACATTTAATTGAGGATTCTGGTGAATCATTCACATCAAAGTAGGTAGAGAATTTATATCGAGTATCCATAGTTCTTTGATCAACTGGATTATGAATTTCAACACTTTCTAGATTAGGGTGCGGCTCCCCCTATACAAGTGTGTCTTTTACATGACCAAGAGATTTAGTTCTTTGATCTATTTCCAAAATCTCATCCCCAAAAGCTTCCCCCATGTCATTTATATCCAACTGAAGTCTTTCTCAATTATTTCCTCAGCAGATGGGATAATCTCAGGAACAACTTGTTCCTCTAAGTGTTTCTCAAAATCTGCCTATTTCTTAAGATAAAGATCCTCTTCTATATGCTCTTCCAGAACAACCATTTCCTTTACCTTAACAATAGGCTCTTCTCTAAAATTAGGCTCTTATACTAAAACAACAGTTATTTTAGGAATATTTATATCCTTCTCAGATATAAATTGACGAATGGTTCCATTGGATTCCTTATCCAAGACGGTTTCCCATGTAGGTGCAATAACCTCTTCTTGTTCCTCCTCAATAGGATAGTCAACAAATTTATCTAGTTTAAGATCAAGATCATAAAGGTTCTTAGGTCTTGAAGAATGCTCAACCAGGTTGAAATTTTCATAATCCCTGTCATTATCCTCCACCCATGTTTTCTCCGTAGATTCCAACTAATTTCAATTATTTTGAAAATAACCTTTGAGATACAAAATTAAAAGCCCTTAATGACTTCCTCATCTGGTCCAAACAACCGTTTAACATGAAGCATAACAGAGATTAACCTTGAGTAGAACAAGGAGGTTGACATTGAGGTTTTCTTTATCAACTCACACATATTAAGTATAACATCTTTACAAAGGTTAATATTGTGTCCATTATTCATAATATGTATCAAAAATACATCTTGATACTAGAGTGTAGAAAAATATCCTTTTCTTTGACTAATCAGATTCTAAAAAAACTTAAACAATAATAGGGTTTCACCATCTAGCTTAGTAGCAATAGCTCTTATCTTTGTTTTATTTCCAGTCAATATTCCCAAGTATTCTTCCAAAGCAAAGATCTCACATGGAGGAGGAGGACCTCTTCATTTTTCCTAAAAAAATCTTTCATGAGGTATCCCTAGAAAATCAGCCCATAACCACAATGATAAGGTACATCTTTGGCCATTGATCCAACTTCTCACAACAAAACCATCTTCTGTATCAAATGAAAATTGAACGAACTGATAAAATTGAGAAAATAGCTTTGGGTAAATCATCCTTGTCTCCTTTGTGAACCAATACAATCATCCCTTCTCATTCAGCACTTTCAACAATATAGACTCACTTGATAGAAGCTACTTAGGGTAGATTTCCTTTTCCGGTACCACTATTTTGTCAACAGGGTTCAGATTCAGAAGACCATCTAGCGCTATCTTCATTTCTCTTTTTTTACTTTCTTCTGAGATCTGCACTTCTTAGGAGTAGAAGAAGATGGGAACATCATCATGGGAATTCGATTAAGGTTCGAGAGAGAGAGAGAGAAAGAGCGAGAGAACTGAAGGGTTGAAGGATGGCTTACGGTTTGAGAGAAGAGAGCTAGGGTGAAGAAAAGAGTGAAACCTCTATCATTTGTAACATTTTTAGAGATCAAGTGTCACAAATTCAAATGTGCGAGAAAGTAAAAGAATAAAATAATCAATCACAGCGATACATATTATAATATATTAATAAAACAAAAAATTGTCTTTACAGTGAGACCAGAACAGTATTTCATGGTGAGACTGTAAGAGACTTTCATGGTGAGACTGTAACAGGTTTTCACGGTGAGACTATAATAGGTTTCCATAGTGAGACCGTAATGTTTGAAATAGTATGTGCTAGATAGTAATTGGGAGATAGTAACTGTGGGACTGTGAACATGAAACAACAACTTTTAAGAAAGTAAACTATATAAATGTAAGATTTAGACATTGATATTAAGACAGTGACTTGTGAAAATGTAAACTGTGAAACAATAAGTTGTGAAATAGTACACATACTACTTAAGAATTATCATTCCCAATTCATGTATGATGTAATATATTCATTCATAATTTAGTGGTTTGGTGAATATATTAGTGACCTGATATTCAGTTCCAATGAATACCATAGTGATATCACATTTTCTATAATATTCTATCAAAAATTGATGTCTTACATCAATATGGTTTTCCTATAGTTTGAATCAGGCTTTTTTTGAGATGTTAATAGCACTTTTATTGTCACAATTTATATGTACATCCCTAAATTGATATCCATAATCTAATAATTCTGGTTTCATCCACAAAATTTTTTCACAACAAATATTAGTTTCTATGTACTCAGCTTCAGTTGTAGATAATACAATAGAGTTTTGTTTCTTACTACACCATGATAATAGTGACTTACCAAAAAAGTGACATGTTTTAGAGTTGGTATTTCTATCTAACTTACAACCACTGATATCAGCATCAGAATAACTAACTAACTTAAATTATTTTCCTCTAGGATAGAACAGTCCAAGATTGGGTGTATGCTTGAGGTATTTGAACATTCTCTTAACAACATTTAAATGATAATCCTTAGGGATTTCATGAAAACTAGAACACATACATAAACTAAACATAATGCCAGTTTGGATAGAAGTTAAGTTGAGTAAGCTTCCAATCATTCATTTATATGTGGGTTGATCAAAATATTTTTCATCTTCATTAAGAACCAACATACAAGTAGTACTCATTAGAGTGTCACTACTTTTAGTGCTATCCAAGAAAAAACGGTTTATAAGATATATAGTATATTTTCTTTGATTTAAAATAATACCATCATTATTTAGAAAGATTTGAAATCCAAGAAATAATTATAGTTCCCCCATTAAAATCATTTCAAATTAATTTTTCATTATTTTAGAAAATTCAATACATAAGTTTTTGAAGATCCAAAGATAATAACATCTATATAAATTTGAACTACTAAAAAATCATTGGAAATTCATTTTATGAAAATGTTAGGATCATATATACCTTTTGTAAAACCTTTGGAAATAATAAATGTACTTAACATATCATACTAAGCTCTTGGAGCTTATTTAAAACCATATAATGATTTTGATAATTCAAAAACATGATTTGGAAAGTTAGGATTTGTAAAAACGGGGTTTCTCAACAGATACTTCCTCAGTTATATACCCATTTCGGAATGCACTCTAAACATCCATTTGATGAAGTTTGAAATTCAAATGTGCAGCATAAGCAAGAAGGTTTATAATGAATTCAAGTGTAGAAAATGGTGAAAAGGTATCTTCATATTCAATTCCATCTTCCTGTCTATAATCTTGTGCAACAAATCTATCCTTGTTTCTAACTGTGTTACCAGATTCATCTACCTTATTTCTAAACATCCACTTAGTGCCTATGGTAAATGTGTCTTTGGGTCTGTTAACAAGTTTCCAAACTTTGTTCCTTTCAAACTGATTATGTTTTTCTTGCATAACCATCAACCAAAATTCATCATTGATAGCATCATTAATATTTTTAGGTTCAATTAGTGATAATAAAACTTGATGTTCAACTAGATTTCTAAGAGAAGCTCTAGTTTTAGTTCCTTTATCTAAATCTCCAACAACAACATCTAAAGGATGGTTCTTAAGGGTTCTAATAGCTCTAGAAAAAGAGGGACTAGTGATTTTAGGTTCTTCAATAAGTTCGAGTTCATTGTGACTTGAATCTGGAGATTTTCTAGATTAGGAAGTTTTCACAGATTCCTTTACAAGATGGTTAGAGGATTTTTAATTATTTCCAGATTTGACACATCATCATCCAGGTTCTCTAGAGTGGTCTTAGGCTCATGTGGACCTGTCTCATCAAATTTGGCATAGATATACTCTTCCCCACATTTAGTTCTTTTGTTAAATAGTCTATACGTGTTACTAGATATTGAATATCCTAAAATATTACTTCATCACTGTTGGATAAATATTTTTCTAGATTTTCTTTAGTATTAAAGATATAGACTTTGCAACCAAAAACATTGAAGTAGCTTACTTTGGGTTTTCTATTGTTTTATAACTCATATGGAGTTCTTTTAAGAATGGGTCTAATCACCACTCTATTAATAATATAGCATTTTTTATTTACATATTCATCCAAAAAATAAATAGGTATGTCATATTCACTAAACATGGTTATAGAAATCTCTTGAAAGGTTCTATTTCTTCTTTCTATAATTCCATTTTGTTGATGTTTTCTAGGGACAGAGAAATTATGACTATAGCCATTTGTGAACAAAATTATTAAAACTCATTATTTTATAACTCACGACTATGATCACTTCTTAAGGATTTTACTATAATTACATTATGATTTTCTATAGTTTTATCATATTTGATGAAATGAGAGAAAGCTTCATTTTTGTGATCCAAAAAGAAAGTCCAAGTATATCTAGAAAAGTCATCCACAAGAACATAAACCTAGTTCTTCCCGTTTAAACTAGATATTCTACATGGTCTAAAAAATCAATGTGAACCAGATCAAGAGGTTGAGAAGTAGACACTTCTTTCATTAGTTTGAAGGAAATTGTGTGTTACTTTCCCTTTTGAGAAGTATTACACACTTTATCATTTAGAAACTCAAGTTTGGGTTGATCTTTGACAAAGATTTTTCTAGTTAGCTTTCTAAGTGAGTGAGTATTACAATTCCCTATTCTAAAATTCCAAATCCAATACCCTTTGTGAAATAAAATTAAACATGATGCATTTTGGTAAACTAAAGACTCTATGTTAACAATGTATACATTTTCTTTTCTCAATGTATAGAACACTAATTCATTTTTAGAAATAAAAACATTGTAAACATCATTTTAAAATTTAACATGAAATTATTCATCACAAAGTTGTGAAATACAATGAAGAATATATTCAAATCCATCAACAAAAAGTACTTTAGAAATTAAAAATGAGTTAGAGTTGCCGATTTGGCCAAATCCAATGATTTTTCCTTTGGCATTGTCACCAAAGGTGACATGTCCACCATCAATTTTTATTAAGTTCATGAGGCAATAATAGTATCCCCTCATGTGTCTTGAACACCCTCTATCCAAGTACCATAAGCTTTTATAAGATTTCGTTAAGTAATTTTCCTTCAAAATAGTCAAATAAAAATAGACTTTGGTACCCATAAACGTTTTTTCCATTAATATTACTAACTAGTGCTTTTGGAACCCACATCTTCCTCAGAGGTTTCATATAAGAATTATGTAAAGTGCTTAAAAAAGAAATAGTGTTTGTTCTAGAAAATCTTGAAACAGAAGAGAGTGTATCATAATTTGAACTAGATGAATGTTTTCCAGAACATGTAGTAAAGTTGTATGTCCTATACTTAGAAACAAAATTGGTTTTTTCAAAATTTCATTCACCAGGTTGATATCCAATACCATTATTATATTTTGGGGAAATATTTTTACCTAGAATTTCTATAGAAGTATCATTACAATTAGTAAACATTTTAAACTACCTTTTCAATTTTTTATTAAATAGCTTTAGTTCATTGTTTTATTTGATTAAATGAACATTTTTCTCTCTTTCTACAGTAAGTTCAGATTTAATAGTTGAGGTAGGAGAATTTTTTTTCTTTAAAGATTTGTATTTATCTTTTAGTTCATTACATGTCTATTCAAGTATATTACAGTACTCAAATATTTCTTCGTTGGATATATTTTTATAATCACTTTCATCTCCATAACAATAGGAGTTGTGTAGAGAATATTCCAGTATTACCTTAGATGTGTTTTTCATAAAACACATAAGGGATTTGTTATCCTATTCACAGTGTGGAGATTTTGATTCACTTGAACGGTCCTCAAAATCACTCCATGTTGCTTTCATTTCCTTTTTATGCATTCTATCATTTTCCTCATATTTATTTTTGTACTTGATCTTGGGACAGTAAGACTTTACATGTCCCTTTCACTTACATTCATAGCATACTATCTCATAAGACTTTTCACTTCTTTTCTAATCTTTCTTCTAGCTTCCCTTTTGATCATATATTCCTTTGAAGTTTGGCTTTATGAAAAATTTCTTATTTTTGTAGAATTTCTAACACCTTCTGGCTAATTCATCCATATCCTCATCACTTTCAGGTGATGATTTTTCATTGTTGGAACATTCTACAGAGAGTTCCAATTTCCCTTTTTCTTTTTGATTCTAGGTGGTGGTCTTAAATGAAATAGATTTCCTTTTGGGTTCATCCTCCTCTTCATTTTTGCCTTTGAGCTCCTATGAATACATCATTAGCTTCCCAATGAGTTATTTTATAGGTAAATTTTTTATGTCGCATGACTCTCTAATAGAGATAGATTTTCCTCTCCATCTATCAGGTAGGCACATGAGAATCCTAATGATTTGTTCTTTGGTAGTAATTTGTCTTCCCATAGAAAACATTGTTTTGAAATTTTCATTAAACCTGAGATAAATGTCAGAAATAGGTTCAAAAATTTTCATTTTAAAGTTAACGTATTTAATAGTATAAGTATTAAGTATAATTTATTTCACACTAGAAGTTCCTTCATGTGAATCATACAAGGTATCCCAAATTTCATGGGTAGTTTTACATACAGAAATTCTGTTAAATTCCATATCTCCTAAAGAGTATTATAAATCATTCATGGATTTTCAATTTATATTGTAGGTAGTGGTGGTTGGGTCATCCCAAGTTATTCTATCAGTAGAAGGAATCGTATACTCATCTATAATTTTGGACCAAATTTCAAAACCCATTCTTTATAAATGCATTTTCATTTTAATTTTCCATTGGGAATAATTGTTTCCATTAAATAATGGTCGTCTATTTGTTGCAGCCCCTTCCTGTCAATTATCCATAATAAATAAATACTCTGAAAGAGATAGAAGTTTAGAATTAATATATTTTTACATATTTTTAATGTACAGTTAAAATAACAGTTAAATACCTTAAAAATGGAGTCTTGGAAGGAATAACAAAACCCCTTTGATACCAAAAGTCAGTCGGAGTAGAGTACTCAAGAGGGGGGTGAATAGAGTATCTATAAGATTTTTTGTCTGAAATTTTTTCTTAAAAGGTTCCCCAATAAAAACAAATAAAACCTAGTTAATCAAGTTAATATGATTACAAAAGTTTAACTATTCAAAAAACGTCTAAGAATATTGATTAATCTTTAGAAACATCAATATCAGTTATTGATACTACTTTTACAGCTATTCTAATAAGGAAAAAGAATTATAAATTTTATCCAAGATTTACTATTAAAGTATATCTAATGATTTATAAATTATACAGTAAAATAGGGAAAACTAAATTTAACAACACAGGAGATATAAAACAAGTGGTTCAGTCTCAAGCTGAAACCTAATCCACTCCACTTGGTGATCTCCAGCCACCAAGCAGTTTATATTAAAAAACATGATCCACAACCTGGATCAGGATAAAAAACAGTGCACAGGTCTATCCAGGTCACACGACCTCTTCCATAGTTCTTCTTGGTATAAACTACTAGGTCACACATGGACCTATTCCACACATATCCTTAGGAGTAAACAGGTGTAAAAATATATATGAGAGGAAGGATATCTTATATCCTTCAATTTTTTACAGGAGACAGTGTGTGTTTTAAAATAGACACACACACTTCTCAAAATATAAAAACAATACATAGAGAGAAAAGATGATAAGATAATGTTATAAGTGATCCAAGTGTTATTCTATCCAACTCTATACTTATAGGATGAATCAGTTTCATGTATCGATTCCTCTTGCAAGAAATAGTGTATCAGAATTGGGTGCTCTGGTTTTCAGTTAGATCTAGATTGTGTTATTCGTGGAGTTTGTATGGTGAATATGTTCTTGAATCTAATCTATGGTATCCTAGATTTTGGATTCGTGAATGCTTCATGTGTTATTCAGAATTATCTTGTTGCATGCGTCTATTCTTTTCTCAAGAATTCTCGCCCTTCTACAACTCTACCACCACACTTGTTTCAGGTCCACACTTTTCTTTTTATTCTTGGAGTGCATGTTTTGGAGCCAACATGATGCATGTATTCATCACCTTGTACCTTGTAATATCAGGTGACATGTCTACAAAAAAATATTAATTATATCAGTTCATTTTAAAGACTCAAATATGACCATTAGAAATTAAATTGAAAACAACAAAAATAGATTAAAGAATGATGTCACAGTCTTTCTAGAAATGGTGTCACTTGGAAACGATGTCACTAAGAAATGGTTTCTTTTTTTTATTTTGAGCAGTGAGACAGTTATGATGGAATAGTTGTATGGAGGTCAGGAACTGGTAGCACAAATGTGGTGTTAGGTTCACGGTGTTTGGTCCTTTGCCAAACTTTGAACGGTGTCTTAGCAAGGAATTGGTGTCATAGACTTCAACAGATCTAAAACTATTTATGGTGTCTGGTCATGGTGTATGGTCATGGTGTCTGGTTTACGGTGTCTGGTTATAGTGTCTGGGTTATTGTGTCTGGGTCACGGTGTCTGGTCATAGTGTCTGTATCACGGTGTATGGGTCCATTGCTAGAAAACCCAAACTTGTGGCAGACTCATGGTTTCTTAGACATAGAAATATATATATATATATACATAAGACGTATTATTAATATAATTAATTAGACTTAATCATTCATAAAATAAATACATTATAAAAACAAATTAAATACAGTTTACAAAAAACAATCATGATTTATAAGAATCAAGATTGTGAGAAATTTTATTTAAAGAATGAAGAAACCAACCATATTTACACATGATTGGAAACAAATTAAACAATATTTTCATGATGTCTAGGATTTTTTATCATTAAAACATGATTAAAATAGTAGGATTCGAATAGTAATTAATCCTTAAATTTATTCGGTGAATTGATTTTATGACAAAGAAAAATGTAAAATTGATTCTGAAGATAAATGAGAAGAATGCATCGGGGCTGTGTATTTATTAGGGTTATTGATAAATCAATTTTTTTATCATGTATTATTGTTCATAATAACTTACATCTCTTGGTTTTGAGTATAACAGAACCCCCTTAGACTGGTGAGTTTTTTTTTGAATTAATAGAGTCCAATTCCATGGTATGGAATTTGATTCTTAATAATTTTATTAATTGAATGCCATTTTGAGATGTTAAGTGAACCCAATGATCATGGGTGTACTTTGTCATAATTCCTATGAAGATCCATGGAAATTATGTTCTTGGTCTAATATAGGGTTTCCAGTAATATTTAGCAAGATATTTTAATAGTTTATGAGAGAAACATAAATAATAGAAATATAATAAGACGGTTGATTAATAAAGAACCATAATCATCCACAACCCCAATACATGGAGAGTTTAGCTACACATGGATTAGCTTATTACTAATAGACTCTGAATACCTGAAATTAACAATGCATCATCATTGGATTGAAGATCTTTATGGAGGTATAGTGCCATCACCTCCTTATGTCTCTAAATTGGGAGGGCATGTCCTCTTATTTATAGTATGTAAAAATGCACAGTGTGTACCATAAAGTACACGGTGTGTAGTCAAGTCAGCTTGACTTAGCTCTTCATTCTCCATTGGTAGGTGATCTATCATGCTGCCCTTGACTTTGAAGGGATCAGTGGCCGGTTGGTGGGGGTACACATCATGTAGCGCCTCCCCACAAGGCGTGTAGTATCAGCTTCAGCCACCAACCACTTTTGGAAGGGGGAACACATCGTGTAAATGGATTGTTCAATACATGTGTATTTGGCTAGAATCATGGGATAGTACTTGGTCTGGTCAATCCATGATGAGGAAATGGTACACAGAGTTTGTATACAATGTACATGTCATGTATTTCTGAAATTATGTTTTGATATTTCTCAATTTGTGAATTTGGCTGTAAAACTCCTAAAAATCATCATGATCACCAAATTAAAGAATTTTGTCTCCAACAAAACATATATCTAGGGAAAATATGTTTTGATACTCAATAGAATGTATGAAAATGTATACACAAATCCGGAACATCAAACTCCCCTACACATAGCCATTTTCTTTCCCTTAAGAAAAATCTCAACATCAAATTAAAATAATATATACTCTAAAAAGAGAATTATTCAACTAATTACACTTATAAATACTATATCCCTAGATAAGGATTTTAAAAAGGAACAAAACATATTTAAATTCCAAATATATTATAATCATGCCTTTTATATAATCTAATTAAAGATTTGCATTCTATTTTATCCAAATTAATTATCTTTTCATAAATAAACATTCCACTTGATGATTTACCTTACCAAAAAGTACCACACTCATCACTCAAGATTATTTTATTAGAGTTATGATCGATCTCAAGTATATTCACTATATCCATAGGCTGGAAAGTGTTCTCATTCTCTACATCAAAATAAAAATTAGAAAAATCACGAGGGATTTCAATATGGTTCAATTGTTTTTGAGCCAAAGGGTTGTTAAGTAATGATGTGAAAAAATAATCTTAGAGGACTAAAAAATGAGGCCAAATTACTAAACAATAATGAATGATATTCAAAATAAAGCTTACTAAAAATCTATCCCCAATCACGATCTCTCAAAGGGTATCATCACTGTGATATTCCCCTAAAAACATGGGTCCATAAACCATCAATAATGTCTAATGAATGGATCTGGTCCCTCTTTTAAAATTTTGAATATTTTTTTATAGGGACAACCAACAATACAATGAAAAGTGGTTTTGGAACCCTTCTTCCCAAATTAACATGTGACATTCCCCCATACACTTAATTTCATGGTGGCTTCCCAAAATATACCATGAATATTCAAAAATCCCTCTCTAAATCTCAAATTAAAAATCAAGAAAACATATGATGTAATTAGGGTAGGATGGGTAAATAGGATAGTATTGTGTATTCATATCAAGGTAGTTCCTGATTTATATGGGTTTTACAAATATCAAGTGTAGGGTAGGTCTCAAGGTCAAGGGGGATGAAAAACAATCAAATCCCTCAATTATTTTAATGTGATTCAAAAATATTGATGTTTTCAAGAGAGAGACTGGGAACTTCTAGTAGTTATGTATGTCCCTAAAATCTCTCAAGAAAGAGGGTATAAGAATGAATATGTCAAAAGAGCTTAGAATTTCTCTTAAGAATGAGTAAAAGGTCAATCGGGTCATGACATGAGTACAAATGATCATTTTAATAAATGTAAATGTCCAAGAATTTAAATCCAGAATCAAAATATATCAGCAATCATTTAAAAATACGTTGAAATTTAAAATAATCGTGTAAATTTTAAAATTTCCTTTTATGTATTTACTATTTATAATTATAATTAATCAAAAAAATCTACATATTATAATATTTCAACTATTAATGATGACTCCTAGATTAGATCAAGGGAAAATACTAGTGTAGTCAGAGACTCCCCCCCCCCCCACACTTAATATTCCACATGGTCCTCCAAGTGCAACACCAAAGTAGACTAGATGATGTGAGGACACATGGGTGGTCAGGAATAGGGGAAGTAGTGAAATATGTAAAGACAAAGGAAAACTGAAAGAGGAACTCTGAAATAATACTCCCCTCATGTTGTGTCAACAAATATGAAAAGTAGTTGAAATAAAATTTGCAAGCAACACTCCATGGAATCGGTAACAGGTGAGGAAAACGAAAAATAAATCTGTAAAGTCATGCATCATCATAGAACATGAATAGAACAAAAAGGATATATATCAAGAAAAAAAATGTTCCAAAAACCAATCATGGGGTGGAATTAGAAGAGGAATCATTGAAAATGGGAGGATCCACTAGAGGAGGATCATCCACATTGGAAATGGGAGGCACTTTCTCTGTGCTCTAAGTGAAAGGCATAGTGGGAACATCTGGCGCATCAGTAGAAGGAACATTTGCTAGAGGCATATGATTAGAACCCTGCATAGGAGGCTCTACTGATACATCCTGGTCGGTAGTAGGAGGAGGAGCATCTTTTCCATAATTGGATATAATAATTCAGTCGGTGGCCAGTTTCATCATTGAGGCCTAGGTAGCAGAAGGCAGAGTAACAAAGGGAGGAACAGGTGTTGTGGGTTACTGAAGGCTATGATGCTAATGAACAAGAAACAACATCTACTGAATCCCTGTTTGGGACTGTATGATGGTAGTCTATAGATGGTTAAGGATTTTCATATGGTGGTCCATTGAGGCCAGGTGGAGGGTAATGGGGAGATCAGCCGAGGGTGCAGGTGGAGGTGGTGATGTGGAGGGCACAGAAGAAGAGGGAATGGTTGAAGAATATGGAAGGGAAGAAGAAGTGGGGTAGGGTGGGTAAGGAGCATACATTTGTGTATGGGGTGGTACCCACTCATCAAAACCATTGGGAGCATCTAGTTTGTCCCTCACCCTTGCCGAAGCTGGGGTGTCCTGCACCAGCACATAGTCATCACCCCTACACTCAACCATCCGCATACAGATAATCATGAGGAAGTCGAGGTGCAGAGGAGACCATAAGGTGTCATGAGGGATATAGGGCACTAAACCACCGAATTGGTGTGCCAATTTGGTGTCATAGTAGCCTACGCTTAGGTTTTCATGACATACATGAATCATGGAATGTAAATAGGTGGCCACAAGATAGATGAGGTCATGGTAATAATGTTGGATGTCATAGGTGAGAAGCTCCATTTCTTGCCCGGAAATGACACCCATATCCTCATAGCAGGGAAAAGGGATGGCGTTGAAGCACTGATGGAGGAATTGAAGGGGATGGAAAATGATGAGTGTACTCTTCTGGGATGTGTGTGTGTACATGTGGTCAGGCCTAGAAAGATCCTACCATATAATGATGAGGTATGAGTGGTAAGTGTGGAGACAAGAGGTGGGGTGGAAGGATAGGGGTATAGGACACACCCTCAGCCAAAATCAGCCATGGTTAGGAAAAAATGGTGTGTTCCCAATCGAAATCGAACTGGGGTGGCTGTATCAGTGGGTTTCTAGTAGTAGGAGAGCCCATAAAAATCAAAGGTTGAGATAAACTCCAAAAAATAAATCCCTTTTGGATGGAGTGTTGAGCAAGATTATCTCAAGTAAATGTGTTTGGACAAGTAGGTCCTTAATTTACTCTCATATGCCGAGACTCTATGGAACACTGATGTCGATAAAAAGGCTACTTAACTAGTTCTTTTATCATGAAAAGTGCTACAATCGATTTGGGAAAAGGAGGCTCGTAGAAACGATCTGGAAATAATGTGGATGAGGTTGGGTAGCAACTAAAGTGGGATGAGGTGGGGTTGTAACTGCAACCATGGCATGGCTATTAGTGGTTGCTGGAGGTAGTGCAGTTAAAGCTAAAGCTGGATTAGGTGGGTCTGTTGAAGTGGTGCTCTTCTACGATGATATGGAGCCAGAAGGGGGAGTTGTGGCATCTAAGCTCTCAACTATAGTTGATGGTGTGGTAGTATCCATAAGAGTATAATTGGTGGCATAAGTGGGTGTCATGTAATCTACATATCTGAAAAATGTCGCTAATAGAGGTGTCAGTAGAAGAGATGGAAATGTTGCCAATGCTGGTGGCTGGAAAACTGGGAAATCAAATGATGGTCTCTTGGAATGCCGAAAATGAATCGGATGGTGTGGGGGTATCTCTCCCTCAGTAGATAAGTTTACCACTTCCCACTCATAGTATCATCACCTACTATAACTGGAAGAATTAAAAAAAAATTAAAAGGAATAAGAAAAAAAAGAAATTATGAGAAATTAGAAAAGGAAAAGTACACAGTGCGTGGATCTAGTGTACACGGCGTGTAGTGTGATCTATGTAAAAATTTGTACTCTTGATCGACACACCGAGTGGTAATGTGATAGTGATTTTTCCAATACATGGAATTTCATATAGCATATATGTCATGTGTCATAAAATGGGTTCTGGCCCGTGTGAGTGCACGTACATAGGCTTGGCATGAAGGGGCTAAAAAAGAACATACACACCATGTGTGGGAACAATATGGCGTGTGTGAGAACATTGCATAAAAACTATTTATTCCTTATATATGGATATCTCATGATGAATAGGGTATACAGTGTGTACCAAACATATATGCTATAGAGAAAGACATGGAATTTGGTTTGTGTGGGTCAGTACACGGGTAGCTCCTAAAGATCGAACATAGGCACCATACACTGAATGGACATAATATACATGCCATGTGTATTAAAATTTATAATAATATGAATGTGTGGCCATGTACAATATGTACATGGAATGTGTTCTTCATACTCCCTGAGTACTATGGGTAGAAGCTGAATGGTCAGCCAATCTCAAATCTATCCTAAATGCAAGTGAAACATTGAAATAAAGGGTGTTGAACAGCGTACCTTTAGTGGGGATTTAAATGTGGAATAAATTAGGACCAAAAAGGCAAAAAATAGGGTAATGGGAGGAGGGAGGTGGATGTTATCATGTGGGAGAAGAAAAAAGGGAGGGGGTGTTCGACACTGGGTCGGGATGGGTAGGGTTACCGACCTTTATACCCAAACCACACAGCATGTGGTAGGTCCTACATGCCATGTATGAGTTTTTTAAACAATAAATAAAAATAAAATATATATAAACTGAAATAAACCTATACATGTAGTGTATCAGGTATGACACATCGTTTTTTCTAAAATATGAAAAAGAGAACTACAATATTCCGTTCAGTGCTTAGGGCATGATTTGAATCGGTGACAGGTAATTTTAAAAGCAAGCCCTCAACCACTACAGAAAAGGTTATAGTGATGCACACTTTTATTGACATATAATTATTAAACTATAGGTGCAGTTCTATATAGGATGAATAAAATGCATGTCATGTTGTTTTAATTATAGGATGATTGGGATGAAGCAGAGAGATTAGCCGAGTTCAAACCCAGGTCTTTTGAACCCAGGGTTGAGACTGCCAATATCCCACTTCACCTGCATGTAATTTCTTATTTTGAAAACTGTTTAAATTATTAATGAAAACATGGAAAACAATATTTATATTGAAATGCACGTCATGTGGTTTTGTTAATATGAAAAGTTATCCAAATGGGTCAGTTGTCTATATTCAATCCTGAGTCTTTTGGATCCAGTTTATGACCCTGGCCAGACGATCCATCCCTATCATAAGTTTTATTTTATTTATAAAAACATATATTTTGTTTTGAAAATACATCACATACCATTTAATTAAACATGAGTTCAAAAAGTATGAACCCTATACCGAAGGTAGGTATGTAGTGATTTGAACCAATGACGACTCAGATACATTCTGATGACCTTACCATCAGCACAGGCATCAAACCTATTTTTTAACATCATTAATATATACATATACTACTATTTCTATTAAAATATACATTAAAAAATAAAGTACACATTGTTTATTTAAGTGATACACGGCGTGTAGTCTCTAGGTTGCCTCCCAGGAAGAACCTTTGTTTTAGGTCTTTGGATCAACCTTACATGAGCCTCTTACTATTAGAATTGCTTGGTAGAGATCATAATCACCATTTATTCCTTATGATGATTGGTCTTGAGATGCTACCCATTCACATTAAATGGTTGACCCTCTACTACAGAAACTTCCACTACACCATAAGGGAAGACTTTGGTCACTCAGAAAGGTCCTGACCACTGGGACTTCAATTTTCCTCGAAATAATATCAAATGGTAGTTAAAAAATAGTACCTCATTGCTAGTAGGGAATGAATTCTAAGAGATCCTGCATTCATGTACCGCCTATTCCTTTTTTTACAAAGTTTGGCATTTTCATATGCCTCCTGCTGAATTTCATTGAGCTCTGTCAGTTGAAACAAGCATTTCTCTTCTGTGGCCTTTAGATCATAATCCAAGGCCTTAACATCCCAATAGGCTTTGTTCCCAAGGTCAACCGGTAAATGAAATGGCTTTCCATAGATTAAATAGAATGGGTACATATCCAGGGGTGTCATGAAGGCGGTCTGATATGCCCATAGGGAATTATCAAGCTTCTTGGAATAGTCCTTCCTTGAGGCTCCCACAGTTTTCTCCAGGATTTTCTTCTGTTCAAGGTTGGATACCTCCACTTGGAAACTAGATTGTGGGTAATGAGGTTCCCACCATGTTATACCTCACTCCATACTTCATGATCACATTATGCATCAACACATTGTCAAAAATCATCCCTCTATCACTTATCAGAACCCATGGAACAACAAACCTATTGAAAATATTCTTCTTCAATAAGGTAATGATGACCTTTTCTGTGTTGTGTTTCATGGACGTGGTTTCTACCCATTTGGATACATAATCCACACAAACCAAAATGTATGAGTTTCAAAATGATGGGGGAAAGGGTCCCATGAAATCAATACCCTATACATCAAAGACCTCAACCTCAAGGATTGGTTGATGAGGAATTTCATCTCAGCTCCCTATGTTACCAGTCCGCTGACACCTATCATAGCATGCTACAAAATATCGAGCATCCTTGTGCATGGTGGGAAAGAAAAATCCAGATTGTAGAATTTTTTCTATTGTTATGTCTGTCTTGTGATGCCCCCCATGTAGGGAAGAATGAAAAACTCTATAATTCCTTTATTTTATTCTTTTGGGATGCATCGGTGGATCACCCTGTATTCACATAAAGCAAATAGTAACATTTCTTCCCAAAAATATCATATTACATTAGATAGAAATAATTTATTTTTTTGGAAAGTAATATCATCATGAATGAATCTCGTAACCAAGTAATTGGCAATGTCGGCATACCATGAGCGAGGTGTAAATCCAACTAAGAAAAGATTCCTGTATGGGAAGTCCTCCCTAATTTCTCTATCATCCTCTATTTCCAACTAAGTCAATTCTAATCTGGAGAGATTATCATTGATGAAATTGTCATTTCCTTTCTTATCATGGTTTTCCAAGTCAAATATTTTGTGTAGAATCACCCAAAAAATGAGCCACATCTTTGAATCCTTCTTATTCAAAAAAAAATTAAGTGTTTCATGGCCAGTATAGACAACATATTTTGAGAGAACTAAATATGAGAGGAACCTGTTGAATGTAAAGACCACTTCCAACAGCTCCTTCTTAGTGGTGGGTAGTTAATTTTTGATTCATTTAGGGCTCTTCTGGTGTAGTAGATCATCATGAAGATATGATTGAGTCATTTTCCATGAATTTCTCCTACAGAAAAATCACTTGAATCATGTATGATTTCAAATTATTCCTCCTATTTTATGGAAATCATGATAGGAGCTTCAACTAATCACTGATTCAAGAGATAAAAGGTTGTGGTGCATGTTTCATCAAATTCAAAGATATCATCTTTTTAAGGAATATTGGTTAGTGGTTCAGTTGTCTTTAAAAATTCATGAACAATTCTTCTGTAAAAACCTGCATTTTTAAGAAATAATTAGATTACTCAGATATAATTTGGAATGTGAAGTTTTGATATGACTTCAATCATCATATGGTCAACTTCAATACATTTCAGGGAATTATGGTGGCCTAAGATGATACCATTTAGCACTATAAAGTTACATTTTTCCTAGTTCAAAACCAAATTGGTGTTTTTAACCCATTCCATGAACAATTCCAAATTTATCAAGCAGGTGTTGAATGATTTTCCATAGACTGAAAAATTTTCTATAAAGACATCCATAATTTTCCATACCAAGTCATGGAATATCCCCAACATGCACCATTGTAAGGTGGGTGGAGCATTGCACATGCCAAAAATACATCCGTAGAAAGGAAAATTTTCTATATGGGTATGTGAAAGTTCCATTCTATTGGTCTTTAAGGGAAATGGTAATTTAGTTATATAGATAGAATAACCATCTAGAAAGCAATAGAACTCGTGCACTGCCAATTTCTCCAATATCTAATCCATGAAAGGATGTGGGATGTGATTTTTCCATGTGGCATCGTTAAACTTTCAGTAGTCCACACACACTCTCCACCCCATGACCATTATTGTGCAGATGAGTTCATTTTTATCATTAGTAATCACGGTGATACCCCCCTTTTTGGGCACCACATGCAAAGGAATTACCCATGGGCTGTCAGAGATTGGTTAAATTATTCTCTCATCTAATATCTTGATCACTTCTTTATTCATGACCTCATTTATTATAGGGTTTATCCATCATTACGGTTGCCAAGGGGGATTTTATCCTTCCTCAAGTAGAACCCTAGGGGTGAAAATGGCCGATTTGATCCATTTAAGATCAGTGAATGTCCACCCAATAGCTAGTTTTCTTTGCTTAAGAACCTGCATAAGTTCATTTTCTTGCTCTTGTGAGAGAAATGCATTGAGTATAACTGGAAGTGTGTGTTTATCACCAAAGTATCCATATTTTAAATAATATAGGGGAGGTTTCAGTTCATGTTTTGAGGATTTAAGAACCTATGTAACAATCGGTTATACCTTGTCTCACTCTATAATATCTTGAAAAAGTGTATGCTTCTAATAATGACTGCCCTGGCCTACGATGCATTACAACTCATCTGATTCATAATCAGGATAGATGTCCTTGATGACTAGTTCATTAGTGATAGAAAAAAATCCCATGTCATATTTCATGTATCCAAAATGATTTTTCGCTGTAGTCAACACATTATAGTCCTCATTTTCCATAAGTGAAACTTTCTTAACAGATTTGAGGATGTTTTAGGATACCTTTTCATTTCCTACTCTGAAGATAAATTCAACTTGGTGAACATCGATAAAAAATTTCCCAGTATCCAAGAAGGGTCGTCCTAGAATAATATGTGCCTCTTGGTCATCCTCCATATCAAGTATAATAAAATCAACAAGAAGAATCATCCTTCCCACTTTCATGAGCACATCCGCAAATATCCCTCTACAATATTTAATTAACTGATATGCTAGTTGTAGTGCCACTCAAGTTGGTTTAAGATCATTCATCCCTAGTTTCTTAAAGACTCCAAAGATAACAAGATTGACACTATCACCTAATTCAAAAAGGGCCTTCCCAAACTCACAAGATTTGATTATACAAGGGACTGTAAAAATTCATAAATCATAGATCTTCAGAGGAAGGGAGTGTTGAACCACCACTGAGAATTCCTTAGTGAGAGGAATGGTTCCCAAATCCTCCATCTTCCTCTTGTTTGAGAGGATTTCCCTCAAAAACTTTGTATATGTTGGAATTTGAGTCAATACATCTAGAAATGGAATCTTAATTTGAAGTTTCTGTAATACCTCTATAAATTTTGAAAACTAATGATCCAACATCCTCTACTTCATTCGTGCGGGAAATGGTAAGGTGGTTTCATAAGGTTTGACCACCTCATTTCCAATACCATTTGAGAGATCCTTCTCTTTTTATTATGTTTATGGGGACTCCTTGATCTCGGCTTCATTATCTAAAGAGGGTGTAGGTGGAGATGGATTTTGGGCTTCACTTTAATTTGAAGTTATTTTTAAGGGTATCACCTTACCACTTCGTAATGTGATAGCATTGGACTCCTCCCATAGGTTATTCTCAATGTTACCCAAAAGTGTACCAGGTTTCCTTGAAGAGAGATAATTATAAAGCTACCCAATTTGATTATTTAGGATTCTAATAGATGCCTCTTGATTCTGAAATCTTGTCTCAGTAGTTGTTATGAATTTTGAAATCATTTTTTCTAGCTTTGATGGGTGTTCTTGCTGACGTTGTTGTGTCGATGTTTGAGGTTGGGGCTGTTGATGTTTCTTCATCAGATAAATATTTTTATACCCTTATTGTTGTAAGTATCCCTACTACTATATGGGAAATAGATTCTGATACTATTATTGACCATAATCAGTTGGCTTTGGGGGTGGGGTTGAGAGTTTTGTTGTTTTAGCCCCTAGTCTATGTTCACGTTATCATTCCAAGCTAGGTTTTGGTATTGAGGGTAAATGTTTGGCCCAGTGTTCTGAGAAACATAGCTTACCTCACTTTTTTAAAGACTAACAATTGTCCTTGGGTATTCACCCATGGCGTGATTGTCACCACATTCGCTACATGCTGGGTGATTTTCTTCATGAACATGAGATGAGTTTTTTAAATTCAACACATCAATATTCATGGAAACAACATTGATTTGGGTAATAAGAATCATAGTGGAATTAATTTTCTTAATTCCCCTATTTTGAGTACCCCGATTAGAGTTCCATTGGAAACAGTTTGCTAACATATCTTCTAGAAAGTCAAAGAGTTCCTCTGGGGATTTCCTCATAACCATTCCTCCTGCAGCTGCGTCCACCACTAATTTGGTTTTTATCATAATACAGACATAGAAATTTTTAACATTCATCCATAATGGAACTCCATGATGAGGTAACTTCTTCAAAATTTCTTTAAAATTCTCCTAGGATTCATGCAATGACTATGAATCATGTTGAAGAAAGTTATAAATTTCATTATGCAACGTAACCGTCTTGGAGGGTGGAAAATACTTTGACAAAAATGCCTAGGACAATGCCTCCCAGGTGAGGATGGAATGTTGAGTCAATCCTTTAATACATTCCTTCAATTTATCCATTAATGATAAGGGGAATAAGCAAAGGCAAATAGAATCCTTAGACACCCCATGGTAGCAGAATGTGTCACAAATCTCTAGATAATTGGAGAGATGAGTGTTGGTGTCTTCTCTTGGTAAACCTCCAAACTCAACCATATTTTTGATGAGCTACATGATGGCCTCATTGATCTCAAAATGTCGGGCTTACACCATTGGTATGACAATACTTGTATCTACTCCATGGAATGAACGAACACCATACTCCAAAAGGGTAAGACATGGGGGCAATTGTTATTGAGAAGGTGGGGGAATAAATTGCTTCTCATGAGAAAAATAAGACCCCTTCCTTGGATACTTATATGGAAACTTCTCTTGTTGATGGTACTATTGGGGATGTTGTGGGCCATAACTCGGAACAAATTGAGCCAGTTATCTTTGTTGGTTCAATGGAATGAACTCCATGATATTTACTACTGGAAGCTACTTCTAATCATCCACAGCAGCGAGATACGGATTCCAGTTATCATCAAGTATGATCGGCTTCCCAACACCTTAGACAATAGCCAATTCTCACACTTCTAAGTTTTACCTGGTGGGAATTTTTTTTGCGCTATCCCATAAGTTCCAAACGTCACCTAAAGATCGTATGTTCAATCTCTGGATCAATCAAATGGACATTAAATGATTCAGCTCTCTTGGAATGAGTGATTTTTCCACTCATACACCTATGATTATTAACAACACCAATCATAAAATTGGAATACAATAAATAATAAAAAAAGGAAATGACATTAGGAACATAATTTGTTGATTTTTTTATTTTTATTTTCACTTTAATTGATACAAACATTATTTTACAAAAACACCCGTAACTTTCAAATCCTTTGCAACGACACCATAATTTAGTTTTGTTTTACCCAAAGTGTTATGTTTGGCAGACCAAATTAAAATAATGAAACTTATTAAAATAATAGCACATGTATGGGTTCGATCTTGAGGGAGAGAGAGTCATTGCATTCTGTTTCTCTAGTTTGAGATTAATTAGTTGAAGATTAACTAGTTTTAGAGTTGATATTTTATGTTTCACTTGATATATTAATTAATCCTTAAATTTCATTGGTGAATTAATTTAATGCCAAAGAAAAACATAAAATTGACTCTGATGCTAAATGGATATAATGTATTGGGGATATGGTTTTTTCAGGTGCATCAATAAATCAATTTTCTTATCATGTTGTGTTGTTTATAATAACTCACATCTCTGGGTTTTGTGTATAACAGAACTCCCTTAGTCTGGTGAGTTTCATTTGAATTAATAGAGACCAATTCCATTGTTTGGAATTTGATTCCAAATAATTTTATTAATATTTGGCCATTTTGTGATGAAACGTGCAGCCAATTAGCTTGGGTGTATTTTTATTATAATTCCAATGAATATCCCTAAAAATTCTATTATTGGTCTGATATGGGTTTTCCACCGATATTTAGAAAGATATTCTAATTTATTATGATAGAAACATAAATAACACAAATACAATAAGACGGTTGATTACAAACCATAATCATCCACAACCCCAACACATGAGATATTTAGCTACACATGGAGTATCTAATGACTAAAAGACTCTTACTACCAGAAATAAACATTCTAACTGCTTCAGATTGAATATTTTTTAGAAGGTAGAGGGGAAAAACCTCCTCTCTTCTCTTCCCTATTTCTCTATATCTCTCTTCTTCTATCTCTTTTCTTCTCCCTTTTCGAGTCTCTAGTTGTCCCCTCCTTCTATCTCTAAATTTGGAGGGCCTACCCTATTATTTATTGTATTTAAAAATACATGGTGTTTACCATAAATTACAAAGCATGTAGTCATGTCAACATGACTTGGCTCTTCTTTCTCCATTAGTAGGTGATCTACCACACTGGCCTTGACTTTGAAGGTTTCGGAAGTTGGTTGGTGGGGGTACACGGCATATAGAACTGCCCCACATGGCGTTTAGTATCAACTTCATCCCCCAAATACTATTGTAAGTTGTAACAATGTGTGTAAATATGTTGTAAACGATGTGTGTATCTTGTTCAACAATATGGTTGTGTACTTAGTCTGGTCAATCTGTGTTAGGGCAATGGTACATGGTGTGTGTATACAAAGTACATGTCCTGTATTTTTGACCTTATATTGTGATCTTTCCTTATTTCTGGAGTTGGTTTTAAAACACAAGAAAATCATCATGATCATCGAATTAAATCATTTTATCTCTAAAAAAACATATATCCGGTGAAAACATGTGTTGATACTCAATAGATTGTATGAAAATGTATAAAAAATTGGGCTTATCAGTAATGAAATAAATGAAAATAAATGTTATATGATTAGATTGTAGATTTTTTCCTCTACATCATGGTTATTGAGAAGTTTTTGTCATCTATAAGTTTCTTTTTAAACATTGTTGGTTGTTGGTCCAATATTTCTAAAAAAATTTTCCCTCCAATGACCTTTGTTGTGTAGAAGTGATGTGAGGACTAATCGGTCCCAATTTGTATTCATAGGGTTTTCTATTAAAATAGTACTAATATATACTCCAATAAAAATATGAATCGTATTTTACTAAAATTAAAATAGTAGATCAGATATTGTACAAACAAATTATGAAAATGAACCTCATGTGTACCTTTATAACTAAGAATCCCAACCATCCATGATTAAGGATTTCATGTACATCCTCATGATTGAGATGGAATTTTATTTCATCTTTATATTTTTTTTTCTTCAAATACAATGGTGGTTGTATTACTATCTTTGAACATTATATCAATATGAACTTGTAATATTGGTAAACACATTAGTTGAACTGGAGGGGTAAAGGTACTCTCTGAAATTATTTTTGATTGATTGTGTGGCCCTTTATGTTTTTTATTCAACCATCCATATCCCCTTCCTTTTCACCACCTCTAATTAAATTCCTCAGTTTAATATTTTTTCATTATTTGTTAATGGTTTTTCATAAAGTGTATAATTGGAAAGTATATACCTTATTGTCAACATGTATTTTTACAAGATCAAATAGTCATGTTACAAAAGTTACAATAGGAAGTTTGACCATGTAAACATCTAAATCATCGAGGAGAATATGTAGATAATTGATAAGTTCAGGATCTACATGAATCCCTACTCTCACATTATCTTTTAAAAGTTTTTTTAGAATACATCCTTGGATATTTTACATTATACCCCTCACAATTAGAAGATGGGTTGGTGATGATAAATATAAATCACAATCATTTTTATCCTATATAGTTTTAGTACATAAAATGTATCAGTATATTTATGATTCATATTTAACTAAACTAGTTATGAAAAAATTAATTACCTTAGATAAGGTAGACCTTTAATGGTAATGGATTTCCTTAAATATCAGGGTGGATCTTCATGTAGTGATTATTGTTGTGTAGTTTCTTCTCTTTAATTATTTCCCATAAAATTATCAAACAACTCAGACTTTCAAATAAGTTTTTATTATAGAATATTTATTCATGTCTATATCTCATCCATTTTCTTATCTTTATCCCCTTAGGAATTTATTTTATAAAAATATGTTTGAGGTGACACTCTAAACCCCACACCTCTAATGTATAAATATTCTTCTGGCTACTTCAAGGCCACTAAAAGTAGTCATTCATCGGGTAGAACCTATGATGATTCTTGGGTTTTAATTAGATAAAAAATAAAGAAAAATAATTTTTCATTATTATGTAATATTTATTTAAAATGGAAATAGATTATTATATCATACTTACACATGATTCTTATACTCTGTGTGGGATTTCATCCTCTAGTATTATGTCTTTATTTACACGGTCCTCCTTCTATAGAACATAATGTGGGATAGAATTGGATTTGTATTTTGACTCATCAATCTGCATATGATCAAAGGAACATAATTATTGTTTTTTTCATGCCACATAAAATTATTATTATTGATTTAAAATACATACCTTTTTTCAATTGATGTGTACCATATCCTTAATTTATGGTAAGGGTATATTTGTTTTGATGAATGATACTTATTTTTATGGTTTTGTTTCTATTTTATAAGTTAAAAATTATTTTAAAAAGTGATTAATTCATGTATTTCTATGTAAAGTATTACCGTTTACAATGTACCTAAAATAATGCATCCTCAAAAAATTTAATATATACATTCTATGTTTCTTGTTTTATCATGTGTGTATATATAAGTGGTGGATTCGGGTTTACTTTCCATTTAAAATACCTAAGATGATGCTTTATTATAATTGTTTGAAATGGACTATGAGTCTTTCGAATGACCATTAATTCAAATTCTATTTGATAGACATCTGGTATAAATTCAATCTAAAAGGTATAATGAAGAGTAAATCAATTTTTCAATATTTTATTTTATTTTGTAAAATATTGAAATTATATTATAAGTTTACCCTAACCTCTTCCCAAATTAGTGCCTCTATCATAGGCCCAACACTGTTCCACATATCAAGATCAATTGGCACATTAATTAAAGTGGTGACCCTAATGTAACTAATGAAAATAGGATTTTTAGGGTTAATAGGATGCTTGTGTGCATTCTATCCAAACTTGAATTTTCTTCTTATTCTTCTCACGTTAAAATTTTTTGTTTAGGTATTTCAAGTTATGAAGCTTCCATTTTTTCTTAGATATAGTTTTTTCACATTCTACCATTTCCTCGGTTTGAACACTATCAATATGTTGTTCATTAGTATTGGTATCATTATTATGTATAAAATCCTTTTGTTCCTCTAGATTTGAGCATTATCATGTCGAGAAACCTATTGTTCATCATTATTGGGAGTATCATCATATATAAAATTTGTTATATTTGGAATTGGTTGAACATTTAATTTAGATTACATAAATGAATTAATTAACACATATTTCTACGAGGTAATGTATTGTATATTAAAAAACATTTATCTGATTATTGAACTCTCTTTTTTAAAGGTTTAATAGATTTAACCCCTCTATAGAGTTTTCAAATACCCTCATTGTAGTCTCCAATAACATATAAGACCTCATATACAATGGGATCACCATGAAATTATTGTGATATCCTAATGAAAGGGTCATCCTTATTTAAATTAACATCTATCCCTATAGTGGTTTTCTCCAATAAAGGAACAATTGACCACTTTCTATTTATAGGATCCAAGCTACAAAATACATGCACTACCTATGATTCCATTATTAACATTTCATCCTTGTGCCCTTATTTAAATCAACTTTGGAAAATCCCAATTCATTGATTTTAATTTCACTCCTATTATTAACTTACAATAATTAAAAATCATCACATGTAATGTTTTATAATCCAACTCTCATATTTTTTCGATGATTCCAAAGGATGAAATATTCACATAAATTAGATTTTTATCCTTAATATCATTCACATGCATCACTTATTCAATGTTAGTAACTCCCCTATTTTTCATGTTATTTTTTTCATCATGTTCCTTTTCATAGAATGTATAAACATTAATTGCAAACCCATTTTAAGATAATACATGTACACATGGTCCTCTAGCTAGAAATCGAATTCATTCTGAAATTTAATTCAGATTTATAGTTGACTCCATAAAAATAAAATCTCAGAACCATCCTATACACTATTGGTTATGTCCATTTGATATCCATATTTCATCCATTTATAGATTAAAAATTCCTATGAATTCCATTTTGGTTTTTAACATATGGTGAAACCTAAAAACTATTACGTAAAACATAAAAGTGAGTCTGATCCTAGTCCAAATTGTTAATTATGACAACATATATTATGAAAAAAAAATTTCCCACAAGTTGCCTATTATAATTAGATATTGGTAGACCAATGATCTCCACATTAGGGAGGTAATTGGTCGAGAATTCAATGTCTTCATTAACAATATATTTCTCTTCAATACAAACTTCTAACTGACATTAAATTTTGACATACCCTTTTAAAATATCCATATACCATTCAATAGCGTACATCCATCTTTAATGTGTATGAAAACATAGCTAGATCTCTCATTCCAAGTGAATCATCATGTCAAAATATGAAAGTGGGAATAACATCTTCAATTAACAAAATATGACATAAATTTCCTTTTCCATGGTTTTCAATTTTGATAGGTCTATAAATTTACTAAATATATCTTTGAAAATTAAATAAATATTCAGTAATGCAAGACTCACATTTTTAGGGAAAATGTAATGTAAATCTGTAGGCATTAAATCATGAATCAAAACATAATAATCATGTGATTTCAGGACCATTAACTTTAAATTATTCTTTAACATGATATTGTTTATATTTGATAAATATCTATTTGGATCCTTTAAAACATTTCGGAATCTTCAAAATTGATATATCTCTTATCTAGAAGAATTATAAGAATATATAAGAAGAAAGGTCTACTTTACACCCTTCACTAGTTCCAACTCTTCCTGTATCCCCATGTTAATCATTTCCATCCTAACCATAATTACATCCTTTGTTTTGTTGGTTTTATTTTTTAATGTTCCAATGACACTATCACATACATTTTTTATGCATACATGACATCAAGATAATTTCTGATGTGAAAACAATTATGGTATAGTAATTCAAAAAAAAACTGATCTCTTTTTCCAATTAGTTTTCATAAGGGGTTTCAAAGAAGGTTTACCAAAATCAGAGACCGTATCTTTTACATTTTCAAATATATGATCACATGATACTAGAGATGATTTTTTTCCTTATTCTGAATTCCCATAAAATTATTCCATGGTATTAATGAATTTTGGGAAGAAATTTATGATGTCTAAGAAATTCAATTGTTGAGGAACGTTTAAACTCATTGAGTGTATACCTTGTTCCAAAATGGGACACCCTTGAGTTCCTTTAATATTATATCCTATAAAATTTATATAAGAAATAAATTTATTTATCATATTGTATGACATTGAACTCAATGTGAAATATTAAATTCTATGATAATTATAAAACATAACACCAAAACCCCGCCTTAATTTCAAATCATCAATCAATGGATCCAAATAAACATCAATACAACTACCCTGTTGTTTTGGTTGTGATATATGAATAGTAATCATAATGTATTTTCTCATCATATGTAACCATGGTGGAATGTTATAATTTACCAACATAACTTTACATTTACTATGAGTACTAATTTATATACCAAAATTATTCACTTCAATTGTAAATAGCGCAAGATGAAGGTTTCTTATCTTGTTTCTAAATTCAGGAAAATCATGATCAATTTTTTTCAATGAGGAGAGTCTGTTGGGTGATATGTTTTACTTTATTTAATTCCTATATTTTTATTCCACATCAATAGATTTTTAGTCTCCTTACTTCTATATAGACATCTAAAACTTGTAATGGTTAAAAAGTACAATACAACTTTCAAATGACTTGATTCATGTTTCTTGTATCGGGATGTACCTCATTTTGGGCATTTTTTATGTGACTCATGGTCCTTGAAAACAGTATACATTCATATATGAAGGAATGTATTATTTTAGAAACCATACCCAGTGAATTTTGTAATCATTTAGAATTATATTTCTAGTAAGTAAGATCATTATCATATGGTATCATATCATTCAAGAGCATGTATTTCAGAAAATCTAGTGTCACTCAATCTATTTCTAGATTTTCCATTATATAGCTTATATATGGATGACAATGTTTTATATTTAGTGAAACCAACATACAATGGAAACCTTTCATAACTTTATAACATCTAAAACTGATTTTTACAATCAAAAATTTTATCTTCAACTTCAATTTTCAGTTCCTCTATAATATCTTCATTATTTTTTAAACCTGTAATCATATCCTTCATACGATCTCCATCATCATTCACACTTATAAGCATCTCAGATGTTCTATAAAACATATATTTATACCATGCTGGTATTGGGGAATGCAATAGAAGCTATTGGGCTTGGGATTTTAAATTTTTTTCACTGGATCAATGTAACATCGTCATCTCCAGTGATGTGATCCCCAGTATAGGTCTAAAGGTCTCATTTGAATTTATTAAAGGATAAAAATATACAAAAACAACTACCTTATTCCGATTTATGGAGTGTTCAACATAAAATATTAATTGGGGACTGTTACTTAAGGGATCCAAGGTCAAATCCCACTAGATCACCAACACATTCTTTAAGAGTCTATGGGAATGATAATCCCCAAAACATAGTTTCTAGCGCAGAGGTCTGATGACACCTTCGATTCCTTGAAAATAATCATAATCTCATTTCTTCAACAAAAGGGAGATTGAAGATTGGATACTTGGAATGGGTATTTCTCTCACTACGACGTGGGAAGGAGGGGGTAGGAGCTCTCAAATTCATGGAGATGAATAGTCCCTTGGAAAAGAGATCCCTTTTCTTTATATAGAGGGAATTAAACACCTAGAAAGGGTTCTTGGCCTCTATATATATAACCCCACTAAATAATAAATAGAAAACACATTATTCTAAAATAATTTCATCATAAATGTTATTTATATTTTATCACTTACTTGTAATATATTATAAATATATTACGTGATAAAAGAGACCCATTAAGTCAAATTGTAATTCCAAAAAATATTATACGAACCTTGAATATTAAAATAATATTCATTCGTATAATATTTTCACATGTATTAACTTAATACATTGTGAATACTTTAAATAAATAAATTTAAATCCAATTATTTTATACTCTAATAATAATGAATTTATTTATATATTGGTGATCATTTATACTCGGAAAAATCTCAGACACCTTGGTTAGGACCACCATGACCTATACACATATTCATAAAAATATGGAAGACTTTTGAATACTATTTTGTGTATGACTCTCAATAACCTTATCTTGATAGTAGTGAATACTTTTCGCAAACCAAGAGTGAAGTCTCTAAACTCATCAAGGCCCCTAAATAAGTATGTAAAATTAATAGCAATGAAGACCTTTTCTATAAACACACTCTATATAATATAATTTATTTTTCTCATGATATCTCATGAAACAAAATGTGCACCTTATATCATCATCATTACTTTATTATTCATTGACCAAGATAGATGGAATTACCTTTATTCTACCATGTACATGGATTTAGTAAAGGTATTATCATCCTGATAAACTAGGCTCAAGATATCACTTCCTTTTAGAATTGAAAAATTATATATTGATTATTCAATCAATGTCATACCACCAATGACACACCCAGCACAAAATACCTCACTAAAACATCAATGTAATAGTTTTAGTCTTACATGAAATTACATAATAAAATAGTATAAACTAATAATAATCTCAATTCAAGAGACCATTACACATGTTCACATATATTAACAACCAATGACACCTCAAACATGTGGTGTTCTTTTTAGCGGGTTAGTCCTAATGGTCTCATCTACTTGAGATTTCCAAGTGATAACTTCATGAGAAGAAGCCTCAATGCTTATGAGACCCCTTCACCTTGTGGTTAAACATCATCTATTTCCTATCAAAATGATGTATCTAAATCATATGAAATATGTTTAATATTACTTTCATAGTATCTCTAGGTTCTTATTTTAGCCTAGGAACTTCTATAAACCTCTAATATGACATTTAATTGAAGGAAATTACCATAAATATAGAGGATGATGAAGTATCAACACTATTAAAATAAGATAAACACATGTATATATAAATATTTATACATGTAATGGTAATTAAAGTATATACCTGTGTTGGGTCCAGGTTTCCCATTTTCAATACTCCCACTTGCAGTAGATTCAACTACTAACAAGTTTCAAATTGCAACCTCTCACATGAGAATCATTATTCTGTTGAGATATGGTATTAGTCTAGGGGTATTACATGTTATCTAATATGGATAATCTATTAACTGTGACATCACATATCTAATTAAAATCAATCAAGTGATAAAATTATAAAGTATATGATTTTTCATCTAATGTGACCACATCTCCTTAGAAATCACTGATGCTTCGGTATTATCAAAACAAACTGGAACAATGTATTCACTTCTTGGCATAACACCAATGTCTGAGATAAATCTGTGTATCCCTTCTACTTTCTTATCTATATTTAAGGCCTATATATACTCGGACTCTATTTTATAGTCGGTGACCATGGGTTTCTTCAAGCTTCTCCATATCACTGCACCACCATTCTAGTAAGACATATCGTGACAATGATTTCAGATCATCGTGATCTATCTTAAAACTAGAATCAGTGTATCCCCTCACTAGTAGATCCCCATCTCCTCTACACACTAGGAACATATCCTTTTTATATATCAAAATTTTCAAGATAGTTTTTACACCTTCCCAATTAAACTCTCTTGTATTCTCTTGGTATCTTCCCATCACGATTAAAGAAAAGGAAGCATCAAACCTATTATATAGAATGTCATTCATGATAGATCCAACTACTAAATCATAATGGATTATACTAATTCTTTGAATATCCTCTTGTGTTTGTGGACACATTTTCTTAGAGAGATAGATACCATGCGATATTGAAAACAACCCTCTCTTGATTTTGTCTATATTTTACCTTTTTAGTAGCATATCAATATATGTAATTTGACTTAGCCCAATCGTCCTCTGTGATCTATCTCAATAGATCTTAATCCCTTGGGTGTAGAATAATTCACTTAAGACTTTTATGGAGAAGAATTCATTTAACCAAGTATTAATAGATTTTAATACTTTCACTTCTTTTCCCATAATTGATATATCATCAACATATAATACAAGGAAAATGATGGAATTCCCACTGACCTTTATATTGACACATGGATCGTTTTCAATCTTGATGAAACCAAATTCTCTTACAACCTCATAAAAATTAACATTCCATAATAATGATTCCTACTTTAAACCATAAATTAATATTGATATCTTTCATATTTTATTGGAAGTATTTGACTTAATAAAACCTTCTAGTTGATCCATATAGACACCTTAATCCAACTTCCTATTTAGAAAATAATTTATGACATCTATTTTCCAAATCTCATAAACAAGGAAGGCTACTATTGAAAGTAATATTCTAATATATTTTAACATTTTTACTAGTGAGAAGGTTTTCTCATAGAATATTCCTTGATGTTTCCTAATACCCTTAATTGTTTTTCATTATTTATAAGTATTTACTTTATCATCCATTTCAATTTTTTCTCAAATTCCCATTTCCACCAAATGGATTTTACCTCAATTGGAGGGTCAACCAAAAACCAAAATTTATTTTAGTATATGGAATCCATCTTAGAATGCATATATTCGAATGCATACTTGTAGTTTAGAGGTTTATCATTCTCTAAGAGTAATGTGTAACCTAAATCAGTGGAAAGAAAACCATATTTCTCTGTTCATCTAATTTATAAATTTTACTTATAAATTACTTGTGTCCTAGGAGCATATTCACCCCCAATGTTTCTTGTAGAGATGGTTCATGTACAAACTCTTGTGAATTTATATCATCAAACCCAATGATGTCAATCTTTCACCCATTAGTCCCATTAGAAATGTTTTCTATTTCTATAAATATGGCATGTATTTTAAGAATTACTTTTCTTCCAAAAGGGTTATATATGTAATATCATTTAGTTTCTTTAGTATAACTTATAAAGATTCACTTTGTGCATCAAGATTCTAATTTATCACTAGGTATAATCTTGAAAAAAAATTCACCCCCACACATGTATGTGTGATAGATTGGATTTATTTCTATACCATAACTTGTATGGAATACCATACGTATCTTTAGTTAGTACATGGTTAAGGGTATATTCCACTTCCTACAACGCATATACCTAAAAGGATAATGGAAGAGTTTCTTGATTCATCTTTGATCTAATCATGTCAATAAAGTTATTATTCATTATTTAACTAAAAATATTCCACTAATGTGTATATGGATGAGTGATTTGGGATACATTACCATTCTCCTTTAAGTAATCAAGGAATTGTTGGTTGAGATAATCTATCCCTTAGTCTGATAGAAGTACCTTAATCTTATTTCCATGTTGGTTTTTTACTTCATGTTGGTATTCTATAAAACATCTGAATGAAATATGACTTATATCTCATTATGTAAATATATACATACCTACTATTGTCTTTGATAAATGTAATGAAGTATGAAAACCCACCCCTTTCCTCTATTGTAAATAACCACATAAGTCATTATGAGTCAATTCTAATAATTTTGTGGCTCTTACACCTTTCCCATAGAAGGGTTCTCTTATCATTATATCTTATAAAGAATCATGTCATACATCTAGGGGTTTTGACTCATTTGAGTCTAAAAAACCTTCTTGATGTTATTTTTGTAAACACTTCTCATTTACATAAACATGCCTGAAGTGCAATGGGTGGGTGTTATTTGATTCATTTTCATTGGTTTTTTCAGTGATTACCATTACAAGGATTTCAAGTTCAAGTATATATAATCAATTTTAAAGATTTTTCATAACATAATATATGTTATCCTTATAAATGAGACTACATTTATTTCCAAACATGAAATTAAATCCCATGGTACCAAAAATGACATAAAATTATGTTTCTGGAAACTGAAGAAATATAACAACAATTGTTTAATATAAGAACCAAATAACTTGGTAGATTAATATAATAATCTCCCACTACCAAGGTTTCTAGTCTCAGATAATTTTCAGCTCAGAAATATGTCTCACCCTTTAAAATATTAGGGGATCTACTTAGTACCTATATATGAATACAAATTTGTGATACACATATTGTATCCAATACCCAACTTATAGATTAATACATATTTCATTCCATGAATAAAATACCTAAAGTAGAAGTGTTTCCTTTCTTCTTCTTCTCATCCTTTCAATTCGTCTTCCAGTGAACATTCTTGCCACATGAAATGTAGATAGCCTCCTTAATATTCCTCCTATGTATCTTTGGATTTTAGTAATGACGGTGCCTCAGTGTCTTAGGCTTGGGTTTATCCTTATACCCCTTAGCCTTGACCTTACTCCTCGTGTTCACAATAAGGACTGAAAAATTGGTATTCATCATATTCATATTAACTTGGTGAAATAATACCAAGAGATATGGGTGTGAATGTTTCCTGGTATTCATGCTATAATTAATAATAAAAGTCAAGAATCTTGGTGGTAAAAAATAAGAATGAGATAAGTCACTTGTTCTTGGTTCAGTTTAAACCAATGGGATTCAAGTCTGTCAATAAACCATATCATATTGAGTGCATGATGTCTGTCTTGATTCCCTTCTTCTAACATGAATCTATACAATTAACTTGATATCTCATACCTTTTTTTCCTTTATTTCTCCTGATATAACTTTTGGAGATGAGATAGCATCTTGTAGGCATATTCATCATCATGCATTTTTTACTATTGACTAGATATCAATGAAAACATGATACATTGTACATCTAGTGTGTCTTTAACATGATTATTTTATTTTTATTCATCCTTCTTGTTTTATCCCTAATGGCTATCTGTAGGAAGTGAGGACTCCATCACATAAAGATTCCTCTCTTTTCATAGTATTATTGTCAAGCTCCTATACCACTCCTGAATGTTGTAGTTTTTCAGGATATTTTTTATCCATAATTGATCGTATTGATAATGAACTAGTGGGTATGAAAGCCATTTTATCTAAAATAAATAAATTTAACAGTTAGTACTTTATATTGATTACCATTTAAATATTATTTATTAATCATTAAATGTATCCCACTATTTTATAGAACATTATTTTCCCTCACTATTAGATTTGTAATACCTTATCCCTTGATTATTCTAGTTAAAAGGATACCTGAAACCTATCATCATAGTCCAAGCTATGGTTATGTAACTACTTTAAGAGTTTCAAGGTAGATGTTGGACTAGAAAACCATTTTGAATTGCGGTTCCTTGAACTTTTTAGTGAAGTCACGACTTCTAAGAATCATAACCTTTCTTCCCTTAATGCCTTTCCTATAAAGTGGTAGAATGCTAGATATGAATACTTTTGGCTAACAAGTTTATAAAATCCAACCCATCACTCTCATTACAACTCCTCAATAGTAGGATACATCCTCAACTAGGGATAACAAGCACCTCATACACCTAGGTTTATTTAAATTTAAATGATGGAAGGTGTAACAACTTTATATTACTTTAAGGGATTTTTTATTTCTCAATGACTGTCATCCTTTTCAATTAAATATGTTCATACTATGTGATTTCACTCACAACTAGAGAATGTGTTAATAGAAAACATTCATCATGTATTTTATGAATTTTTTCTTTATTATTTTTTGTCTTTCAACAAACATGTATATTTATAAAATAATAAACAATGCATAAAATAAATAAATAGCCGAAATAATCTTGATCATTTGTTATTAGAGGATCCATTTATACTAAATGGCTTAACTATGACATAAGGTGTATAACACTTGATTTTTTTCTTGAAATGTATCACAGATCGCACCTCAGTCCAATTTTTCAACATCTCGTCTAGGATACCGCTTCATGATGGAATGTTCCACATCTTATAACATCATCATTAAAATATAAACATAATCACACGCAGGTGAGACGGTCTCAAGAAGAGAGATATACAAAAAGAATAATACTCATGGATGTGCCAGCCCTAAGGCATATTAAATGAAGAGAGATGATGTGCATGCCATAAAAAATAAAAAAACATTAAAATCATCATAAAAAGGTGTAATAATTAATTAAATAAAAATAATCCTAGACAAATAATGTTTGGTCAATGCTCAAAGTCATTCGGTAGATAAAATAAATACGCCAAAAAAATAAAATGTGATTAATTTAAGTCTTGGAAAATTAATTTAATTAAATAAATTATATTAATTCAATTAATTTTATTTCATTCAACCATGAATTAATTTAGTTTTATATAAAAAAATAAATTAATTTTTTAAGATTAAATATTTTTAATTCTAAACAATTTAAATTCATTTTGAAATATATAAAATTTTCCATTGTCCCCCGAATTGGATCATACCCATTTTAGTTTAGGTAAAACCCACACAGGATCATTTTTAGTCAGGAAGGACTAGTGTAGGCTCATTACTAGTCGACTAGGACATTCCCTAACCAGTTCGAGGCCGGGAAGATGAGGTTTGGCCATGCGTCGACTGATCTATAGGAGGTCTACATGGCAGGGTTGATCACCGCATGAGGGGAGCACACTAAAGGGAAGGTCATGTGGAATATCCAGCATCCAAAGGGGATGGTGTCATCTGGGGTGGCCGAGGGAGGTGGAAGTAGTAGCTACTGACGGTGATAGTGGTTGTAGTCTAATAGAGCTTGGTGCAGTGGGAAGACCAACCAAGAGATGACCACGGGTTTAGCGTTAAGGGGTCGCATGGGAGGTGGTATGGCATCTAGCTACAAGGTTTGGATTTTGGAGATGAAGTGGTGTCGATGGGTTCCTGGGAGGTCAGAATTTGAAACTAGAATGGGGAGGTGCAGCAATAGTGGTGGCCAGTCAGAGACAACGGCATTGGCTGTGCAGGGAGGGGATCTCAAAGATTATTTTTATATATGGGTTTTTTTATAGAAAAGTGATGGGGATAGAAATATTTTTAAAAATGGGTCTCAAGATTTGTGAACCTTATTCATGCATCTTTGACATGGAGAGATGTGTGAAGGGGGTTCACACATTTTGCACAGATTCGATAAAGGATGTGTGAACCCCATTCGCGCATCTACTGTTTCTAGGATGCATGGAAGAGGTTCACCCATACTATATGAAGTTTCTAAAGGATGTGTGTACCTTGTTTACACGTCCTATAGAAATTTTAAATAAAAATAATTCTTCAATTGTTTAGAGGAAAATGTTTCTAATGTATTTGATTAATTCAATTACAAACCCTTTCTATTCTGTTTATTTTTTGTTAACAAATGAAGAGATATTTAGTAAAACATTCATCTTTTAGTAAAATTATATTCTTAAATCTTCTACAGTAATTATATTTGATTCTAATTGATATACTAATTCTGGCAGTAATTTCATATTTCCTCATTTACCTCCACCTCAAGAAAAACACTCATAAATATCAGTTTTGAAAACTTATATAACTTCAACGAGGTTGGTCTTATTCAATACATATTTTTTGGATATGCTAACACATTATTAACCCTCTTAAGGATTTTTTTTCTTATAAAGGAATAATATGAAATCAAAGGTTTTTTAATATCCATAATTTTATCACATTATGGAGGTATTTTAATTGTAAAATACTCTAGTGTAGATTTTGTATCCGTAGAACATGTTTCCTTTTATAAATTTTGATTATGTATTTTCTAAAAATTGGAAAAATGAACTTCTAATTCCATAAATCTCATATTTTGGTTTTTTCTAATCTTCAATCATAATCATCTACTCTTCAAAATTATCCATTATTCATTGAAATTGTATTTCATGAAATTTAATTTTTTAAAACAAAGGATCATGTTCCATGATTTTTGGATTCAAATTATTGAGATCAACAATATTTTTCAGGATCTCTTGATGTTCAAAAATATTTTTATCCAGAGTATTATTATTTATTAATGAATATAAATTATTAATTTTTAATTTTTCTAGATAATTTGATGAAATTAGGGCACTTATTCAAAAAAAGTTGAAATCTATAAATGAAATGTAAGAACTCGATTTTTTTTTCAAAAAGACTTTGGAATATTGTTGATGTTATTCCAGAGCACCACCTTCAAATGGCGTGCGATTCTGAGCCCCGATGTGGCCAGAATTAAATTTTCTATGCATTCACACTTGGCACGCCAAATAAATGGGATAACTCCTAAACGGTAATTAGGATCTTAAATCTGAGAGTATGGATGGGTCCTAAATGAGGTGGTTACCCTAGGAATGACATAAAACATGTCCGCGCGGGACGTTGAGACCCCTCGCCCGTTAACGGAACGTTAAATGGATAATAAAAATAATTAATTTATTTTTTTAATGGTTAAACTAAGGTGTCTCTTAAATGGTAGCTCGGATTGGAAAACTGAGGGCACTGTTGAGTCCAGAGCGTATCGTTTACCCTATAAGGGGTGTAACTTTCCCTGGCGTGGGGCTTCTGTGGAAAACGCCACCAGGGGCGTTTTCATAATTACGTGGTCTCGGGCGTTAGATTTTATATCTTTTGAACGGAGGCTCGGGTTAAAATTATAGGACTGCTGTTGTGCTCGGGAGGTGGTGTTTACCCTAGACACGACCTAACTTTAACTGTGTTTGTGGTTTCGGAGGCGGTTTTAAATTGGGCTAAGTTTTAATTAATTAAAGGTAAATTTATTCATTTTGATTACTTAAGTCCTTCTCCCTTTCCCATCATTTCCTCCCACTGTCCAACCTCCTCTCTTCCTCAACATCTTTCTCTCCCAAGAACTCCTCCCACAATCCTCCTCCTCCTCCTCTGATCAAGATGGGAGCGGTGACGGCAATGTGTCGATCATGCGTTGAAAACTCAGGCTATGCCTTGCCAGTAGGTCTTTTATTATTGGATTTCATATTCCCAACTATGAAGAAATTTTGTGATTGTTTATATTGAAATAGAAATTGTATGATAAATATTAAACTCACTTCCTCCCTTTCTCGAGTTTGGACGAACCCAAATGGATATGGTTAGCAATCGATTAAAAATTGTGTTTTCGTACTTTTTCTTCATCCATACTACTTGCAATCGTCATCGATTTATCTTTTAGATGATGGTGCAAAAATATCCAAACCCAAAATATTGTTGATAATCAAATTTCTACCAACACGTCTTGGTATTTGAATCAAGATTAAATCGATGGTTTTTAACCATAGATACGCATAATAGAAGCACGGTGAAGGTAGTAGCGGCTCGAGGCGGCTAGCCTAGGGTCGAGCGGTGGTCCAAGCAACGGTGTGCGGCGGCTCGTGGCAGTTCACAGGCTCCTAGGCGGTAGCTCAGGCGTGTCTGGTTCTGCAGTAGGCCTGGGGCAGTGGAGGACCGGTGTGCGGGGGCGGCTCCGTGTGAGCCCAGGCGAGGGCAGTGCGGCGCCGTTGAGCCTGCATGATAGGGTTTAGAGGGAGGGTGTGAGCTTGGGGGAGGAAGATGATAGAATAGAAAAAAGGGACTTGGAAAGTGGGAAAGACTTGACCTTGGGAAACAAATGACTTCTCCTCTAATTGGAGTGAGAAGGTTCCACCAAGTATGAAAGAAAAATTTGAAAAAAATAAATTAAAAAAATGAATTATTTTTATTAATTTTAATAATGTTGTAATTATTAAAATGATTAATTGGTCGTAACTTCCCCGTGCGGTGCCCAATGAATGTGCCATCAGCAGCAGTGTAACTCTATCTTCGATAAGGTCTTTTTAAGACCAATTTTGGGTACCTTCGCTGACTTGTCGATCGGGTCATTAAAACGCCATAAAAATAATAATTTTATTATTATTTTCAAACGCTGATTCAGAGGTAACTTCTACATGGAGCGTCTGATTAACGTGTCGTCTATGGAAGTGTGTCTATGACCTTGAGATGGTCATTTAGAGTCCAATATTGGATACTTAATTCAGGATCATGGCTAGGTTATCTGGAACTCCCTAGTATAATAATAAAAATATAATTATTATTATTTGAGGGAATCTTATATCAGACTGTACGTCTGCATTTGACATCTGATTGATGCGCCGTCAGTGGAATCACCACTCTGAAGTTGAGGCAGACATTTCAAGACTGATTTTGAGAACATAAACCGAGATCTAGGTGTGGACACCCTAGGGCCCATTTTGGGCATTGACGGTGAATTTCAGCTACTTCATCGGGTATCTGTTTAGGACAAGTAAACATTCTATCTTGTGTGCTTTTCTGAGAAGATCACAATGGTTTTATCTGTTCGTAGAACTTCGGGACCGGGATGCGGGTCCAACATAGCACTGCTCATGTGTGGTGCGGCGAAATGCATCTTCTTCACCGGGTATCTGTTCCAAGAAAGAAAGTAGTCAATTTGGAATGTTTTTCTATGGGGATCGCAATGGTGTGAGGCGCCTGACTATTTTCAGGATCGAGACGCGGGCCCACGAGACGTCGTTCGGGCGTAAAGTGGTGTTTGGTAACTTTTCCTTCGGATGTCTATTGGAGGTGAGTGGATAGTCGATCTCGCATGTTTTTCCATAAGGATTACAACGGTATGATCTGTTCGGATGTGCGGAGTCTCATTCGAGATCTCATTAAATGGGGAAGCAAGAAAGGTGCTCTGGTGGCAGTTCTTCTTGTTCTGTTTGGAAGCGAACCCTTGGCGTGTGATCGTGTTCACTCTTGTGTGAGTGAAGTTGATGTTTGAAGAGATGTGGTTAGTCATGCTAGGGCCATGGAGGAAGGAGGTTGGTGAAATTGCATTTAGGCCTTTTTGCGTGGACATTGGGTGTCATGTGTATGATAGCCCTTGAGCTGGAAATGTGGTATACTCTGGATGTATAAGGGAATGATTGGATGTACTTGTTGTAATTTATACCTGAGAATGTTTGTGCACTTTTTTTGTAGATGAGTTGGGGACACACATCATGTGGGACCCATGTCTGTGTCGTGTTCTACTTTATATACCTTTGACCACCCGAAGACTCTTGAGGGTCTACCCTCTAACAGGGCTAGGTAGTGGTTCTCCCATCATCTTGCTATAGGTCTACCCTCCAGCAGGGATGGGCAGTGGGTCACCTATCGACTTGTTCTGGGGTTACCCTCCAGCAGGGTTGGGCAGTGGGTCACCCGTCGACTTCATTCAGGTCTACCCTCCAGCGGGGCTGGGTAGTGGGTCGCCTGTCGACTTGTTCCGGGTTTACCCTCTAGTAGGGATGGGCAGTGGGTTGCCCGTCGACTTCTTCCAGGTCCACCCTCTAGCAGGGTTGGGCAGAGGGTCACCTGATGATGTATTAGGGTTTACCCTCCAGCAAGGCTGAGAAGTTGGTCACCCGATATCTTATTATGATTTACCCTCCAGCAGGGCTGTGCAGTGGGTCACTCCTTGGAATTTCAGACTCATCCCTTCTTATGAGGCTAGTCGGTGACTTTTCACCGTGACTACTGGAGAGGGACCCTTGGTTGTACGGGTCAGTGATGTGACAACTTTGAATTTGAGCAGACCTCTCAACTGTGTGACAATGACGAGGTGTGGTTTGACTTTCCCCAGAACTCTCAAGTACGAGGGGTGCTTTTCCCACTGAGACACTTCCTTGTGAGGCGACCTAAAACCGTGCGGGCGAGTTAGTGTTGCCCAAAGAGGATAGTGTCAAGGTGCGGGGATTTGAGCCCCTTAACCTGCAGTTCAAGGCAGGCGTACGGATACTGGGCATCGATGGTGTTTACTTCTGGGACTGTTGGATACTCACTTTCTTTGGATGAGCTACCGGATGGAGATCCCATTACAATCTTGTTCGGGTTTCTTGACAGAGCATATATAAATGTATACCTTGTTCTAGTGCCCACTCCTTGGGTTTTGGATACTCTCCATCCAGGATAAGTGAAGACATGCTTGGTATGCCACGTACTTTCTGTGTCTAGATTCTCATTTTGGATGAGTATACTCTCCTGCTAAATGTAGTGAAGACTCGACAAGAATTTCATTTTCTCACCGTTTCTATCTCCCTGTGGTAGGACAAGTCTTCTTACTTTCTCTTATTGTTTTGATCTGATACTCTACTGTACTCATACCGCACTCTCAGTTGTACTCCCTTACCGTTCCCTATTTGATCTACTGCTCACCACTTCAGTACCTCCTGTGTTGCTCCCTTGAGCCTTCAGGGCATCCTACTTAGTATTTTTATACTAACCCCTACTTGGGCTTTTCCTGCACTTGGTGTTCCCTTTCATGAGACAGGTAGGTTGGTCGTGAATTCAGTGTATCTTAGGAGTTCAGGATCATGGACAGCGTTCAGTGGTCGTAGTTGGGTTCCAGGTGTGGGACCCTCCCAACTATTTTCTGTTGTTTACCTGTTTGAGGGTTGTGGCACTTTTCTGGTTGGGCGTGTGTTTTTCCCTTTTTCTTTTTAGTTTACGTTCATCTTTTACTTTGTACTGTTTAGAGGTTGATGCAATTTGTGATTTATTTACAGCAGTTGGTAATTTACTTTTCCTTTTACATTGCACGTCTTCATTGAGTGGGTTGCGTGTGTGTACATGTACTTAGGCAAAGGCCTCCCTGAGTTTTTGTGCCTTCGGCACTGGTCGCCAGCCCCTGGCCTATGGAGGCGGGTTTGGGGTAGTTGCAGCTCGAGCCTGGGTAGGGTCGGGTCATGACAAAGTTGTATCAGAGGTGTTATGTTCCTTGAGACATTTTTCAGACGTCCCTAAAAAGAAATTGTTTGGGATTTAGGGGAACAATGTCAATGTGTCTTAAGAGCGGCTCTTAGGCCAAGGAGTCCAGTGATGGTGCGGCAGCCGACGTATCCATTCACCAGGACCCTGATAACCCACTTGTAGATTCGGCATGCTGAAACACTCGTTGTAGGGAAAATTATTATGTGCATCACATAGGATTGAGTCTTGACTGCGCTTATTGAGTCAGCTCCCCATTGTTGTTACTGTTATATACATATTTGCTCATCTGATCATGGTGATCCTTGATAACATTCAGGATTAGTCTACAAATAAAACCATCTAGGATACCATCTTTGGTGCATGAAGATGACCGAGTGAGCTACGAGGCCTCAGCCAGGATCCATCATGCAAGTCCCTTTCTCCGGGTGGGCCGGTAGCAGCACCCCCACCTGGTGAGTAGCATATAGCTTCAGCAGAGCAGACTGAGCTTGAGTGTAGGTTGAGCGCGCTCCATGAGTTCCAGTGACAGAGACCGCTGAGGTTCAATGGTGATCCAGACCCTCAGGCAACATAGTTTTGGCTCGAGACTGTGGTTCACCTCTTCAGGCTTGTGTAGACGCTAACAGATCTTATGGTGGCTTTGGCCGCCAGCCTTTTCCATGGATCAGTTAGGAAATGGTGGATTCTGGTGACTCGGTTTCATGACGAGTCTTCGCTTTGATGGGGAAACTTTCAACTGATGTTTCATGATGAGTTTCAACCCTCCTTCTTACACTCCGTTCAGATCCAGGAGCTCCTGCAGTTTCAGCAGGGAGGGATGACGGTGACCGAGTATGCGACTAGTTTCATAGACTGTGCAAGCTTTTACCTGGACATGGTCAATGACGGTGACATCTGAGTGTAGAATATCGAGTAGGGTACCCACATAGAAATTCATGTTGTCATAGTACCCTTGTACATTTCCACTTATGTAGGGGTTCTAGAGCAGGTGCTAGTAACAGAGTGCTACCTCTCACACTTTATAGTTGATGGTGGCAGTAGGCTCGACAGAGCCGAGACGTTTGTCGCGGCTAGCGGGTGTCGGGTCACCAGACCTCGACACAGGTGGTTTTCTGATAATCAGACTCATGGTCGTGGTCGTACACCACAGTGGTGTCGGATGGCACCAGTGTAGCCTGGAGAGTGCAGGTTCTATGCTTGCGATGGGAGAGGTCACCTGGCATGAGACTACCCGACCAGGCACGCTGAGAATATCGGGTAGGCGGCAGGTGCACCACCACGACAGAGGCATCGTCGTGATCGGAGTAGTGCCCAAAGAGGTGATTCTTGCAGAGGAGCGGGAGGAGATGGAAGTGGAGGACGACCTTACGATTTCTTCCCATCACCAAGAGGCTGTCCACGTCAGGCTTCGGGAGATGATGGTTGGGACCACAGATAGCCGTGAGCTTTGGATGTCTAAGATCAGGAAGTGCATGAGGTGGAAAGAGGTACGCTTTATGGAGATTCTACTTATTGCAGTAGAATTTTTAGACTTTGTGCATGAAATTCATTTTCTCCCTGATCCTTGTTTTAGTTCTTACCAGGGTCGCGCGGGGCGTCATTGTAACCCTGTGTTGGTAAGGTAAAAGGCATGTAACCTTTTTCTTTAGTTGATGGTGTCGAATCCTTTTCTTTCCAAGAATGTAAGAGAGTCTTGGTTTCGAGACATCTACTGTGAAACCTTGCTTGATCGGATATCATTGGGTGTTTCACCATATGGATATTCTAAAGGAGGGAATCATCAGGCTTCATCCCATGTCCAAACGATGATTCCAGTCACAGCATGTGACGTAGGGGTTCGGCCGTGGAGGTATGCTATCCCCAAGGGCCTTCGGGTTGTTTGAGGCTGTGCGAAGGGATGGCGAGGTTCCCTACCGCCTTTCCCTAACCCCAAAGGCTGGTTTGGGTGCGTAGCATCTCCCACATGACTCACTCGATCAGAAGTGTGCATGATCCTATGCACATCATCAACAAGGGAATACTTCACTTGAACAGATCAAATCTATTCGTCTGTGTGCGGTGACACGGGACTGTGCAAGAGTTCTTCTAGGTACAGAAGAACCAGGTGTGGGCTTAGTAACCAGAGTTGTTCCCTGATTTTTCTTTTCGAGGATGCAAAAATTGAAGTAGGGAATGATGTAAGAACCCAGGTTTTTATTCTAAAAGACTTTGGAATATTCTTGATGTTATTCCGGATCACCGCCTTCAGACGACGTGCGATTCTGAGCCCCAATGTGGCCAAAATTAAATTTTTAGTGTGTTCACACTAGACACACAAAATAAATGGGATAACTCCTAAACGGTAAATCAGGTCCTAAATCTGAGTGTATGGATGGGTCTGAAATGGGGTGTCTACCCTAGGAATGACATAAAACATGTCGGTCCGGGACGTTCGGACCCCTCGGCCATTAACGGAACGTTAAACAGATAATTAAAATAATTATTTTATTCGTTTAATGGTTAAACTCAGGTGTCTCTTAAACGGTTGCTTGGATTGGAAAACTGGGGGCACTGTTGAGTCTGGATCGTGTCGTTTACCCTAGAAGGGGTGTAACTTTCACAGGAGTGGGCCTTCGGTGGAAAACGCCACTAGGGATGTTTTTGTCATTAAGTGGTCTCAGGCGTTATATTTTATATCTTTCGAACGAAAGATAAGGTTAAAATTCTAAGACCACCGTTGTGCTCAGGAGGTGGTGTTTACCGTAGGCATGACCTAACTTTAACTGCGTTTGGCATTTCGAATGCGGGTTTAAATTGGGTCGAGTTTTAATTAATTAATGGTAAATTTATTCATTTTTTTACTTAAATCCTTCTATCTTTCCCCTCATTTCCTCCCCCTGGCCAACCTCCACTCTTCCTCAACATCTTCCTCTCCCAAGAACTCCTCCCACCATCCTCCTCCTCCTTCTCCGATCAAGATGGGAGCGGCTGCGACAAGGCGCGGATCATGCGGTGAAACTTCGGGCTACGCCCTGCAAGTAGGTCTTTCATTTATGGATTTCGTATTACCAACTATGAATTAATATTTTTATTGATTATCATGAAATGTAAATTGTATGATAAATATTTAACTCAATCCTTCCCTTTCGTGAGTCTGGACGAACCCAAACGGACATGGTCAGCAATCGATTCAAAATTCTGTTTTCGTACTTTTTCTTCCTCCACACTACTTGAAATCGTCATCGATTTATCTTTTGGAAGATGGTGAAAAAATATCCAAACCCAACAGATTGTTGACAATAAAATTTCTGCCAACACGTCTTGGTATTTTAATCAAGTTGAAATCGAGGGTTTTTAACCATAGATCCGCACAACAGAAGTAAGGTGAAGGCGGTAGCGGCTCACAGCGGCCAGCCTAGGGTCGAGCGGTGGTCTGGGCGACGGTGTGCGGCGGCTCATGGCGGCTCACAGGCTCCCAGGCGGCAGCTTAGGCGAGGCTGGTTCTACAGCAGGCCTGGGGTAGCGGCAGACCGGTGTGCGGTGGCGGCTCCGGGTGAGCCCAGGCGAGGGCAGTGCGGTGCCGTTGAGCCTGCGTGATAGGGTTTACAGGGCGGGTGTGAGCTTGGAGAGGAAGATGATAAGATAGAGAAAAAAGGACTTGGAATGTGGGGAAGTGTAACACCCCAACCCCAGCTACCCAGAGTCGGTGCATTACTTCGTAACATTGGCATGATCACAAAAGATCAAGTCTCGAAAGACCGATTAGTTTAGTAGCCTTGGAAACACTAGATACATTTATAAGTCTTACATTACATCATAAATTGAAAAACTAATAACAAAGTCTTCATGGTCCACACTCATATACTCTTCTGACTATCCCTGCAGGTTATTTAGAAAATACTTCTTCACATCCTGGAAAATATTAAAACATTGAAAGGGGTGAGCTCAGATGCTCAGTAAGGATAACAATATTGCGGAAGCTTTCATAAATAAACATAAACATTTAAGGCAATGTATGACTAAAACAAAATCCTTTTAAACTTGAACATCAACATAATATGGAAAAAGTAAAATGAGATAATGCCATTTACTTCTTCACATGGATATTCTACTGGTCGAATAATCACATGCAATATCAATAACCACTTTCATAATGATGGAATGCATAATGCCAGACTATCATAACCACGTAGTCAAGGCCTCATGCCAAGACCATGTAAAGACCCGTAAATTTCAAGGAAATTTTTTTGCTTAATTTTCTTTGGAATTTTCCAAGAGCGCAGTTTCTGACGGCACCTGATTCCGAGGCCCGGTGTGCCCGGAATCATTTTCCGAAGTTTGGCTCGGGTACGTTCAGTGAATAGACGAGCGGGTTTTTCTAACTTTTGAACCGGTGCCCGGAATCGAATTCTGAGGGCACCGATGAAATCGCAGCGCCGGTATTCGCTTAGAAACGCCTCTTCCGGAGTTGCGTTTGCTCGGGTGTGGTTTTTAATTTTCGGGCTTAAAGTTAAGAAATAAAATAATTTTGCGACAACTTTATTTTATTTCACTTAAGCCACTTGGAAGCCACTTGAAGCCACTTAAAAGCGGCTTGAACTGAGTTGAACTGGATAGGATGTTATCCGTAAATATCCTACCCCCTTGGTAGGATATTTGTGAGGTGGGGCCCGCACGAGCACCGCCGTTTCTTTCCGCTAAGAAACGCACCCGTGAAAACCCGTCTTAATGAAAGTCAACCGACGCGTTTTCTAAATTCTTAACAGACCATTTAATTGGGCTGTTTCTCTCGTGAATTGAATGGGTTGTTTCTTTCGTGATTTTAATGGCCTTTTTCTTTCGTTGAATTAATTCAACAAATTAATTCAATCGTTTCTTAACCTGTTTCGTGTGTTGGCATATTAATAAAATAAGACCAATCCAAATCTTTGGAGAAGGTTTGAGAGGATTCTTGTTCTTCTTCTCCCTCGCGATGAACACGAAGAACGCGAAGAACGCGAAGAACGCCGAACCCGGAAATCGACGACGTTTCCGTCTGTGACGTTCTTCCACGCTCCGATCTCCGATCACCGACCGTTTGAGGTGAGTGATTTCAGATTTCCTCTCAAAAGTTCTTTTCTTTGGTTTTAACGAAACACAGATTTAAATATTAATAATTTAAATCTGTTGTTCTTGGTTCGTTGAGCTCGCCGACTCAACGCCGGATTCCGCGACGACGCGACGCCTCCCCGCGACGACGCGACGATCCCTCTCTTCCGCGACGATCTTTTCCGCGAGGAACTCCCGCGCACGACGATCGACGACGCTTGAGGTAGGGATTTTATATTTTGAAATACCCCTCCTTATATTCCCGTGAACATTCTTTAAAAATTAAAGAACCGGAATCAAAGAAACAATTTTATTTTATTAAAATTGTTGGTTCATGTGTTGAAAATTCTTTTTTTCTCCCGTTGTTTTTATCTAACGCGGAGGGTGCGGGTCGAACGAACACGGCCCGACAACCCTCCGTCGTTCTTCGTGTTTTGCGGATTTGGCGGGCGACGACGGAACGTGACGCAACGGGTGTTTGATGATACCGCAGTAAAGAACGGAACCCGGGAAGAACAACGGCGCAGACGGGAAGGAAAACGGGCCACCGGAGCGACTCCGGCGGCCCGCGGAAGCCGGAGGTGGCGTGGGTCGCCGGCGCGGCGGCGCCGGCGGCCGGAGGCGGCGGCACCCCGCGGGTGTCCAGCGCGACACCCCGCGGGTGTCCAGCGCGACACCCCGCGGGTGTCCAGTGCGACACCCAGCGGGTGCCGCGGGTGTCCAGGGCGACACCCCGCGGGTGTCTGGCCGACACACCGCGGGTGCCGCGTGGGTGTCACGCGGGGCGGCGGCTTTCCCCCGCGTCGGCCGCTCGGCCGAGCCGAGCCGGACCGGCCCTGGCCGGGCCGGGCCGGGCCAACCGAGTCGGACCCGACCCGGTTCGGGCCAACCAGGGGGGGTCGGCCCGGGTCGGCCCGGGCCCGGACCCCCCCATCTTCGGACGGACTTCGTTCAAATGGCCATATCTTGAACTACGGGCCTCCAAACGACCTACCGTCAGCGGCAACGCGATCCTTGGATCGAGACGGTCGTTTTGGTTTATCGCACTCAATGTTTCGGAATACTTGGGGTTCGGCCGGGTTGGTTCGTACACGAAACCAACCGGGCCCTCGGAGCGGAAACGCTCATATCTTGAGCTACGGACGTCCGATTGACGTGTCGTCAGCTTTGTTGATTTCCTCTAAGTGAGACGGATCTTTTGGCATACTCCGCCCGAGGTTCGGATGCAGGTGGAGTTCGGTCGGGTTGTTTTTGCCTTAAAAAACCAACCAGGCCCCTGGGACGAAAATGCCAATATCTCTCAGACCGGGCGTCCGATTGACGCGCCGTCTGCGACGTTGAGTTCCTGTTGACGATACGGAACTTTTGGATACATCAACTTCGGACTTTGTGTCAGTTTATGTATCAGCCTCTCGGCTCGTGGAGTGGACCCTCCCGAACGAGCTTGTTGTGTGCGGGAACCCTAGGCTGGCTGTGACTGCTACTTCGACAGCGACGACCGTGCAGAGATCCTCAGTGGACTGCGACGACTGTGCAGAGATCCTCCGTGGACTCCGACGACGACCGTGCAGAGATCCTCAGTGGACTACGGCGACGACGGTGCAGAGATCCTCCGTGGACTCCGACGACGACCGTGTAGAGATCCTCAGTGGACTGCGGCGATGACTGTGCAGAGATCCTCAGCGGACTGCGACGACTCCTGCACTCAGCGATCCTACGTGGATCAGTGATTCAGGTCCTGCGTGGGCCCGATCCTGTGTGGGTCTGATCCTGTGTGGGTCATCTCTCAGCGGTTCTGTGTGAGCCAACTCCTACAGGTCCTGCGTGGGCCCGATCCTGTGTGGGTCACTGCGAGGTTAGTACCTATCGATCATTCGTGGGTCCGACGTCTCAGATGGTTCAGTGATCATCTTTATCATCATCCGAAGAAGCATACCTTTGTGAGCTGAATCTTCTGTTTTACTCGATAGAGGTGGTGCGCTTGGTTGTAGCGGCAGACCCGCGATACTGGAGACGAGCGTACGGAGTACGGAGACCGTGTAGCCGGCTGAGACCTGAAGACTGCTCGACCGACTCGACTTAGAGTGAGTCGACTAGCCCAGTGGACGGAGCGCCCGGTATTTGGCGGCAGACCCACGGCGGACGGAGCGCCTGGTAGTTGGCAGCAGACCCGCGGTACTCGACTGGAGGAGTACCTCTGTAGGCTATTTGGGTGAGCGCCCGGTATTTGGCAGCAGACCCTTAGCGGACGGAGCGCCCGGTAGTTGGCAGCAGACCCGCGGTACTCGACAGGAGGAGTACCTCAGCAGTCTTAGGTTAGTGAGAAGTACCTCGGAGTCGTGACAGGACCACTGTACACTTCAGAGATGGGGCTCTTCAGCAGTTATGTTTTTGATAATGAAAATCCTGGTTTGAGCTGAGTCAATGATCCTTGTGTTTCCTCTTGATTGAGATGGGTTATCTGATAATTTCGATATATGTATGGGCATATACCTATGAGAGTTATCTGTTGAGTTTTCCTGTGTGGATTACGTTGTCCTCTCCTTTGTGGATTGTGTTGAGTTATCCTGTGTGGATTTACTATTTACTCTCCTTTGTAGATTGTGTTGTTCTATCCGGCGTGGGTATGCGTTTTGCTTTCCTGTGTGGACTGGGTTGTGCTAGGGCTCGGACGTTGGAGCCGATCGGGGAATTGATGACTTAGGTATATGTATGGGCATATACCTAAGCCGTTTTAGATGTTACTTCGTGATTGTATCTCTCCTTCGTGGCTTATCCTTTGTGGATTTCGGGAGACCTTCGGGGGTCTCGGGGTCCTTACTGAGTAGCTTATACTCACCCCTGCACGGGCTATGCCCGCACATCGTGGTGTTGGTTGCAGACGACAGGCAGTGCTGATGGACACCGAGTGTTCGAGGACTGGACGGTACCCGGAGGTGGACTACACGACGAGTCAGTACCCGGAGGTGGACTACAGGACGAGTCAGTACCTGGAGGTGGACCACTGGGCGAGACGTGCTCGGAGCGGACGGCGGGACCCGAGGAGCATTGGAGCTATCTGTACCCACCCTTCAGGTGGGACTTCCAGAGGACGACTCGACGCTGCAGTTTTTCCTTTCAGTTGTAGTTTACAGTTGGGCTTGTATTTCCGGCCCCTTTTACTTTCAGCACAGCTTGTACAGTTTTTACTTAGTGTTTACTTTTCCGCTTGCTTACTCTGTGGTGCTTGTTTACTTTTCAAAGGCAATGCCTTCCCTTTTTGTTGGGATTTACGCCTTGGTGCTAGTCGCCAGCCCCTGGCCTATGGAAGGCGGGCTTGGAGTAGTCACGGCACGGGCCCCGAGGATGGGTCGTGACAAATTGGTATCAGAGGTGGTCGGTTCTACCGTAGACTCTGATCTATCTTCTATGTGAAGCAATAGTGTTTAGCGTATTGAGTGTGGTTATCAGTCCAGGGAGTCCAGTGTTGGTGCGGCGGCCGACGTATCCATACACCAGGACCCTGACTTCTGATTTCCGACTTAATGCACGAAAACATTGATTGCATGTGTGTTTCAATTTTTCCTTGTGATTACTTGTGTCAGCTCACCAGGTATACTGTCCTGACCGTGGCGCACCTGTTTCTTTCAGGATGGCCCCACGACGACAGCCAGCTAGGATTCCGAGAGTGGAGCGTGATGACAGCCCACCGAGCGTCGAGGACTCGGTACAGGGCCCTTTGACAGCTGAGGCACCAGCGGTACCTATACCCACCGAGGCACCGATGCTACCAGCCCCAACCGCTGACGATGCACGTCGCCTTAGTGCACTGCATGAGTTCCAGCACCAGCGACCGCCCAGGTTCCGCGGGGAGACGGACCCTCAGGCCGCCGAGGACTGGTTGGAGGTAGTTGTTCGGGTTTTCAGATTAGTGAGGACACCAGCAGACCTCATGGTGATCCTCGCAGCGAGTCTCCTGCATGCGGCAACAGGCAGATGGTGGAGCTTGATGCTCCAGGTGCACGATGAGGCCTCCCTCATCTGGACGGACTTCGAGAGCCTCTTCCGCTCAGAGTTCGTCCCGGCCACCCTCCGTACGGTGCGCATCCAGGAGCTTCTTCAGCTGCGGCAGGGCAGCTTGACGGTCGCTCAGTACGCGGCGAGGTTCACCGACCTTTCTCGGTACTCGACAGACATGGTACGGGACCCCTTCTTTCGGGCCCGGACCTTCGAGCAGGGATTGAGACATGAGATCAGGGCATCGCTGATCTCTCTTAACATCCCGACCCAGACAGGAGTGCTAGAGCGAGCCCTTCTGATCGAGAGCTTCCTGGCTGAGTCCACAGCGAGACCTGCCGCAGGGCGGCAGATAGCGGAGTCATCGGCAGCAGGTAGCCTACGGATGACTCAGGGTTCCAGGCAGACCAGACCTACCGGTGGCCGACTGCACGACTCAGGCTCAGTTGTACGGGGGAGCCAGGGTGGAGTCAGAGCCAGGCGTGCCGAGAGTGGGCAGTGTTACTCCAGTGGCGGGATTGGTCACATGGCTCGTGACTGTCCAACCCGCCATGCTGATGATCAGCAGTTAAGTGAAGAACCTCCCAGGCAGACGAGGCAGAGGAGCTGGCCGCGCAGCGGGAGGTGGGCGACGCTTTGAGGCTCTGCCACCACCACCACCAGGAGGTCCGCCCCAACCACAGGGAGTAGGTGAACATGCGAGAGCTCAGCTTCAGGAAGCCGAGGCCTTCGATCATGGAGCTCTGGGAGCAGATGGACAGGAGCAGAACTAGTGGATACGTCCTTTGTACTTCTGGTTCCTTGTTGCTTTTGTGTAGCGTCTTGTATTATGAGCTGCAATAATAAAAGACGCATACCTTTGTGATATTTTCATTCCTGTCCTCATTCGTGATGTTACTAAGAGGTTCCAGTTTTGGCTGTTGACTTGACCCTCACTTGTGAGACATCTACTGGAGGAGACCAGTTACCACACACTGATGCCGACAGTGTGACTCAACCCTTGGAGGCGAGAGTAACGGTTTGATCTCTTAGTAGTAGCGTTGAGGCCTTACGACGTCATCCTTGGTATGGATTAGTATTATCCATGTTAGGATTGACTGTTTTAGGCAAAGAATGTGGTTCATCCAGGGGATGAGACCAGGTTTCTCTTATCGGCAAAGAAGAAATCTTGCAGCTCTTATGGGACCAGAGATGGTCCGGGCCATGTCAGAGGAGGTCCAGGTCATCCAGGAGCGGATGAGGACAGCACAGAGCCGGCAGAAGTCATATGCTGACAGGAGGCGGAGGCCACCAGAGTTCGAGGATGGAGACCACGTCTTCTTGCATGTCTCACCTCGACGTGGTTTGCGGAGATTTGGCCGAGGCGGCAAGTTGTCTCCCCGCTTCATCGGGCCTTTCCAGGTCCTCAGTAGGGTTGGCGAGGTGGCTTATCGCCTGGATCTGCCACCTCAGTTGCACCGGGTGCATGACGTCTTCCACGTATCCCAGCTGAGGAGATACGTGCACGACCCGACGCACATCTTTGACTATGGGGAGCTAGACGTGGATGATGGGGCGACTTTTTCGGAGGTCCCAGTGGAAATAGAGGATCGACAGGAGCGGGTCCTATGTGGGAGATCGATCCCTCTTGTGCGCATCAGATGGCGGCACGGGAACCTCCAGGAGAGCACTTGGGAGCAGAAGGCTCAGATGCGTGCTCAGTACCGCCTTGTATCCCTAGTTTGTGTTGAAGCTTTACGGGGACGTAAAGCCCTGTGGTGGGAGTAATGTAAAGACCCGTAAATTTCAAGGAAATTTTTTTGCTTAATTTTCTTTGGAATTTTACAAGAGCGCAGTTTCTGACGGCACCTGATTCCGAGGCCCGGTGTGCCCGGAATCATTTTCCGAAGTTTGGCTCGGGTACGTTCAGTGAACAGACGAGCGGGTTTTTCTAACTTTTGAACCGTTGCCCGGAATCGAATTCTGAGGGCACCGATGAAATCGCAGCGCCAGTATTCGCTTAGAAACGCCTCTTCCGGAGTTGCGTTTGCTCGGGTGTGGTTTTTAATTTTCGGGCTTAAAGTTAAGAAATAAAATAATTTTGCGACAACTTTATTTTATTTCACTTAAGCCACTTGGAAGCCACTTGAAGCCACTTAAAGGCGGCTTGAACTGAGTTGAACTGGATAGGATGCTATCCGTAAATATCCTACCCCCTTGGTAGGATATTTGTGAGGTGGGGCCCGCACGAGCACCGCCGTTTCTTTCCGCTAAGAAACGCACCCGTGAAAACCCGTCTTAATGAAAGTCAACCGACGCGTTTTCTAAATTCTTAACAGACCATTTAATTGGGCTGTTTCTCTCGTGAATTGAATGGGCTGTTTCTTTCGTGAATTTAATGGCCTTTTTCTTTCGTTGAATTAATTCAACGAATTAATTCAATCGTTTCTTAACCTGTTTCGTGTGTTGGCATATTAATAAAATAAGACCAACCCAAATCTTTGGAGAAAGTTTGAGAGGATTCTTGTTCTTCTTCTCCCTCGCGAAGAACACGAAGAACGAGAAGAACGCGAAGAACGCCGAACCCGGAAATCGACGACGCTTCCGTCCGTGACGTTCTTCCACGCTCCGATCTCCGATCACCGACTGTTTGAGGTGAGTGATTTCGGATTTCCTCTCAAAAGTTCTTTTCTTTGGTTTTAACGAAACACAGATTTAAATATTAATAATTTAAATCTGTTGTTCTTGGTTCGTTGAGCTCGCCGACTCAACGCCGGATTCCGCGACGACGCGACGCCTCCCCGCGACGACGCGACGATCCCTCTCTTCCGCGACGATCCTTTCCGCGAAGAACGCCCGCGCGTGATGATCGACGACGCTTGAGGTAGGGATTTTATGTTTTGAAATACCCCACCTTATATTCCCATGAACATTCTTTAAAAATTAAAGAACCGGAATAAAAGAAACAATTTTATTTTATTAAAATTGTTGGTTTATGTGTTGAACATTCTTTTTTTCTCCCGTTGTTTTTATCTAACGCGGAGGGTGCGGGTCGAACGAACACGGCCCGACAACCCTCCGTCGTTCTTCGTGTTTTGCGGATTTGGCGGGCGACGACGGAACGTGCCGCAACGGGTGTTTGATGATCCCGCAGTAAAGAACGGAACCCGGGAGGAACAACGGTGCAGACGGGAAGGAAAACGGGCCACCAGAGCGACTCCGGCGGCCCGCGGAAGCCGGAGGTGGCGTGGGTCGCCGGCGCGGCGGCACCCCACGGGTGTCCAGCGCGACACCCCGCGGGTGCCGCGGGTGTCCAGCACGACACCCCGCGGGTGCCGCAGGGTTGTCACGCGGCACCCCGCGGGTGTCCAGCGCGACACCCAGCGGGTGCCGCGGGGTTGTCACGCGGCACCCCGCGGGTGTCCAGCGCGACACCCAGCGGGTGCCGCGGGTGTCCAGGGCGACACCCTGCGGGTGTCTGGCCGACACCCCGCGGGTGCCGCGTGGGTGTCACGCGGGGCGGCGGCTTTCCCCCGCGTCGGCCGCTCGGCCGAGCCGAGCCGGACCGGCCCTGGCCGGGCCGGGCCGGGCCAACCGAGTCGGACCCGACCCGGTTCGGGCCAACCAGGGGGGGTCGGGCCTGGTCGGCCCGGACCCGGACCCCCCGTCTTCGGACAGACTTCGTTCAAATGGCCATATCTTGAGCTACGGGCCTCCAAACGACCCGCCGTCAGCGGCAACGCGATCCTTGGATCGAGACGGTCGTTTTGGTTTATCGCACTCAAAGTTTCAGAATACTTGGGGTTCGGCCGGGTTGGTTCGTACACGAAACCAACCGGGCCCTCGGAGCGGAAACGCTCATATCTTGAGCTGCGGACGTCCGATTGACGTGCCGTCAGCTTTGTTGATTTCCTCTAAGTGAGACGGATATTTTGGCATACTCCGCCCAAGGTTCGGACGCAGGTGGAGTGCGGTCGGGTTGGTTTTGCCTTAAAAAACCAACCGGGCCCCTGGGACGAAAATGCCAATATCTCTCAGACCGGGCGTCCGATTGACGCGCCGTCTGCGACGTTGAGTTCCTGTTGACGATACGGAACTTTTGGATACATCAACTTCGGACTTTGTGTCAGTTGATGTATCAGCCTCTCGGCTCGTGGAGCGGACCCTCCCGAACGAGCTTGCTGTGTGCGGGAACCCTAGGCTGGTTGCGACTGCTACTTCGACAGCGACGACCGTGCAAAGATCCTCAGTGGACTGCGGCGACTGTGCAGAGATCCTCCGTGGACTCCGACGACGACCGTGCAGAGATCCTCAGTGGACTGCGGCGATGACTGTGCAGAGATCCTCCGTGGACTCCGACGACGACCGTGCAGAGATCCTCAGTGGACTGCGGCGACGACTGTGCAGAGATCCTCAGCGGACTGCGACGACTCCTGCACTCAGCGATCCTACGTGGATCAGTGCTTCAGGTCCTGCGTGGGCCCGATCCTGTGTGGGTCCGATCCTGTGTGGGTCATCTCTCAGCGGTTCTGTGTGAGCCAACTCCTACAGGTCCTGCGTGGGCCCGATCCTGTGTGGTTCACTGCGAGGTTAGTACCTATCGATCATTCGTGGGTCCGACGTCTCAGATGGTTCAGTGATCATCTTTATCGTCATCCGAAGAAGCATACCTGTGTGAGCTGAATCTTCTGTTTTACTCGATAGAGGTGGTGCGCTTGGTTGTAGCGGCAGACCCGCGATACTGGAGACGAGCGTACGGAGTACGGAGACCGTGTATCCGGCTGAGACCTGAAGACTGCTCGACCGACTCGACTTGGAGTGAGTCGACTAGCCCAGTGGACGGAGCGCCCTGTATTTGGCGGCAGACCCACGGCGGACGGAGTGCCTGGTAGTTGGCAGCAGACCCGCGGTACTCGACTGGAGGAGTACCTCTGTAGGCTATTTGGGTGAGCGCCCAGTATTTGGCAGCAGACCCTTAGCGGACGGAGCGCCCGGTAGTTGGCAGCAGACCCGCGGTACTCGACAGGAGGAGTACCTCAGCAGTCTTAGGTTAGTGAGAAGTACCTCGGAGTCGTGACAGGACCACTGTACACTTCAGAGATGGGGCTCTTCAGCAGTTATGTTTTTGATAATGAAAATCCTGGTTTGAGCTGAGTCAAGGATCCTTGTGCATCCTCTTGATTGAGATGGGTTATCTGATAATTTCGATATATGTATGGGCATATACCTATGAGAGTTATCTGTTGAGTTTTCCTGTGTGGATTACGTTTTCCTCTCCTTTGTGGATTGTGTTGAGTTATCCTGTGTGGATTTACTGTTTACTCTCCTTTGTGGATTGTGTTGTTCTATCATGCGTGGGTATGCGTTTTGCTTTCCTGTGTGGACTGGGTTGTGCTAGGGCTCGGACGTTGGAGCCGATCGGGGAATTGATGACTTAGGTATATGTATGGGCATATACCTAAGCCGTGTCAGATGTTACTTCATGATTGTATCTCTCCTTCGTGGCTTATCCTTTGTGTATTTCGGGAGACCTTCGGGGGTCTCGGGGTCCCTACTGAGTAGCTTATACTCACCCCTGCACGGGCTATGCCCGCACTGCGTGGTGTTGGTTGCAGACGACAGGCAGTGCTGATGGAGACCGAGTGTTCGAGGACTGGACGGTACCCAGAGGTGGACTACACGACGAGTCAGTACCCGGAGGTGGACTACACGACGAGTCAGTACCTGGAGGTGGACCAATGGGCGAGACGTGCTCGGAGCGGACGGCGGGACCCGAGGAGCATTGGAGCTATCTGTACCCACCCTTCTGGTGGGACTTCCAGAGGACGGCTCGACGCTGCAGTTTTTCCTTTCAGTTGTAATTTACAGTTGGGCTTGTATTTCCGGCCCCTTTTACTTTCAGCACAGCTTGTACAGTTTTTACTTAGTGTTTACTTTTCCGCTTGCTTACTCTGTGGTGCTTGTTTACTTTTCAAAGGCAATGCCTTCCCTTTTTGTTGGGATTTACGCCTTGGTGCTAGTCGCCAGCCCCTGGCCTATGGAAGGCGGGCTTGGGGTAGTCACAGCACGGGCCCCGAGGACGGGTCGTGACAGACCACAAATAAGATTTTGTCAAGGCCTCGTGCCAAAATACTAGTTTGTCTCATGAGACCTACCGATGCATCGAGGAGCTATAGCGGGCTCCACCCGTCACTTATTAAGTCCAATTCATTCCTCATATGAATAGTTTTAAACATATAATAAACCATAACATAATTGTATCACATAAAACTTGCATAAAGGAAACATAAAATTTCCACATTTCAATCACAAGATATCAATACAACACGTTGATATAATAAAAACTCTTTAAAAACCATTTTCAATACCAAAATAAAAGAAAGTTAAAACTTTGTATTTATTTTTCATTAAAAAAAGATGGCTTGTAGAGGAAGCCGAAACTCAAATAATGGTCACGATGGCGGAGAAGTCGTTGTCGCCGCATATGTACAGAAAGAAAAACAATCCCTTTTTGTCGTTTAGTAAAACGCTTCGTATAAAAAATATTCCTTTTGAATAAACGTAAATGTCAAAGGGGTTTATACACCGTATAAAAGAAAGTTGTGTATAAAACCAAATATGCCTGAATGAAAGGAGATTGAGACGAAGTCCTTAAAAAGATCATTTTTAAAATAAAATATATCTATTATGTGTATTCACTATAGGTACACATAAAGAAAGTAAAAATACAAAATAGGACATAATAACATCATGACATAATTTGAATGTAGGAGATTAACCCAAAGAATGGAAGTTGGGTTAAGAAATTCCCTTACCTTGCGTCTTGTCCTGACTCTACCGTTCTTTAACCTCCTGAATAATAAACTAGAGTTAATTTCTATTTACTTAAGAACCTTTTTCATTTTCATTATTCCTTTTATATCACTTATTACCATGTTATGAACTTTATGTAATTATTTAAGTTAATAACGGTCGTTTTGTCGATCTTTGGTACTTGAGTCAAAAATAAACTTCTTATAATTACAATTTGTTCATGTGGTGAAATATCCATTATATCCAGAATTATATTCATGATGTAGATATCATATATATCATATATATACAGTATATACATTCATTCATAATATTACGTAACATTTAGAGGTAATAAATGAAATGCACCGTTCATGGAGACGGTAAGCCGTACGTACGCATGAACGCTACATTCATTTCTATTTTGTATTTAATGGAATGAAATCATAATGATATAAATTTATAATATAATTCCAGTATAATATATTGTACAATACCATTTACTCCATCGTTTATACATCCCACATATGGCATTAACGATTCAAATCACTTTGAGGGGGCGGTAGTCCGCACTTTCTAAAATGAAATTATCGTGTTTACCCATAATGGAAATCATAAAGTATGCCATAAATGAGAAATACAGAAGCATAAGTAAATCATAAACATATTATATATCATATATAAATATAGTTACATCTTAATGGCGAACTTTGAAGGTGTTATATGAGTGTTGAACAATCATCGTTTCGTGAGGCAGAAATTCGCCATCCACAGAAACCGTATGTTCTTTAACCATTAGATGTAGGTGTGTGTAATTGTAGCTCGAATACTTCTTATAACAATATCCTAGTATATTGATGATACTGGTGTTGTTAGAAAAGAAATTAATAAAAAGAGTTTAAGGGGTTGGAGAAGCTAAATAAAAAAAACAACATTAGAGAAGACATTACCTAAAAATCGGGTAATTCTTTTTGATTTGAGCCAAAGGATTCCTTGAGAAGAGTTATTCCCAAAGTGAGGCTTCTAGGAGTAAGATGGGGGAGTTGGGAGAGTATTTGGGCAGAGTTTGGCTGAGCCAAATGGTTTGAAAGTGTGAATGAGGTGGTAGAGGTGGGGGCCTTTTATAAGAGGAGAGGAGGGGCACTCTTGGAAAGTAAGGAAAAGTCACTTTATTATAAACTGAGTTTCGGATTTTAGAGGTCCCACACTTATATAATTCGAGGGTAAGGTGATAAAGGTTCAAAATCTACTCATCCAATAGGTTTTTGACAAGTTTAAGCCTTGTATTGTACATTATCTTTTCATTTTATTAAAATCGTTAAATAATGAGGTTATCGCTGCATCATAATGATGTCATAAATAATTTAATTTATTTAATGTCTAAAAATTATAAAAAAAATACTATGATATATGAAATCTGTTTAGATTTCCAATGACTATTTATAGTCAAACATATGACTTGCATAAACCCATGTAAAAATTGTTTTAGTAAAACATTTCATGTTTGTGTCATTTTTTACTTTAACATTAAATAAAAGGTATTTATGTCATTTTCCAACTAAAGTGGTTCCATGGGGTCGCCAAGTTGACCCATGGATTTTCATGGTCGGCCATGGCACATCCAATGAGGTTAGGACATGTGTCAAGCTCATCTCATATTATTAAAACATTATTTTTACCTTAAACTACACTAATTACCTCTAATCGCGATTAAGAACTTAAAAGTTACTATTCACAAAAAATTATTTTAATCTCATTGAACCAAATTTTACTTCTTAATGACAACCATGTATGTCGGATTTTTGAAAATCAAATCATAGAAGTGGTAATATTTCATTTAAACGAAAAAAATCAGTTATTTAACTACCACTTAGTGGTTTCACTATTCATCAAAAATTGAAGTTTTTCAGAACAATGCCAAAATTTCACCCTAAGCTATAATTGATATTCCGAATTCAAAAATGATGTCTATTTTACAAAATTCCAAACATATAAGTTTCATTAATTAATTTTGTAATTAATTCCCACTGTCACAATAAATAGCGTGTTTTTAAGAAACAATTTATATCAAAAGATTGACAACTGTTTATGTCTAATTTCAGAGTGAAATTAATTATAATGAACACCATTGGATAAAATGGTAAAAATATATTCTAATTATACTTTAAAACCACTCAATAGTATAACTTATCACTATAAATTATTTTGATTAAAAACGTTGTTTTAAGTATTTTTCACTATTCATAAAAATTTGGAAGTTCTCAGAAAATTACAAAAAATTCAACATAGGCTAATTTCAATATTATGAATACAAAAATGAAGTCCATTTTGAAATATAAAATTTTTATAAATTTAAAAAGTGGTTATTACTATTCATAACGGCTACTTTGATTAGTTGCGGTATGTTAGAACTCGAAGTTGCGTACAATGCAAGCTATTGCATTATTGAATGAGAAGCGTATCGTGGAAGCACAGGGTGTTACAGGAAGACTTGACCCGGGGAGACAAATGACTTCTCCTCTAATTGGAGAGAGAAGGTTCCACCGAGAATGAAAGAAAAATTTGAAAAAAATAAATTAAAAAAATGATTTTCTTAATAATTATAATAATGTTATAATTATTAAAACGTTTAATTGGGTGTAACATCCCTGTGCGGTGCCCAATGAATGTGTCATCAGCGGCAGTTTAACTCTATCTTCGATACAGTCTCTTTAGTACCAATGTTTGGTACCTTTCGCTGACTTGTGGGGCGGGTCATTAAAACGCCCTAAAAACAATAATTTTATTATTATTTCCAAATGCTAATTCGGATGTAACTTATCACATGGAGCGTTTGATTAATGTGTCATCTATGGAATCGTGTGCATGACCTTGAGACGGTCATTTCGATTTCAATATTTCATAATTAATTCGTGCTCGTGGCTCGGTTACACGGAACTCCCTAGTATAATAATAATATATTTATTATTATTTCAGGGAATCTTGTATCGGACTGTACGTCTGCATTTGACATCCGATTGATGCGCCGTCAATGGATTCGCGACTCTGAAGTTGAGGAAGACATTTCAAGACTAATTTCAAGCACTTAAACCGAGATCTAGGTGTGGAACCCATGTGGCCCGTTTTGGTCGTTGATGGTGAATTTTAGCTACTTCACTGGGTATCCATTTAGGACAAGAGAATAATAGATCTTGTCTGCTTTTCCGAGAGGATCGCAATGGTGTGATCCATTCGTAGTGCTTCAAGACCGGGATGTGGGTCCTACATAGCACCTCTTGTGTGTGGTGTGGGGAAATACATCTTCTTCACCAGTTATCTATTCTAAGAGAGCGAGCAATCAATTTGGCATGTTTTTCCGAGGGGATAGCAATGGCGCGATGTGCTCGACTGTTTTCAGGACTGAGATGCTGGCCCACGAGATGTCATTTGGGAGTAAAGCGGTGTTGGGTAAATTTTCCGTCAGATATTTATTGGAGGCGAGTGGATAGTCTATCTCGTGTGTTTTTCATGAGAATTACAACGGTACGATCCGTTTGTTTGTGCAGAGTCTCATTTGAGATCTCATTAAATGGGGAAGCATGAATGGTGCCCTGGTGGCGGTTATTCTTACTGTGTTTGGAAGCAAAACCTTGGTGCATTATCGCATTCACTCTCGTGTGAGTGAAGTTGTTGTATGAAGAGATGTGGTTGGCCATGCTAGGGCCATGGAGGAAGCATTTTGATGAAATTATGTTTACGCCTTTTTGCGTTGACATTGGGTGTCATGTGTATGATAGCCCTTGGGATGGAAATTTGGTATACTATGGGAGTATACGGGAATGGTTGGATGTACATGTTGAATTTTGTACCTGAGAACGTTTGTGTGCTTGGTTTGGAGATGAGTTGGGGCCACACGTCATGTGGTCCCCATGTGGGTGTCATGTTCTACTTTACGTACCATTAACCGCAAGACGACTCTTGAGGGTCTTGTTGGGTGGAGAGTGATGGCAAGAGGGGGGGTGAATTGCCTTTTAAAAAATAATTAACAATTTAAAATCAAAGTTAAAAGTACAGCGGAAATAAAAGAGGCAAGACACAAAACATGATAACGGAGTTCGGCTTAAACCCAAGCCTACGTCTCCGCTCCCAACTCAACCGTTGAGAGATTTACTACCGCTTTCTTTTTAATGGTTTTAGCAAGAAACCCACTAGACTTTAAGGTTAGTCTAGAACCTATTACAGCTTGCTTTTAATGGTTATGCAAGAACCCACTTGCTTTCAATGGTTGAGAAAGAACCCACTAGCCTTCTTACAGGTGAAGGCTAGCTCACCTATGACTCAAGCCTTTTAAAAGGGTAGGCTTGACTAACCTCTTCACACCTTGAAGGTGGTGTGAAAACCCAAAATAGAGGATGAGAGAAAGATATGGGGGTTTGTAGGCACAAACCCAATTTGATGCTCAAAATAAATAAAGCAATGAAAAAAACCATAAGAGAAGAAGTCTTGGGCGCCGAAGGATTGATTGGAGTTGATGAAGGGCACTCCCAAGCTTCTATGGTGGTGCTCCTTGAATGTGGAAGTGAGTTGGAGCAATTGGGGGTTCCTTGGAGGAATGTGTCGGAGGTTCGCCAAATGATCAAAAATGTTCCCGTGGGCTTCCGTACGTTACCGGGGCTTCCGTATGTTACCGGGGCTTCCTAGTCCTTTATTTATAGAGGGGGAACCCTCAAATGGCCTTTGGGAGGCTTTGGAGCCGTTGGAGAGGCCTTCGGAGCCGTTGGGAGGCAAGTGGACAAGTCTGGTCAAAGCCCAACGACTAGTTTGACTGGCTCCACCGGCTGACCGGTGCTTGGCCACCGGTTGGCCGGTGCTTTGAAAAAGGAGAGGCCTTCGGGCTCAGGCACCACCGGCTGACCGGTGCGGAGGCCACCGGTTGGCCGGTGCGGAGACAGTAGCAAACACTATTTGTCTGGGTTCCACCGGCTGGCCGGTGGTGGGACACCGGTTGGCCGGTGGTCTGGACAGAAGGATGCCTTCTGTCCAGGCTCCATCGGCTGGCCGGTGGTCGTCCACCGGTTGGCCGGTGGACTGAAAATCAGTCCACTTTTGGCTTCTTGCTTTCTTGGCCCAATTCCTTGGCAACCTGAAATCATGCCTATCATCCAAAAACACTTAAAACAAGATTAGATAAATAAGAGAGTGATTGTGATCATGAAAATTAAACCACGAGGGGTACAAGAGGTACAACAATCTCCCCCTATTTTGATGATCACAATCACCAAAACAAACAATGTAAAAATGAAATGAAAGGAATGCTTTAATGGATAAATGGGAAAGTAAAGCAAAGCATGAGAGAAAGATTTCTCCCCCCAATCAACCAAGAATTTCTCCCCCTTTGTGATTATCAAAATAGCACGGGGCATAAAACTTGATTGAGGGAATGGTTGAAAAAAAAAGATAGAGTTTTTAAACCAATTGAAATTTTTGAAATTTGAATGGAAAGTTTTGAATTGAATGTTTTGAATTGAATGTTTTGAATTGAGAAATTTGAATTGAAAATTTTGAAAATAAAGCAAAAAGGCTTAAACGATCCTAACTCCCCCTAAATAAAAACAACAAATCACCGGGGAGAGGATTTTAGAACCGAGACATGTTTTGGTCCGGAGAGACTCGCTAAAATGGATTTTTCAATCCATACTTGTCTAGTGGCGGGTCTTCTCCTATAAAATTCATCATTAAAGGAAATGGTTTTGGGCCTACCATACCGGGCATTTTTGCAATCGCACTCATAAATTAAGTGCCCGGGTTTTTTACAATAGTTGCAAAATTTATATTGGGAGCTCCCCCTTACAAAAATAGTTGGAGCATGGGAAGAGGAAGCTTGCTTGGAATAGCCAAGCCCTTGGGTGGTTCTAGATATGCGTTGGGAACCTAGCAATTTGGTCAAATTTTGTTCCCCTTGGGTGAACATGGAAAGAGATTCCTTTAAATCCTTGATTGTTGAATCCATAGAATCAACATCGGGAAGGTTTTGGACCTTGAGGAACAACTCTTCCTTTTCTTTGAGAAGTTGTTCCTTTTCGGAAGAATTTTTTTTGAAATTCTTTTTTAAAGCAACAAATTTGGAAGAAATTTCGTGAAAACCTTCCTCCAATTGATCTCTAGCATGTTGGAGATCCTCATAAGACAAATGATTGAAAGAATTTGACGAACTAGAGGATGAGGAGTCGGAAGAGGTTACCTCATGAAATGCCATTAGACATTTTTTACCGTTGTCACTTGAGGAGGAGGAGGAGGAGGAGGAGGAGGATGTGGAGCTATCACTCCAAGTGGACTTGAATGCCTTCTTCTTTTCCTTTTGCTTGGCCTTTTTCTTGTTTAGTGGACAATCGGGCTTGTAATGGCCTTCCTTGCCACACCCGTAGCATGTTACCTCGGGCTCGGATTTTCGTTGGGTTGAGCCTTGCAGGATTTCTTCTTCTTGTGCTTCTTCATGAATTTGTGCATCTTGTGGGAAAGATTCTCCATTTCTGAATCGCCGTTTGAAGAGGAAGAAGATAAGGCGGAGGAGCTTTCTACTTGTTGAACTTTAAAGGCGATGTTCTTTGGAACTTTGATCGGTTTGCCTTCCTTTTCAGCTTGCCTCCTCATGGTGATCTCGTAGGTCATGAGGGATCCGATGAGCTCTTCGACCGACATGTTCTTGATGTCTTTTTCTTCTTGTATTGCCGTGACTTTTGGTGCCCATGAGCTTGGTAGGATCCAAAGGATCTTCTTGACCATCGTTTCTGCAGACACATCATCACCAAGGGACTTTCTCCCATTGCAAACGTCAGTAAAACGAGTAAAAATTTCAGAAATTGATTCATGTGGGTGCATAGTGAAAGACTCAAAATCTTGACGGAACATATCCAATCGAGTATCCTTGACTTTGTTGGTCCCCTCATGGGTAACCTCCAAAAGTTTCCAGATTTCATGTGATGAGGTGCATGTGGAAACTCGATTGAATTCATTACGATCAAGGCCGCAATGAAGAGCGTTCATGGCTTTGCCATCAAGCTCGAAATTTTTAATATCGGCTTGAGTCCATTTGGATTCATCGGGAGAAGAAAGAGAATAACCATGCATGACAATTTTATAAATAGGATAACCTATACTTCTAAGAAAAGTGGTCATCCGGGTTTTCCAATATGTATAGTCGGTTCCATCAAAGAATGGAGCACGACCCAAAGAATAGCCTTCGGGGGCGAAAGAGGTTGAAGCCATCACAATGGATCTTGAATTTGAAACCGGTTAGGGTTTTACTCAAATTTTCCCTCTGATACCAATTGTTGGGCGGAGAGTGATGGCAAGAGGGGGGTGAATTTCCTTTTAAAAAATAATTAACAATTTAAAATCAAAGTTAAAAGTGCAGCGGAAATAAAAGAGGCAAGACACAAAACTTGATAACGGAGTTCGGCTTAAACCCAAGCCTACGTCTCCGCTCCCAACTCAACCGTTGAGAGATTTACTACCGCTTGCTTTTTAATGGTTTTAGCAAGAAACCCACTCGACTTTAAGTTTAGTCTAGAACCTATTACAGCTTGCTTTTAATGGTTATGCAAGAACCCACTTGCTTTCAATGGTTGAGCAAGAACCCACTAGCCTTCTTACAGGTGAAGGCTAGCTCACCTATGACTCAAGCCTTTTAAAAGGGAAGGCTTGACTAACCTCTTCACACCTTGAAGGTGGTGTGAAAACCCAAAAGAGAGGATGAGAGAAAGAGATGGGGGTTTGTAAGCACAAACCCAATTTGATGCTCAAAATAAATAAAGAAATGAAAAAAACCGTAAGAGGAGAAGTCTTGGGCGCAGAAGGATTGATTGGAGTTGATGAAGGGCGCTCCCAAGCTTCTATGGTGGTGCTCCTTGAATGTGGAAGTGAGTTGGAGCAATTGGGGGTTCCTTGGAGGAATGTGCCAGAGGTTCTCCAAATGATAAAAAATGTTCCCGTGGGCTTCCGTACGTTATCGGGGCTTCCGTACGTTACTGGGGCTTCCTAGTCCTTTATTTATAGAGGGGGAACCCTCAAATGGCCTTTGGGAGGCTTTGGAGCCATTGGAGAGGCCTTCGGAGCCGTTGGGAGGCAAGTGGACAAGTCTGGTCAAAGCCCAACGGCTAGTTTGACTGGCTCCACCTGCTGACCGGTGCTTGGCCACTGGTTGGCCGGTGCTTTGAAAAAGGAGAGGCCTTCGGGATCAGGCACCACCAGATGACCGGTGAGGAGGCCACCAGTTGGCCGGTGCTGAGACAGTAGCAAACACTATTTGTCTGGGTTCCACCGGCTGGCCGGTGGTGGGACACCGGTTGGCCGGTGGTCTGGACAGAAGGATGCCTTATGTCCAGGCTCCATCGGCTGGCCGGTGGTCGTCCACCGGTCGGCCGGTGGACTGAAAATCAGTCCACTTTTGGCTTCTTGCTTTCTTGGCCCAATTCCTTGGCAACCTGAAATCATTCATATCATCCAAAAACACTTAAAACAAGATTAGATAAATAAGAGAGTGATTGTGATCATGAAAATTAAACCACGAGGGGTACGAGAGGTACAACATGTCTTCCCTCTAGCAGGGCTGGGCATTAGGTCGCCCGTCATCTTATTCTAGGTCTACCCTCCAGTAGAGCTGGGTAGTGGGTCGCCTGTTGACTTCTTCCAGGTCTACCCTCCAACAGGGCTGGGCAGTGGGTCGCCTGTCGACTTGTTTCGGGTTTACCCTCCAGCATGGCTGGGCAGTGGGTCACCCTTTTACTTCTTCTAGGTCTACCCTCTAGCAGGGCTGGGCAGTGGGTCTCATGTCGACTTGTTCCAGGTTTACCATCCAGTAGGGATGGATAGTGGGTCGCCCGTCGACTTATTCCAGGTCTACCCTCCAGCAGGGCTGGGCAGTGGGTTGCCTGATGATGTATTATGGTTTACCCTCCAGCAACGCTGAGCAGTGGGTCACCCGATATCTTATTATGAATTACCCTCTAGTAGGGCTAGGTAGTGGGTCACCCGTTGGCATTTCAGACTCATCCCTTCTTATGAGGCTAGTCGGTGCCTTTTAACCATGACTACCGGAGTGAGACCCTTGGTTGTACGGGTCAGTGATGTGACAACTTTGACTTTGAGTAGACCTCTCAACTATGTGACAGTGATGAGGTGTGGTTTAACTTTCCCAGAAATCTCAAGTATGAGGGACGATTTCCCCACTGAAATGCATCCTTGTGACGCAACCTAAAACTGTGCGGGTGAGTCAGTGTCGCCCAAAGTAGATAGTGTCAAGGTGCGGTGATTTGAGCCCCTTGGCTTGCAGTTCGAGGCTGGCATACAAATACTGGGCATCGATGGTGGTTACTTCTTGGACTGTTGGATACTCACATTCTTGGGCTGAGCTATGGGACAGATATCCCCTTACGATCTTGTTCGGGTTTCTTTACAGAGCATATATATATGTATACCTTGTTCCAGTGCCCACTCCTTGGGTTTTGGCTACTATCCTTCTAGGAGAGGCAAAGGCATGCAGGGTATGCCACATGCTTTCCGTGTCTAGCTTCTCATGTTGGACGAGTCTACTCTCCTACTAAAGGTAGTGAAGAATCTATGGGAATTTCATATTCTCACTATTTCTATCTCCTTGTGATAGGACGGGACTTCTTCCTTTCTCTTATTGGATTGAGCTGATACTCTACTGTACTCTTTACTGCACTCTCGGTTGTACTCCCTTACCTTTCCCTATTCGATCTACTACTCACCTCTTTAGTACCTCTTTTGTTGCCCCCTCGAGCCTTCAGGGAATCCAACTGAGTATTTTTATACTCACCCCATCTTGGGCTTTTCCCACACTTGGTGTTCCCTTACAGGCGATGGGCATGTTGGTTGTGACTTCAGTAGATCTTAGGAGTTCTGGAGATCAGACCATGTGCGGTGGTCATAGTCGGGTTCCAGGCATGGGACCCTCCTAGCTGTTTGCTTTTGTTTACCTGTTTTCGGGTTGTGGCACTTTTCTGGTTGGGAGTGTGTTTTTCCCTTTTTTCTTTTCAGTGTACCTTCAGCTTTTACTTTGTACTATTTAAAGGTTGATGCACTTTATTATTTATTTATAGCAGTTGATACATTACTTTTCCTTTTACTCTTCACTTCTGCATCGAGTGGGTTGCGTGTGTGTGTATAGGTACTTAGTCAAAGGCCTTCCTGAGTTGTTGTTCCTTCGGCACTGGTCGCCAGCCCTTGGCCTATAAAGGCGGGCATCAGGTAGTTGCATCTCGATCCCGGGTAGGTTCGGGTCGTGATAGATAATAGTAATGCACATACATAAAGTATCATAAATCAAAAATCAACATAATCTATGCCTCTGGCATGGATGATCCTCTATCCCATAGCCAGTGTATACTGGATGCGTCCACGTCTTGTCCATCTCTGTCTGTGCTCTAGCGTACACTGTGCATCATCCTCAGCAGCCACCTCCACATCCTCCTGTGTGACAGGCGGTGGATGTATAGTCTCACTATCTTTACCCTATCCTGTATCTAAGGATAGTGGAGGCTGTCTTGAACTCTCACCAACATGGAAAAAATATAACTATTGTGTTGTGGATGTCTTTAGTAAAGAATCCAGCTTAACTGAGTCAATTTTTGTATCTACCTATGGCTAAGCCTCAGAAGATAAAGGAGCATATGACTAATCATTCTGACCACCATCCTCCTATGGATCATTAGCATCTAACTAATCAAGATGAACATCCTCCTCCTACGAAACAAAAAGATCCATAACAGGGTCTTCATCCCTTGTACATCTATATGAGGCTCAATAGGCTCTACAACCTCATTATCATGTGGTGGATCAAAGAAATTTCCAAGATAAATCTCATCCATCATGGGAAGAGGTTGTGATACAAGGGTGTGAAAATATGCTGGTTCAAATAAGGTTCTCTCTACTGGATTAGACATGTGAAGTAGATGACAGAAACGAGTATCCTACGAAAACAAATTCTGTTTTTAAGTAATATGAATAAAAATTATTCTTAATAGTGGAAGGAACCATATATACCAACTCATGAAAGCCTAGTCTGTGTCATGTCAAAAATGTGACTGGGGAACTATAGTACTAGGATGCGTAATTTGTCTGATCCACCAAATCAAAATGTACTATCCACGCCCCTCGCAACTGGAACTCCTGTTGTCTGTCCCATAAATCTGTATATTTGGCATGGTATCTCCTCCAATAAAAATCTCTCTTCCCTGAAATCATTAAGGAAAGCAGTGAATCTAACTGATTGGGCGGGTCCGGAATAGGCTGAAAGAATCCTAACTGCCTCATAACTCTATCGGTCTGATGCCACTCAACTATATGAAAATGAATCAATAGAACCCTATAGGAGCTGATTTCAAGCATCGTTGTACAGTATGGTGGAAGACTCTGGATAATATAATATGTATATGGAATCTATAAAATCTAAAAGAAAAAATAAATAATCAATTAATAAATGAATAAATGTATAGTAAAGAATAAATATTTAACAATATAAATAATAATCACATACATCATGTGGTAAATTTTTTTCCAACATAAATTTGTATTCATGGACTTCATGTATGGGGGAATCTGAATGTCGATGTGCCTGACTCCACCTGTAGATAATATTGTTATATTTACATTTCATAATAGAATGTTATAAAATTAAGAAAGATTGTATATGGAAGGAATACCATATCAGTTTTCATGTGGAGATTCTGCTACAATATTTGTTGGCAACAACACACGGGCATGTGGAGCTAAACGCGGGATGTGCTCCCACAACCACATCTATAGAAGAACCATGAATCCCATGATATGCATCTTATCGATGCAATATCCCCCATTATGTATATTCTACACAAGAAGACCCCTAGGTATACCGACTTTCATCGTCCAAATCTTCCAAAAAAGATAAGTACATCAAATGTAAAAAGGTATTGTAGTGATAAAAAAAAGTGTGCCATTGATCAGCCTCAAAATATATGCACATGCAAATCACAGCATGATGATCTCATCAGTATCCTCTACTAATTGTGTGAATAGATAGCCTATGAAAGGCATACATAATCTACCACCAAAGATGGTCCTTCCATCATCAGGGAACTCTATGCCCAGTATTCTATGAACACGCTCTAGAAAATCTACTCCAACTCGGCCTGTCAGAGCCACACCATTGATGGGGAGACCTAACATAATTGCCATATCCTGTAGGGTAATATTAATCTCCCCCTCTCTAAAATGGAATGTATGTGCCTCTGGCCTCTATCTCTCTACAAGTGTAGCAATGAGATGATGATCGAGAAAGGTGAAGTCGCACATCGTTACGCCAAAGAATCCAGTGCATCAAATATGAGGGATGATAGCGGGAGGTGGTGAGGTATGATGTAAATGGTGAGATATTCATACACTAAAATGAGGCACTAGACGTACCTCTAAAAGCATTATTGATACATGAGTATCCTGAGATGTGAGAAATGGAAAATTTGTCATCTGCACAAATGATATCATCACTAATTTTTTATAGTTAATTCAATAATAAAAAATAAACTTTTATTTTAAAAATCTACAACAATAAAATGAAAAATGATTATGTTAATATTTTCAATTTATAATTGATTTTTTGTGTTTGTATTAGTGTCTTTGTTCCATGTGGATGCATGATATATTCATTTTTCTATGTTGATTTTTTTAATAGTATGAGTATCACAAAATTCTTTATTATAGAATTAAATAATAAGACAAACAAAAATTGAAACATGTCAGAAATAGGGAAAGGCATAAATAAAAGGATTCATTACTAAAACTTCCACATACAAAACAAAATATACATATTAATGATACAAAACATAGACTCGGTCAGGGATGATAAGATGTGGAGCTCTGTCCTGCCACTTGGGGACATCTCTTATGACTATTTCCTTCTGCGTGAAAAATTTTGCATTGTATTCTCCCTCCTCATTGCTGAGGAAAATCCATTTCATTTTTGAGTCGACATGATTTTGTTCTTACGTAGGGTATTAACCTAGTAGTATGAAGCCAACAATTTAAGAAATGAAAGACATTGAAAAATTCATAAACAAAAACAAAACCAAATTATGAAACTTGGAAATATCAGGGATGATGGTTGGTTGATCTGTAGGCAATGAGATATAATGAAAGAAACCAACAGGCATCCAAGCTACATTGTAACAGTTATCCAAAGTGCTCATGTGATACATCGAGTCAACATATGACTCCCATGATATATATATAGAGGCACAAGCTGTGATAACATGTGCACATGGATATTTAAATTCCTAAATGTTGCCGAAATCACAGTACCTATTGTCTAACTTCACTACAAACACTCGACCACTAGTTCATGTAGCCCAGTCATAGCATAGTATTACCTGAAAGCTCGTATTTTCCCTATCAAAGGCTAGAACAGTCCATCTTGAAGCCTCATTCAGTATCTGATCAATATCACATTGGAAATACTACATAAAATACATTCTATTTTCCATCCTCTAATAGGTTATTTGGGACCGGTCAACAAAGTAGTGAACACATCAATAAAATGTCTCTTGCACTAACCCTATCACCAGAATTTTTCAAACACCCTTGAGGACCCCATTTATGCACTCCCTATATTAGTGGTCATATGGTTATATCTTATACCACCATCATATGCTAATGAACATTTTTTCTTCAAAATATGAATCATATATTCATACACATCTTCATTATCTATTTAGATATTTTCAAGGCGTCGATCAACAATTCTTGTTGGGTATCATGTACTGAAACCATAAGAGAATAATGTATTAAAATGGAAATTAAATTTTGTTAAAAAAACTATGTTTAGAAAAACATACCCATCTTAATGATCACCTTCTTTATGGAATCATCTCTAAAATGATTATTCACATTACATGAAATATGTCTAATGAAATAAAGATGATAAGCATTCGGCTCAGTCCATGAAACCCCATAACTATCCATAGCCTCTAGAATCGCTTGATGGTGATCAGATATCAGACACATGCCTTGGTTTTGTGTGACATGAACACATACACATGCCAAAAACGGGCTCTAACATTCAAAATTATCATTTTCAACTATAGAAAAAGCAAGTGGAAGAGGAGCATGATTTCCATCCTGTGTGGAAGAAATGAGTATATCACTTGTATACATTCCAGATAGGAATGTAACATCAACCTGAATAAATTGTTTACAATAGGGAAAGGTATCAATGCATGGACTGAATGACCAAAAAGGCCTATTGAACTTCACCTTTGTTCGATCAACTTAGTGATTGGGGGATACATACTCAACAGTGTCCAACTGATAAACAATCTTATTGTTGAGAGACAATAATTCCATAATTTGTGAAAACATAGCATAAGATTCATCCCAATCACCATACACTTTTACTATTTCATTCTATTTTTCATTCCATAAATTTGTATATGATATTTTATAGTTATACAACTGTTGAATTCTTTCCTAAACAAGGGAAACAGGAATATCATGACATGTTCGTATCATCTCACAAATGACATTTAATATAAACTATGAATCAAGAGGAGAGTTATCCTGTGACAAGCTTGGATGCACACAAATGTGTGGCTGTTCTAATTTGTTTATCCTCCAACATGAAATTTTTTTTCAAATATTTCCCTTAAATGAAATTTACATGTTGGCCCATAGTTTTCACAATGACTGATATATTTTGTCTTCTTTGACTCATCAACCACAAATGTAAAATTTCACTCAATGTGGTTTTTCTTTATCACATTTTTCAGGGCCAGTTTACTTTCAAACTCCTCCTCGACATAGATAGGGTTATCATTTGATGAAAACTTATTCCCTATAATTCCTAGGAATTCAGAAGTCAGTGTAAGGACAACCCAATTAAAATGTTGTTCACGAGACATTCCTTTAATTTAGAAACTTAATACCAAAGGTTGATCACCACTAACTGATGGATGTCATGGATGAAAGCCTCTCAAATGAACATTAGAAGGTTCATTTACCTCATCACCCTCACCCAAATCTCTCAAAGGAACCTCATAAGGTTCATTCCCCACATCACCCTCACCCACATCATCTCTTGATGGATCCCCAAATTCTTATTCCTCAGATAAAATTTCATTCACTACATTAGCACATAAAGGGAAGTCATCTACATTTCCTTCCAAATTTTGATCATCTTCATCTTAATTTTCTTATATTGCTGGATTTATATGAGATGGAGGTAACGAAAATGACTAATGTGAAAGACTATCTTCTATAGAGCTCACAAAACATGGTTCTGTAGTAGTCAGTTTCACCAAATCTATATCATAAATCATCACATACTGCTCCATCAAATCATTAGTACAGTACTATTTAAATAAATCTGATGCATCCATCCAATCATCATCATCGACCAAAGGGTACTCGGTGTGCCAAAAACATTCAGGATGTTGTAGATGTCGATATGTGATTGATGAAATGGATTTATTGACCCTCAATTTTCACCAATTATGAATCTTATTCTGAACTACATCCAATGACATACAACCATGAATATTTACCACTCTGATAGGTGACACACAATAGATAAATCCATGCTCCGTATAAATAGTCTCACCATTTCAATATATTTGCTCAGGAATTATTACCTATAAAAAATAATTAATAAAATATTATATACTACATAAATATTTTACATTATTTAAATTGGTTTTGAAGAATTGACTTTATATGGAGACTTTTTATGTATTGATTTTTCACTATTGTGGTATAGTGATGATGAAATTATTACCAAAGAAAAATTTATTATAACGTTATATATTTTAATTACTTATGAATAAATAATCATGACTTGATCTTGAGACATATGATTAGTTTATCATTAATTGATAAACTAAACAAAACCTATGGATAGACACATGGAGTCTCTATTATCAAATATTTCAAAAACCGTCAGTCTCTTTTCAAACAACAATGACTCTTATCAAACTCTTATTATTGAACGTCTCTTTGGGGATCCCTCTTCGAGGACGCTTCTTTGGGGATGCCTCTTTTTGTTTTCCTTTTAATTAAAAATTTACTAACATACATTTGAGGGGGTCTAGGGATATGAAATACATAAATGTTTTTAAGCGATCACGTAGGTCCTTATATATTTAGTCAAAGATGACTCACATGTCATCAATATTGAAAAATAAATGCAATTATTACAAATTAAATAACCACATTCACAAAATAAGAAATGCAATTTCAATTATACAATAGTAAGTCATCACACAACTTACAATGTTTTTTTTATAGTTATTATATGTATTACTAGATGAAATACATATTAAATATCAACATCTCTTTTCTATTTAAAAAATTTATTTATAACTAAAATAATTTATAATTATTATTTATACAAAACTGTATTTATACCATTAAAAATATTTTTCTATATATTTTTTAATAAATTTAAATATGATACACATAACTAATATATTGTTCATAAAATATATAACTTGTGTATAAAATAATATTATTAATATTAATATTAATTTCAAAATAACATATTTAATTTTCATAAACATTCAACATGAATTTATACAACATTTTAGGCATAACCTAATTTATTTTTGTAAACATTCAATACAAATTCATAAAAACACACATAATTCAAAAATTAAATCATTGAAAATATGTAAATTTACACACCAATACATATGAAATAAATAAACCATACAGAAAATCACTAATTTCAACATATCAAAAATCAAATAAATAAATCAAAAAAATGAAATAAATAAAAACAATTCAACAATTGAAAATTTAAATAAAAATTTTACCTTCTTAAAAGAATAAAAAATTTGTTGACAAATAAATTCTACAGGGCTGCATAGAAAAATTCAGAAAAGAATTATGAAATTTGGGGGGTGGGGCTTTTATAGATTATCTTGGTGGGATGCATGAATGGGGTTCACGTATCTTGAGACCCATTTTTGAAAATGTTTCTAAACCTATCCCTTTTCTATAACAAATAAATATATTAAAAAATCCAAATCTCAACCCCAAAAGTTTTTATTATTATTATTAATCTTTAGCTTCCACAAAAAACAACACATGAGGGTTTATTTTGTATTATTTTTTTTCTATCACTTGTCATTCCACCACCCCCATTTTAACTTAATTTAATAATTTTTTTACTTCTCTATGGAATGGATCATTATTGTTACCCAATCTAATTTTCTATAGCCTATTGTTTATATACTTTTTTAAAACAAACTCACTTGTCAATGAACCACTGGCCAGTACAATTCTAAAAATAGGAATTTGGTGATAACCGGGCCAGAAAAAGGGAGGTCACCGGAATCTCCATCGATGAATAAACAATTATTTTTAAATATTTGTTTCTAAAAATTAATACACATAAAAATATAATAATTTATATAAGAATTAAATTTTCAGGTATTCATAGCCCCCCGCAGGCAGCTGGGGTGGCTAGGGGGTTGGGGTATGGTGCATAAGTCATGGGGTCGAGTCTCCAAGAATTTTCTGTAGTGTCTGTGTGTGTGAATAAAACCCACTTTTAAAATTTTGAGTATTCATAACATGACCGCATGAAATCGGATTGATGTGTCATATGTTCTGTTGGGAAAAAAATGATGACTTTAACTAAAATTTAAGGCAAGTTTAATTTTTGTTGGATTATAAAAATCACTTGATTCCTATAATACAAATTATTGGTAATGGGTGCATAGAAGACGCTGATGGGATGAGGATTTTAAATTTTTCAACTCTAGAACAGTGTAAATTCTTCATATCTGGAAATACAAGACCTGGTGTAGTTCAAAGATCTCATGTGAATTTATATAAGTGTATAAATATAAATGCACAGTAATCTAGTTCAAGTTGATGTTGTGTTTGGAAGCATCTCCTTGTAAATGATATTTGGTCAAATGATTTTAGGTAAAACCCCTCTAGATCATACACACATACTTCAAGAGTCCCCATGAATGCTGATCATCAGAATTTGGTTGAAAGCATATGGGTCCAATGACGCTTTCAATATCATGACGATCACCAAAATCTTGTTCCTTTGATCTGTGAAGGAGATCAAAGATTTCATGCTCTGAATAGAGATTTCTCTCACTGGGATGTGAGAAGGAGGAGAGAGGAGCTCTCAAATTCTTGGGAAAGAATAGTCCTTCAGAAAAAAGTTCCCCTTAGCTTATATAGTGGGAATTAAACACTCAAAAGGATTCCCTAACCTAGTATATATAATAACCACTAAATAAGCTATAAAAGACACGTTATGATAGACTAACTACATCATAAACATAATTTGTTTTTTATCACTTGTAATATATATAATAAATATATTATGTGATAGAAGTGAGTAATTAACTAGATTCATATTTCCCACAAATATTAAATGAACCTTGAATATTAAAATAATATTCATTAGTAAAATATTTTTCTATTATTCAGTTGATACATTTTGGATAATTTTAATAAATATATTCAACTCCAATAACTCTATACTAGAATAATAATGAATTTATTTATTTCTTGTAGGTCATTTATTCTCAGCCATATCTCAGACCTTGTGGTGAGACTCACCACGTCCTATACTGTTGTTCATTAGAATATGGCATAATTTTGAATACAATATTTTGTGTGCAGGTCTAGGCCCTTATCTCAATAGTAGTGAATACTATTAATATACCAATATTAGAGTCTAGTGACCCATCAAGGCCCCTAATGAGATAAATAAAATTCATAACAATGAAAACCTTTACTATGAACACACAATATGTAATATAATCATTTTTTCTTGTGATATATCATAAAGCAGGATGCACAACTTGTTTCATTATCCTTACATGATTTATTATTCATTTATCCAATAGGACAGACTTATCTTTCTTCTACTATGGACATGGATTTGGTAAATGTAATATCATCCTGATCAACTGGGACCAAGATATAACTTCCTTTTGGAAGCAACAAATTTTATCTTGAGTATTCAATCAATGTCATACCACCAATGACATAGCCAACACAAGATACTTCTACACGATATCAATGTCATAGTTTTCATCTTGCATCAAAGTATGTAATCAAATATTATACACAAATAATAATATCAAGTCAGGAGACCATTACACATGTTCACAGATAATAACAATCATTGACACCTCAAACAAGGAGTGCTCGTATTGGTGGGTCAATCCCTAAGATATCATCTACTCGAGATCACCATGTATGAAATTTTTGAGAATAATTCTCAATAATTACGAGTCCTCAACACATTGTGGTCAAACATTATCTGTGTCTTATTAGCATGATGTATCCAGACCATAGAACATAAGTTTAATATTAATACCATGATACTTATAGGTACTCATTATAGCCGGGAAATTTCTATAAACCTTTGATATGGAATGTAATCTAAGAACATTTCCATTAATATAATGGACACATAAATATCAACACTATTATGGTAAGATAAAAACTTGTATGTATCAAATTTTATACATGTCATGATAATCGAGGTACATACATGGGTTGGGTCTAGGTCACCCACTCCCAACATTTTAGTCACTAGCTACATTTAGTTATTCCCCGTGTTTAGTTTAACATTTACAACTTTGATCTATTCCATGACAGATCATGGTGTTCTTCCAACTCCTCCAGACAAATTATTCTTGAATAAAAACAATGTAAACGTGGAAAAATGATTTAAAAAGTGTCATATACATGATACTTTTCAAACATGATGAACACTTTAACCTCATCCTCATACTCTTTTGTCATTCGATTGGAATTCATCTATTTTTTATTCATATTCATCATAATTGATTCGATAATATTAATATTTAACAAAAAAATACACAAAAGGTATGAGATTAGAATCCTAAAAGGCTATTCTTTATAGACACACACATATAGTCATCAAATTTGATATAAATTTCCATTATGTCAACTAATCATTAGAAATTATAAAGAACAAGAATTATATGAATTTAAAGTGTTATAACACTTATTTATTAATAATAAGCTTCATATCATAAATCATTATTTATTTAATTGATTCATCTAGGGAGATTGTAATGTAAAATTTTAAAATGGAGATTGTTATCTTGAGTCAGTTCACTTTTTTAAAGGCCATCAAGGTTATCAAAAGTAGTTAGATGCCACTTTTAAGAACAAATACATATAAAAAAATTGGATGCTTAAAGTCTTTATCTCATATTGTGTATTTTGATTTTTCATGCATAGAACATGGTTAAATGTAAATGTTATGATTACTAGAGCAAAATCCCAAATTAATATAAGAATCTTAATCATAAATCATCATTGGTAGAAGCATGTTTAAAAAAGTTTGGTTATTTTATACACCATTATATTAGGGTATTTCCAAATGAGTGGGTTATGATACATTATCACACCCCTTAAATAGTTAGTGAACTATTCACTTAGGTACTCACTCATTCAATTTGGTTAAAAAAAATTAATAACATTTCCAATATTATTTTTTTAAATATTTATTGGATATTTTAGAACATTTTAAATATTCAATATTTATGTTTCATTAGAAATACATATTTATATGTACTAAAATCATATGTTAAAGTAATAAAGTACTATAAACCATCACTTTCTTGTGTACTTGTTTATCCACACACACGTGTGATGATATAACAATGCCTATTTTTGGAATGAATTAAATCTTATCTCTCGGTGTGGATTGTTTGGCTAGTGTGGAGTAAATAACTTCATGCACAATGTGATGATATAATGTGATGTTTTTTAAATCAAAGTTTAAGGATTAAAATATAGTTTAAACTAATATTAATATAGCAGTTGGGGTGGTAGTCGAGTGGTTAACACATCCCGTAATCCTGCATGAAATTTGGGATCATATCTCAGTTGAGGATGATTTCTAGGTTACTATAGCAGTACTGTATCGAGCATTGTAGTGGTACTGTAGCACCTAGAACTATTCAACTATTTGGACCTTCGGGCCACTAGTTTGGGCCTACGAACCACAGTTTTCCTTTAGAGCATGAAAAGGGCAGTGATGTAGGCATGATGGGTAGGAAGTGATGTAGGCGCGATGCAAGAAGGGCCTTCGGGCTATCAAATGGTGGGACTACAGGCCTTGTGATGAGCTTCATGACCAACAGGCCTTCAGGCCAAAAAATGTAATAAATAAAAAATAGTTGGTTGGGTGGGTTATCCATTGGTGGGGCTATGACCTGCCTTTACAACCCATGTGTGTGTGGTGTGTGTGTGTGTGTGTTTGATTGTAATTGTACTCCCAAACACCTACTATAATATAATATTAATACACACACACACACACATATATTTATAAATACTCAAACACACAAACACACACAGATATATATATATACTTTTACACTTATACATATAAAAAAATGAAACACGCATTTATATATATTAGAAAACAACATATCTGATATCATATTTTTATAAAAAAACCATTAATCATACTCTCTGGTCATTCTCATTTCAAATATATTTACTTGTTTGACCAAAACCATAACACAATGAATAATCTTGAATCCATTAATATTTATAGGTTATGCATTTATATATTGCATTACTAACATTGATTACTTATCTAAAAACTACCCAAGTTATCAATTCACCACCCAATTGATAAAAACCACTTCCATTCAACTAAAGCTCATTTAAATTTTCAATTAATATCGAATAATAATATATTAAATATGAACACGTAGGGGAATAACTTTTATGGGTGAACAAAAAAAGATAAGTCGAAAAAATCATGAAACCCCTATGGAAGATCGACTGTGAATCCTTAAAAACAAGTTGATAATATCATGTATTAGGTTTTAGAGGTTTGACTTGCCCAAAATAAACAAGTTCGGTTGCTGCAGACGAATAGGGGAAGAAAAACACAAAGCAAATCATGAAAAACACATGAAATATTGACTCAGAATCTTTAAAAACAAGTTTGGGATTTCTTACCTATTGTTTTGAGGTTCAGTTTTTCCAAAAAAAACATTGGTTGCTGTAGAGGATGGTTCCGTGAGAACTTGAATGTGGTGAGATGAGAAACAATTTGTTACGCTTCATTTTAAAAAGGGCGAAGTGTTTTATCATTGCTTAGTGAGAAGCATTGATAAAATTGTATTTTATCCAGGCTAAAAATATAAGCATTATAAAATATCGCTTTTTGTTGGTGCCTTTTTAGCACTGATAAATTAATTCCATTTTCAGCACTAAAAAGTGATGAAAAAAGTGGTATTTCTCAACATTAAAATTTTAGCACAGATAAAATACACTTTTATCAGCACTTAATCTAGCATTGACAAAAAAGTAAAAAAATGGATAAAAATGCATAAATAAATAATATTAATTTTGTAAATAAAAAATCACTACAAATAAATTATATTAACTATTTAAATTATAAAAATACTAAAAAATGGATTTAAATAAATTAACAATATAAATTACAATAATATTGAAAATATTAAAACTTAATAAATAAATATGTATAAATAAATATTAAAAAATGAATAAATTCAAAAATATTTGAAATTAATAAATATTAAAAATTAATAAATAATATTAAATGATTTAATATTAAGAATGAATAAATAAATTTGAAAAAATTTAAAAAAATAAAAAAAAATTGAATTCACTTCATCAATTACATAAAAAATGATTAATAATGAATAAATAAATAATTTTAATTAAATAAATAACAAAATTATCAAAAATGAATTATATTAACTATTTTAATTACAAAAATATCAAAAATGCATTTACATAAATTAATTATATAAATATTAAACATATTTAAAATATTAAAACTTAATAAACAAAAATGAGTATATTTTAATCATAAAAATTACAAACATATTGAAAATATTAAAACATAGAAAATAAATATGTATAAATAAATATGAAAAAATAAATAAATACCAAAAAATAAATATTAACAAATATTAAAAAAGAATAAATAATATTATAGGAAAGAACATTACAAATGAATAAATAAAATTTAATAAATGAGAAAAATATTTAAAAAATTGAATCAGTAAGATTAATTATTGGAATTACAGACACTTAAAAAAGAAGAAAAAGGAAATAATAAATAATATAAAATATATAAATAAAAAATTATTAAAAATGAATTATATTAACTATTTAAATCATAAAATATTAAAAAAATTATTTATATAAATAAATTATATAAATTTCAAACATTTTCAAAATATAAAAACTTAATAAATAAAAATGAATAATTATTAATCATACGAATTACAAACATATTGAAAATATTAATATTTAGTATTAAATATATATAGATAAATATTAAAAATAGATAAATTAAAAAATATTAAAAATTAAGAAATATTAAAAATGAATAATTAATATTAAATGAAAGAATACTAAATTGAAAAAATAGAACTGAATAAATTATAAGAAAACATTAAAAATTAAATTTATAACATTAATTTCATGAATTATAAACACCTAAAAATGAGTTAAAATGAATAAATAAATGATGTTAATTTTACAAATAACAAAATTATTTAAAATGAGTTCCATTAACGATTTAAATTAAAAAAATAAAATAAAATTTAAAGGCATTTAAATAAGTTAATTGTATAAATTTCAAACATATTAAAAATGTTACGACTTATTAAATAAAATAAATAAATAATAATCATATAATTTACAATCATATTGAGAATATTAGAACTTAGTAAATAAATATGTATAAATTAAAAAAAATGAATAAGTTCTAAAAATATTAAAAACTAATAAATATCAAAAATGAAAAATTAATATTAAATAAACGGAAATGAAAAAGGAATAAATAAAATTGAATAAATAAATAAAAATGTGGAATTCATGATATTAATTATGTGAATGAAACACATAAAAATGAATAAGAATGAATAAATAATAATTATTATTATTGTTAATTATTGATGTATGTATTATATTGATTATATATAAAAAATAAAATTAATTATTAACCTTTATTATTTGTAATAATAATTAAAAATATTAAAGAATAAATATTAAAAATGAATAAACTTCCGAAAATATTAAAAAAGGATAAATAATAAGAATAAATAAAAAATATTAAATTAATAAACACATAAACACATTGCATGCGTACACATACATACATACATACATACATACCCAAAGGCATACACGTACACATACATACACTTGCACATGCACATACACGTACACAGACACATGCACATACATACAAATACATGCATCTACATATACATACACGTACATACGTGTATACACTTACACATACATAAAATTACAAACATGTACATACACATTAACATACACAAAGGCATACACGTACACATACATACACATGCACATGCACATACACATACACACAAACATGCACATACATACACGTACTTGAATATACATATACATACAAGTACATACGTGTATACAGATAAACATACATAAAATTACAAACATGTACATACACATTCACATACGCACACATACACACACTACACAAACATGCACATAAATGCACATATACACATATACATAATACACAGATATACATACATATACAGATACACATATATATACATGTACATATACACATTCACACGTGTACATCCACATGCGTACACATACACATACACATATACATACATATGCATATGGACATACATAAGAACACAGACATATATACATGTACACATAAACATACACATACATATAAACATACATTTATACATACACACACATGCACATACATCCACATGCATAAACATACACGTGCATATGCACATATATATGCACACATACATACATACATGTACACATAAACAAGCATACATATATATAAACACGCACACACCTAACACATATATACACATACAACACATACAAACGCATATATACATGCACATATAGACGTACACATACATCCACCTGTATATACATACATACAAACATATATGTATATTTTATATTTTATAATATGCATATGAATATATAAATACAAATATCAACTATATTTAAATAAATATATATTAATTTATATATAAATTTATTTAATCAATATATATAAATATATTATTAAATATTTTTATTGATTAATATAAATTTGATATATTTTTATTTATAAAATTATGAAAATAATATTGATAATATTTTTTTATAATATAGTTATATAAAACAAATTTATATATTATATTTACAAATATATATATATAGTCATTTTTATATAAATCGTATTTAAAAATATATAAATATGTATATATAAATTAAATTATTCATAGTACCATTTATCAGTGCTTTTTCATCATTGTTAAAGAGAAGGATTTTATCAGTGCAAAGAAAAGCACTAATAAAGGGAGAATCTTTATTAGTACTAAAAAAACATTGACAAATGGTATCATTTTATCTGTATTTTTAGCTCCAATGAATATCACATTTATAATCACATTTAAATGGCACTAATAAAAATCACCTCTTCATTAGTGCTTAATAAACATGAATTTGTAGTAGTGTATTGTGATAGTTATCATGGTTTCTTTCTTCTAATCTTTTATATATATATATATAAATTTCTTTTTTTGGAAATGTAACACACCAAGAATTTATTATTTTTTTATTTTTAAAAAAATTTAATATATTTTATAGTTTGTAATGCATTAAAAACTAATTCATCTTGTGTTACACATAAGAGTTACTTAATTCGATAGCTTACACATGACAGAGTTTTATCGAACAAATGTATATTATTAAAATATATTTATGTAATATAATAATATATAACCTAACCGTTTAAATAGAATTTATGAATATTATTAACCACATTATGAAATTTTTGTATATTTCATAAAATTTTAACATCCATCTTATTTTTTCCCTAGAAAATTATATAAGAACAAATCCAATTTTATGTATAAAAACGTTATTTTTCAAAGGGGTAATTTTACTACTTTTTAATGGAACACCTATTTTAAAAATAAATTTACTGAATATTAAAAATTTTATTTTTCAAAATAAACATAATTTTTTAATTCGTTATTTCAAATTTATGTTAGGGTGAATTTTTTGTATTTTTCTTTAAAAAAATGCATTTTTTGATGAATAGTGAAAAATACTACATTGTAGTTAAAATGTGCATTTTTTTTAAATAACTAATATATTTTAATTTTAATTTTAAACTCATGATAGATCAATTATACATATATTAATCAAATTTAGTTCATTGGAATCATTTTTATATTGAAATTTTATATAAAAATTTATTGAACTTTTGGACGTTTTCTTTTATCTGCTTTCTTTCCATGTTTATAGGATTTCCGTTAAACGTAATTTATCTACCTCTGTGAATTGAATTTGGAAAAACAGAAGTACACGATTGTAATTATTACGATATTTAGAGTCTAATAGGATAAACTTAATTTTTTTTGTACATCATATAAAGTAACATTAGTAAATTTTTATTTACCACAGTTAAGGGTAAATCAGATAATTAAAGGTAAAAATAATATTATAAAATTATAAAGTTACCCTAAAACTTATCCTAATTTCATTGGATGAGTGGATTTAGACCAAAATTAACCTTATAATAAAATTATAACATTTTTAATCCACATGGGTAAGAATGTGATATTTATTATATTTTATTTAAAGATAACTTAAGAATGTCATACTCATATTTTTAATAATTAAATAATTTTTAATATAGGGTTATATAAAAGATAAATTCGATTATAAATAGTCATTTGAAATCTAATAAATTTATATTCATCATGATAGTTTTTTTAATTTTAGATAATAAATAATTTAATTAAATGATTTCATAATGATGATGTAATAATTGATTATTTAATGGAAATATAAAATAAATTATATTAAAAATATTAAAATAAATGTAAACAGTGACATTTAGTGAAATAAAAAAATTATTGATTACTTTAACATTTTATTAATTTATTAGAAGTATTGTTTTTAATTTAACTTATTGTTTTGGTTTTGTTATAAGATAAAATAATGAATAGTTTCAAAATTGACATTATAGATGTTTTAAAATAAATAATATTTTATTAAATGATATAAAATACCCAAAAATATAAAAATCAGACAAATTATTAGTATAAGTCTCAAAATTTTATCAATGACTCATTTAGTGGTTGTTTTTTATTTTATATTAATAATATTAACTCATAATGTATAAATTACATGATATCATAGTAAGAGTTAAATAGGTTAAATAAGGGTTAAAACAAAAAAGTTAAGGATTAAAACATAATAAAAACGTTTAAAAAGTTATTTTATGATGTTTATTATACTTTATCACATTAATATATAAGAGTAATTTTTTAATGGACAATTTTCTAGGAAAATAAATTATATATTATTTAAATCCCATATAGTAACAAGATATCACTCTCTTTATATTTAATATCTTTTATGTGTTTAAATAGAGGAAAAATAAAGATATTAATTAAACTAAATGTGTATTTTGAAATAAATAAAATTATTTTCATTATTTAAATTTATTTTTAATTTTTATAAATTTTATAATTACCTAACATCTTCATCAATACTAAAATGGTATTTATTTAATTTACAGAAAAATAAAATAATTGGTTTTAACAACATTAATTTTGATGTATTTTTGGATTATTTAATATATATGATGAATTTTAATATTTATAAGATATATTATAGATGTGTGAAATAATTACATTCTAATTCATACTTTTTCTAGATATATTTGATGTCAAATTAAATGAATAATATTAAATTTCATAATAATTCTATATTATTGAATTAATATATTATTAAATTATTTAAAAATCAAAAAAATGATGAATAATAATAAATGGGATAGGTTATGGTCTAAAATATCACACCCTATTCATTTATAGGACATTAAGAAGTTTTTTTCTCTAGAATAGTCTTATTATATTTTAATATTTTGAGAATTTACAAAAGTGCCCCTCCGCTCTCTTATAAAATGGTACATCCTCCCTCACATCATCACACCACCTTGAGAATTCTATCTCAACAAAAACCAAACCATTTCTCCTCCTAACATTCTTATAAATGTTTTGAGGTCCAGGTCTTCTAAAAAAGTCATCCTTAGTGTCCCTAATAGTATATCCAATGGAAGTTCACTAAAGAAGAGGTAATTGTTTAACCAACTCATTCAAGTTATTTTCTTCTTCTACTTGCTATTCCTATATTTTTTTATACAAAATTAATAACTTCAATAGAATATATTTCCTGATATGTTATTATTATTATCGGACAACCACATTCCTCATTTTATCAATCATGCTAAAAACATTGTTTCCATGCGTGCGTATGTGCGACTTACCATCTTCACACTGTGGTGTATTTTTTTTCATTTCCAAATTATTTATATGGGTATAATGATGAATATAATTGATATAAATAATAAAAATGAAATTATATTGATTTTTTATAATTAATATATTATCTAATTACTTACCCCTTTACTACTAAAAGAATGATATTGTCACTTGTGGGTACATACGACATACTATCTTCACAATGCGATGAGATTAATTCACCATGTTAACCCTTAAAAATGATTATAAAAATGTATATAATTAATAAATATTATATATATGAACTTAATATAATTTTGTATGTGTTTTATCAATATCCAATTTAAAATAACTAAGACATTCATGAAAATAAATGCATAGGAAAATGAAGCATTTAGCACCTAAAACAAGGGTAATAACAAAATACTATTAACAAACGGATGATAAGATAATGTAAGAAGATAATATAGGGTATTATAAATATAATTATGGTTCTATTATAAGTTAATAACATGTTTAAAATCATTATACAGGTGATTAAAATATTTTCACCGGAAATGAAATGCAAGGTAAGGGACTTCGTCTCAATCCCCTTTCATTGAGGCATAATTTGATGATATACACCCACCATCTTTTATAAGGTGTATATAAAACTACTATGAAATTTCATATCATATTTTACCTAAACTCATTTTTTTTAATTTTTTGGTAAATGTATTTTTTCATGGAGATTATGATTTAAATGTTCAAAGTTATATGGGAGGATATGAATGTTTAAAGATTTAATCCTTTATCCATTTCAATATTCTTAACATTACATTAATTATATTAATATAAATAGATTTTTAAAGGAAATTTTATGTATAACTTAAATTTAATTAAATTATTTTTTCAAAAATTAATCTTTTTAAGGTTTTATGTAACAGAGTCTTTAACTAAAACATCATTTTAAATGTTTTTAAGATTTATTCTTCTAAATAATTCCCATTCATGTTCATGTTATCAAAATGGGTTGTCTGAATTTATTTATATAGACATGAATGTTTTAAAATGTTAATTTTTGAATGTTTTCTCAAATGATTCAAAATGATATGGGACACTTTTATTTAAAAATATATATATATTTTAAATGTATTTCTGTTATAAATGCACTACTTTTGAATAAATGATTTCAAAGTAAAAGGTGTATTTCTCTAAATAAATTTTTAATTATTTAATTACAGTATTTTAAACTATTTCAACATCCTTTTTGAATATTATACTTATTTTAGGTTGATCTCTTATGATATCATATTCCTTATTTCATTGAATGGTTTATGATTCAATTTGACTGTGGATGTGCTATTTTGATACCATTCATAGAATATGGTTAAAGTATTCACATTCTGTATATTACTTTTAATATGAATGTCTATTTTGGTTATGTTTTACCCCTTCATAAGAGGAATGTACTAGACTTAGTAAGTAACAGGTGGGGCCTGCTATAACCCCTTGATATATCGGTAGGTCTCATGAGACAAACTAGCTTGGGTTTTAACTAATGTATTACCTATTTATATATGGTGTCTTTGTCGAAGTCTTGATGACATGTTTTTGATGTTCAGAATTATGCATTCCCTATTTATGATATTAGTATTGATGTTTCATGTGATTATTTGACAAACAAAATATCCATGGTTAAGTATCATTCTCATATGATTATTTATATAGATTTTTTTGATTTCTTCTTGCCATATTATGCTAAAGATTATATTTGAGTGGCTTTTTTTAGCTAAAAATCCCAACTTAAGGTTTATGCTTATTTATACATAATAAATTTTGATATATGCTTACCCATACTAAGAATATGATCCAACCACTTTCTTTTGTTTTATTTTTCTCCAGGATGACAAGAATTTTATTAGTGATATAGAGAGTTATGATAGGAGAATAATTGTTGTATTTTTTTGACTATGACCAACTACTTTGTACTTTATTCAATAATAAATAGCTTATCACATCTTGATTGTTCTTTTGCGTAACAATGTATGTGATAATTTCCTGAAAATAGTTGTTGCACCAAAGGGTCATAGCGGATCCCTACTATAATGAGAACCCAGAAGTTCCATAACACAATTCATGAATATATGTTCTATGGTCAGATGATGTTATTTTAGGGACACATATAATACATTCCAATACGGGTGAAGAATCATAAAACTTAAGGGCACATTTTCATGTTGTGCGCCCTTAGTAATATGTAGGATGATATTGTGAGAGTGACATCCGCCAGTTGGAAATCCACATTTCATAGTGTCATTGTATTTTCTTAACAGTGGACATGTGTGTTGGTCCTTAGACTTTAAGATTATTATTAATGGGTATTACAACTCATACACTTAGAGGTATTGAAAAAAGATATGATGACACCCTATTCACAATGAGGTAGGATATGTTGGGTGTGTCATGGGTAATATTGCATTAATAGATAATGCGAGAAAGGATTTTTCCCTTATGTTTCATAACAGAAGTTGATATCTTAGGCCCTTTTATGGAATTGTTATAGACTAAATATATTTATGTCCATGGTGAATAATGGGCGAGTTCAATTATGGAAAGTCAAATATAGAATAATTGAGCACATGGGTTCATGGAACTAACATGAAACACACTTGATTCAAGATATCAAGACAAAGGGATTACATTACATGTTAAGCGATCGTAGGAGGTAACACATCATTAAAGCATTAACGTCACAATCTATGGGTGTCTGGGTGTGTTGCTAGATGCTAACCTTGGATTTTAGGTAGCCTCCACCTAATGCCACTGCGAAAGAGGCCCAGAGGGTCACATACTATGTGTGTCCAAGTATCTCAGTTAAATATTCATTTAACTAGTTGAATAATGTTTAATCATTATTTGTTTTTAAAATTTTTCAAGGATTCCTAATCTCATTTATTTTGATACTTGTTATTCGAGATAATATATTATGGGTGAAATAATATATTTATTAGTGAGTAATGAAGTGATTCTTATTTGAGAAATAAATAGTCCTTATTCAAGGTCTAATAAATTTGGTGGAAGAAATAAAAAAAATCAAAAAACAAAATTACACACTGTGTATATTAATATACAGATCGTATATTTTTTCTAGGATTTGTGAAAAATAATATTATCTATTTAAATAAATGATATTCGGTGTAACTCATTGTTTTCATGTCAAGTGATAATAATAGTCAACTATTATTATTATAAATGGGTTCTTACTAAGAATTAAATAAAATAAATAAATGAATTTGTGTAATTATGTCATTGTATTATTCTATGTAATAAAATCCCAATTAAATTATTCTCATTAACCTATAAATTCTTTGTGTTTGTAAAAAACAGATCTGGAGAAATCTCTCAATCCATGAGAGAATTTATTTCCTCTAAGAACACTATCATGTTACGAAGATATCATCCTCCACCAGATCAAGGAGAGCGCTTTGGAAGTGGCTCTCAAGGCGATCGAAGGCGGGCATCAAAATCGAAGGATCTTATGCACTAGCACTCGAAGATCCCTTCTGAAATGTTCAGAAATATGTCGATCACGTGTGGATCATCGCTATAGGAATTATACATATGGATTCTATGACTCAATGACAGATCACATTGGATGATGACCAGAAACATCAACAGAGAGAGAATTCCGTCAAGGTATTTATTTTATTTTATTTAAATTAATTATAACCAACATATAATGATCCTCCTTATGGTTTGGATACTCCCCTATTTTATTTTGTTCTTCGTTTTATTCTGAATATATGACGTTTTATCATCGTGACAGATCTCGGATTGATCATTGTTAATGGAAAAAATATAGTTGGTTACACACATCCACATGCTTCTGCTCCACTCATAACCTACATTTGGTATCATAGGGGTCATATCAGTGATTATAATTATTTTTTTTTCGTTGATGATTTACACATTTAATAATTTATTTGTTTCAAATCATGTTAGTCATTATGTAAATCTAAATATCAAGATATGTTCCTCCTCCTTCATTTCTCGTTCATGTTATATAAACAATTTTTTCTTTTAATTTTGATTAAAATAAAATAGAGGATCTCATCTGAAGTTTCCAACAGTTCCTGGCCACACAACACCAGAACAGACGACGTGTATTTGGAAGTACACTCCATGTAGTCAAGGTTCAATGCACTAGGACTGGTCCACCAAACTAAGCCATGTTTTGGAGTCTATTTAAGTCTTAAATGACTCCATGTTTTGACCAGGATCAGGTGACACACCATTTCCAGATTATATTCCCTATGGACCACAAGACACGACATGTAATCTATTTGTGTTGTGGTTGGATTGTATACCCCCTACAAGGCTTTCCCAGCTAGAGACCATTTAATGCAGACACTACACATCATGTTTTTCACTGGACACACCGTGTGCACTGAATATTTCTGAAGTACATTTACATGTTGTATCCCTGAGCGTGTACTTCAGATAGATGGTGAATGGTAGTACATGCACTGTTGTTAGAAATACATGTTCTGTACTCATACAAATTATGCAGATTTATTAAAATTTATTATTATATTATATAAACCCTTGATATGTGTACCATGGTGTGGGTGTAAAACTAATTCAAAACACGTGATAGGTGTTTTATACATATATGTTTAATTTAACATCTATGTAATGTTCATTTCTACTCATTTAATAGTTATTAATGAGAATTCACAGGGTTTCCACAAAGGTACAAGTTACATACAAAGATAATTTTAAATGAATTTATTTGATTAAAATTATGATGGATGAGAATCTCAATGAAATTCAGAGAAAGGGTTTAAGATAAATTGATTGATTAATTAAAATATAATTAATTGATTGGAGTGTGATTTATCTTAAACAAGAACGATTAAAGAATTGAATACTAGTTTTATTTATGCGTAAATATAGTTGCATGTATGGATGATCATGAGTTAGACCAAGACCATTGTATGTGGATGGTTTCTTTTAATTTATTTATTTAAATTAAATTTTTTAACCTGTGAGCCTTCTCCTCATTAATATGTAGGACATGTGTGACCAACATTTCTTTTATATAAAACCCCATTTTACCCCACACCAATGCGTTGGATAAAAGCATATGTAATGGATGAATCTCCCATGATAGTGGAGGTGGATCAATCTAGGATCCAAGGTGAAACCAATCCAAGGATATACAAATGTGGACTGGTGAAAAGCTGTAAACAGAAACCCAAAAGGATCAAGGTGTTTCTCCCCTAGGTCTTGGGTTATTTTATCAACTGATAGATAAACTAACCAATAAAAAATCTCACAATCATAAAAGTTATTTTATTTGTGTCACTTTCATGGTTTATTTATTATGGATGTGTTTCCACGATCACACAATTAATAAATTAAACAAGCATGCATGATAGAACTAAAATAAGACCGGATTACGTGTAAATATTTTCTTAGGCGTGGTTAATCACATAATTACATCCCACTTAATATTAACAAGCATTTAATCAAATATAATAAAAAGGAAATTATGTATCAGATAAAATCCCACAAAGAAATATTATGTTGGTATAGCCTTCCGTAATCTTTGTTTGAATCAAACCATAGTTCAAAGTGCTTGACCAACCCTAGTTAGGGTGATTTAAATTATTGGGTAATTCTAATTCAAGTTTTTGGGGTGAATTGACTTGGTTCACATTATGGGTTTACTACCATAGTATGACATTATGTGACCAAGAGGAAAAGGTTGAGGAAATCAATAATAAAAATGATTTCAGGATTGGGGAGTCCACTTAGCGGATCAAGGAACTGTGAGTTAATACAGATGGAATTTGGAATTACTACTTAAAACCCTTCAATTTCATGACCAAAACTTGTTGGGTTAATGGGAAGAGAGATATGGATCATTTCCACCAGAATATTCAGGCAACAGAAAATTCTGAAGTCAATGGTGAGGGCTATTTGATTTCATTAAAATAGTGGGAGACTAATAAGTATTAATTTATTTATTTGTCTCAGTTTTATCATGATAAAGTACTAAATCTTTTCTCATCTTAATTTTAATAAATGAGAAGAAAATTTACTTCAAAAGTATCATTGAAAACCATACTCAAGATGGAAAACCTTATCACCTGCACCAATTTCCAGGAGTGGCAGAGGTCTTTACACATCATCCATCACCACGAGAGGAAATTGTATGTGATGGATGATCCTATTATAGTTGAGCCTAGAAAAGAGTCTAGTGATAAGGAAATATATCTATATATGAAACACATGGATGATGCCATAGATGTACAATGTTTCACCCTATCATCCATATCAAATGATCTATTGAAGAAATATGAAAACATGGATGTGTATAGCATGATGTCTCGACTTAAGGGTCCCTATCAAGAGAAGGAAAGACATGAGAGATATGAGATCTCTAATGCTTTGATCACAACTATGCTCGGATAGTATTCATTAGTTGGGCCTTATGTAGTCAATCTTATTGGCTACATTGAATGACTGAACATCTTAGGGATTACGTTTACAAATGATTTGTGTACGGATCTCATCCTGTCATCACTGCCTAAGAACTTCTCTAGATTTATTGTCAAATTCATATATTAATTCTCTAGGTAGATAAGTAAATGGGGCATGAAAAACTTTTAGTCCTTATGGTGAATAAAAAATGGAAGGAAAAGACAAAGGGGGAAAGGATTTATTAATGGTCTGAAGCCCTTGAGCACCATCCCTCCAAGAAGGAGAAGATCCAAAGGCAAGGCATAGAATGATAGGAGGTGTGTTTTGCATGTGGAAATCAATTCCATTGGAAGATGAACTACACCCAAAAGTGTGGGGATGCTAAAGGTGCATTCATTATCAAGTATAATCATTCCATTTATACACATTGGGTATTACATATAGCTTATGGGGCATACGTCTATATTCAAATTCAAAACCCAAGTAGATTTAGAAATATTTCCCGAGGAGAGGTGTATCTTTGTGCTTCCAATGGCACGATTATGGTTGAGTTATCCGTTGGAAATTATCATCTCTCATTTCCAACTAGGATGGATTTGGTTTTATATAAATATTATTATGTCCCTAGCTTTACCAAGAACAAAATTTATGTATCATGTTTGGATATAGATGGATTTATTTTCTTTTCTGGAAAAAAGTTTTGTTTATTTTATAATAACAACATATGTTATGGTATGATGCATTTAAATAATTGGTTGTATGTATTAAATTATTAAAACCATGTTTTGGAAATAGATAACGAAACAAACTAATCACATGACACATACAACACCCAGTTGTGGAATCACTGTCTTGGTCATGTAAATGAAAAGCGCTTGACAAAACTCTGCCAATATGGTTATTTAGACTCTACTAAGATAAAATCACTTGATAGATGTCACGCTTGTTTACAAGGTAAAATGACCAAGACACCATTCGGTGGATAGGCTGAAAGGTCTACAGGGTCTCTAGGATTGGTGCACACTGATGTATGTGGACCATTTATAGTAGAAGCTAGAGGTTAACATTCTTGCTTTATTACTTTTACTGATGATTTGAGTAGATATGTCTATATCTTCATAATAAAGTTTAAGTCATAGTCCTTGTAGAAATTTAAGTAAATCAATAATGAAGTAGAGAATCTTCTTCGTAATAAGATAAAGAAGCTTTGATCGGATTGAGGTGGAGAATATCTGAACCATGAATTCATTGACATTTTACGGGAGTCTGGGATTCTATCTCAACTAACTCCTCCCTATACACCACGGTGGAATAGTGTTAGTGAAAGGAGGAACTGTACCCAATTGGACATGGTGAGGTTGATGAAAAGTTATGTAGATCTTAAATTATTCTTTTGGGTATATACATTACGAACAACATTATACACATTATATCGAGTACTATATAAGGCAGAAAATGTAATTCCCTCCGAGTTATGGAATGAAAAGAAAGCCATTTTTTCTCACACACGTATATAGGGATGAGAGGAATTTGTTAAATCTTTATCAGGAAAAAAACTAGAACCCCAGGGCATGAGGTGTATCTTTAAAGGATATCCCAAGGAAATGAAAGGATATTACCTATGTAACCCTTCAGAAAATAAAGTGACTGTCACCAGATAAGTTGTATTTATTGAGATGGAGCACATACTCAAAAAGGATAGTGGGAGCAAGATTGACATTGATGAAGTTAATGCTCAAGATACGCAAGAGTCTTTATAGAAATAGGTTTTGTCGGTCCCCATGGAAGAGGTTCTGAAAACACAAGTATTGTGTAGGAGATCAAGAGAGGTAAGGGAACTAGAGAGATTTAGTTTCCTAGTCACCGAGGATTGATAATCATTAATTTTGGATAATGATGAACCTATCTCCTATAAGGAAGCAGTAGAGAGCTTATATGTCACACCCTGGACATGGATTTCCCCTGATCTGGTGCGGTTTTACATAAAACATGGTGTGTAATTTTCTTTTATAAAATGAAAATCTGATTATTACACATCATTTTCCACCAAATAGGATATTTTTTGTTTAGTTCATGGAGAATCAGATACTATTATTACAATTCCTTAAAAACTGGAAGAGAAATGAAACTCCACAAAGCTGCCACCAACCAATGTATCTCAAATCTAATAAACCTATAAATATTATGTTAAAACATAGGGTGAGCATATGAATGCCCAATAATGGGTTTTAAAATATAATAATATTTTAATTAAAACATCATGAAAACATTTCTTTGAAATTATACATAAAACATTTTTGAAAGGAAATTTGTAATAAATGAATCATAACATCACATTTTTTCAATGAATTATAAGTGATCATTTCTAGGAATACTAAGGAGGATACAATGAAATATATTCCAAGAATTTTATGTAAGATTCATTCTAAATTTAATAGTAATGACATGTGAAAGTGAAAGTACAAAATTTACAACTGAGAGTAATAAATGATCAGAGTTACGCATAAAATATTAACTTCAATTTATTCCCTTACTAGCTGTGAATCATAAACTATTAGATGAATATCTGAATACAAAATAAACATTATGTCATAATCATTTACATATTCTAATACTCATAAGTGCATGATATTATCCATGAATATTCTACGAGTGGAATATCCACTTGGTTAATTAATTATCATAAACATAATGAGAAAAATGTATAATTATATACTGTTCCAAGGACTTGTTCCATGACCATATTTGTCTCATGATAACTACTGATGCATCATAGGGCTTTCATTAACCAGTCCCCAACCCATAGGGCTTTCATTAACCTTTTCCCAACTCGTAGGGATTTCATTAACCATTCCCTAACCCGTAGTTCATTCATTAACCATTCCCTAATCCCTATAATACTGAGTCCAATACATTCCTCATATTTCAAGTAAGTTTGTATATTCAAAGTGTCCAATACCACTTTGAGTATTTAATTTCTCATTTCCTATTATTCAAAGTGTCCCAAACCACTTTAAATAATTTAATTCTTTATTCCACAAAAGGACATTTGAGTTTGATTACATTCTATAGAATTTATATATACAAAGTGAATCATGCATATATGTGTTAATAATAATACTATCAACTACATGTCTATGGCAATAAATGACAAGTATGGTAGGCAGCAAATGCGACAATAACAAAAGCACATAAAATATAGGTTTTTCACATATTGTGCTAACCCCTAACATCTTTATTATGAAAGTAAACATTTTATATTCAAAAATGCATAATTCTAAAATTAGGATAATTTTATTTTATATTTCAAAAACATGATAATAAATGGGAATTTTTAATAAAACATAATATAATGATTGAAAACATTTATTGCAAAATATTCAAGAGATTTATAAAAATAATTATTTCATACAAATAATGAATTCATAAAAATACATTTAAACATATTTTTCTACATTTTTTTACCATGTATATGTATAAAATATTATTTCATCCTTAAAAATAGGAGTGCATACACTAGGTTGACTATTGTTCTTGTATAAATGTGGGTTAAAAGAAAATTATATGAACTACATAAACACAAGGTGTATACATGGAATTTTCTCAACCATCACAAGGATTAATAAATTATTATGAACATTATACATCTCAAAAACAAAATCAAATCACCAAAAATTGGTTTTTATGAAAACTTAATTAGTTTATGATTAAAACCCAATGATATATACATGTAGTCATATATACATATATACGAGTTTTGCACACTTATATAATTCTTTACGTTTTATAACACTACATAAACTTTGAAAGTCAATATTTAGGAGTATTAAAATAGAGTATAATAAAGGTTCATCTAAAACTATATGATTATATATTTGTATATATAACCGATATAAAAAGTGTATAAAAATGTTTTTCATGAGAAATATAATCCCCCGAGTTTGAAATACTACTTAACCCCAAAATCTATAAGTCTTAGAATCCAGGATAAGAGACGTTTATCTAAACCGTAAGTATATATATATATGTGAGTATACATACATACATATATATATATATATATGTATATATTTTTGACATAATAAATCAAGGAAAACTTAATTCCCTTACCTAGTTAGAAGGAGGAGAAGGAGAGGTCTGGGGAAGCTTGATGAAGGCACTGAATAATGGAGAACCCGTAGGGTTTGAGTGCAAGTTGAGTTATATATATAAATTAGATATAATATCTTTTTTATGACACTTTCTTGGATAAGAGATAATCCTAAGTTTAAAATAATATCGAGGGTGTTTATATTGTGTAACACGAGTGAGAAGACGGGCCACCCGAGGTCATGAGCATCGAAGAAAAAAAAGTGTTGCATGGGATATTGGTACAGTACATGTGGGAGGATGAAGATGACATAGACTGGAAAAACCGAAAATTAAATGGGTAGCTGGGATCTAATATAAATAGAGCCATCGATTGAGTTGTGTCCGCAGATTTTAAAAGGAATGATCGGTTGATATTAAATCCTGACTCGATCAGACGGCTACAGCGCGACGCGACAAATTAAAAAGAGATGGACGATACAGATTAGATCATATGAAATCTGAAGGCTATGAGAGACATGGTGTTTGAAAAAGGTTTTAATAGGCTTGATTAGATCTTGATGGATCAATTGGTTTATAGAAAATTTGGAGGGTAATCTGCGACTACTAGGAATCGATAATCAAACTGATTAGATGGCTCAGATCGCAGGCAGCGTGGTCTGACAGTCCAGATTGTGTTTCGCCCTAAAAACTTCATCCCACATAGAGACGGGGTGGCTTTACAATCTACCTTATAATCCCATATCTCTCATCCATAGCTCATATTACTCCCTCTCTCCTCCTGGTACCTCCCCATACCGGGATCTGTGTGCGTGTTCTGCGCTTACCCTTGTCTTCATGCTTCCTCACATAGTGGCGCACTCCGGTTCCCTTGCACTCACATTCCCATGCATGATTAGGGATTACTATACCCCCTATTCATGTGAATTATCACACACCACCCTGGGCCATCTTCCAGGGGTTTTGGGTGAGATGGCCGACCAAGGAATTGAGTGGCCACCTATAAGGTGGCCCTCAGCTATGTGGGGTGCTCACCAATTTTTTTTCAATGTAATGTTATTTTTTGTTAAACATAAAACATAAATTTTCATATTCATATATAGGTGCCTTCAAATAATGATTATGAATTATTTTTTATGACTATGAAAATACCTAAAACCAATACTTTCCATATTTTAAAAACACATGAGTTTTAAAACATAAAGTCATAAATCAATGTTTAGTACATCATAGAGAAAATATTATTTTATATTTAAAATCCAAAACATATTTTATTAAGACCTTGTTTTATACCACAAGGATTAAAACATTTATAAAATATTTTCAAGACATTTTAAATACTTAATTCACTATGTATAGCTAAAATATTAAATAAAAATGTAGTTATTAATTTCATTTTCCCATAGTACAATCTCAAACTCCAAAACATGTTTCTTTGTACCAAAACTAAGTAGTATTAAATTTGTGATTCTCTTGGTATGATTCAAACCCATTATCCTTCTAATATATATAACAGGAGTTTATTAAAAACATGTTTAAATTTTTAACTTTAATGCTCACTTTAAACACTTAGAAAACTCATTATTCCTAGATACATGAATTTATACTAGAAACCCCAATGAATATATGGTCTTATGGACGTTAGAGACTTAAAGGACACCTAAAGTAGGCAATGGTCGACTTTACATAGGGCTTATAAAAACATGAATTAGGGCATTCCAAATTCAAACGCTGGGACCAAGAAGATGGTGCTCATCATTCCTCTGATGCTGAACATGGTTACGGTGGATCTGGCTATACAAATGTTCATTGTGACAAATATGAAGGACCCCCACTATTATCTTGGTATCATTGTTATATTTGGTGGTCTCCCAGAAATTTTTAAAGGTATTTTAGTGGGTATCATAGGATAGTATGGTGTCATTTGGTCTTGGTGTAAGGTAATCACTTCCAATTTTTCATTTGAATAAATAATTTCTTGTGTTTATAAGTATTTTTTTGTTCGGATAGTATAAAAATTTAACAGAATAAAAGCATGATATTATTATTACATGTGGAAAAGGTTCAGGGCATCACATTATTCCCCCCTTTAACGAATTGTATCCTCACAATTCTAAAATATTCATACACAACCCACTAGTAAAACAAATCACACATCACTCTTAAGGTCTCTTCACCGGGACCACCACCAAGGTGAAGGACCCCGGGACACCCTGAGAGGGGAGGGGTGAATCAGGGTAACCACTTTTTCTTTTAATGTGTTGGATCTTGTTCCCACGTTGGTAGAAACTTGTTGAACCTGTATGATGATTGTGGTCAGAATGAAAACATTCACATGCACAGAGAAGACACAGCCATTTTTACTTGGTTCACCACTAAGGGCTACATCCAAGGAGCATACGCCGATAGGTTTCCGGTCGTACCTAAATCCACTATGCTTCACTAGCTGCGGATACAAAAGTTCGGGTACAGACACTCTGTCCCAAGCTCACTGCCTTTACAATTGTTTAGGGATAGCTCACTGCGTCCCTCGGGTCACTCCCGTGGACTCCCCCTGGCTCACTGCCGTTGGTGAAGTCCAACTCAGTTTATAGACGTGAGGGTCTCTTCTTCATTTGCATAAGAGTGCATCCTTTGTTGTATGTAGATTCTCTATTGAAGTCCGATTCTCACCAGAATAAGAATATCACTTTTCCTCGAATGTACCGAGTAGTCTCTCGGCTTTCGTGCAGCTCCAAACACGCCGGTGGGCTTCAGCAAAATCAGGCGCGCTTCTCCATGACAGTCGCGCAAGTCCCACTACGGCGCGCAAGTCCAAACTGGCGCACAAGTGTCATCAACACACATGTGTGACTCTTCCTTCCCCAACTACAAACTTGCGTAGTCAACTTCCTTTCTCTTCCAAACCACCTTGGGCGCACAGCCAAAAACCGGTGCGCAAGCTCTACTTGCGCGACAAAACAACCACCTGTGTGACTCAACCACCTACGCGACGAGAGCTCGAACAATCTCTCGGCCTTGAACTTCGTTGCAAATGAGGAGGGGTGGTCCAGTATTTATAGGAAAACTGGACCCCCTGCGCGGCGGCACGCAAGTCCTCGACGGCACGCAAGTCTTGTCTTCAATAAACTCTGTCGCGCAACTCACTTGCGTGACCCAACCAACACTTGCGCAACCTTCTTTCCTTAGCCAAATTTTGATGTTCTGATCCTCAAAAACATATGGCGCGCAAGTCTTTTATCCCCCAAGAGCACGGCGCGCAAGTACCTTTGCCAAAAACACTTTACTTTATTGGCCGATTTTTAGGCCCAAAAAATTTGCAAACACTGGGAAACAGCGCCACCTTCACTACTGTTTTCTGCTTGAACGGTATGATCGCTTTGTTGGTACACACCCTGAACTTCCACTGAGGATTGACAACAAACACAAACCATACACCAAATCATGCTTTGAAGAACCTGGTTCCAACAATCTCCCCCTTTGGGTTTGTTGGCAATCAGAAAAAATTCAACAGATCTCCAACCATGAGCAAATCCAAAACGCAAGAATCAACTCAGCCAACACTCTAAGTCTACGTGAGCAATGCTCGGTGTAGAAAACAAGAGAGAAAGCTTGAATTGGGTCTTGGTGTTTTGAAATTCTCCATGACGCCCGATGTTATCCTTATTAAACTTCTCATCACAATCTTACACTTATCATCACAGAAGAATATCTTTCCTTGAATTTATTCCTTTCTCCCCCATTGACAATAAAACCAAAGACCGAAAAGTTTGTTCAACGTTCAGCTCAAGCCATACTCCCCCTGGATAGTATCTCCCCCATAAACCTGCATCACAGCCATAAGCAGATAAAAACAGTTAAAACAAACGGGGAGAGGGGACTTCCGGTGCCTCCTTATGCAGTAGGAGGTGGTCGAACACCGAGGTTCAACCGATGCTTCTCGAACACAGCCGCGGACAATGGCTTGGTTAGGATATCAGCCACTTGCTCATTAGTTCCAACATGATCCATTTTAATCACTCCTTGTTCAACCTTTTCTTTGATAAAATGATACCGTATTTCAATATGTTTTGTACGAGAATGTTGAACCGGATTCTTCGTAAGATCAATTGCACTTTTGTTATCACAATAAAAAACCATTGGTTGTTGCACCTTATCACCAATATCTGTTAGCTGCTGCTTCATCCAAAGAAGTTGAGTGCATGCTTTTGTGGCGGAGATATATTCAGCTTCAGCAGTACTAAGAGAAGTACTTTCTTGCTTCTTGCTCAACCAGCCAACACATTTATGCCCAATATAGAAAGCTCCACCACTAGTGGACTTTCTGTCTACTACATCCCCAGCCCAGTCAGCATCAGAAAACGCTGATAATTTACTGTCCCTGCCTGAAGCAAAAAATAACCCGAAGTTATGTGTGCCTTGAATATACCTCATGATTCTTTTTACTGCTGACATATGTTCCTCCTTTGGATTACTCTGAAAGCGGGCCGCAAGGCATGTTGCAAAGACAATATCTGGCCTTGTCGCTGTCAGATACAGTAGGCTTCCAATGATCCTCCTGTACATGGTGGGATCAACAGAGTTCCCATCCTCATGCTTTCCATGTTTAGTTCCAACAGCAATCGGAGTTGACATTGGTTTGGAGTCATGCATATTGAACTTCTTCAGCAACTCTCTTGCATATTTTTCCTGTGAAATGAAAGTGTATTCCTTCTTTTGAATCACTTGCAACCCCAAGAAATATGTGAGCTCCCCAATCATAGACATTTCAAATTCTGATTTCATGTGGTTGGCAAATTCATCCACTGATTTCTGCCTGCTGCCACCAAAAATGACATCATCAACGTAGACAAGAACCATGAACTGATCTTTTGGAGAATTCTTCACATAAAGATTGTGATCAACTCCTCCTCTTTTGAATTCCAACTTCTTGAGATATGAATCTAGCCGTGAGTACCATGCCCGTGGTGCCTGCTTCAAACCATATAGATATTTCTTTAGTTTGCAGACCTTTGTTTCATCAGTACCCAAGACAAACCCCACCGGTTGTTCAATGTAGACTTCTTCTTCGAGTACACCATTCATGAATGTTGTCTTAACATCCATTTGATATACTTTATATCCTCTTTGGAGTGCCATGGAAAGGAAAAGCCTAATTGATTCCAGTCTAGCAACTGGAGAAAAGGTTTCTTCAACATCAATACCTTCAATCTGGGAGTATCCTTTACATACCAGTCGTACCTTGTTTCTGATAACACTTCCATGCTCATCAAACTTATTTTTGAAGATCCATTTGGTACCAATCACATTGTGACCTTCGGGTCTCTGGACAAGATCCCATGTCTGATTCTTATCAATCTGATCTAATTCATCATTCATGGCTTTCACCCAAGATTCATCTTTTGCAGCTTCTTCGAATGAGGATGGCTCTACAACTGATAGAAATGCAGATTGCGTGGTATTCCTCATCCTTCTGGTTTGAGTGGGTGCACTCTTATCCCCAATTATGTTGGATGGATCAATCTCAGCTCTTCGATTTCTCCTGCGAGGTTCAGTAGTATTCTCTTCATCCATAGTTTCTTCTTCAGATTCTTCTTCTGAGTCAACATCATTATGTGATTGATGAGTGTTTTGAACAGCTTCCTCTATTTCTGCATTTGTAGTTTCTTCATGTCCACATTCTTCATGATTTTCTATCACATTAGCATATGACGTCCGTGAAGCATTTGTGGTTTTCTCTTCAATTATCTTAACATAATTGCTTTCCACAATCCTTCCCAAAAGATTGTTGAAACATTTTTAGGCTTTTCTGTTCATTGAGTAACCGAGGAAGATTCCTTCATCTGCGTTGTCACCATATTTCCCCTGATTTCCTTCTTTGTTCCTGATGAAGCACTTACTTCCAAAGACACGAAAGTATTTTAGAGAAGGCTTCCGTCTATGCCACAATTCATATGGTGTCTTCATCTCACCCATATAATGTCCTGTTCGATTCAGAATGTACACTGCTGCTTGAACAACCTCTTTCCAGTAATGTCGTGGAATACGACTCTCAATCAGCATAGTTTGTGCCATGTTGTTCACCTGTCGATTCCTTCGTTCAACAACTCCATTTTTTTGTGGAGTTCTCACAGCAGCTACCTCATGTTGTATCCCATGCTTCTCCAGATAATTTTCAAATTCAATGGACGTGTATTCTCCTCCATTGCCAGATCGCAACACTTTGATTGTTCGTCCAGTATCATTCTCGGCGATTCGCCGATATGTTTTCATGCATTCAAGGACCTGTCGTTTCCGGTGAATGACCATCACACATGCCATTCGACTGTAATCATCTATGAAAAGGACAAAGTACCTTTCTCCATGAGTTCAGGAAACATTTATTGGACCACAAACATCTGTATGAATCAGATCAAGAAGGTGAGATGCCTTTTTCTTCTTTGGCCGATATGAACTGCAGACCAGCTTCCCACGAATACAAGCATCACAGGATTTTTCACGCTCACGCTTCAGGATGGGGATGTGCATGACAATTCTCAATTTTGATATTTTCTCCATGTCTTGTTGATTGATGTGTCCCAATCTCCGATGCCACAAATTGTTTTCTTCTTCAACAGTCATGTAACATACATTTTCTTCACTATCAACCTGATACAAGTTGCCTTCTGTTCTGCATCCTTTCATAAGTCAATTTCCGGTTTTTCCCTTGATGGTGCAGCCTTTCTGATTAAAAGTAACTATAAGTCCTGAGTCACAGAGTTGACTCACGCTAAAGAGATTATGGCGTAGGCCATCTACGTAAAGGACTTCAGTCTTCTTTAGTTCTCCATTAGCTAATTGGGTACTTCCACTCCCTTCGATTTTTAGATCCCCATCATTACCAAATCTTACTGTACCATCAACATTCTTTATGATATTCGTTAGTAGGCCGGCATTACCCTTCATATGAGATGAACAACCGCTATCCAGAATCCAGGTAATGTTGTTCTTTGTAGCTTTGAGGGATACCTCTGCAAGGTTCGATTTCTCAATCTTCTTCCTTTCCTTCTATGAGACATTAGATTGAGTATATAGGACTGATGGCCTTTCAACTATCTCTTCCGCATACCCAGGTTCTTCATAGTCAAAGTCTTCTGTGAGAGGTGAGAACCTATTTAAAAGAGCAACACTGTCTTGCTGACGAGACTTGACTTGTCTTGAACTTCGGTATGAGGTGTCTATGTCTCTTCTCTACCTGCAATTAATGGCCTTATGACCAAAGTTAGAACAACAAAAACAATATCCATAGAAATTATTTCTTCTATGAGAATTAGGATATGAGATTGTTCTCCTTTGTTGTGCATCTGTATCTTCTCCATTCAGATAGCTTCTTGCCTCTTCACAATAAGACATGGTATGGCCCAGATAGCCACAGAACTGACACATCATGAGAGGAAATGTATTCTCTCTTGAATTTCTCCTTATACCTTCTTCCTTGGGAGAATAGTAAGACTGTCTGTCATTTTTGAATGTTTGAGGATAATTTTCAGGTCTCCTTTTAGTTTGGATTGAGGGTTCCTTTTTCAGCACTCTAGGTAACATTTCATCATGTTCAACTTTCATCTTGTCTTTCTTTTGGATCTTTTCACTTCCAGCAGTTGATGACTCAGCCTCACAGCCAATTCTACTCTTTCCCATGAAAGCAGGTCCTTGATCACTCAAGACTTTTCCAACCCCATCTGAACCACACTTGGCTCTTGCAAGTAATTCTGCATTTGAGAATCTTCCGAACTGTATTTTCTTCCTCGATTCTTTTGGAACTGATTCTGTCTCCATTTTACTCCTTAGAGTAACTACTTCCTCCTCAAGACCCTCAACAGTCTTGGATTTTTCATCCAGTCTGGATGTGAGGTCATTGATGACCTTTGCCTGCTCTTCAATTCTCAGCTTCAGATCAACTGCATCATCATTACTTTCAATTATTTAAGACTGTACCTTCACAAATTCTTCCAGTCGTTCAATTTCAGCTTCAAGTTGATCAACATATTCAGTTGATTCTTCTACAATTGATTTCCACTTATTGCAGCTCTTACATTTAATCTTAAGCTTACTAACTGCATCCTTAAGTTGCACCTCAGGATCTACACAAGTTCTCAGTTGTTTTTCACCATCAGTATCTTCTGACTTTTCAATAGTGTCCATCATAGAAGCATGGTTCCCAGTTTTGAATTCTTGTTCTTCTTCATCACAGAATTCATTGTCATCTTCTTCCTCATCACAGACAAAACTCTTCCTTTACATTTTCTTACCAGATTTGAAGTCTCCCTTTTTGAAGAACCTTCTTTGAGGCTTCTTGAAGTTTTCATCTTCACTGTCATCATCATTGATATTCTTCAAGCACTGAGAGGCAATGTGCCCAACTTTTCCACAACGGAAACATGCGAGAGGTAACTTCCCTTTGGAAAGATCTCTTTCCTCAAGAGCTGACACCTTCGCATTATACAGAGGTGGATGTCTTCTTAATATTTTCTTTACAATATCAATGTCTTTGATTTCTTCGCCTAGACCCCGAATTGCTCCAACCACTTCAGTAATTCGATTGAAGAAAGAGTCTGCATTCTCGTCTGGATGCATCTTCAGATCATCAAACCGATTGTGTAGAACTTGTAGTTTCGCCTCCTTTACCTTGCTATCACCTTCATAAATATTCTCAAGTTTATCCCACATAGATTTTGCTGAGGTGAAATTCATCACCTTCAGGTAAATCTGATCAGAAAGGGCTACAGTGAGAGCATTCTGTGCTTTAGCATCTGCATCAAGAAGATTCCTGTCTGTTTCAGTCATAGCCAGACCTGTTGGATCAGTGAAATGTATTCCTTGCACAGTAGAAAAAAGAACTTCCATTCCGAGAGATCTTAGATGAGATCTCATTCTGTTCTTCCAGATCTGGAAATTGCTTCCATCGAAGTGAGGGACTCCCCTAACATTGACGGAGTTTTCCATGACGAAGAAGGTCAAATTCAACACCAGCAACCTTTACCCTCTGATACCACTTGAAGGACCCCGGGACACCCTGAGAGGGGAGGGGTGAATCAGGGTGACCACTTTTTCTTTTAATGTGTTGGAACTTGTTCCCACGTTGGTAGGAACTTGTTGAACCTATATGATGATTATGATCAGAATGAAAACATTCACATGCACAGAGAAGACACAACCATTTTTACTTGGTTCACCACTAAGGGCTACGTCCAAGGAGCATACGCCGACAGGTTGCCGGTCGTACCTAAATCCACTATGCTTCACTATCTGCGGATACAAAAGTTAGGGTACAGACACTCTGTCCCAGGCTCACTGCCTTTACAATTGTTCAGGGATAGCTCACTGCGTCCCTCGGGTCACTCCCGTTGACTCCCCCTGGCTCACTGCCGTTGGTGAAGTCCAACTCAGTTTATAGACGTGAGGGTCTCTTCTTCATTTGCATAAGAGTGCATCCTTTGTTGTATGTAGATGCTCTATTGAAGTCCGATTCTCACCAGAAGAAGAATATCACTTTTCCTCGAATGTACCGAGTAGTCTCTCGGCTTTCGTGCAGCTCCAAACACACCGGTGGGCTTCAGCAAAACCAGGCGCGCTTCTCCAAGACAGTCGCGCAAGTCCCACTACGGCGCGCAAGTCCAAACTGGCGCGCAAGTGTCATCAACACACATGCGCGACTCTTCCTTCCCCAACTACAAACTTGCACGGTCAACTTCCTTTCTCTTCCAAACCACCTTGGGCGCACAACCAAAAACCGGCGCACAAGCTCTACTTGCGCGACAAAACAACCACCTGCGCGACTCAACCACCTACGCGACGAGAGCTCGAACAATCTCTCGGCCTTGAACTTCATTGCAAATGAGGAGGGGTGGTCCAGTATTTATAGGCAAACTGGACCCCCTGCGCGGCGGCGCGCAAGTCCTCGACGGCGCGCAAGTCTTGTCTTCAATAAACTCTGTCGCGCAACTCACTTGCGCGACCCAACCAACACTTGCGCGACCTTCTTTCCTTAGCCAAATTTTGATGTTCTGATCCTCAAAAACATATGGCGCGCAAGTCTTTTATCCTCCAAGAGCACGGTGCGCAAGTACCTTTGCCAAAAACACTTTACTTTATTGGCCGATTTTTAGGCCCAAAAAATTTGCAAACACTGGGAAACAGCGCCACCTTCACTACTGTTTTCTGCTTGAATGGTATGATCGCTTTGTTGGTACACACCCTGAACTTCCACTGAGGATTGACAACAAACACAAACCATACACCAAATCATGCTTTGAAGAACCTGGTTCCAACACAAGGGTAGTGTGTTGACGACCTTAGGTGGATTCCTTGGGCAGTATTCAGCTCCTCGATTTCATTGGTCTAGATACACTGTGAATAGCTAGGGTCAAACCTGTGCATAAAGTACTTATCCTTCCATAGAGAGGTACGAGATGTGTGGAGGTCAATGATTTCAGAGATGACTCATTTCCTATAAATCCCCCATACCACGTCGTACTAGAAAATATTGAATTCATAGAGTTCCTTGTATATACTAAAACTTAGGACCTTGAACATGTAAGTTGCTCACTGGTCACCATCCAAAGAAGCTTTTATAAACATGCTTACATCTCGGTAGATATCAACCAACGTGAAACATAGAAAAATCCCTTCGTGATAATTTCCACTTTTCCTATATTCTAAAAATTGTGCATTTGTAATAAGATAATAGAAAAAATTGTATCCTTGGTAGAGACAGAGGATGTTTGGTTGGTTTGACACTCTATAAAGTTTTTTTCAAGACAGATGTAAGTTTTCATAGGGATGGTATTCTTCTGATCATGTCTAGACAATTATAATCTCCAAAAGTTCAATAGGAAGTGATAAGAGATTGGTTGGTGAAATCATGTCTTCTATCTAAAAAATTTCATGAGATAAGTTTTCAGTATGGAAAATCCGTTCTAAAACAGAGACATTGATTTATAAAAATATATTAATATATAAAACAGAAAATATGACATTATATATTTATACATGGTTTATAAAATCAAATGTGTTAGTCAAACATTCTCTCCCTCTCACAAAACACTAGTATAGATTTCCTAACATCCCTTGAGATGTCACTTCACAAGTACCACTGATATTGGGGATTTTCTTGAGTTCCCAAATAAGCAGATCCCCAAAGATATTCTAAATTCTTCAATCTCTTTGGACCAGATGCACCGTGGGAAACTAGGATCAACCACATATGAACATCTAAAGGTTAGTGTGAGAGAATCATGTCATGTATCAAGTTGAGCAAAATCAGTGTGAAATTGAATTTGGTAAAACAATCGGGAAGACTCATCCCCATAAATTTCAATGTTCAAAACTTGACCAGAGAGACCATAAGTCAAGATTTAAAATAGGTACACTACTCGGGGGTCACCCTCCTAGGAATCCTCTTTAATGTCCTCTAAATATGTATCATTCCTACCTAGGGGGAATCTTTTAAATAAAAACTAAAAATATTTTCCCTTCCATGCATAGAGCAGGAATTGAGCATTCAATTTCATAAAATAGTAGAATCCTCCTCCTTGGTAAAGTTGGAGTACATAAAGAGAATTGGATATATGATAGATGTGTTTTCATATCAAACAAAGGCTTTCAAAAATCTCATAGCCTTCTAAACATGATTTTTTCACTGTGGTTTCTAATAATTTTGTTGGAAGAGACAGATGTCTTGATTCATCTACCATCTAAATTTTTTTAGGAAACTTCTAATTAGTAAATCATAATCAATTTTTTTTCATGGTTGTTCTAATTTTCCAGGGTTGTCTAAACCAATCCTCTGATACAAACTGTCACACCCCAAACACATATTGTCTTAAAGCTGGTGTGGTTTTACATAAAACATGGTGTGTAATTTTCGTTTAAAAAAGGAAAATCTAATTATTACACATCATGTTCTACTAAAGAGGATCTTTTTAGTTTAGGTCCTGGAGAATTAGATACAATTATTTCAATTCCTTCAAAACGGGAATATCAAAGAAACTCCACAAATATTCCACCAAACAATGTATCTAAAATCTACTAAACTAGTAAAATTTAAGTTAAAATGTAGGGTGAGAAAACAAATTTCCAGTAAGGGGTTTTAAAATATAATAATATTTCAATTAAAATTTCATGAAAACACATCTTTACAATTATCCATAAAACATTTTTTTAATAAATCTATAATACATAATTCATAATATAATATTTTTTCCAAAAATTATAATTGAACAATTCAAGGAATAATAACAAGGTAATAATGAAAACTATTCCAAGCATATAAAGTAAGATTCATTATAACTTTAATAGGTATGACATGCGAAAGTGAAAGTATATAATTTGAAATTGAGAGTAATACATGATCAGAGTTCTGCATAAAATAATAACTTCAATTTATTCCCTAACTAGATGAGGATCATAAACTGGAAGATGAATCTTTGAATGTAGAATAAAAATTATGGCATAAGCATTTACTTCTTCCAATATTCATAAGTACATTCTCTTAACCATAAATATTCTATTTGTCGAATATCCTCTTCATTAATTAATTTTCTTAAACATAATATGGGAAATGTATAATGTCATACAGTGCCAAGGCCTTGTGCCATGACCTGATTTTTCTCATGAGAACTACCGATTCATCGTAGGGATTTCATTAACTAGCCCCCAACCTATAGGGATTTCATTAACTGGTCCCCAACCCATAGGTATTTCATTAACCGGTCCCCAACCTATACATATTTCATTAACCAGTCCCCAACCTGTATAATATGGATTCAAATACATTCCTCATATGTCAAGTAAGGTTTTATATTCAAAGTTTCCCACACCACATTGAATATTTAATTTATCATTTCATATTAATCAAAGTGTCTCATACCACTTCAAATAATTTAAATTTTTATTCCATAAAAGGCCATTTGTGATTGATTAAATTCTCAATAATTTAAAAATACAATGTGAATCATGTATATATGTGTTAATAATACTACTATCAACTGCATTGTTATGGAAATAAATGAGAAGTACGGTAGGCAACACATGTGACAATAACTAAAGTACATAAAATACAGGTTTGTCACATATTGTGATAACCCCTAAAATCATTATTATGAAAGTTAACATTTTATATTCCAAAATGCGTAATTCTAAAATTAGAATAATTTCAATTTCTATTTAAAACACATGTTGATAAATGGGCATTTTTAACAAAACAAAACCTAATGGTTGAAAAACATTATTGCAACACATTCAAGTTCTTTAGAAAAATAATTATTTCATGTGAAGCATGCATTCATAAAAATACATTTAAACATATCTTTCTACAATTTCTTACCATGTATATGTATAAAATGTTATTTCATAAAAATAGGAGTGCATACTCTAGGGTGACTATTGTTCATGTATAAATATGGGTTAAAAAGAAAATTATATGAAGTACAAAAACACAAGGTGTATACAGGGAAGTTTCTCAACCAACACAAGGTTTAATAAATTATTATGAACATTATACATCTCAGAAACATAATTAAATCACCAAAAATTGGTTTTTATAAATACATAAACTATTTATGATTAAAACCCAAAGATATATACATATAGTCATATATACATATATAAGAGTTTTGTACAAGAATATAATTCTTTACGTTTTATAACACTACTTAAACTTTGAGACTCAATATTTAGGAGTCTTAAAATCAAGTATAAAAGAGGTTTATCTAAAACTGTATGATTATATATATGTATATATAACTGATATACAAAGTGTATAAATAGGTTTTTCATGAGAAATATAATCCCTCGGGTTAAAAATACTTCTTAAACCAAAAATCCAAAGTGTCTTAGAATCGGGCAGAAGAGAGGTTTATCTAAATAGTAAAGTTATATATATATATATATATATGAGTATATATATATATATATATATTCAAAATAATAATGAAAGAAAAACTTAAGTCCCTTAACTTGTTCGAAGGAGGAGAAGTAGAGGTCCGGGGAAGCTTGATGAAGGCCCTTGAGAGTGGAAAACCTGTAGGGTTTTAGTGCAAGTTGAGTTATATATGTAAACTATATATAATATATTTTTAATGCCACATGCATGGAGAACCAAGACACCTCAATTTAAAATAATACTGAGGGTTTCAGTCTTGTGGAAAATGAGTGAGAAGAGGGGCTACTCAGGGTCACGAGTGCGGAAGAAAAAAAAGAAAGTGTAGCATTGGCTACTGGTACCACACACAGGGGAGGAAGAAGACGATGCACAGTGGATAACCGGGAATAAAATGGGAGTCTAGGATCTAACCAGAAAATATATAGCGGTTGAAGTGTGTCTTCGGATTTTAAAAAGGAATGATCGGTCAAGATTAAATCTCAACTCGATCGTACAGCTATGGCGTGATGCGGGGAATTAAAAAGAGATGGACAATCCAGATTAGATTTTATGTGATCTAATGGATGTGAGAAATGAGGTGTTTTAAAAATGTTTGAATGGATATTATTAGAACCTTATTGATCAGATGGTTGATAGAAAATATGGAGGGTAATCTACGATAGCTAGGAATCAAGAACCGAACTAATCGGACGACTGAGATCATGTGCGGCATGATATGATGGTCCAGATTGCATTTCTCCCTAAAAACTCCATCCCACATCAAAACGAGTAGGCTTCCTGAGATCCCTTATATGCCTGGTGCTCTTGGACATAGCTCATATTACTCCATCCTCCCTCCCAGTACTGCCCCATACTGGGTTATGTGGGCATGCTCTGCGCCCACCCTTGTCGTCATGCCGCCCACACTATAGTGTGCTCTGGTTCCCTTGCACTCACACGCCCATGTGCGCTTAGGGACTAATATTACCCATTTTCACGTGACTTAGCACACACCATGCGTGTGCACCGCCCTAGTCCATTTTCTAGGGGTTGTGGGTGAGATAGCCCACCAAGGCCTAGAGTGGCTGCCTACAAGTTATCCCTTAGCTAGGTTGGTTTCTCACCAATTTGTTGCAATATAAAGTTCATTTTTCTTAAAAATAAACATAATTTTTCATATACATGTATAGATGTATCCAAAAAATGAATATGAATTCTTTTTTATGACTAAGAAAATCCTTAAAACAAATATTTTCTTTAGTTTATAAACACATTAGTTTTAAAAAATAAATTTATAAATCAAAGTTTATAACATCATAGAGAAAATCATGGATTATATTTAAAAACCTAAATTTATTTTTGGTTAAGGCCTTGTTTTATACATCAAGGATGAAAATATTTATAAAATATTTTCCAGAAATTTGAAATACATAATTCACTAAGTATATCTAAAATATTAAATACAACTGTAGTTATTAATTTCATTTTACCATAGTACAATCTCAAGATCAAAAACATGTTTCTTTGTACCAAAACTAAGTAGTATCAAATGTGTTCTTATCTTGGTATGATTCAAACCAATTATCCTTCTAATATATATAACAAGAGTTTATTAAAAACATGTTTAAAGTTGTAACTTCAATGCTCACATTAAACACTTAGAAAACTCATTATACCTAGATAATTTAATTTAAACTACTAGAAAATCCAATAGCTATATGATCTTTTGGTCATTAAAGACTCAATTTCCACCTAAAGGAGGAAACAGTCAAATTTACGTAGGCCTTAGAAAAAAATGAATTAGGGAATTCTAGTTTCAAACATTGGGACAAAGAATATGGTGCTCATCATTACTCTAATTCTCAGCATGGTTGTGGTGGCACTGGTTATACTGTTGTTCATTGTGACAGATCTGAAGGACACCCACTATTATCATGGGATCTTTGTTGTATTTTTTGGTCTCCTTGTAATTTTAATTAGTCTTTTTGTGTGTATTCTAGGATAGTACTGTCTTAATTGGTTTTGGTGTAATATAATCACTTCCAGTGTTTCATTTGAAAAAAATGTCTTGTGTTTATAAGTATTATTTTGTTCAGATAACATAAAAATTAAACAAATTAAAACCATGATATTATTATTATAAGTGAAATAGTTTTGGGCGTCCCATCAGAAGATGCAAGATGGCAAGAATCTATGAAATCTGATATTGATTCCATGTATTATAACCAAGTCCATGTTCTGGTCGATGAGCCAGTTGATGTAAATCATGTTGGAGGCAAATGTGTATTCAAGAGAAATATGGACATGAAAGGTCAAGTTAGAACCTTTAAAGCAAGTCTAGTGGCTAAAGGATTCAGACAGTGTCAAGGAATTGACTATAGTGAAACCTTCTTGCCAGTTTGCATGTTTAAATACATAAGAATCATACTTTCCATAACATATTACCATGACTATGATATTTAGAAAACAAATATCAAAATATCATTCCTTAACAAGAACCTTCAAGAATATTTCTATATGAGACAACCAGAATGGATTGTGACACCAAGTGAAGCCAAATTGGTTTACAAGTTATAGAAATCCATTTATGGATTAAAGAAAGCATCCAGGTCATGGAACGTTCAATTTTATGAATACATTAATGAATTTGGTTTCATTAAGAATGAATGTGTGCCATGTGTTTATAAATGGTTTAATGGGAATGTGGTCGTTATCCTAGTAGTATATGTTGATGAAATATTACTTATTGGAAATGATATACCATTCTTGCAGTTAGTTAAGGAGTAGTTGAAAAATTGTTTTTATATGATGCCCTTAGGTGAAATAGCCTACATTCTAGGGATCAATATCATTCATGATAGATCCAAAATTATTCTTGGACTATGTCAGGGTACATACATTAACTAGATACTAAAGAGATTTAGTATGGAACAATCCAAGAGGGGATTGGTTCTAGTGTCATTGGCCTACATATTTCTAAGAAAATGTGTCCTTAAACACAATAGGTGAAAAATAGGATGAGTAATATCCCATAGTCTTCGTCTATAGGATCCATCATGTATTCCATGTTATATACCAGGCTTGATGTTGCCTATTCATTGAGCATAATAGGAAGATATCGAGTAGATCCAAGATAACAACATTGGAATGCTGGTAAGACTATCCTTAAGTATCTTAGAAGAACTAAGGATATGTTCCTGGCATATGGAGGAGATGAGAAACCTGTAATCATAGGGTATGCTGATTTTGGTTTTTATATAGATCAGAACAATCTAAAGTCACAGTCATGATATGTTTTTAGTCTCAAAAGAGGATCTTTGAGATGGAAGAGTTCTTACTAGCTCTTTGTCGCCGATTCTACAGTAGAGTCCAAATATATAGAGGCTTCTGATGAATCCAATGAATCTATCTAGATTTGGAACATCGTCTAGGATCTTTATGTGGTTCCTAGTTGTAGATACCTTCTTACATTGTATTGTGATAATACTGCAGTAGCGGATCTTGTAAAAGAACCAAGGTCACATCAACAGACATAGCAAATTCTCCAGAAGTATCACCTCTTGAGGGATTTCTATTGAAGGGGTGAAGTTGCAATGGGCAGATTTTCCACAGAAGCTAATGTGGCAGAACCCATGCCTAAAGCCCTATCTTATAAAAATCATTAATATCATGTGACAGCTAGCGGGTTAAATGTTGTTAGTAGTTGGCGCTTTTCCAAGTGGGAGTCTGTTGGATTTGTTGGCCTAGAACCAACTACTTTGTACTTTATTCATTAATAAATACATTATCATGTCTTTATTGTTCTTTTTCATAACAATGCATGTGATAATATCCTAGAAATAGATATTTCACCAAAGGGTCATAGTGTATCCCTGCTATGATGAGAACCTAGAAGTGCCATAACACTATTCTTGAATATATGTTCTATGGACAGATGCTGTTATTTGAGGGCCATAAATAATACAGGTCATTAAGAGTGAGGGCTCATAAAACTTTGAGGCACCATATCATGGTGTTCACCCTTGGTAATATCCAAAAGGATATTATGAGAACAAGACCCGCCATTAGGAAATCCACATTTCATTGTGCCATTGGATGTTCCTATCTACGTACGTGTGTATTGGTCCTTAGAATTTAAGATTATTAATAATGGGTATTACAACTTGCAAACTTAGATGTATTGATGAAAACTGTGATGACACATTGTACGGAGTAAGGTAGGATATGTTGAGTGTGTCACGAGTATTATTGTATTAATAAATAATGCGAGAAAGGATTTTTCCATTATGTTCCATAATGTATGTTGATATCTCAGACCCTTTTATAGAATTGATATAGCCTAAATAAATCCATGGCCATGCTGAGGAATAGACGAGTTCAATTCTAGAAAGTCAAAGAATTAATAATTGGGCACATGGGTTGATGGAACTAACATACAACCCTCTTGATTCTATATATCAATTAAAAGGGATAACATTACCCAATAAGAGTCCATAAGAGGTGACACATCATTGCAGCATTAAATTCTTTCTATATGTGGGCCTTGGCGTGTTGCTAGATGCTAACCTTAGAATTTAGGCAGGCTCCACCTAATTCCACTGAGAAAGTGGACTAGATGGTCAGACACTAAGTGTTTCCAAGTATCTTAGTTAAATATTCATTTAACAAGTTGAATTAAGATTAATCCCGAGTGTGGTTTAATAATTATTCAAGGATGCATGATCGCATTTATTTTGACACTAGTTATTTGAGAGAATATATTGTGGAAAAAATAACATATTTATTAGTGAGTAACGTAGTAATATTTATTTGAGAAATAAATAGTCATTATTCAAGGTCTAATAAATGTGGTATAGGAAATAAATAAAATGGAAAAAAATACATGTCGTGTATATTAGTATACAAGTCATGTTGTTTTTCTAGGATTTGTAAGAAATAATATTTTTTATTTATTTAAATAATATTTTTTGTAATTCATTTGGCACATGTCAAGTGATAATAATAGTCAAATGTTATTATTAGACATGGGGTCTTACTAAGAATTAAATGAAATGAATAAATGCTTTTGGGTAATTAATTCATTTTATTATTCTATGTAATAAAATCTCAGTTACATTGTTCTCATTAACCTAGACATTATTTGTGGTTGTGAATAACATATATAGAGAAAGCTCTAAACCCAAGAGATAATTCCATTCCTCCAAATAATGCTCTCAAATTATGGGAGAAATCCTCCTCCATCGGTTATAGGATAGAGCTTTGGAAGCAGCTCTCAAGGCGATCGAAGGTGGACATCGCATGTGAAGAAACTTCTACGCTAGCACCTAGAGATCCCTTCGTCAACATCCAATGATAAATGGAGCACCTGCAGATCACCACTAGAGGAAGCCAACACTTGGATTAAATGATGCAATGAAGGATCCTATCAGATTGTGACCGAACACATCAACCGAGACAGAATTCCATTAAGGTAATTTTTTTCTTTTAAATAAATTAATTATAAACAACATATGATTATCCTCTCTATGGTTCTAGGACTCCCATATTTTCATTAGTTCATTGTTCTATTCTAAATATCTGTATTTTTATCATCGGGTTGGATCACATATTTTTCATTATTAACAAGAAAATTATAGTTAGTTACACCCATTCAAGCGTTTCCGTTGTGCCAGAAACTAGAATAATGGTGTCCTCAAGGAGTTTTTACGTTATATTTTATGTTTTCAATTTTTATGTAAATTTATTGTATATAATTTGTATTCCAAGATAGATAAAATGGTAAGTCCTTCAAGTTTTTATTTCTTGTAATCATACAAATGTAAAAACATAATGCACCAACTTTGAGCTTCTAGGGCCATGGCGTTATAGTTGGTATCATGGTAAGTTTAGTATGAACCTTTGAAACTAGATTTATAAAATGTGGATTAGGGAAAACAACCCTAAGGAAGTATTTGAGGATAAGTATAGAATAACATTCTAAAATTTTGGTAAGGTATAGATTATGTGGGTCTTCCTAACAATACATCTCGGTCTGGATACTACAAGTGGACTTAGTTCTGGAACAGATGTACCAAAGATTAACAGCTCTAACAAAGTGTGTCAGGACTGACTATGTGTAACCTAGTACATGACAATGGGTCTTACAGTGTACCTCATTTGAAACTCCTGGGGGATACGATTAGGGTAGTTCACACTTTCATTACCTACCATTATGAAGGATTTGAAATTAAATATTTACCTACAGAATACTAGAGTTTATGATTCTATGATTTATGATGCACTAATTTATGTTATTGGTTATACCATATACATTATGATTTTATGAGTTAATCAAGTATATTCCACTCTTTAGAAATGGTTCCTAGTAGAATGAATGTGAACCTCACCGATACATGTGATCCATAGAGTAAGAAGGGTTATATATTTCATGGTCTTAAAACAATATTTTTAAGGTAAATAGTCTCCCAAGCATTATCATCATTTGAGTACATAGTATCATGTGATAATAGGATATGTAAATAGTAATCTAAGTATTATGGATTCAGAGGGAAGCACAAGAATAAGAGGGAAACTATAAAAATATAGATAAAATGAATAAGGTAAAGAAGCATTTTCCCACAAGTAATAAGTGTTTAAATAATCACCTTGGTACATTATTAAAAGGAATGAGAGTTTTCTAAAAGTTTGGAGAGAATGCCCACTATGATTAGGACTACAAGGAAAAGAAAATGGTTTCTAATGTACAATGATTTAACTAAAAGGAGATGAAACACTAAACAAATCAGTGTCTCATGTGTTAGAGTAATATAACACAAAAGATTCTAATGAATCATGGTCATGATTATTATACTACCACAAATGAAGATAAATGATTAATATGATTGTGTTTGGATTCAAGAATTATGTCATTTTTTTATTTTATCAATGATGTACTCGTTATAAAAACTATAGAATATGTAAGGATTTTACTACAATACTTTTTCATTTTGGATTTGAGATCATATGTCAAATGGTACCAATAATGTTTATTCAGTAAAAAGTTAAAATTTTTGTATAACACAAGGTTAAGGGAAATATTACCCTTAATATATTCCTGATACTGAGATAATGATGTTAGAATAAGGAGATGATTGATTTAGATAAAGTAAATTGGATAGTACTCACTACCTTGAACTGATTAATGGTTTGTTTAAAAGGTAGTTTATAAAATCATTTATGGAGTTTAAAACCTCATTGGATTTAAGGCTTTATCAAAAAATATATTTAATATTTAAGGAATAAGGAAGCATGAATGTTTTTAATAAATTCTTATTATAATTAAAGTTATTACCATGTTTCAAGAGAATACATGATTAAGGTATTAACATTTTTGGAATGTGAACAATAAAAGTTGATTCCTATTATGGAAATATTAATTATAAGTTCATTTTGGAAAATTAAACCATTTATGGAAGGGTTAGAGTTTATCGTTGGAAATTGTTTTGGATGTTAATGTATTACTTCACCCTATAATGGAACATGTGCTATAAAATAAATTAGAAATAATTTAAGGAATAACCAAAGGATAAGATTGTATTTATAGAAATATATCTAGTAATTATATTTCTTTACTTTATTATAGAGGGAAAAAAATCCTCAACTCTTAGAAAGGGTTCAAAGAATGAAAAATGTTAATTTTTTTTGAAACTGGTGGTATTTTAAACCATCATATATTTACAACATTAAGGCCTGAAAATTTCCATTGATTATTCACTTGTTTGGAACCTTAATCACCCTATATAAATATTTACACATTTCTTTCATATACGTATCTCTACTTTCCACTAATATTATACCATTCAAAAGACTAGTTTTGTGGTAAACTTCACATTTAACTTTCCTAATTTTTAATAATATGTGTTATTCCCCCTATTTCAAATGTGTGGTAATTAATAATAGTATTTTCAAATATCAAACTCTTTATTTCTATGATCAATTTTAAATTGTGAGGACACGTTTTAATTAAGGTGGGGAGAATGTAACACCACAATAATTTATTGAACAAGAGTATATTATTAAAATATTATTATTTAATATAATGAAATATAACCTAGCTGTTTAAATAGCGATTATGAATAGTATTGACCACATTATGAAATTTATTTATATTCCATAAAATTTTAACTTTCATCTTATGTGTTTCTTAGACAATTATTAAGAAAAAATCCAATTTAACGCACAAAAACTATATTTTTCAAAGTGGTTATTTTACCAATTTTTAATGGCACACCTATTTTAAAAATAAATTTTGGAAACATTGTAACTTTTATTTATCAAAAATAATGTTCAATTTTTAATTCGTAATGTAAATGTTAGCTTAGGGTGAATTTTTTGTATTTTTCTGAGAAGTTTCATTTTTTGATAAATAGTGAAAAATACTCCATTTTAGTTAAAAACTCTGTTTTAATTTGAATAATTAATATATTTTATTTTTATTTTTCAAGTCAAAATAGATCAATTAAATAAATAAATAAATATATATATATATTAATCCTATTTAGGTCATTGGAATAATTTTCATTTTTAAATTGTACATGAAAACTTATTTAATATTTGAACATTTTATTTTACCTGCTTTCCCACCACTTCTGTAAGATTAGTATTAAAATTAATTTATCAACCTCTCTGAATTGAATTTGGAAAAATAGAAACACAAGGTTTTAATTAGTATTATATTTATATTATAATATGATGAATTTAGTTTTTTTTACATATTTTTAATAGTAACATTAATAAATTTTTATTTACCACAATTAAGGGTCAATCAGGTAATTAAAGGTAAATAAATATTATAGTACTATAAAGATACCCTAAATATGGCATCCATCCTTTTTAACATATCTTTTCATTAGATTTTACAAACAAAGGACCTTTAAATTCTAGTGTCTGGGAAATCAGGAACAAAATACATAAAAACATAAAACACTCTTTTAAATTCCCTTGAAAATTCTATTGAAATATTCATCTTATTTACAACTACTGCATCTCATAACCTGGAGACATACATTAAAGGAAAGGGTGAGCATAAATCCTAGTAAGAAAAGCAAGGGAATCAGCTTACTTGTGATATCAATAAGAACCTTTTGAAAAACATTAAGACGTGAGAAATGTATGTAGAGGCATTTCATAATGAAAATAACTTGAACCATAACATAAATATGTGTCTACAATATTTAAACATTCATAAAAATATCACCAAGGTTCATCCCCAAGGTGTCATAAAAATTACCATGGTTATTCCCAAAGGTATCATTAATCTAGTCATCTCTAGAGATTAAATTCTTTACCCAATGCATTGTAGAGCTATTAGGGAGAACCCTTAATATGTCTTTATTTTAATTTGAGCCAAAAATATCTTAATCAAACATTTCATAAATAACCTACAAAGAGAAAACGTAATGGGTTTCACTTCAAAATTACAACGTTTTAAAAGTGCCTAGAAACATGATCGTTATTTCATTTATAAACCTTGGAAAAGAAAAGAGGGTTTCTTGTATGTAAATTATAGAATCAAATAGATAAATTTTAGGTCTTGATGAATACCTATGGAAATGAAAATATATTTGGGTATTCCGATAAATAAAACAAGATAATTTCTTGAGAAAAAGAGAGATATATTTTGAAACAAAATTTCTGCAGCATAACGACTATATAACATGGTTTTAGAAAATAATTGAATGAGAGGGGAAAAGGGTATCCCATAAATAATTGAATAATTTACAGTAGAGGTATAAAATAAAAATAAATAAGATCATGGTATGGATATTTTAATGACATACCACATGAAAAGGAAACTTGAATGAAAAGAGAAGATGCAATTTCTTTCACAAAAAAATTTTGTACCCTAACGTCGTCACTAAAAAATTCAGAAAATAAATTGATGAGAGAAGAAATGGTATCTCATCATTGGGACATGAAATGGAAAATAATAAGAATATATAAGAACATACAACCACATAAATAGATGGAAACTTTAATACAAATCTTAAAGGAAATCATAACTAAAAGAGGAGGGTGAATGTTTCCCTTATCGTGAAGAGTAACTTTGAAAGCTTGAAGGATGGGTCCTTGGGGGCTTGAGGGAACCTTTGGAGGACCCCTTGGGAGGAAAAAAACTAAAACTTCATTGAGAAGGATTTTTTAATGAAATGAATGAAGAAATGGCTTGGTATTTATAGGAAAAGTGATGCAATATATAATTAATTTTCAAGGGACACCTCATCAGTGGTATTTGCAAAACCATGGGCTTTCCCATGGTATTTTCCAATGGTATTCGACACATGGGACACCTAATATCATATCTTACTATTTACAAGTTGAATAGAATTATTACATCATTATTACATCATTATTACATCATTAATGATGTCATCAAACACCCGAAATTCAAAACTATATTTTCACTATTCACCCAAAAACAAAACATTTTATAAAAATCTCATAAATTCACCCTAACCTAATATCAATGATCTGAATTAAAAAATGAACTCCATTTTATGAAATTAACTTTCTAAATATTTTTAATTTAAGGTTTAAATAAATTCATTATTTATTCAAGAAAACAACTCTAAAACTATAACTTATTTTGTAATACCTTGAAAAAATAATCAAGGTCCCATAAAATTATCTTATAATCATAAGAAAATAAAGTAATAATTTCTAATTACATTTTACGAAAATAAATTTTAATTTTAATTTATTAAATTAATTATAAAATTTTAAATACAATATTTATGACCTATAAAAATTATACTATGATGCTTTTTTCACTTTTAAGATGTCTAAATTGAATTTCTACATTCCGGGGTGAAGTTTCTATTTTTTGGCCAATTTACTATTAATTACTATTCATAAAGGTATGTTACTATTCATACATTCCAATTTACAAAAAACATATTGATCTTATTGGAATCTAAATTTCCTACTGATCACAACTGTAGAAGGCCATTTTTTTGAAAGTCATTTCACATTATTCATTATTTAAATTTTACATGAATATATTAAAATACCTTTTTTCCAAAATTCATCAATAATATTCATCCTATATTCATCCGACCATTTGAAAATCACAAATTTTACCATAATAAGAAATAAAAATTTTATTTATACCAAGGGATTATAAAAAGTATCTATAAGGCCTCGTTACATAGACCCTTATAACACCTGTAGAGGACCTATGTGTAAGGTGTTCTATGGTGATAGAATCTTGGGGCGGCTCAGACGACATTGCCCGAGTGGTTATTACTATCAGCTTGAACTTCTCCCTTAGGCGATTCTGTTCAAGCTTCACACGTTGAAGCTTAGCTTGGGCTAAGTCCATTGCAATGCCCAGATATGCTACCTCATTCCCAAGCTGTGACAGATGGGATTCATATGACCTGAGTCTACTAGATGAGGCCATTGACTATTCTTTCTAAATTAATTAACCAAGAACACTTGTATTTATAAAAAATAATTGTAACATTAAGAGTTTAGTTTCCAATGGTCATATTGGCCAATGGTCATATAACAGTCGAAACCCAATAGTATCATTTTAATTATACTCACTTTGTTATTTTAAAAATATTGTTTTGTTGAGTATAAAATAAAATAACACACAAAATTAGGAAACAAAATTTATTCAAAAGTCTGGGTTGTTACACTAAAACATATCCTAATTTCATTGGATGAGTGGGTTTAGAACAAAATCAAATTCATTCTGAAATTATAATCTTTTTAATCCACTTGTGTGAGAATATGACATTTATTATATTTAATTTAAATATAAATTAAAAATGTCATACTCATATTTTTAATAACTAAATCATTTTTAATATACGGTTATATAAAAGATAAATTCAAATATAAATAACCATTTAAAATATAATAAATTTGTATTCATCATTGAAGTTTATTTATAATTTTTAGAGAATAAATAATTTAATTAAAGGCTTTAATAATGATGATGCAGTAATAGATTATTTAATGGAATTATCAAATAAATGATATTAAAAATATTAAAATAAATATAATTTGAGAGATTAAATTTCATTAAAAAAAATTATTAATAACTTTGACATGTTAGTAATGTTTTAGAAGTCTTGGTTCAAATTTAACTTATTGTTTTGGTTTTTTGTATAAGACAGTATAATGAATAGTGTAAAATTGACATTATAGATATTTTAAACTAAATAATATTTTATTAAATGATATAAAATATCTAAAATATAAAAATTCAAAACACCTATTGGGATAAGTCTCAACATGTCATCAATGACTCATTTAGTGGCCGTTTTTCAGTTGTTAGTAATAATATTAACCCTAATGTATAAATTACATGATATCATTCAAAATGATAAAAGGGTTAAATAAGGGTTAAAACAAAAAGTTAAGGATTAAAAAAATAATAGAAAACATATCTAAAAAATATTTTATAGTGTTTATTATGCCCTTATCACCTTAATATATAATTGGAGTTGTTTAATGGACACTTTTCCAAGAAAATAATGTATATATTATTTAGATCAAAGATAGTTACAAGATATCTGTAACACCCCAAGATTTCATAGTGTGTTATTTTTTCAAAATAATTCAATAACTTGCACTACACGCAACGCCGAGTTCAATCACACCATGACTTACCAAAAAAAGCCATTCAAAAGAGGTTATGAATAGTATTAACTAAATTTTAAACTTTATATAATCCTTATAATTTTAGAATCCATATTATGAGTTTCTTAGACATAATGCAAGAACAGATTCATTTTCAGTATTGCACTTTTATCAACTTTTAATAGTGAAACATTTTTAAATACAATATTTTAAACTTTTTGACTAAATGAGGAAATAAAAAAATTTAAAATGAAACATCCCAAGCTTCCACGGTATGCTTTCCTTTGAATAATACAGTAGCATGTGTTGTACGCAACTTCGAGTTCTAACACACCACAACCAATCAAACTAGCCGTTATGAATAGTAATACCTACCTTTTAAAATTTTAGAAATTTTATCTCTCAAAATGGAATTCATTTTTGGATTCAAAGTATAGAATTTAGCCTAAGGTGAAATTTTGGTACTTTTCGGATAACTTTCATATTTTGATGAATAGTGAAAATTACTAAATTTTAATTAAAAACAACTTTTTTAATCAAAATAATTAATAGTGATAAATTATGAATTTGAGTGGTTTTAAAGTATATTTAGAATATATTTTTACCATTTAATATAATTTTGGTCATTGGAAATAATTTTACAATTAAACCGAACATAAACAAGTGTCAATCTTTTGATAGTTATTATCTCTTAAAAACGCGCTTTTTGTTTTGACAGCGGGAATTAATTTTAAATTAATTTCTGCCACTTCTGTGTTTTGAATTTAGAAAAATGGATTCCATATTTGGAATCAGGATGTTCAAATTGTGTAAATTGGTAACTTTTATTTTTAGACATTTTGAATAATTACTGCGGTAAATATTTTATTTACCATGGTTAAGGGTAAATCCGGTAAATAAGGGTTAACAAATAATATTATAATAATACTAAATTACCCTAAAACATGTCCTATCCTTATTGGTTGATACATGTTAGACCATAGTCATCTTTGGGTCGATTTGGGGACCCCATGGTGCCACTTGTAGGTGATAGGGACACTTTATTTCAATTAAGTTAAAATGAATACAAAAAGGACACAAGCAAATATCTTTTAGAAAAACAATTTTTACATAGGGTTATATATGTTGGATGTTCGACTATAAATATTCATTAGAAATATAAAAAGATTTTATACATGATTATACTTTATTTTCAATTTTTATAGATTAAATAATTTAATTTATTTATGACACAATGATGATGCAGTAATTATCATAATAGTGAAAAAGTAAAATAATTGATATTATAAATACCAAAATAAATATAATATGAAACTTATAATTAATTAAAATAATTTTCTAGGATACTATGATATATTAGGATTGATTTAATTGACTTTGTTCGAAGTAATAAATCTGTTATGAGTTTCAAAAAAATCAACTATTCAATAGTGTCAAAATTGACATAAAAGAGTTCTTAAAACAAATATTATATTATTAATTGATATTAAATTCCTAAAAATCTAAGGTTCTGCCAACAGACTTATATCATGATAGGTTAACCATTAATGGACCACTTGGGAGTCTCTTGGATGTATATAGTATATTTATTAACCATATTATATAAAAAATACAAAGAGACATTGTAAAAGTGAAACTAATTAACTTAGAGTCAATACTTAAAGATAAGGTTAATATAAGTACCCAAACCTGTATAAATTCTATTGGTTGAGTTTTTTTCGACCTATCCCCACCTAAAAATTTAAATAATAAACTTTTTAGCCATTATAAACCGAATATGAATTTATTATAAATTAATATTTCTAGCTTTTCCAAAGGTGCCCCTCACCCCTCTTATAAAAGGGCACTCCTCCTTCTCATTTCTTCACACCTTCAAAGCCTTTTGGTTCGGCCAAACTCTGCCCAAATACTCTCCAAACATCTCTCACTACAACCTAGAGGCCTTAGTTTGATCAGAAAGACAACCTAAGGATCCCTTTTGATCAAATCAAAAGGAAGAACCCGAAGAAGAGGTAATGATTTCACCACCCTTTTCCAAGTTCATTTCTTCTTCCACTTCTTCTTCCTTTGTTGTTACCATTATAAAATAATAACTCCAGTATCATATATATACTGTGATGTTATTATAAATATGGTAAAACCATATTCAGTATTCTATCCACCCTTTGAATAACATGTCACCATACGTGCGTACGTACGGCTTACCGTCTCCACGTCGTGGTGTAATTATTATTCAATATATTATTATTTGGATGGGTATAATAATGATATGTAACTCTTGTAAATAATAAATATAACATGTTAATGATTCTGTATATATGATATACCATCCATTTATATATTATTTTAAATGAATGATACTGTCGCTTGTGCGTACTTACGGACTACCGTCTCCACGAACGCGATAAGATTCATTCTCTATCGTATCCATTCAAGTATATAATTATTATTTGATGATTTAAAAATGATTTTTAAGGACTTGATATCATTCTGGATATTAATAATATAAAACCTATCCATTATAAACATGTCTTACTTAACAAAACATATAAAAGAAAACAAGTAAGTTAACACCCGAAACAACGATAATACTAAGATATTATTATCAAATCAATATTAAAAGATCATATATGATATCATATTAATGTATATGATTCTTGTATAATTTAATAAAACTTATTTCACCATTATACAGGAGGTTAACCTACCCCCACCAAGGAAAAGTACAAGGTAAGGGGTTTTCATCTCACTCCTTATTCTCGTGACATTCATGCCATATTGCCACCATTACCTTTTGTGTGGTGTATGTACTTCCCATAATTATATTCTTTGTGTAATACACTTTAATTTATGTGTATTTACATATTCATTGTATGATACATATTTCATGGGTTGTATGTTTCATAAGTTACCAAATTGGTAAGGGTTATTTCACAATCTCTTCATTATCCGAGGTTGTTTATACGTAATAATCTACTGGGATCTCTTTATCATCCACATCCATGTTTCTTAAAAATGTATTTCAAAACATTTTTACTATTTACTAGAATATGGGTTAAAGTCATTTATACCCTTGTTCGACTTTTTATAAGAGGTTTATAAAGTAATCTTTTCGTCGTTTTCCAAACAAGGTGCTTTTTAACCTTTTCGACAAAATTAAGGCAATAATGTTTTTTTTAACTTATACGGCGGGTGCGGCTATTTTCTGCCGTTATAAAATCGTCGAAGCTTCCCTTACAAGATAATAAGAATATTTTCAAAAAAATGTTTTATTTCATAAATATAAGACTATTAAATGATTACAAAATAGAAAGATATATTTTACTAAAATAGTCTTGATTTCATCTATGTCAACATCCTTTGATGGATTTTAAGCTTATTTGAAGTTGATTTATTATGATACAAAACATCCAGATTTTGTTGAAGGTTTTGTGATATTTTTGACTGTAGATAAGTTATTCTTATGTCACTCATGGTTTTTGTTTAATGTATTGACATTTCATAAGTTATTTTTAGTCCGAATGTTTATGTTATATTTCAACCTTTCATTCAGATGAATGTGTTTGACAAGTATGTTCCGGGTTGGGGACCGGTAAAATTAAGCCTTCTGGTTTGGTCTCCGGTTATTAGAGGAACTCCGGTTTGGTCTCCGGTTATTAGAGGAACTCCGGGTTGGTGTCCGGTTATTAGAGGCACTCCGAGTTGGTGTCCGGTTTTTAGAGGCACTCCGGGTTGGGTTCCAGTTACAGTTAGCCCCTAGGTCTTGGGATGAGGCCTTGACAAAGAAATTAAAGTTCAGCATTATGCATTCGAATATTATGAAATCGGTTATTGATTTTGCATGTGATTATTCGATTAGTAGAATATCCATGTGAATAAGTAAATGGCATTATTTCATTTTATTTATGTCGTACCATGTTGAAAGTTAAAGTTTGAAAGGCTTTTGTTTTAGTTATACATTTCCTTAAATGTTTATACTTATTTATAAAAGTTTCCGCTATATTGTTATCCTTACTGGGCATTTGAGCTCACCCCTTTTCTATGTTTTATTTTTCCCAGGAAGTGAAGAAGTAAAGTATGAATGACCTTTAGGGATATTATGTGGGGATATGAATGTGGATTATGGAGACAATATGTTCTTGTAGTAGTTTTTCATTTTAGGATGTAATGTAAGACTTATGAATATATCTAGTGTTTCCAAGGCTACTAAACCAATCGGTCTTTAGAGATTTGATCTTTCTTGTGATCATGTCAATGTTATGTAATAATGAACCGACTCTGGGTAACTAGGGTCGGCACGTTACAGTTGGTATCAGAGGAAGTTTAGTACAAACCTTGGAAGCTAGATTTAGATAAACTCTGATTAGAGCACATAGATTTAAGATGAATTTTGAGGATTAGTATAGAAGAACTTCCTAGAATTTTGGTATTGTAGAGATTTTGTGAGTTTTCCGAGCAATACATCCTTGTCTGGATACTAGCAGGTAGAGGCGGCTCTGGCACAGATGTACCTAGGGGTAAAACCTGAAAACACTGCTTTGTGCTAGACTCGAATGGGAACTGGTGCACGATAACGGGCCTTGCTGCACTCTTGGTTACAACACTCCCGGGGGATACGCTTAGGATAACTCTCATTTTCTTTACAAATAATTATGAAGGGTTTATGAGTATATACTTCCTCAAAGGAGACATTTTTATGATTATGGATTATATCCATAAACTATTTAATTTATGTTATGTGTTTTACAAGTTTGGGATTAGGTATTGTTATTCATAAACTAATCTAATGTATGCCATTGTTTAGAAATGGCGCCCAGTAGAAGGAATGAGAACTCTAGCAATGCACATGATACAAAGAGAAAGAAGGATCATATATTTTATGGTCTTATGCAAGAATTTACAAGAGAAATAGTCTCGCTTGTATTATCATCATATGAAGAAATAATATCATATGTTGATAAGATAAGTAAATAGTTTACTGAGTCCTATGGCTTTGAAGGGAAGCAAGAGAAGAAAAGGATGGAAGAGAGAAAGATGGATAAAGGGAAGAGGGAAAAGAAGAATTTTCCCATATGTGGTAACTGTGGAAAGAAACACCCTGGAACTTGCCTGAAAGGAATGGGAGTTTGTTATAAGTGTGGAGGAAAAGGGCACCAAGTACGTGACTGTAAGGGTAAGAAAATTGTTTCAAATGTACAATGCTTCATTTGCAAGGAGTTTGGAAACTACGCGAACCTATGTCCCAGTCATCAGACTATGCCGCAAATGATGCTATTGGATAATAATCAGGTTATGATACTACCACATATGAAGAGGAATGATTAGAGTTCTTATGTTGATTATGTCAATTGAGTGTTGCATCAATAATGTACTTGTTATAATAATTATGGAGTATATAAGGATTGTACTGCAATACTATTTCATTAAGGACTTGAGATTATGTGGAAAAAAGAAAAGTGACTTAATAGCAGGATAAATTTTTGGAAAATATATGGTTGAGAGAATGATAAACCATAATATAGTTCTAATACTGAGGTAGTGATTTTGGAATAATACATGATTGTTTGGATAAATTATATTGGATATTATTGACTACCTTAGAACTGATTAATGATTTGTATATTCCATCATTGTTGGGGTTTAAAACATTTTTGGATTGATGAAGTATATCCAGCATTCTATATGGAATAAGGGAGCATGAATGTAATCAATAAGGAATATGGTAATTCAGGATGTTTCAGTGTATTAAAAGAATACATGATGAAGGTATTCATATGCTATTACGGGGTAAAAAGGATCTACATTATGTTTACCTTCCTTATAAATGTTGGACTGTGAGTTTGGATAGAAGTATTTTGGATAGTTCTTGTTTGGATTATTTTGGATTTCCATAAAGGGACAATCCGGAGGTCGGGCGGCAACCCGTCGCGACCGGCAAGGCCGCGAGACTTGAACCTCCAACCGAAGGGAGATAAGGGTGTATCACCTACCACTGGCCCATGAGATGTCCTGGATTAAATAATGTAGTTTTTTTAAAAGATCTGGTAGATGAATTATAAATTCATTTATTTTGGAACCCGGTACGAATAGTATAAATAGAAAATTTTTTACGTTCTATTATCTTTTAGAGTGAAAGATGAGTTTGTGGTAGAAATTTATTAACGGATAAAACTCTAATTATAAAGTAAGTATATCTCTTTATGATCTTAGCCAATCTCATAAATAAATTCCTCAACATTAATAAATGTAACTTAGAACAGAAATGTTGTCCTAGATGGTACCTTAAATCATCACTAATTCATGGCTTTGGGATTGTTGGCCTTTTCATAGCCATGTTCTCTACTACTCTCCATCAGATAATTGATGGTTAGATTTCTCTTCCATATCCATATTTTCCTACATGGAACCCTAGTATGTGTTATTTTCGGTAATCTTCATACTTTCCACTCTTTATTTTAAATAGAGGCCTCATTAATTCATTTTTCGATGTGGAATTTCAACTAAGATATTTTGAAACGTCAAAAATGTGTTATCCCAATAACCTATGTTTTGTTGAACCGATGGTATTTCAAATCATCATAGATTGATGAGTTTAAGGACCTAAATTTTATACTTGTTTTTTATTGATGACCTCAATCACTACCTATAAATATTTTCGTTTTTCCTCCAATTATATGTCTCTAATTTCCACCAATGTTCTCCTAATCGAGATCATAATTTGGTGGTGACCCTTTCATTTCTCTTTTCCTCATATTAAGACTAAATTTTAGTAACCCAATTTCCAATGTGGGGTTTCCCAAAAATATATTTTCTATTTTCAACCTTTTATTTTCGAAGAACAATTTCAAATTGCGAGAACGCAATTTATTGAAGGAGGGGAGAATGTAACACCCCAAGATTTCATAGTGTGTTATTTCTTCAAAATAATTCAATAACTTGCACTACACGCAACACCGAGTTCAATCACACCATGACTTACAAAAAAAAGCCATTCAAAAGAGGTTATGAATAATATAAACTAAATTTTAAACTTTATATAATCCTTATAATTTTAGAATCCATATTATGAGTTTCATAGACATAATGAAAGAACATCTTCATTTTCAGTATTGCACTTTTATCAACTTTTAATAGTGAAACATTTTTAAATACAATATTTTAAACTTTTTGACTAAATGAGGACATCAAAAAAATTTAAATGAAACATCCCAAGCTTCCATGGAATGCTTTCCTTTGAATAATACAGTAGCGTGTGTTGTACGCAACTTCAAGTTTTAACACACCACAACCAATCAAACTAGCTGTTATGAATAGTAATACCTACCTTTTAAAATTTTAGAAATTTTATCTCTCAAAATGGACTTCATTTTTGGATTCTAAGTATCGAATTTAGCCTAAGGTGAAATTTTGGTACTTTTCGGATAACTTTCATATTTTGATGAATAGTGAATATTACTAAATTTTAATTAAAAACATATTTTTTAATCAAAATAATTAATAGTGATAAATTGTGAATTTGAGTGTTTTTAAATTATATTTAGAATATATTTTTACCATTTAATATAATTTTTGTCATTGGACATAATTTTACAATTAAACCGAACATAAACAAGTGTCAATCTTTTGATAGTTATTATCTCTTAAAAACACGCTTTTTGTTTTGACAGCGGGAATTAATTTTAAATTAATTTCTGCCACTTCTGTGTTTTGAATTTAGAAAAATGGATCCCCTATTTGGAATAAGGATGTTCAAATTTTATAAATAGGTAACTTTTATTTTTAGACATTTTGAATAATTACTGCAGTAAATATTTTATTTACCATGGTTAAGGGTAAATCTAGTAAATAAGGGTTAACAAATAATATTATAATAATATTAAATTACCCTAAAACATGTCCTAGAATTATTGGTTGATACATGTTCGACCATAGGCATCTTTGGGTCGATTTGGGGACCCCATGGTGCCACTTGTAGGTGATAGGGACACATTATTTTAATTAAGTTAAAATGAATACAAAAAGGACACAAGCATATATCTTTTAGCAAAACAATTTTTACATATGGTAATATAAGTTGGATGTTCGACTATAAATATTAATTAGAAATATAAAAAGATTTTATACATGATGATATTTTGTTTTCAATTTTTAAAGATTAAATAATTTAATTTATTTATGACACAATGATGCTGCAGTAATTATCATAATAGTGAAAAATTAAAATAATTGATATTATAAATACCCAAATAAATATAATATGAAACTTTTAATGAATTAAAATAATTTTCTAGGATAATATGATATATTAGGATTTATTTAATTGACTTTGTTTGAAGTAATCAATCTGTTATGAGTTACAAAAAAAATCAACTATTGAATAGTGTCAAAATTGACATAAAAGAGTTCTTAAAACAAATATTATATTATTAATTGATATTAAATTCCAAAAAATCTAAGGTTCGGCCAAGAGACTTATATCATGATAGGTTAATCATTAATGGACCACTTAGGAGTCTCTTGGATGTATATAGTAATTTTATTAACCATATTATATAAAAATACAAAGAGACATTGTAAAAGTGAAACTAATTAACTTAGAGTTAATACTTAAAGATAAGGTTAATATAAGTACCCAAACCTGTCAAAATTCTATTGGTTGAGTTGTTTTCGACCTATCCCCGCCTTAAAATTTAAATAATCAACTTTGGAGCCATTAGAAACCGAATTTTAATTTATTATAAATTAATATTTCTAGCTTTTCCAAAGGTGCCCCTCACCCCTCTTATAAAAGGGCACTCCTCCTTCTCATTTCTTCACACCTTAAAAGCCTTTTGGTTCGGCCAAACTCTGCCCAAATACTCTCCCAACTTCCCTCACTATAACCTAGAGGCCTTAGTTTGATCATAAAGACAACCTAAGGAGCCCTTTTGATCAAATCAAAAGAAAGAACCCGAAGAAGAGGTAATGATTTCACCACCCTTTTCCAAGTTCATTTCTTCTTCCACTTCTTCTTCCTTTATTGTTACCATTCTAAAATAATAACTCCAGTATCATATATATACTGTGATGTTATTATAAATATGGTACAACCATATTCAGTATTCTATCCACCCTTTGAATAACATGTCACCATACGTGCGTACGTACGGCTTACCGTCTCCACGTCGTGGTGTAATTATTATTCAATATATTATTATTTGGATGGGTATAATAATGATATTTAACTCATATAAATAATAAATATAACATGTTAATGATTCTGTATATATGATATACCATCCATTTATATATTATTTTAAAAGAATGATATTGTCGCTCGTGCGTACGTACGGACTACCGTCTCCACGAACGCGATAAGATTCATTCTCCATCGTATCCATTCAAGTATAATTATCATTTGATGATTTAAAAATGATGTTTAAGGACTTGATATCATTCTGGATATGAATAATATACAACCTATCCATTATAAACATTTCTTACGTAACAAAACATATAAAAGAAAACAAGTAAGTTAACACCCGAAACAACGATAATACTAAGATATTATTATCAAATCAATATTAAAAGATCATATATGATATCATATTAATGTATATGATTATTGTATAATTTAATAACAATTATTTCACCATTATACAGGAGGTTAACCTACCCCAAACAAGGAAAAGTACAAGGTAAGGGGTTTTCATCTCACTCCTTATTCCCATGAGATTCATGCCATATTGCCACCATTACCTTTTGTGTGGTGTATGTACTTCCCATAATTATATTCTTTGTGTAATACACTTTAATTTATGTGTATTTACATGTTCATTATATGATACCTCTTTCATGGTTTGTGTGTTTCATAAGTTACAAAATTGTTAAGGGTTATTTCACAATCTCTTCATTATCCGAGGTTGTTTATACGTAATAATCTACTGGGATCTCTTTATCATCCACATCCATGTTTCTTAAAAATGTATTTCAAAACATTTTTACTATTTACTAGAATATGGGTTAAAGTCATTTATACCCTTGTTTGACTTTTTATAAGAGGTTTATAAAGGAATCTTTCCATCGTTTTCCAAACAAGGTGCTTTTTAACCTTTTCGACAAAATTAAGGTAAGAATGTTTTTTTTAACTTATACGGCGGGTGTGGCTATTTTCCGCTGTTATAAAATCGTCGAAGCTTCCCTTACAAGATAATAAGAATATTTTCAAATTTTTTTTTATTTCATAAATATAAGACTCTTAAATTATTTCCAAATAGAAAGAGATATTTTTCTAAAATAGTCTTGATTTCATTTATGTCAACATCCTTTGATGGATTTTAAGCTTATTTTAAGTTGATTTATTATGATACAAAACATCCATATTTTATTGAAGGTTTTGTGATATTTTTGACTGTAGATAAGTTATTCTTATGTCACTCATGGTTTTTTTTAAAGTATTGACATTTCATAAGTTATTTGTAATCCGAATGTTTATGTTATATTTCAACCTTTCATTTAGATGAATGTGTTAGACAAGTATGTTCCGGGTTGGGGACCGGTAAAAGTAAGCCCTCTGATTTAGTCTCCGGTTATTAGAGGAACTTTGGTTTGGTCTCCGGTTATTAGAGGAACTCTGGGTTGGTGTCCGGTTATTAGAGGCACTCCGGGTTGGTGTTCGGTTATTAGAGGCACTCCGGGTTGGGTTCCGGTTACAGTTAGCCCCTAGGTCTTGGGATGAGGCCTTGACAAAGAAATTAAAGTTCAGCATTATGCATTCCAACATTATGAAAGTGGTTATTGATTTTTCATGTGATTATTCGATTAGTAGAATATCCATGTGAATAAGTAAATGGCATTATTTCATTTTATTTATGCCATACCATGTTGAAAGTTCAAGTTTGAAAGGCTTTTGTTTTAGTTATACATTGCCTTAAATGTTTATTCTTATTTATAAATGTTTCCGCTATATTGATATCCTTACTGGGAATTTGAGCTCACCCCTTTTCTATGTTTTATTTTTCCCAGGAAGTGAAGAAGAAAATTATGAATGACCTACATGGATATTATGTGGGGATATGAGTGTGGATTATGGAGACAATATGTTGTTGTAGTAGTTTTTCATTTTATGATGTAATGTAAGACTTATGAATATATATAGTGTTTCCAAGGATACTAAACCAATCGGTCTTTCGAGATTTGATCTTTCTTGTGATCATGCCAATGTTATGTAATAATGCACTGACTCTGGGTAACTAGGGTCGGGGCGTTACAATATCACTCTCTTTGTATTTAATATCTTTAATGTGCTCACATAGAGATAAAATCAATATATGAAGGAAAATAAATGTCTATTTTGATATAAATAAAATTATCTTCATTATATATATATTTTTCTAATTTTTATAATTTATATAATTACCTTAAAAGCTTCTTCAATTCTAAAGAAGTATTTATTTAATTTACAGCAAAATAAAATAATTGGTTTTAACAAACATAATTTTGATATATTTTGGATGAGTTAATGTGTATAACAAATTTTAAAGATATATAATATATATTATAGATGTTTGAAATCATTAGATTCAAATTCTCACATTTTCTTGATATATATTCAAATTAAATGAATAGTATCAAATTCAAAATAATGTTTTTTATTGAATTAATATATTATTAAATTAATTACAAATAAAAAAATTGATAAATAATCAAAAAGGGGTAAGGTATGATCTAAAATTCCTCACCCTATTCTTTGATAGGCCGTTTTTATATATTTTTCCATAGAGTATTCTTATTATATTTTTATATTTTGAGGATTTCCAAAAGTGCTCCCCCCTCTCTTATAAAAAGGAACATCCTCCCTCGCTTCCTCACACCACCTTAAGCCTTATATATCGACTAAAAACCTTCCCATTTCTCATCCCAATCTTCTTATAAAAGCTATAGAGGTCCTGGTTTTCTAAAAAGGCAACCCCTAGTGTCCCTAGGATGAGATCTAATGGAAGTCCACTGAAGGGATTCATTCACCGTGTTAACCATTGAGGAATTATTATAAAAGTGTATATAATTAATAAATATTATATCTATGAACTTAATATAATTATGGATATGTTGTATCTATATCCTATTCAAAAGAAGTGAGACATTCATGAAAAAACGTGTATAGGAAAATGAAGCAGTTAACACCCGAAACAAGGGTAATAACGAAATACTATTAAAAAACGGGTTATAAGGTCATATAAGAAAATCATATATGGTATTGTAAATATAAGTATGGTTTGGTATAAGTTAATAACCTATTTCAAACCATTATAATGGAGGTCAAAAGACGTTCACCCGAAAGGAAATGTAAGGTAAGGGACTTCGTCTCAATCTTATTTAATTGAGACATTGTTTGATTATATACACCCACAATCTTTTATAAAGTGTATATAAAGATAATATGAAATTTCATATCCATATTTTATCTATAATAATTTTATTTAATGTTTTAGTAAATGTATTTTTTTGGTGGATTTTATTATTTAAATGCTCAAAGTGCTATGGTATTCTTTGAATGTTTAAAGATTTAACCCTTTATCCATTTCAATATTATTGATATTATATTTATTTATATGAATATAAAATTATTATAAATGAAATTTTATATCTAATTATAAATTAATTAAAAAAACTCACAAGGAATGTTTTTATGTTTTTATGTATGGGACACTTTAACAAAAACATAGTTTTAAATTTTTTAAAGATTTATTCTTCTAAATCATTCACATTAATGTCCATGTTTTCAAAAAAAACCTTTTTGAATTTATTTATAAGAACTTGAATGCTTTAAAATGTTATTTTTCGAATTTTTTCTCAAATGTTTCAAACTGGTATGCGACACATTGATTAAAAATCTATCTTTTTTAAATGTTTTTATTTTATAGTTTCTTGGGTTTTGAATAAATGATTTCAATGTAAAATGGGGTATTTCTATAAAGAAATTTATAATGATATTATTAGAGAATTTTAATCTATTTCAAAAACCTTGATGGATATTATGATTATTTGAGGTTTATCTCTTATGATATCATTTTCCATATTTCATTGAATGATTTGTGATCCAATTTGACCATGGATGTGTTATTTATATACAATTCATAGATTATGGTTGAAGTATTCACATTTTGTATATTAGTTTTAATACGAATGTTTATTTTGGTTATGTTTTACCCCTTCATAAGAGGAATGCATTGGACTTAGTAGGTGACGAGTGGGGACTTCTATAGCTTCTCGATGCATCGGTAGGTCTCGTGGGAAAAAATAGCTTTGATTATGACTAATTTATTAGCTGTTTATATATGGTGTCTTTTCTAAAGCCTTGATGGTATATTTATGATGTCAAGAATTATGAATTCACTCTTTATGAGATTAGTATTGATGTTTCATGTGTTATTTGACTACTATAATATCCATGGTTAAGTAGCATTCTCATATGATCATTTATATTGAATTATTTGATTTATTCTTTCCATATTATGCCCAATATTATGTTTAAATTGAATTTGTTTCAGTTATACACATGACCCTAAGGTTTATGATTATCCATTCATAATAGCTTTTTTTTGAATACTTACCCTTAATGAGAATATGATCTCACCCCTTTCTTATGTTTTATTTTTCCAAAGGATTCCTAGAATTTTATTATTGATATGGAGGGTTAATCTAGGAGAATAATAGTTTTCTTAAGGATTTTATATGTTGTATTTTATTTTTTAAATTGTAATGTAAAGTTATTCTATGTAATCTAGATTCCGGAACCACTAAACTGATCAGTACTTTGGGATTTGATTAATTGTAATCATTCCAATTTAATAAATTAATGCATCAGATTTCGGATTATGGGGTTCGGGTATTATAGAAAATGTTGAAACAAAGACACAGTAACAGGGAAGAAACCTAAATTTCCCAAGAAAAATCATTAAACCCTAGGATACCTCTACCCCTATGAAACAACTACCACCATTATAACATTGTCAGGGATTTGAGACAATAGGGGATGAATCCCTAAATCATTTTGTCCTATGGGCACAATGACCAAAGGAAGAAGTCAACCTTTATCAAGAACAAGTTAGAAACTCTCTCCACTAGAAACAACCATTGTCGAATAGTAGATGACACTATCCAAAAAATCCAAAAACATCTTGAGACCACCATCTCCATGAACTAACACATTTCATTCACACTAGATTTCCACCAAGAGATATGGTGCTGAAAATATACAACTGCCTCCACCAAGGAAACTAATAACGCCTTCAAAACATAGGTTTAAAGACATGAAGAAATTCAAATGTCACCAGCCTAGAGTAGAAAATTTAGAGAATAAAAATGATTGGCCCCCTGGTGTAGTGATAATAGTGAGATAAAATAAAGTGAAAAATGTGGAAAGAAATGGACACCAGGTGTAACATGGAAAACCCCTAAAATAAATGGAAAAAACCATAGGTAATTTAAATGACCACGATAGGTAAATGTCGGTATAAACATTATCTCACTATTAAAAGTAGAAATATCTAAAAATATATCTCTTGAATAATGGATAAATAAACCTCACAAAAATTTCACACAAATATAATAGGGAGATGGTGATGAGATGTTGATTAAACTGTTGGGAGATATCTCTTTATATAGGCTATCATTCTCCTTTATTCCTCCATAATTGTGGCCTGGTAAGTGGGGTTGGCCACCCAAATTCTCCAACCATGATTTAATCCTTTTACAAAATAATGGGGAGGTACTATCCATTGATAAAAAAATTCTAAATAATATCCCACTTGTAGATTGATTGAGGACCAATCACATCTCCAAAAATATTTTATATTTTCTAAAAAAACTACTTATATCTCTTCATGGAAACTAGATGATCTTCTCCATCTGAACATATCAGTGTTATTTGACTTAATTAAGAAATATTCCATATTTTCCTTAGTATAGTTTTTTTCATATCCACACTTCCTATCTCTACCACATATTGAACAAAGTGATTCTATACCCTAATGTTCTTTGTCCTGAAATGAAAATGTGGGTTTATTGAGATATTCAAGGAACTATGACTATAAAGAAACAATGGTATATTCTTATATCTATAACTACTATAGATAAGGACATTAATGGTACTATAATGGTCCTTTTTTAGAAAAAAACACTGACAATTAGAGTACCCTTAAAAGCCATCAACCTTTATCAGCGCTAGAAAATCCCTGATAAAGGGGCCATTTTTTAGTGCATAAAAAAGATTTGGCAAAGAAAATATTTATCCTACTTTATTTAAGAACTAATAAAGGACCCCCTTTATCAAAACTTTTAGTTAGTTTTGATAAAGGATCTCTTTATCAGCATTGTTCATAGCGCTGATAAAGGATCCCTTTATCCTTAATCAATGATATTATTAGCGCTGATAAGAGGGAATACTACTACAATATTCTTTTAAAATTAAAGCACACTATATTAGAAAAAATAGGGATCAAATATATAACCCAATACAAAATTTAATTTAAATAAAATTTATAACAAAAATACAAGAAAAAAAACAATATATTATAGACATTCAAAAATTGGTTTGTAATTTTAAATGAGTAAGAACAAATTATGATGATATACATTCAAAGAAATCAATGTTTATTTGTCTTTGGAACCCAACCCCTGGTCATGCTATTACTTTCCGAACAATCCACCGAAACTCAATAAAAATAATTCACTTTTATAAGAAAAAAATTCTAATGTCATTAATACTATGATGAAATAAACTAAACAAAAAGTGTCAATCTTAAACTAAAAACATATACTTTGAGTCATACCGGGAACACTGTATATCAGATTGATTTATGGTTTTTTTCTACATGTCACACAATTTATTGTTATTCTAAAAAGCATGTTATATTTAATTGGATCAAATCTATGGTGATAAAAAATATCACTATGGATGTGATCCAATTCAAGATCTCTTTCTTTTTTAGAAAAATCCTTCAACTGTCACATTATTTCTTTTCTACATTCAATAATTATCTCTATAAAATTTAACTAAATAAGTATAATATTAAAACAATGAGGAAATTAATTATTTAATAGCAGATAAAATTATTAAAAAACAATCTAATCTTTTTATGATCATTTTTTCCTATGTGTTGTATATTTTAAACTAAAATGACACTTTGTATTGAAAAAACACACATTGAGAAATACCGACTAAAAAATGTTTTATATTGATGTTCAATCAATTTATATACATCCAAAATGAATTTTTGATCATTTTCATAAATTTTAAAAACAATATAATCTCGTTTTCTTAGTTTTTGGATATTTGATATGTGTTTTAAACTAAAATGAGACCTTAATGTTGAAAACATGCAATTCAAGTCATATCAGTCCCATTATTTACAGGATTGATGTGTGGTCAATTAATAAACATCAAAAATGAATTATAGATCGTTTTACTAAAGTTTGAATACAATATGAGCTCTATTTATTTTTATTGATATTTGATTTGTGTTTTTAACTAAAATGACAGTTTTGTTTTGAAAAAACATACTTAAATTCATACAAACCAAATCATGTGTCATATTTGAATGTTGTCAATTCCTACTTCTGAAAAATGATTTTTATATCATTTTCCTAAAGTTTGAAAACAATATGATCTTGTTTTCTTGGTTTTAATGAAGTGACACATGTTTTAAACAAAAATCACACTTTTTTATTAAAAACACACAATTCAGGTTATACCACCCACATCAGTTGTCAGATTGATGTATGGTTGATTCCTACATGTCCAAAATGAATTTTTTATCATTTTTCTATATTTTTAAAAAATATATTCTCATTTTCTTTAATTTTTCTATTTTATGTGCTTTTTTAAACTAAAATGAGTCTTTTGTATTAAAAACACACACTTAGAGTTATAATGACCACATCGGGTGTCGTATTTATGTGTAGTTAATTTGTACATATCAAAAATGAATTGAAGATTTCTTATATAAATTTTGAAAATAATCTGAGCTCATTTTATTGGTTTTGGTTATTTCATACGTTTAAACTAAAATGACATTTTATATTGAAAGCACATACTTTGAGTCATACCAGCCACATCCTGTGTCGGATTAGCATATGGTCAATTCATGCGTGTAAAAAATTAATTGTGTATTGTTTTCCTAATGTTTGAAAACAATATGATCTCTTTTTATTAGTTTGGGTGACTTGAGACACATTTTAAACTAAAATAAAACTTCAATATTGAAAACAGGTGATTTGAGTCATACTTAACACATCATGTGTCGGATTTTAATATGGTTAATTCCTACACATGAAAATTTAATTATGGACCATTTTTTTAACGTTTGAAAACCATAACAGCTCTTTTTCTTAGTTTTCTCTATGTGACACATGTTTCAAACTAAAATGATATGTTTCTATTGAAAACATGCACTTAGAGTAATACCAACCACATCGTGTGTTACATTGACATGCTGTTGATTTCTACACAGCAAAAATGAATCATGGATCATTTTCAAAAATGTTAAAAACCGTCCAAGTTCATTTTATTAGTTTTGACTATTTGATGTGTATTTTAAACTAAAATGACACTTTTGTATTGAACACATGTACTTAATGTCATATTGGTCACATCATGTGTCCGATTGGCGTGGAATAAATTTGAACACATTAAAAAATAAATTATATATTGATGATCTAAATTTTGAAAAAAATATGAGCTTGTTTTATTAGTTTTGGATATTTGATGTATATTTTAAACTAAAATGACACTTTCGTATTAAAAATATATAAATCAATTAATACTGACCATGTCGTGTTTTAGATTAGCTTGAGGTAAATTCCTATATAGGGAAAATGAATTATGGACCATTTTACTAATGTTTTAAAACAATCTGAGCTCATTTTCTTGGTTTTGGTGATTTGGCATGCATTTTAAACAAAAATGGAGCTTTTATATTGAAAACATGAACTTCAAGTCATACCAACCACATCGGATGTCAAAGTAAAGTAAGGTAAATTACTACACATAAAAAATTAATTATCAATCATTTTACTAAATTTGGAAAACTGTCCAATATATTTTTCTCAATTTTTTCTATTTTATGTGTGTTTTAAACAAAAATGACACTTTTGTATTGAAAACACACACTTCGAGTCATACTAATCACATTGATTGTCAGATTTATGTGTTTTTGATTCCTACATGTCATAAATCAATTATAGATCATAGTTATCATATTTGAAAACAATATGATCTCATTTTATCATTTTTCCCTATGTGATTAATTTTAAACTAAAATAACATTTTCATATTGAAAACATGTACTTCGAGTCATGTCGACCACATCGTGTGTCATATTGAAGTGTGTTCAATTAATAAATATGAAAAATTAATTATGGGTGGTTTTCATAAATTTTGAAAATAATTCGAGATTTTTTTCTTAGTTTTTGTGATTTTATATGCATTTTAAAATAAAATTACCCTTTTATATTGAAAAAAGTACCTTGAGTCATGTTGACTACATAGTGTCTCTGATTGACCTGAGGACAATTCCTACACATGAAAAAAATAATTATGGATCATTTTAATAATGTTTTAAAATAATCTGAGCTTGTTTTATCAGTTTTCGGTATGTGACAAAAGTTTGAAACTAAAATGACACATTTTTATAGAAAACACGCACTTCAAGTCATACCACCACATCGGGTGTCAGATTTATATGAGGCCAATTCCAATATGTAAAAAATGATTTATCAATAATTGTCCTAATATTTTGAAATAATTTTATCTCTATTTATTATTTTTGTCTATTTAATGCATGTTTTAAACTAAAATGACACTTTTATACAAAAAATAGAACTTTAAATCATACCGGCCACATCGAGTGTCGGATTAATGTGTGGTCAATTAATACATGTCACAAATTAATTATGGATCATTTTCCTAAAATTTTAAAAAAACACAAACTGTTTTTCTTGATTTTGGATATGTGATGCATTTTAAACTAAAATAACACTTTTATATTGAATACACATATTTCAAGTCATACCGACCACATCATGTGTCAGATTGGAATTCAGACAATTCCTAACCATTAAAAATGAATTATTGATCATTTTACTAATGTTTGAAAATAATATAAGACTTTTTCTCATATTTGGTGATATGACACATATTTTAAACTTAAATATCACTTTTATATTAAAAACATGTACTTCGAGTCATATCGACCATATTGTGTGTCAGATTAGCATGAGTTCAATTCCAACATGTGAAAAATAAATTTTGGCTCATTTTCCTAATGTTTGAAAATATTTCATGCACATTTTATAGGTTTTTACTATTTGATGTTTTTTAAACTAAAATGACACTTTTGTATTGAAAACATGCACTTCGAGTCATACTAACCACATTGGGTGTTAGAATGGAATCTGGACAATTCTTACATTGTAAAAATTAATTATGAATATTTTTAATAAATTGTGAAAAAAATAAAAGATCATTTTCTCACTTTTCTCTATGTGATTTGTTTTACACTAAAATAACACTTTTATATTGAAAACATGTAATTTGAGTCATACCAACCACATCGGGTGTCAGATTAGTGTGCAATCAATTTCTACTCATGAAAAATTAATTATGAATCATTTTAATAAAGTTTGAACTTAGTACAAGATTGTTTTCTCATTTTTGGTGATGTGAAATGCGTTTTAAACTAAAATGACACTTTCATATTGAAAACATGTTCTTTGATTCATATTGAAAACATCATGTGATAGATTTCTGTGAGGTCAATTACTTCACATGAAAAAATAATTTTAGATCATTTTAATAAATATTAAAAACAAAATATTCTCATTTTCTCAGTTTTCTCTATTTTATATGTGTTTTAAACTAAAATGATACTTTTGTATTGAAAACATGCACTTAAAGTCATACCGACCACATCAGTTTTTAGATTGACCATTGGTCAATTAATACATGTCACAAATGAATTATGGACCATTTTCCTTAAGGTTTTAAACAATCTGAGCTCATTTTATTAGTTTTTTGATACTCGATGCACGTTTTAAACTAAAATGACACTTTTGCATTGAAAACAAAAACTTGAAGTCATGCTGACCACATCAAGTGTCAGATTGATGTATGGTCAATTATTACATGTCACAAATGAATTATTTATCATTTTCATAAATTTTAAAAACAATTCAAGATCATTTTATCAGTTTTGGATATGTTATGTGTTTTAAACTAAAATGACACTTTTATACTGAATGAACACACTTTGAGTCATACCAACTACATCATGTGTCAAATTGGATTTTGGTTAATTCCTATATTAAAAAAATTAATTATGTATATTTTTCCTAAAGATTAAAATTAATACAATATTGTTTTCTCAGTTTTGGTGATGTAACATTTTTCTAAACTGAAATGACACTTCTATATTGAAAACACATACATCAAGTCTTACTGACCACATTGGGTGTCCAATTAGAATGGGGTCAATTACTATATGTAAAAATTAACTTGCAGATCAATTTAAAAAATTTTCAAAACAATTTGAAAATTTTAACTTGTTTTTTATCATTTGATGTGTGTTTTGAACTAATGTGTAAATTTAACAGAATTAGTATTAGATAAAAATGATGAGGAAATTATCTAAAAAATGAAGAAAAGATGATGAGGAAATTAACTAAATAAGTAGTTGGAAGAATCATATTCATGATGTCTATATACATAATAACAACATGTATTTTTCCCATTCATTTATATATAAATAAATTTCCTTCATTGTACTTATCCTAGAGAAATATATCAAAACTAATATATAATAATTCTAAAATTAATGCTTCAAGTTCCAAATATATTTCTAAGGTAATAGTCCTTACTAGATCACAAATATAATAGGTAATCACCTAAATTTGATGTCAGCAAACATTCTGACACCGTGAACTTTTCCCACTACTCTATAAAAAAATTAAATTTTTAATTTAAGTATGTAAATTGTTGTAAATATTGGTAAAACTAGGAAAATATAGGCAAAAAATATTGAGAAATATTTTTAATGAATTTTTAATTACCTTCATAAATTACCTATTTGGGGGTATAGTCTTTTGATATTATATGATATATTTCATAAATTTTAAAGTATAATATCTATAATCATTTTCATTATATTACTTTGGACAATATAGAAACATTCTCTAAAATAAGTAAATTGTATTAATGGTTAATATTTCTATGTATACCTTAATCTATTTCTATTTGAATAAATACATAGGCTTCTTATGTTCAGTGACCGACCTTATACCATGATTCATAATATATTTATAGATCATAATATCATAACAAAAATCTTGTTAAAACAAATATATAATTATATAATTTGAAGTTTATTTGTAAACGGTTGATTGTATTGCATTAAAAATTCACAATACATAATATGTTGTTTTTTATTTTATTCTCAAATGCCTCACTTATTTCATCTTTTTTATTATAAATTTCTATTACTTCCAAAGAAATTTCTTGAGTAGAAATGATATAGGGATTAATGAATCCAAATCATACTTCATAGGGTTTTGCATTTATATTGTTGTAATATAAATACTTGTTGAAAATATGAATAGTTATTAACATTAATGAACATAATAGATGATTATTTGGAAAGACAAATTATGAAAATATACCTAATGTATGTATTAATAATTGAGACTTCCAACCATTCATACTTGGGAATCTGATATCTCCAAATATTTCTTATTCATATTGAATGTAGGAAATAGCTCTATATATAAATGTGGTGTCTTCATGAACATGAAATGTTAATATATGCTATAGTGTAACCGGTAGGGAGAAGGTACTCTTGGAAGGTCCTTTTGTTTTCTTGGTCAATTCATTGTATTATATTCATATAACTATATTTGTCCCCATCATTTTAGTTTTCTATAATACCATACCTCACTTCAGACTTTTTTTCATCAAACGTTATAGGTTTTTAACTTGAAAAAAATTGTTAAGGAAATAATTCATGTATATTTGTAAGATTGTATAGCCAGGCTATGAAAGTTCTAAAAGAATTACTGACCATTGTAATATATGGATAACCAAGTGGAACAAGAAAATCGACACTCAACTCTTAAGATACTTTAATCCCCACTCTCATGTGATCTTTTGGGAGTAATTTTTTGTGTAGCATGTCAACTAGTATATTATACACCATAACCCTTACAACAAAAAAGTTCATGGGTGTTTATAGATAGAAATGACATAAAACTTTACCTTATATAGTTTTAGTTACATAAAATTATCAGGAGTTGTTTGATTCACATTTCAGATAATTAGTAATGAAAAAACTGATTACCTTGGTTAAGGTATGTGAATGAGGGGAATGAATTTCCTCAATTCTAGTGCGTTCATTTGGTTGATCATGTGTCAATATTTTTTGTGCTGCCAGTTCGATTTGATCCTTTCACATATATCAGTCTTCTAAACCATACTAGACTATAATATATTAAAAAGCATCTATTTTCACCTAAAATAATTTCATCATCTAATATGTATCTTTTTATGGTTATATCTTATCGAAATATGTTCAATGTGACACTCTAAAACCTACACCTCTAACCTGACTATATTGTTCTAGTCTGCTTCAAAGCTACTGAAAGTAGTTTTTCTTCATGTGTGGTCACTGAATATTATTATGTCTAAACTATATAAAAAACATATAAACATAAATATATATTTTTATTTAATAATGTTATAAAGTATAATGAATTACTATTATGTCATACTTACACATGTTTCACATGCCACTTTTGTGTTTTCATCAACTAGTTTACCTTCTTTATTTAATCGGGCCTCATTCTATAAAACATGATGTGGGATGGAAGTGGCTTCAAATATTGATTCATCAATATGAATATAAAAAAAGGAATATATATTGTTTCATATCACATTAAAATTTTATTATATATTTAAAATAAAAACCATTTTATTCTCTATTGAATTGTACCCTATCTTTGCTTTATGATAGGGGTACATTAGTTTTGATGAACATTGTTTATTTCCATCACTCATTTTCCATTTCATAAATTAACAATTTTGAACCAAATTGAATAAAATAAATAAAATAAATAATATATTATCGACTAAATTTCACCTGAAATGATTTCTCATTATGATGAATGATGAAATCATTCCATGTTTCATGCTTTATAATGTGTTAATAAGAAACTAGTGGGTGGGGATTTACTTTACCCTCAACATCCCTAAATTGAAACTTGGTAATAAGTTTCTAGAATCCCTTATTGGATATTATCTACCATTAAGTCATATTTTTTTATTGAAATCATCTAAAATAAACAAACTTTTTTAGGGATAATGAAAAGTAAATTAGTGTTTCATTATATAATTTTTCAATAAAATAGATAAAGTATATTGTTACATTACCTTATTATCTTCATAAAAGGTTTCCTTTATTACAGACTGGACATGGAGCCAAAAATCTATATCAATTGGCATATTCATTCTCATTATGACCCCAAAATAACTGATGAACATTAAATTATTTGGGTCAACAGGTTGGCCACATTGATTCCGTCCAACCTCAAATTTTATTCACTTTATTATTGCCTTGATAATTTTAGTCAAAATGGTGATGCTACGTTGTTATGGTTTTTTCCATAAACATGTTGTTGATACCTTAATAATTTTTTAGTTTCAGTATTAACCATCTGTTCTTCCCTAATATTGGTAACACCATCATGTGCAGAAGTCATTTTCTACATGCACTACTACAAAAATGGACTTAATAGTTCTAAAATTGGCCATTATTAGTGCAAAAATCACTGGTTACCAAAATGTGACTAAAATTCATAGGATTTTATCTGTGATAGAAAAGTGATGACAAATACATGCTTTATCAGTGATAAAAAAATCACTGATAAAAGGTTATTTTATCGGTTATTATTTAAGCATGGATAAATGACCCCATTTATCACCACTTATCATTAGCATTGATAAGGTACACCCTTTATCAGTAATTTTAATAACATTGATAAAGGGACATACTACTACAGTGTGCTATTAAAATTACAACACACAGGAGAAGAAAAAAACAGAAAATACTTGTTGTAAATACAAAATTTCAATAAAATTAAATTTACAACAAAATAAAAGAAAAAACAATATATTATATAAATTTTAGACATTGGATGGTAAAATTACATGAGTAATTAAAAATTATCACAAACATTGAAAAAAATTGATGTTCATTTATCTTTGGACCCTGACCATCGGTCATGCTATTACCGAAAAAACCACCCTAACTCGAAAAAAATAATTCACTTATATAAGAAAAAAATTTATTATTTTATGAATAATATAGAGAAATAAATTAACCAAAAAGTATTAATTTTAAGCTAAAAACATGTGTATTATATTGAGTTGTAGTTGATTCCTGCACATCACACCATTTCTTATTCATCTTCAAGCTTTAACTATGTGAAAATTTACTAAATAAATATAAGATAAAAATAATAAGGAACATAATTATGTAATCATAAATAAAATGATGAGAAAATAGTCTGATCTCATTTTCTCCATTTTGGTGATGTGACGGGCATTTCAAACAAAAATGGAACATATATATTGAAAACATGCACATTGAGTCATACAGAACCCATCGTGTGTCAGATTGACGTGAAGTCAATTTATATATGTCACAAATGACTTATGGATCATTTTAATAATGTTTCAAAACAATCCAATTACATTTTCTATGTTTGAGTGTGTCACTTGTGTTTTTTACAAAATTTTCATTTTAAATTGGAAATATGTACTTTGAGTCATATCAGTCACATCATGTGTCGATTTGATGTGATACTAATTCCTATACATCAAAAATGACTTATGAATAATTTTCCTAAATTATCAAGACAATATGAGATTTTTCTCTAAGTTTTTAGTGATTGACACATGTTTTGAACTAAAATTTGAATTTTAAACTGATAACAGACACTTTGAGTCATATCAGAAGCACTGAGTATTAGATTGAGGCGAGGCTGGTTTATAAAAACCAAAAATTAGTTATGGAACATTTTCTTAAATTATCAAAACAATATGAATTTATTTTATCTGTTTTGAGTATTTCACCTGTCTTTTTTACTAAAATGAATGTCAATTTTAAATAAAAAGAGACACTTGCAGTTATATCGGTCACATTGTGCATCATATTGAGGTACAAATGATTCTTAAACATCAATAATTACTTATATATTGTTTTACAAAAGTATCAAAACAATCCAAATTTTTTTTCATGGTTCTTAGTGTTACATTTGTTTTTTACTAAAGTTAATGTCAATTTTAAATTAAAAGATCTACATGGAGTCATATAAATCACACTGAGCATTGTATTATGGTTTTCTGGATCTTAAATGTCAAAAATGAATTATGGATCATTTTCATAAAGTATAAAAATAATATAAATACATTTTCTCATTTTTGAGTATGTAATTTGTATTTTTTACTAAAATTAATGTCAATTTTTAATAAAAAAACACAATTTGAGTCATTCATAAAATACAGGTGAGACCAATTATTAAATTTAAAAAATGACTTATGGATCATTTTCCTAAAGTTTCGAAACAATATGAATGTGTTTTCGTGGTTTTGAGTATGTAAATTGTCTTTTTTACTAAAATTTAATTTAATTTTAAATAAAAAGACACACTTTGTGGCATACCGGTCAAACCAAGCATCATATTGAGGTATAGATGACTCATACATTTCACAAATGAATAATTTATTATTTTACTAAAGTATCAAAAAATATATTTAACATGTTTTCTCAGTTTTGAGTATGTCTCTTGTCTTTTTTACTAAAAATAATTTCAATTTTAAATAAAAAGTAACACTTGGAGTCACACCAGTCACACTGGGTGTTTTATTAAGGTGAGGATGATTCCTACACATCAAAAATGTATTATGTATCATTTTTCAAAAGTATCCAAACAATATTAATGTTTTTTCTTAGTTTTGAGTATGCGATGTGTGTTTTGAAAAAAAATGTAAAGTATAAACTAAAAACATACAGTTCAAGTCATACCGAGCATGATGTAAACTGGATTGAGGTGCATATTATTGAGTATGTGATATCTATTTTTCTTTAAACTATCTGAAACAAGCTAGAAAGGAGAGAACATGTTCCATTTGTATGGAATAGGAAACCTTGGTATGCCTGAAACATTTCACATTTCTAGCTGCATGGGGTTTCCTCTTCCATCCAAAAGGAAGATGTTATGTCTTTTATGGCATGTTGTGGATATTTGGAAGCAAAGTATGACTTCCCAAAATATATATGAAAAAAACTAAACAATTATCAGATAAAAATTTTAAGGAAATTAACTTAAAAATAATATATAAAATGTTGAAAATATTTTCTAAATAAGTAGTATAAATTCACCTTTTCATGATGCTAGTATACATTCTTGACTCATTTACTTATTTCCATTATCTTAGTTGCATCCTCAATTTACAATATATCATTATCATGAGAATATTCAAACAAACCACCCAAAATCGAGTAAAATAATCCACCTGTATAGGAAAATAATTCTTCTCTTAATAATACTATAATTAAATAAATCAAACATAAATATAAAATCAAATACATTAATAAAATGTCACTTTTATTCTTAAATTTCCTAATTTGAGTCATACATAGTACACCATGTATCATAATTGGGTATGGTTTATCCCACCATGTATTTTTACCCTACTACTCATTCAACGTTATGGGTTATCTAACAATATTACTATTTGATAACCTAGAATGTTGAATGTATTAGGGAATAAAAAGAAAATTTCATCATCATGGGTGCATCATCCTTTTTTATTGCATTATAATAGTATATATGTGAATCAAACTTGTTAAAGAAGAAAATTATTCATCATCTTTGTGAGAATTAACAAAATAAGTATCAGATAAAATGAGGTAATTAACTAATAAAAGTAGATAAAATGGTTATAAATCAACTAAATAAGTAGTAATAATTCACATATTCATGATATATGTGTACAATATAAGATCATTTTCATTGTTTTTATTATTTTATGTGTGTTTTAAACTAAAATGAAACTTTTTTTATTGAAAACACAAATTTCAATCCATACTTACCACATCAGGTGTCAGATTGATGTGTAGTCAATTCTTATACGTGATAAATGAATTATGGATCCTTTTCCTAAAATTAGAAAACAATACAAGCACGTTTTCTTTGTTTTTACTACTTTGTGTATGTTTTAAACTAAAATGAGACTTTAGTATTGAAAAAATATAATTTGATTCATACCAAACACATCTGGTATTAGATTGATGTGCGGTTAATTCCTACACCTCATAAATTACTTATAGACTCAATCCCTAAAGTTCAAAAACAATTTGATCTCATTTACTCAATTTCAAGAATATGATGTGTGTTTTGAACTAATATATAAATTTATCAAAATAATTATCGAATAATTTTTTTAAATAAATTAACTAAAAAAATTAGATAAAATAAGGAGAAAACTAAATAAATAAGTAGAAGGAAGTTTCCTCTTCATGTTGTCTGTATTCATTCTGACATCATATATTCTTCCCATTCATTTCTAAAAAAATGATTTCCTACAATATAATTATCCTTGATTAATAGATCAAAACTAATATATAAGAATTTTTATACTAATTCTTCAAACCCCAAATATATTTTTAAGGTTATAGCCTATACTAGATCACAAAAATAGTAGGTAATCACCTAAAATTTATGTTAAAAAATATTCCAACACCATGTACGATTCCCACTCATATATAAACAAATTTACTTCTTCTATGGAGTATGAAGGTTGTCAATAATCTTGGTAGTACTATGAAAATATTGAAAAACAAATGATTAAGAAATATTTTTAATGAAATTTAATTACCTTAAAAAATTAATTATTTGGGGATGCTTTTATTTCCTTGGATTATGATATATCTCATACATTTGCAAACATAATACCCAAAATCATTGTTGTTATCTTGTTATAGAAACTATAGAAACATTTACCAAAAAAATTAAATTGTTTTTAATTATGTTTAGATAGTTAAATATTTCTATATATACCTTAATATTTTTCCATTTTAAGTAATCCATAGGCTTTTTAAATTCATTCACTGACTTCATACCATGATTTATCCTATATTTATAAAACTTTCTGTTATAATTTTTTTTAAACACATACTAAAACATATAATTCAAAGTTTATATATAAAATATTGATTGTTGTTCACTAAAAATTCACAATACACATTAGGTGTGGTCGATTTGATGGATATACATGCATTGGATACAAAAAATAAATATTTGGGCCCTCCAAATTGATTAAGATCATAACCTAGTGCTTCTTAAAAAACAAAAACAAGTAAGTAATAAAAAAATAAGAATAAATTTTTTATGATTAGATTGCATAGTTTTACCCCTACATTGTAGGAATCAAAAAGAGTTTGTCATGTGTTATTTTCCTCCCAAAAACCTCATTTTGATCATATTTTTTCATATCAATTTCTTTCAACTCCAATTTAGTTTCTTCCATATAAATGATTTAGGGATTAATGAATGAAAATCATGATCTGAAGGGTTTTCCATTTGTGTAGTAGTAATATAAACGCCTATAGAAAATATGAATAGTTATTAACTTTAATGAACATATAAGCTCATTTTTTTGGATAGAATAATTATGAAAATGTACCATATGTATGTATTAGCAATTGAGATTCACATCCATACAAACATTAGAATCTTATTTATACTATGCAGACCAACTGCATATATAATTACAGTTCCAAATATTTATTATTCATATGAAATGTAAGACATATTTACATATTTATATGTGGTCACTGTATAAAGTTATAATGATAATTAAAGTTATAGTGGAACTGGAGGGGAGAAATTACACCCTAAAGGTCCTTAAGTTTTCTTGGAAAGTTCCCTATATTTTCTTGATCAGACCTCCTATTTACCCATCACATTATCTGTCTGTAATAACATACCTCACTTAGAAACATTTTTGATAAACTGTTATATGTTATTCATTTCAAAAAATTAGTTAACTTCACATCTCATGTATCTTTATAAGATTATACGTTCATGCAATGAAAGTTCCAATAGCATCATTGACCTTTGTAATATCTGGATTATCAAGTGGAATATGAAACTCATTAGTTGTCTCTTCATCTACCTCAATACACACTCGCATGTGATAATTTTGGAGTTCTTTATTGTGTATCCTATTTCCCATAATATTATACATTGCACCCCTTATAATAAGGCGATGTGTGGGTTTTGATAGATATAAATCACATACAACCATATACTACATAATTTTTTTAATATAAAGTTATAAAGAGTTGATTGATTCACATTTAAGAAAAATATTAATGAAATAATTGATTACCTTGAGTAAGGTATGTGATTTAGGGGAATGAATAGCCTCAAATCTAGAAGGGTCATTGGGTTGTTTGTGTGTGGATTTTTTTCCATCACCGGTTTTTATTGATCCTTTCTCATATATTGGTCTTCCAAAAAATATTGGACAATAATATATAAAAAAACATTTATGTTTTTCCATAAATCCTCCCATAATCTTATATGTATCTTCTTTTTGTTTTTTCTTCTCTGAATATGTTGGTGGAGACAATACAAAACATACTCCTTTAACATGACCATATTGTTATGGCTACTTCAAAGCTACTGAAATTAGGTTTTCTTTAGATATAGTCACTACTGATTCTTGGTTCTAAACCATAAAAAAACTTATGAATATAAATAGATATTTTTATGTAATAATATTATAAATATTAATAAATTACTATTATTTCACACCTATACATATTTTCCATGATGATTTTTTTATCAACTAGTTTACCCTCCTTATTTACATGAGCCTCCCTCCATAAACATGATGTGTGATAGAAGTGGCTTCAGATTTTGATTCATCAGTATACATATAAAAAGAGGAACATATGTTGTATCATATCACTTAAAAAATTTATTTTTTATTTAAAATACGTAACAATTTCTTATCTAGTGAAGTATACCCCATCTATACATTATACTAGGGCTACATTGGTTTTGATTCTCGTTCATTATTTTCATCTACTTTTTTGTTTCATAAATTTACAATTTTGAATCAAATCTAATGAAGTAAATTATTTCAAATAATATAGTATTTACTACAATGCACCTATAATGATTTCTCATCATGATGACTGATAAAATAATTCCATTTTTCCTATTTTGTAATGTGTTCAAAAGTAACTGGTTGGTGGGGCTTTACTTTCCCCTCAATGTCCCCAAGATGAAATTTTTTAAAAATAGTCTGGAAGGCTATATGGGATTTTAAAGTGATTATTAAGACATATTTCTTACTAAAATCATCTAAAATTAATTAACTCATAAAGGAATAATGAAAATTAAATCAACATTAAATTATATAATTTATTAGTAAAATAATGAAATGTGATCAGGACATTACCTTTATATCTTCCTAAAGGGTTTCCTTTATTACAGGTTAGATATGGCACCATGACTCTATATCAATTTACACATTCATCTTCATTGTGACCCAAACATAAATAATGAACACCAACTTGTTGGGTTCAACTGGTTTTCAGAGTTGATTCCAACAAAACTCAAATTTTACACCCTTACTTCTTACCTTGATAATTTTAGTCAACATTATGATGTTGCATCATTCTTGTTTTTTATCAACATGTTATTAATCCCCTAATAATTCTATAGATTCACCATCAACTGCATGTCCTTCCACAATATTAGTAATATCATCATGTGTAGAAGACATTGTAAGCATGAGTAGTAAAATATTTAATTTAAATTATGTTAATATAGTATAGAACTATAATATTATGGGGAAAATCATAGAATATTAAGAAGCATTTTATCCTTATCATTGAACTCTATTTATTTTCTTAAAAGTTTAAATAGATTTTGTTCCTTAATCAATAATCAAAATCCCCTCTTTGTGGTATCCACTAATGTAAAATACATTGTCTACTTGGGACCACTGTGACCTGATTGTGACTTCCCAATGAAAGGGTTATCCTTGATTGAATTTTTATTTTTGCCAACAATTTTTTTATTAACTAACAATGAAATCAACTAATTCTTGTTTTCTAGATCTTAGACATAGAATATTTTCACTACATTTGATTCTATTATGAATGAAACTTCCATTTCCTCTCACACACAAAAATTAAACTTCATGAATCCATGTTCATCAACTTTGACTGCACTCCTATTATCAACATATTTTCAACAGAAAATCTGCACTTTAGTTGATGTATAATCCAATTTATATATCTTTTTTATAATTCCAAAATATGACATAATTGCATAAATTTGATTTCTGTCCTTAGAACCATATATGTTCATTGGTTTCTCCACAAGCATAACTCCTCTATTTTTATCCTACTGTAGTCAACGTATTCTTTTGAATATAATATATAACCATTGATTACAAAGACATTAATATATATAACATTTTCATTTGGTCCCCTGGATAGCCATTAAAGTTATTTGATAATTGAATTTTTATTTTAAGAAAACTCCTTATAAATATGATATCACAACCATCCGATAAACTATTGATTATATGTATTTGATATCCATCCTGCACCCCCTGATGGATTAAAATATCTAATAATTTATTTGAGGGATTCAACATATAGATCAACATATTTACTATTAGGTAAAATGTAAAGGTGCGATTTCTCTCGATCTGTAATGGTAATTGTAAAAAAATATCTTCTAGAAATCCCTTTGCCCATAAGGCATCAATTATGATGAGACTTTGGGAGAAAAATGATATCAACATCTAATAGTTAATCAGTATAGAATCCAATATCTTCATCAACAATATATCATTATTCAATATAACCTTATGGAATACATTGATTCTTGATAAACCCTTTCAAAATATTCATATATCGCTCAATGGGGTATATTCATCTATAGTGTAAAGGACCACATAGTTGAACTTCTCTAACCAAGTGAACCATTATATGTACCATTATATCAAAGAATGATGGTTGGAATAACGTCTATAATTCACATAATATGACTAAAACCTAATTATTAATGATTGGAAACTTCATTGGGTCTATAACATTACTACCTATGGATTTGAAAATGAATTAGAGTTTAGTTAATATATATTGGGTAGTTTTAAGAAAAATGAAATGTAAAGTGATGTGCATCAAATCTTACATAAAAACATGAAATTTATGTGATTTTAGTCTCTATAACTTCAAATTGGTCATTGAAACGAAATTATTTATATTTGATGAATAACCCTATCGAACTTTTACACCATTAAGGAAAATGATAATTTGTAATTTTTATTATCTAGATAGAGTGTAAGCTATTGGAGGAAGAACACTCTACCATTTACTCTTCCCCAGTTCCATATCTTCCCTTATCCCCATGTCAATAATGTTAAAACTGTCCTGGATTCCAAATTTTTTTCTAAGAAAATTTAGTAACATTCCAATAACACTATCAAATATATATTTTTCTACATGTATGACATTAGGAAAATTTCTAACATACAAACAATTATAATACGGTAATTCAAAGAAAATTGATCACTTTTTCCAACCTATTTTTTTAAGGTTTTTCAAAAATGATTTACCAAAAATAGTTTCAATATCTTTTGCTTTATAAAATAGTTGATCACCCATTAGTGTAGATGATGTTGTACCTTATTTGGTATTCCCATCGAATGTTGTCTTCCAAGATCGATATTTATGTCATCGATGTGAAAATTTCTAAATTCCAAAAAAAGCCTTCCAACACTATTTCAACTGAACTAAGTGTGAGAATTCTTAAAAAATGGGACCCCCCCCCAACATTCCATTAATGTTATAACATGACACATTTCCATAAGAAAAAAATTCATTTATCATCCCATACAACATATCCCTCAATGTGAATTCATCACTTCTTTGAGCATCATACATTGTAACACCTATATCCCAAATCAATTTTAGATATTTGATTAATTGATAAGACTAGATATCAATATCATTTCTAGGTTGTTTTGGTTCATATACAAGTAGAGTCAACATAATGTATTTTCGATTTATTTATAACCATGACGACAAGTTATAGTTTACCAACATGACTAGAAATGTATCATGAGTACTAATTTGTACACCAAAATGATTTATTACATCTATAGATAATGCAAGATAAAATTTTCTCAGAACATTTAAAATTTGGATACTCATAATCAAATTTTTTCCACTTAGAAGAGTGTTGGATGATATTGTTTCTCATCTTTAATTCTTGCATTTGTATGCCATGTCAACTGTCTTAAGGTTTCTTGATATCCATATAGTATTCTAAATCATTTAATGAGAGAAAGTACCATAAATATTTTTGAAGGAATTGATTTATCTTTTTTATAAAAATATATGCCACACTTAGAGAATTTTATGAGTGATTTGTGGCCCTTGAGAAACAATAAGAAATAATTTGGAAATATATGTATTTTTTTGAGATTATTCCCATTGAGTTGACAATTTTTTAGTATCATATGTTTTATTAGGAAGTTATTTTTATTCTGGAATCATATCATTTAAGAGAACAAGTAATTATTTAAAGATAGTGTCGCTCCATCTTCTACCATATTTCAAATTATATTACATCAATACAGCTGACAATGTTGTTTTTTTAATACAACCAGTATACAATGGTCTCTTAGCATAGCTATTTTACTTCTCAAAAAACTTTGGGAAATAATGAAGGTTATAGTCAATTTCCATTTTCATTTATTCCATACAATCTCCATATTTATTTATAATGGTATTCATATAAAATTATTCATAACCCATGGTATCATCTCGATCGGTGTTCATGTTCAATTTTTCTCCATGTTTATTCAAACATTTACAACTCTAATCTATCCCTTGAAAAATCAAGTGTTCCTTAAACTCTTCCAAATTAATTTTTATTGAATAATAACAACATAAATATGGACAAAGAGAAGGGTTATATTCATGATTTATTACAAACTAGATGAACTATTTAACTCCATATTACTCTTTTGTCATATGATTAGTGTACATCAATTTTTTATTCATATACATCCTATTAGGTTCATAAAATATTAATTTTGTACAAAAAAAAAATAAATATGCATAAGATATTAATAATCAAAGGTCAAAGTTATAAATACGTTTAATAAGAGGAACCCAATATTTGATTGTTTCAAATAATTTCAGTATGCTTTGAAGGAAATGGGTAATTGAAATTAAGAAAATAATTACACCATTGGTGGTAGGTTTTATCATTTTAATTCATCCAAAATGACCACTGATACCTGGTATGGGTTGACTACTACTCAGAGTAGTTCTAGAAACATTAGTGCATGTCCAGAAGTGATGCAGGATGAGTCTCCAGAAAAAAAATGAAATAATAATTTTTCAGGAGATGAAAATGATGAGGATGAAAATTTTCTCCAAAAATCTAAATATTACTAGGCTAGGATTTGGAAAATTGGTGAACAACATTTCATTGATTTTTTATCCAAAGAAAAAAAGTACTAGAAACAGGCTAGTCCCTATAGGGGGATCCTTGATTGGTGTGACCTAGAGAAGGATCATTTGGATGGTCTTACACACAATCATGATGAGACATTCATTATAGTTTCAACATTGAAAGTAAGCCTTCAAATCATTATTTCATGTATAGTTATAAAATTTCAATTAAAAATGTTAATAAAATTGATTTTTAACTCAACAGAATCACTTGCAGATATATATTAATATAATCATCAATAATAAATATCATGGAAAAAAATTATTAAATGGTTTTAATATTGATAATTAAATTTTATAGGTGGATGTTAAAATTATTTAATATTAAAAATGTGTTTTTTTTTCAGTTAAATATTTTTCTTAACTATTGGAAATTTAAAATATAATAAATTAAATTGATTAATTAAGTGACCACGGGATGAATTTCTATTTATTGTAAATTGGTTGTCAATGTAAAGGAAATTCAATGTGTTTTAAATAATAATGAAGTGGAAATTTTCAATCGTTAGACATGCAACAGAGAAAAGTTTCCTATATTGGAAAAAGAAATGTTGATGAGTTGGATTATTGGTGAGTAGCCATTCACATCAGATGGTTGAGGAGATAGTTTATATGCTAAAGAAAATTGTTGAAGGTTGGAGACCTATATAAAATTTCAAAAATAAGTTGGAAGATGATATGGTTTTTGAACTATTCTAGATAGATCTATATTTGAAAAAAATTAAAAGGGTTTAATGATTTGGATAAGCGAGTTTGAAGGAAAATTTTCTTAAGTTACTTATCATATTAGATACTAAAATTAGAGATCAATATCTCCGGGGTGAAGGTCCATTATGGATATAATGAGTGGAGTTAGTGAAGGATTTTTAAATACTCTATCTTGATTATTTTATATACAGAAAAGGGCATTAAAATGAGCTAGAATGGTTTTAGAATTTTTTTTATAATTTCTACAATTATTAGAAGATAATTTAATTTGAATTTAAGAGCTTATGATGGGTCAGTAATGATTTGAAGTGTTTCTGAATTAATCTAATGATTTATAAAGAGTATGAAAATAAGAAAAGTCTTGAGCTATGTAAAAATGAATACAGAGCGATGTTAGCACACACTATAATATGTGTAAGGATGAATTAATCTGAATGAGCATAGATTAAATCTACAAAAACATAATTCCTCTATGTAAACATGACCATGACCCATTTAAAGATTATTTTTTTATGTAAGGATTAATAAGGAGGTGTAATTATCATCTTTTTACAAATCAACCTGTGTAAAGATCAAACCTTATTTTTGTAAGCATCAATTACTATGTCTGACTGAACTTTTATTTTTTTTATTTCAAAGAGAGGAACTTTACATTACAAGCATCATGGTGGTCTGAAATGATGAAGCCCCAAGGCATCCCCTAACACAATACCTACAAATTCCTGGGGTAGAGAGCCCATTGTAGAGAAGATCTACAAAGGGTCATCAAGACTACTTCCACGAGAAAGAGTTTCTGCTACAAAGTTGGCCTCTCTAGGGATATGTCGGACAACACAATCATTAGAAAGCACTACTCCACATGCACGAACCAGATAAGTCAAACACCAAGGGACATCACATTTCCCTTGAAGAGACTGAATCAGGACCTCAGACTCCGACTCCACTTCCATGATCACCAATGATAAGTATCATTACTTATGCTATGTAATCATCAAAACATAGAAAAAAATGGAGATTTTTTCCAGATCTAAAGAGATTCTACAGTTTTTAAAACTGGTGAAGGGAATTTATTATGATGATTCTGAAACCATTCTTTCATGTCAAAAATGACATGAATCTTTTATAAACCATGCTACAAGAATGATTTTATGAAGATTAAATGAGTTAGAAGATGAGGAGATCAACATTCTTTATATTTTGAATTTCAAATGAGGATATATGAAATTCAATATTCATGATCAAAATGAACATTAAATATATATTAATACCAAGATGATATTAAGTGTGTCAAATATCAAAAAATATTTTTTTTCTGCCTAAATGAAAATAAAAAGTGGATTGAGTTGTTGCTACTATGTTTAGATTCAAGATGAATCTATATAAGTTTCATGGGAAGCTCTCATGCCACAATGAGGAAGCTCCACACTGCAAGCTATTGAATATGTACATTTTATAAAGCCAAAAAGAGTGAATTATTTATATATATTAGGGGAATATTTTGAGAATAATGAATGCAATGATTGTTGTATAAAATTTAGAAGAACCATTCAGCCATGACAAGAAGAGGAAGATATGATTCTGGGCCTAAAATTCAGAAAGAACCCAAACCAATTTCAGGGGTCTCATTGAACTCATAGGGTAGAGTTTTGATCATCCAGGCTTTTGAAATCAATAGGACTCAACCAAGGAGTAGATACCATAATCATGGAGCCCGTGAGAGAACTGAGTTGAGAAAACGCCGCACTAACACACACCGTGGGACCTAAACAAACAAGCAATGAGAGAGGCGGAGAAAAAAACATACCTTAGATTTGAGGTTTGATTCATTTGGGAGAAGGTCAAGGTGGAGTGACGACAGTAATGGACATCCACAAAAACATGAGAGGCATGATTGAAATCAGTTTGTTATTTTAAAAGGATCGGGGATGGTTTTATCAACGCATCCAAAACAATACTTATAAAGAAGCATTTTTTCAGTAGTAAAATAATAAGCATTGATAAAAGATATCTTTATCAATGCTAAAATTTTTTCACTGATAAAATATTTATAATTATAATTATAACATAATATATTTGTAAATATTTTTATAAATATTTTTATATTATTATAAATGTATTTATATCATTATATATATATATATATATATTCAGTAAATATATTAAATATATTCATTATTTAAACATATTTTTTATATTTTTATATTATTTAAATATATAATTATTTATTTATAGTTATATAGATACTATTTAAAAATAATTATGTTTATATATTTATAATTATAAATATATAATTTATAAATATATTATATATAAATTTATAAATATATTTATATTATTAAATATGTTTATATTATTAAATATATTTATATAATTAAATATATATTTAAGAAATATATATAGATATAGTAAATATATTCATTATTTAAATATATTTATTATTATTTTACATTTATAAATATATTTATATCATTATATATATTTATATGATTATATATAAATTTAATAAATATATATAAATATTGTAAATATATTCATTATTTTAATATATTAATTATACTTTTATAATTATTTAAATATACAATTATTTTATTATAATAATCTAAATATATTTTTTAAAAAATATTTATATATTTATATCATTATATATATATTTAAAATATATATACAAATATAAATACATTAAATATGTTCATTATTGAAATATATTTATTATAATATTATAATTATTTTAATATATAATTATTTTTTTATAATTTTATAATACTTTTTATATAAAATTATTATTTGTTATTATAATTATAAATATATAATTTTATAAATATAGTAAATATACATTTATAAATATAATTAAAAATATTTATTTACAAATATATTTTTAACATAATTAATGAATATAAAAACTTAAATGCATGCATGTTACAAATGAGTGAAATTGAGTAATTAAAAATGAGTACACATTAAAAATATTGAAAAAATTAATAATTTTTATTAATTAAATATTTATTATTAAAAAAATATAGACATATATTGAAATGACGATGAACACATATTGAAAATATTAAAAACACAGTAAATAAATATATAAAAATAAATATAATAATATGATTAAATTCAAAAAAATATTAAAAATGAATAAATAATACCTAACTATAATAATATTGAAAATAAAAATAAAATTTACCAATTAAAAACAAAATTTATTAAACTTATCATGTTTCTAAATAAAATTCAGAAATAATTAAAATTTGAGTAAATTACATAAATATTATGTGTATGCATTTCTATATAATATTTCATTAATTACCCAAATATCTATGTCTGTGCATTGTATATAAAAATGTATTAATTACGTATATGCATGTTTGAAATCAATGTAACACATGTTTGATATATTTTAAAATGAAAAATCAAAGGAGTTTCATTTAATATCCATTACTCGATATAATTAGTTAATATTTTTAATTAATATTAATTTTTAATTATAAGCCATTATTCACTAAATATATGACTTATTTGATATAAGCATAAATATTTTGTATTATATAAATCATATTTTAGGAAATAATATATATATTTATATATATATATATGAATATATTTCTATATTAAATGTATTAATGAATAATTATGTATAAAAACCATTAAAATGAATAAGAAATTAATATGTATTAACTATTACATTTTATTCATTTTATATATTTATATTTAATATATATTTTTATTAATTTTTTTAATTAATGAATATATATATATATATATATTAAATTTATTCATTTTTATTAATAATTTTTTCATTAATATTTTGTTTCGAAATTATGTAATTAATTCATTTATTCATTTTTTGTTTAATTATTATAATTTATTCATTTTTAATTTTTTTAAAATTATTACAATTTATTAATTTCATATATCTATTTTTACAATATATTTTTTATTGATATTTATAATTTATATATATATATATTAAATTTATTCGATTTTGTTGATAATTATTTAATTAATAATAATTTTAATATTGTTTTTAATTTACACATTTTTTTATTTTTTTAATTATTATATTATAATTATTTTATATATCTATATTTAATATATACTATTTATTAATATTTATAATATATATATTAAATTTATTAATAACTATTTAATTAAAAAAATAATATTTTTTTAATTTAATCATTTTTTTATTTCTCTAATTATTTCAATTATTATTATTATTGTTACCTGTATTTTTTATTGGTCTGTTTAAAATAATCGGGGATGGGCTAGGACAGATCATGGAGGACCAGAATAGGTGGGCCAAGTCCCGTGGGAAGAAGAGAGGGAGCGAGTGCAAGGCTGTATATGTGTGTACAATATATGCAGGAGCCTATCCCCGCAACAAGATTCTGAGTTTGGAAGGCAATGAAATGATATATAAAAAAGCGGTCTCCCTTGTAAAATTTGATTGGGACTTGCCACGTGATCGAGACCATTATCATCCCTTAAAAAATCATTGATAAAGATTACCCTTTATCATCCCTAAAAATAAAGCGATGATAAAGGGTATCTTTTATCAAATTTTTTTAGCACTGATAAAGGATACCCATTATCAGTTATTTTCACTAGTGTTGTGTATGACACTTTTTTAGTAGTAATGAGTAGTCAAACATTTAATTTAGATTATGTTAATATAGTAGAGAACACATAATATTGTGAGGAAAAACATAGTATATTAAAAAAGCCTTTTACATGGTCATTGAACACTCTTTATTTTCTTTAAAGGTTGATAGGATTCGGATCCTCTATCGAGAATCAAAATACCCTCTTTGTGGTCCCCTCTAACATACAATACATTTTCTACATTAGGACTGCCATGAAATGGTTGTGATCTCCCAATTAAAGGGACATCATTGATTAAATTTTCATTTGACCCTAAACTTGTTTTTGATTTTAGCAAGACAATTGACCAATTCTTATTTACTGGATTTGGGACATAAAATAGTTACACTAGTTTTTATATCATTATGAATGAATCATCCTTATACACTTCCATATTGAAATTCACCTTCACAAAGCCCATTTCATCAACTTTCATTGGACTCCTGTTGTCAACCCATTTACAATGAAAATTGGCACTTGAAATGTTGTGTAATACAACTCATATATTTGTTCAATGGTTCAAAAATATGATATATTCACATAACTTGGATTTTAATCCTTGGAACCAGATATGTAAATCTTTTTCACCATAAGAACAACTCCACTATTTTGTATCATACTAATGTTATCATGTTCTTTCTTATAGAATCTGTAAACATTAATAACAAAACCAGTGTAAGATATAACATCTTCATTTTAGTCCCCTGTCTTGCCATCGAAGTCATTCGACAATTGAATTCATTTTTTCATATAACTCATTATAAATATGATCTTTTAATTATCCTATAAATTTTTTATTATATGTATTTTATATACATCCTTCAACTCTCAATGGATTCAAATTTATAAGAACTGCTTTGTGGGATACAACAAATGGATCAATATCTTTACTATTATGTATAATGTAAAGGGGAGCTTTATCCCACTCTATGATGGTAATTGTAACAACATCTCTTCCAAAAATCCCTTCACCCACAAGGCATTCACTATGATAAGAGTTTTGGATACCAATGATAACAACATTTTACAGGTAATTAGTATATAATTCAATATCTTCTTCAACAATATTTCATTCTGCAATACAACCTTATGGATGATTTTTATTCATGACGTACCCTTCCAAAATATTTATATATCATTCAACGGGGTACATATATCTTTAATGTACAAGACCACATAGTTGACCCTCTTTAACCAAGTGAACCATTAGGTGGACCATTATATCAAATAATGGTGGTGGGAAGAACATCTCTAATTCACATAATATGACTACAACCTCTTTATTTGGGATTGGAAACTTCATCATCTCTATAACGTTACTGTATATGGCTTTGAAAATGAATCAAAGTCTAGTTAATTTATGTCATGCATTTTTTGGAAGAATTCAACGTAAAGTGATGAGCATTAAATATTACATCAAAACATGAAACTTTTGTGATTTTAGTCCATATATCTTAAAATTAGTCATTGACACAACATTCTTGATATTTGATGAATACTCCTTTGGAAATTTTACACCACTAAAGAAAATATAAAATTGTAATTTTTCTTTTTTGGATAAAGTGTAAGTTGTTGGAGAAATAAAAGTCTGCCTTTTAACCTTCACTGGTGCCAACTCTTCCCTTATCCACATGTTAGTCATGTCCAACCTAGCCTTGATGCTATATTTTATTTTTCCAATAACATTTAGAAATGTGCTAATAACACTATAAAATAAATTTTTTCTACATAAATGACATCCAAACAATGTCTCGTATATAAACAATTTTAGTACATAATTTAAAGAAAATTGATATATTTTTCCAACATGGTTTCATAAGGTTTTTCGAAAATGGTCTACCAAAAATAGTTTCAATATCTTTTAAATTATAAAATACTTGATTACCCATTAGTGGAGATGTTGTTGTACCATGTTTGGTATTCCCATCAAATGTTGTCTTCCAGGATCAGTATTTATGTTATTGAGGTAAAAATTTTCAATGTCCTCAAAAAACAGTCTTTGAAGAATGTTTCAACTGAATTGAGTGTTTGATTCTTCACAAATGGAACCCCCAACATTACTTTAATGATATATCCTTACAAATTTCCATAAGAAATAAATTAATTTATCATCCCATACAATATAGACCTCAACGTGAATTCTTCTCTTCTATGAGCATCATACATTTTAACACGCGTATCCCATGTCAATTTAAATCTTTGATCAATGGATAAAAATAGATATTAATATCATTACCAAGTTATTATATATATATATGTGTGTGTGTGTGTCTGTCTGTCTACAGAGATAACATATTTTATTTTCATTCCATGTATAAACATGGTGGATACTTATAATTTACTAACCTAACTAGTTATGTATTGTGAGTACTACTCTATAAACCAAAAGGATTTAGTACATTTTTAGATAATTTAGGATGGAAGTTTCTTATCTCATTAACAAATTCAGGATACTCATAATCAATTTTCTTCCACTAAGGATATTCCACTAGATGGTGTATTTTCCCATATTTAATTCTTGTATATGTGTGCCATGTCAATTGTCTCAAAGTTTCCTAACATACATATAGTCTTCTAAACCGTGGAATGATAGGAAATCACCATACGTATTTAAAAGGACTTGATTCATCTTTCTTGTATTTATTTTTTCCACACTTAGTAAATTTTATGAGTGATTCATGGTCCTTGAGAAATAATATGCAATCATTTGGAAAACTTTTATTTTTTAGAGATCATGGGCATTGAATATAGCATTCATTTAACATCATATCTCTCATAAGGAAGTTTATTTTCTTCTTGTATCATATAATTTAAGAGACTAAGTAGTTTTGTAAAGATCATGCAGCTGCATCCGTTTCCATCCTTCAAATTATATAACTTCAATAAAGATGAAAATGTTGGGTATTTGGTACAACTAGAATAAAATGGCCTCTTAGAACAGTTATTTAACTTCTAAAACCACTTTGTTCAATCACTAAGGTCATCCTCAATTTCCATTTTCATTTATTCCATATTATCTCCATAATCATTTAAACTGGTATCCATATCAAATGATACATAAATTGTAGTATCATCAAAATTGGTGTGCATGTTAAGTTTTTTCACGTGTTTTGTCCAATATTTATAGCTCTGATCTATTTCATGAAAAATAAAATGTTCTTACAACTCCTATAGACTATTTTTTGTTGAATAAAAACAACATAAACACAACTACTGGATTAGAGAAGGATTGTATGCATGTTATATTACAAACTTGATGAACTGTTTAACTATATATTCATATTATTTTATCATATGGTTTCACCCAAATATACAAATGTGTACGGTCAAAGTTGTATCTTATAGTGTGTCTTGGGTTATCGAATCCTTATAGACCAAAGAAGAACAATGGACACACATTCTATAGAGATATGTGTTGTTTATGAAGTGAAAAAATTTGGAGTTTAATTTATGTGAGTTACAAATTAATAAGAGACCCAAGTGAATTAAATTCATGATAAACGTTTTATCCTAGGTTATTTCAAGATATCGATTGGATGAAATTATTTTTAAACTGTTTTGATTTCATTAACTCGATAATGATTCATTCAGTGAAATAAATATAACCACATCAATTAATGGTTTAACAAATTTACATAAACATTATAATCACCTATACACTTGGAGGATAATTTTCAAAATCCTCCTGGTTGAAGTATCTTATTAGCACATGAAAAGTGGGGAGAAAAAATCAATATAGATGAGGAAGAAAGAAAATCATTGAATAAAAAACTCAAATAAAAGAAATGATTAAACATTTAAAGAGTGAGAAATAATGAAAAATTTATCCCCTTTATACTCCATTAGATTAACCCGTGAGAGATTTACCCTTCCATTGATGCAAATAATTCAATGGAATATGAGATCATACTCATGAGGGAAGAATTGAAGAAGAAAAACAGTAAAACAATGATCCCTCCACCATAGTGTGAAGAATTTTACACAAGTTTTGGTGTGAATAAGTTTACACATAGAGGTAACAGTGTCAACATGATTTGAATAATAGTAGAATAATAGGTCATAAAAACCTTTATTAACAAACTAAATTTAATTATAATAACATAAATTATAAAGAAATTCAACTATAAAACCAAATTGGCAGCATAACATTAAAATGAAAACATACACAAATCCCCAAAAATAATCCAAAAAACTTACTTAAATATGAATTTCGGAAGACTTGGGTCGATCCCCCAAAATTAAAATTCACCCCAATTAATTATGGTAGGCATAGTTTGTGTAAAGTAAATGGAGAGTCGAATTTTACACCCTTGAAAAAAATCCAAACAATCTTGTATCCACCCAATAGAGGTTCCAAAATGAGCTTCTAGATGGATAAATTTTGTTAGTACATATAATAAGAAATTGACTAAAATGATTTCCTATAACTTTCTATAAAATTTATGCCAAATTGGATTTTTTATTTCAAATATATGATCAAAATGGTGGGCTGGCATTATGGGCCACAGATTCTGACCCAGAATTTCATTGTCTATATGGTATTCCTATAACTCCCTTAAAACCTCTGAAGGAACTCTATAAATTGTTTAATTAAATATTTCCCATTATTTCCTCTATCTCAATTTCATATTTTAACATCATAAGGCTTCTATCATGGAATCTAAAACTATTTTAATTAGGTTGTTGTATAGTTCACTTCTCCCAGGATTTCCAAGGTTCAAGGCCCAATTTAGTCATCATCTGAAATGAATCTCCAATAGATACAAAAAAATAACGATCATCATATCAAGGGATACCTGAAAATAAAATATTAAATTAAATAAATCCAATTGGGTGTTTTAGGAGGTCTTAAAAAATATATCATGTAATATTTAATTTTAAAAAAGATTTACAAGAAAGATAAGAAAAGAAGTTAAAATTGTAAAATAATCTAGTACAAGTGTTTATAAACATTGAATAACAGGAATATTATAATATAAAAAATTAATATCAGCCTCTTTTAGTGGCTAATCATACCCCCTAACTTGAATTTTTCAAGTCCTGGGTTAAAATTATCTAAAAATTTTGAAAATAAATTCCCTTTTCCAAAAACATGTTAATATACACTGCTCACTAAAAGACCTTATACCAAAAAATTATGAAACCAATAAAAATAATTTAACACAATATATGTTCATAATAATATCCCAATACCAAGATCATTATTTGTTCAAATTCACATCTACATTTCATCGAATTTCAATTAATCATGATGATGTACTGTGCATCACAATAGACATGGGGGTTAATTTTTATTCAAGGGGGAAATATGGAAGTTCTAGGTGTAATGAAACATTAACATTAAGATGAGTATTAATATTTTATTTTCTTTATTTATTTATTTTTGAAAATTTTATATGGTAATTGAAATTGCACTCAATCAATTCAACCCCTTTAGCAAGACTATGCTGATGACTCCCATGCTCAAAGGCCTTAGGGAACCAAGTGAAGTTCACATATTCAGATATCATCTCGAGTAAACCCAGTCCAAAATAAATTCAAATTACCAAAGAAAGAGATAAAATCCCCAACTCTAAGCCAAAAAAACATGGTTTCATGATCTCTAAGTGTAAAATAAACTCATTAAGTCAATCCATTTCTCTATGCACAAATTTATTATTGTTTTTTTATTTACATTTTTTGATGATTTTTTTGGAATACTCATGTTAAAATTAAAACTATCACCAAATATATGATGGTTATTATTGGACCATAAGAACTCAAACTAATACCCCATAATCCAAAGGACATTAGTTATGAATTTTTTTATATAGATGAAAATTTAAATGTTGAAAAATCACATTAGAAATCCACAATTTCCAAAATCTATACTATGAACTTAAACTTGGATTAAAATTAGATTCAAAGCACATAAAATTATTTGATATTAAGTTTCAAAGTTGTAAATGTGTATAACCATATTTAAGGTAAAATAAAATTTTCATTCCCTTTATGCATAAATTTTTTTCTTTTACATCGATTTTTTTTTCATGCCCCCAACTCAGAATAACACTATACCTAGTGTTTAAAGAAAAGAAAATATAAAAGGTGTATAAAGTATATGAAATGATTTCAAAAATTTCAATTTGAAATAAAAATATGGAACAATATCACCTGATATCTCAAAGAAGATATCCATATTGAAACCAGTTGATACTCTAATTTTCATGTCACTCACAGATTCCTCATCAATGAAGTAATATTGTGTTTTAACTCTTGGAAGAAATATTGTTTTCCTGAAAATAATTCACCATCAGCGTCTACTAGATCTTACACATCGACACGATTAAAACACAATACAAACCCCATGAGGTTGGATTAACTAAAACCAAACAAATAAAAAAATGAAAGGAGAACATATACATGTTTATTTTAGAATACCATACATGGAGTCAACGTACGTGTTGAAGCTGAGTTGCCTTCTAGAATCACTTGGTTTAATGCCATTAGTTCAACTTAGACCCCCCAACTTACCTAATACCAAATTTCAGAATATTAAGGATTATATTCTTCACCACTTCCATTAGATCATGATTTAGTCTCTATTGGGGTTTTTATGAATGTTTGGAAATTGATTCAAGAAAAATCTTATAGGTTACAGTGAATGGTCTAATCCCATAAATTTCGAAAATGGTCCATACAATTAATCTTTTAATCATTATTATATCACCAAATATAATTTTATATTCATTATATTTGAGAGTGTATGGAATTAAAATTTAATTTAATTTTGTATCCCCTAAAAAGGAATACTTGATAGAGGAAGGATGTACCTTGAGTTTGATCTTATGTTGGCTAACACATTTAGAGATAGGTCAATAATTTGAACAAAACATAGTTTTATTTCCCAAATTTATCAATAGAATTCTTTTCCAATTGAATAGTTGATTCATCCCAAAAATGTCCATATGAATTTTAGCAATGTGTATGGACTTGAAGTTTTTTATTTCTCATAATGGTTCAATTATTGGGGGTCCTAAAAATTATTAATGGAGATATATTCAGAATATTCAATCCATAAAGAAAAATTTATCTCTTTTTAATATATAAAATCACTTTAAACTATATTTAAACACTCATTAATAGTTCCCTCTTATTCCTTGGTTTTAATTTTAGCATTCCCTAACCAAACCAACACATTATCCTACTCTAATTTCTTAGATTCTAAAGTTGGTTCATAAATATTTTCATCTAATTTTAAAGACTCTAATAGTTTTGGGATATTTAATTCACATTTTTCATTATTATTCCCACCCATAGAAATAGTCACATCTATGATTTATTCTTGAGTGGTTTGTGTGTAAAAATACTTTTATATCAATGATGAGAAAGGGACATCATTAGTTGAAAAAGGTTCCATAATTGTTTCAATTATTTGTAGTAATACCCTAAATGATGAAACCTTGGAAGTAATTCTCTCTATTTTTTGGTAGAATTTCTCTTGTGCTAGTTGTGGATTGGGATTGACAATGGGTTGATCTAAATGTTCTATTCCATGAGGATAATTATATTGTTAGAATGTCATAGGAGGATTTTCATATTATATTTATTGGGAGTGAAACTCATTATAGGTTAGAATTTTTTGTGAATTATAGGAGTACAAACATTTTGGTTGATTCAGTTGTTGATTATTCCAATTGTAGAAACAATGATGATCATTATAAATCACACTTGGTGTGGGATATAGAATGTAGGTATAGGTTCCCCATGTTTTTATGTGTTCAAATTGCCTTCCATAGGGGTCAAATTAAGGGTTAGAACAGATAAGTGGGGTGAGAATAATATGTGAGTGTATAATAAAACATACTTAGGTTTCCATAAACATCACCAAAATTTGGTCGCACCCAAATTTATCCAATTTTAGGGTCCAGGAATTCTCTTGTAGTGTAGCTTGGGTTGTCTAATCCTCATATACCTAGGAATAACATATGGACACACATTCTATATAGATGGATTTATTCTATGAAGTGGCCAAATTTGTGGTTAAATTTATATGGGTTACAAAAATAATAAGATACCTAATTGAAGTCAATTTATGAGAAAGGTTTGATCCAAGGTTATTATAGGGTATGGATTGGATGAAATTATTTTTATATTATTTCAATTTTATTAACTTGAGAAGGATTCATTCAATGAAATAAATCTAACCTCGTCGCTTATAGGTTTGACTTCAAATACACATTTTAACCACCTATTATCTTTTAGGAAAATTTCTTTATGCACTCATAGGTAAATGTTATTAGTGGCACATGAAAATTGTGATGATAAAATTAAATAAGGAAGGGGAAGAAAGAAAATTATTGAATGAAAAACTCAAATAAAATAAATTATTAAACATTTAATGAGTGATAAATAAAATCCAATACAGACCCTTGATACTCCCTTAGATCACCCCATGATACGTTTTTCCTTAAATTTATTAAGATATTTCGATTGAAGATGAGGTTAGAGTCATAAGGATAAACTCGTAAGGGTGGAATTAAAAAAGGCAAATAGTGATATAATAATCACTCCACCATTGTGTGGAGAATTTTATAGGTGTTGGTGTGAATAGGTTCACACCATTAAGAAAATATATCAATGTTATATGATTGATAATATAATTATAGTATATAAAGTAATTTTAATAATAAACTAATGTTAATTTTAACAACTTAAAAGAGAATGAAATGTGATTAAAATATCAAATTGGCAGCATGCCATTAAAATGAAAACATGAACAACTCCCCCAAAATACTCCAAAACAATACCTTAAATAGGAATTTTGTAAGCCTTATGTTGATAAAACAATAGTGAAATTATCCACAATTAATGATGTTAGGAATAGGTGGGTGGAAATTTAATGGAGAAAAACTTTTCCACCCTTGATAGAAATTCATTCCTACTTGTATCAACACAAAATAGGCACTGAAGTGAGCTTTTAGATGGAAGAATATTCATTCAACATAGAAGAATAAATTGAGTCACTAGATTTTTTCTAATAGTCTATAAAATTTCATCCCAATTGGGTTTTGGTTTTGGAGATATCATCAAAATGGTGGAATTTTATTCTGAGACATAGATTCTTGCCCAGAATTTCATCTTCAACTTGGGATTCTTGGAAATCACTTCAAGACTCCAAATTATCTCAAGAAACTATTGAATTAATTGTTCCCCATGATTTACCATATCTAAAGTTGAGATTTTATCTTCATTGGGATTGTATCTTGATCACTATATTTATTTTATTAGGCTTCTGTCTAGTTCACTTCACCCAAAATATCCTTGGTTCAATGCCCACTTTAGTCATCATTAAAAAAGAATCACTAATAGCACGATAAGGAAATAACGTTCCTAATTTAATGGGAGACTTGAAAATGAAGTATGAAAATAAAATAAATACCATTTTTTATTTTAATAGGTGTTCAAAAATGTACCTTGTAATAGCAAATTTTAAGAAATTGCTGACATAATAAGAAAAGAAGTTCAAATTGTAAAATGAAGTAGTAAAATTTTTTATGGACATGGAATATCATGAATATTATAATATAAAAAATGTATACTATCCTATTTAAGTGTCTAATCACACTCCCCAACTTGAGTTTTTCTAGTCCCGGGAAAAAAGTATCTCAAAAATATAAAAATAAATTCTCTTTTCCAAAAACATTTTAATATACAATGCTCAATAAAGACCTCATATCAGACAATTATGAAACCCATATATATCATTTAACACAAGATAGGTTTATAATAATATCCCTATATCATTACCACTTTTTTCAAATTCATCACCACATTTCGTCTAATTTCAATTAATCATGATGATGTGTTGTGCATCACAATAGATACAGGGTTCATTTTTATTCAATGGGGGAAATATGGAAGTGATGGGTGGAATGAAAATTTAACCATAAGATGAATATTCATGTTTTGTTTTCTTTTCATTTCAATTTTACATGATAATTGAAATTTAACTCAATAAATGCAACCCCAATAGCGAGAATTTTCCAATAACTCCTAGGCTCCAAGACCATTGGGAACCAAGTGAAGCTTACATATTTAGGAATCATCTTGAGTTAACATAGTAAAAAACAAATTCAAATTATCATGAATAGAAATAGAATGCCCAAATCTGGGCCAGAAAACTCTGGAGTCACAATCCCCAAGTTCCAACATCGACACATTAGGTCAATCCATTTCTCTATGAACAAATTTATTTTTGGTTTTTTTATTTACATTTTTTGATGATTTTTTGAATAATCATGAAAAAATTAAAACTATCACCAAACCAGTTATATTTCTTATGGGACCCCAAAAACCCAAACTAATACCCCAAAATCCAAAGGATATGTGGTGATTTTTTTTAAACAGATAAAAATTTAAGTGGTTAAAAATTACATTAGAGAGACACACTTTACAAAATCTATTCTTATGAACTTTAACTTGGATGAAAATCATAATAAAGGAACACAAAATTATTTGATAATAAGTTTTAAAACATTAAAAAAATTATCATGTTCATGGTTAAATAAATTTTTCTTTCCATTTATGCACACAAAATTTTCATTGACGTGGATTTTTTTTTATTTTCACCCCCTTAACGTAGAATAACATTTTTCTCAGTGTTTAAAGAAAATAAAATATAGAATGGGGATGAAGTGTATGATAGTATTTCCAAAATTTGAATTTGAAATAAAAATATGTAACCATGTCAGCTGATATCTCTAAAAGGACATCTATATTGAAACCAATTGATACTTTAATTTCCATCCCACTCACAGCCACCTCATCAATGAAGGAAGATTATGTTTAAACTCTTTTGAGAAATATAGTTTTCTGGAAAAAACATAAACCTCATAATCCTTGGAATCTTATGAACTAATGAAATTATAACAAAATGGAAACTCCATGAGGTTCCCTTAACTAAATATAATCAAATACAAAAGGTAAAGGGAAAATGTATCTATTTATTTTGGAACATAAAACACAAAATAAAGGTATTGGTAGAAGCTGTGATTCCTCTTAGAAAGCGCTTTGTTTAATGTCGTTATCTTGATTTTGACTCCCACCCTCCACAACATAACTAATACTAACGTTCATCATCTTAAGGATTATATTTTTCACCACTTACATTAGTTCATGATTGAGTCTACATTAGGGTTGGCTGAAAGGTTTGGAAATTGATTCAATAAAAATAATATAGGTTTTTTTGAATGTTCTAATTCCATGAATATCAAGAAGGGTCTATCCAATTGATTTTTTAATCTTTCTTAACACATAAAGAAGAATTTTCTTATCATTGTATTTGAGAGAGGATAAAATGAAAATTGAATGTTTTTTATCCCCTATTGAAGAATAATTTGGAGATTAAGGATGGACCTAGAGTCTGAGATTATGCCAGAAGACACTTTTATACATAGTTCGATACATTGAGTCAAACTAAATTTCATTTTACAAATTTATCAATAGAATCGGTTCATTTTTAATAGATGATTCTCCCCCCAAATTGGCCAAATTAATATCAGGAATAGTTGTGGACTAAAAGTTTTTTATTTCTCCCAATGGTTGAGTGATTGGTTGTCATGAAAAATCATAAATGGAGCTATATTTAGAATATTCAATTAATGAAGACAAATTTCCATCTTGTGAATATATAAAATTACTTTCCACCAGATTTAGACACTCATTAATAGTTCCCTCATGCTACTCAAGTTGACTTTCAATATTTCCTAACCAACTAATCAACCTTCTCTAATTTTGTAGATTCTAAAGTGGGTTTCACAATGTTTTCCTATAATTTTGAATCCTCTAATGTTTTAGGAATCATTAATTCAGGTTTTTCATTATTATTCCCAGTCATGGAAATAGTCACAGCTATGAGTTTTTCATGGGAGGTTTGTGTGTATCAAGATTCTTTTTTCAATGATGAGCATTGGATATATTTAGTGGGAATGGGTTCCAAAACCAATTCAATTTTTTGTAGTTCTAATATCAAGGATGAAGACTTAGAATTATTTATCACTATTTTATCATACAATTTCTCAAGTAATTGTTGCGGATAAGGGTGGACAAGGGGTTTATCCAAATGGTCTATTCCAAGAGGATAATTATTTTATTTTAATTGCAAAGGATGATGTTTAGATTAGATTTTTTGGGACTGAAACTCATTATAGGTTGGAATATTTTGTGTAGAAAAGGAGTTCAAACATTTTGGTAGATTCAATTTTTTATTATTAAAACATTATAAACTAGTATGGTCATCGTACATCACACTTGGTGTGGGATAGTCAAAGTAGGAAGATGTTCCCCATGTTTGGATTTTTTTCAATGTGGTCTTCTATAAGAGTGAAAATGGGGGTGATAAAAAGGATGTGGGGTGATAATAAGAGATGAGTGTATAAGTTAGCTTTATTTGGTCATTGGAAACAATGCTAAAAACATTTATCACCCAAATGTATCCAATTTTTGGGTCAAAGCAGTCTCTTGTAGTATATCTTGGGTTATCAAGTCCTTAATTACCTAAGAAGAACCTATGGACACACATTCTATATAGATGGATTTTATTTATGAAGTGGAAATCTTTGGGGTTTAATTTTTGTGGGTTAAAAAAAATACTAAGATACATAAGTTAATTGAATTTATAACAAAGGGATTATCCTAGTTTATTACAATGGATGTATTAAATGATTTTTTTTCAAATTATTTCAATTTAATTTACTCGGGAAGAATTCATTCAATGAAATAAATATAAACTCATTAATTACTAGTTTAACACATTAACATACACTTTTTAATCACATATACAATTGTAGGATAATTTTCAGGATCACTCTAAGGTAAATTACCTTATTATCACATGAAAAGTGTGGTGATGAAATTCAATAAGGATGGGGAAGAAATAAAATCATTAAATGAAAAACTCAAATAAAAGAAATGATTAAACATATAAAGAGTCTGAAATTACATCCATTTCATCCCATTTATACTCCCATTGATCAACCCTTGATATTATTATACTTCCATTAATACAAGTGTTTTGATAGAAGATGAGATTAGGCAGATGAAGGAAGAATTGAAGAAGAAAAATAGTGAAATATTGATCACTCCATTGTTGTGTAAAGAATATCACAAATGTTGGTGTGAATAGGTTAACACCCTGAGGAAATGGTATCATATTGATATGAATAATAAAATAATAATTTTATATTAATAACTTTTATTAAGAAACTAATGTTAATTAAAACAAATTTAATGAGAAATAAATGTGGTAACAACATCAAATTGGAAGAATGACATTGAAATGAAAACATAAACAAATCCCCCCAAATCTGTAAAAACAACTAACTTAAATAGGAATTTTTGAAGCCTTGGGTTGATCCAAAAATAGTTAGAGTAATACCAATTAATTATAGTAGGCATATATGGGCGTGTAGTTAATGGGGATTAGACTTTTTCATCCTTGACAAAAATCCAAGCCAACTTGCATCCACCTAGAAGAGGTGACAAAACAAACTAGTATATGGCATTATTTTGGTGGGAAATAGAAGAAGAAATTGAATCACATGACATAATCTAATAATATGAAAAATTTCATCCCAACTTTATTTCTGGTTTCGTAGATATGATCAAAATGGTGGTTTTTCTTTCAAGACCACTGATTTTGGACTTGAATTTCATCTTGAACTTGGGATGCCTAAAACTCCCTTAAAACATCAGAATTAGATATATAATCTACTGAATGAAATATTCCCCAATATTTAATCTATCTTTGATTCAAATATTATATTAATTGGTATTGTATCATGGCCACTATAATTATTTTATTGGGATGTTGTCCAGTTCACTTCCCCCAGAATTTCTTAGGTGCAATTCCTACTTTGGTCATCATTTGAAATGAATCTCCAATAGCGATAGAAGGAAATAATATTCTTTGTAGCATGGGAGGCCTGAAAATGAAATATGAAAATAAAATCAAGAGAATTGGGTGTTTTAGGAGGTGTCCAAAAATTTACCATGTAATAGTGAATTTTAAAAAGGATTTACAAACATGATAAGAAAATAAGTTCAAACTATAAAATGAACAAGTGAAAGTGTTTATGAACATTGAATCACATGAATATTATAATATAAACAATGAATAATAACCTATTTCAATGGATAATAATCATATGATTATCATGAATCAATTTTTTATTCACATTCATCCTATTAGGTTCTTAAAATGTTCATTTAAAAAAAATACACATAGGACATTTATTATCAAAGGAGAAAGTTATAGATAATTATAATAAAGGGAACCGAACAATTGAATGTTTTCAGTTATAATTACATGAAAGTTATCATTTTACACAAGGGGGACATGAAAAGAGAAAACGTGGGGAAAACATGTGGTTGTTGGTACAGGTTATCGATTTAATGTTGAGTGGTAAAAAAGTGGTAATAAATATGTTGGAAAAGACAAATTATTTATTATTGGATGGAATAATTACATTGGAAATTATTTTTCATTCTGATCATTTCATTATGACCCAAATTTTTAAATTTGTTTAAAAATATCTTTCCCCAGAACATATAAGGTTGTGTAGTCACCAAATTTTGACACTCGGTCAAGGAGCTAGGAATTTAATGAAACTAATGAATGAAATTGTTATTGAAAATCGAATTGAAGTTGGATTCCATGTTACTCTTTTTTAGTAGATTATTCTATACCATGTATTATAGGAATACCAACAAATATATTTGTACTAGAACACACTGAAGAACCCCTATTTCAAAAATAGATTTATCAATATTAGGTATATTTCACATATTCTACAATATCAATTTCTTTAAAAACACCAAGAATAATTTCCATTAATAAACATTAAAAAATTAAGTTTACATGGATTTCACATCATTGAGATCCAAAACATTCTGATTCCACCTCTAATAATGACACAAATCACTATAAGTTATATCCCAAGTCTAGTATTAAAAAGATTCATAGGTATATCCAAAAGAGTATACAAATTATTAATAAAATTCATGCCACATTTATGGTTAAGGGAGTTTATAATAAACTTAATAAAATTCTTCCACTACCTTTTAATCTTGTATGTGTCTGAGATTAATATATTTTAAATTATAAGTTTTTATAGGTGACCCAAAAACCATTCCTAATGAAAAACAATAGATCAAAATAATAATAATATTATCTACATAGATTAATCAAAATAAATAATGTGAGAAATACGAAGATGAAAATTATACATACCTACACACTCAAACCATGACAAAAATTTTCCTTGTCCACCCCTCATATTAAAGGTAACTTCATTAAAAAATGAATATGAAAAATCATTTTCTCAACATCTATATTAATCAAGGAAAACTCACAACACCTTCAATACTAGGAGACCTATTATAATTAAAAAAGAATAATAACACTCTATCCAAACATGATATAAACCTTACAGTATAATATAAAAAAATTTATACCTAAAACCTTGTATATTTACATGATCATATCATAAATCCCTAAAATCAAACACACTCTAAACCCTTATAAGAAACCCATCTAATAGGTCTCTAAAATCATGGATAAGCTTAATAAAAACCATGTATTTACATTTAAAATAGCATATTCTTATTTTTAACACTAGAAACATTTAATTCTATATTTATTTTTAAAAAAATGAAAATTTACCCATTTAATCAATTAATCCATTTAAAAATTAATTTTATAAAATCCTTGACTATTCATATTCAATTTAAAAACCAATTCACTAAATAAAATACAAAACCCATTCATAAAAATCACCATAAAACAATAAAATTTAATCACACGCCTATTTTTGAATTTCAAAAACCCAAAAATCCATTATTCCTTTTGAAATATTTTCAAAATCAATAGTAAAAAACTATATTGTGTTTTGAATTTAGATAACCAAAATCCATAATTTTATAAACGTATAAAATCTACCTTCAAATAATACATCAAAAAACAAAACTTCAAAAAAAGAGGGGGAATGCTCTGCATCGATCGTCCAATGGAGTGGAAGGGGTGGTCACCAGAGGGATGCTTCGTAATAGTGGGTGGTCTACCTGGGCTATAGATAGGGATGCGAGGTGGCAGAAAGAAAGATATAAATCACACAAAAACATATTTTCGTTCGGACCAGGTATGTGTGAGAAAGGATATCGACAATGACGACAAACGAATAGAGATGGAGAAATAATAACATACCATAGATTTGAGAGAGTTCATCTGAGAGAAGGTTGGGGAGGAGAGGTGGAAGATATATACTTCTACGAGATCCTGAACAGTGCGAGGAAAATCACTTAGGTTAGGATTCTATTTAAAATATCAAGATTGGTTTTATCTCTACTTTCAAAAAAAATCCTGATAAATAGTGGTTTTATCAGAGCTAAAATAATAAGTGCCGATAAAAACCTAAATAATTAATTTTAATAATAGAATTAATATAATTAAAACAATTTAATGTAAATAATTATAAATAAATAAATATAAATGTATGTAATTATGAATATATTAAAATAATTGTAAATATATATTTATAAACATAATTATAGATGTATATTTAAAACTATAATAATAAATAAATATATTTGTAAATATATTTATAAATATTTGTATATAATTATAAATATATTTATATATTTATATATATTTATATAATCCTATATATAATAAATATATATAAATATAAATATAAATATAAATATAGTAAATAAAATCTTTATTTAAATATATTTATTATAAATTTATAATTACATAAATATATAATTATTTATTTATAATTACATAAATATATAATTATTTATTTATAATTATATAAAAACTTTTTGAAAAAAATATCTATTTATTTATAATTATAAATATAGTAAATATATATTTAGAAATATATTTATTTATAAATATTTATTTTCAAATATATTTTTAACATTATTAATTAATATATAATCTTAAATATTTGAATTTTATAAATGAGTGAAATTGAATAATTAAAATTTAGTAGACATTAAAAATACTAACAAATGGATAAGTTTTATTAATTATACAAATTATTAAAAAAAATAAAATATAGATATATATTGAAAGGAAGGTGAATACAAATTGAAAATACTAAAACATAGTAAATAAATATGTATAGACAAATATTAGAAAATGATTAAATATCAAAAAAATTAAAAAATAAAAAATATTGAAAATGAATAAATATTACTAACTGAAATAATATTAAAAATAAATAAATAAAATTTAATGATTAAAAAGATAATATATTAAATATATTATGTTACTAAATGTAATTCTAAAATGAATATTAAAATTTGAATAAATTACATAAATATGTGGTGTGCGTTTCTATATAAGATTCCATTAATTACGTAAATATTTGTGTGTGTGAAATTAATGTATATATATACATGTTTGATATGTTTCAAATTGAATAATGACATTATATATTATTTATCATTTATTAATGAAATAAATAATAAGAAGAATGAATACATTTAAAAAATGAATAATTATTATTAATTATATAGATAAAAAAAATTATAAAGTATATTTATATATGATAAAATATAAATGAATACATATTCATTATATAAATTACAACCATATTAAAAACATTAAATGTTTATGAAAAAACATGTATAAATAAATATTAGAAAATAAATAAAATTACAAAAATATTGAACAATGAAAAATTGTAAATGAACAAATTACAAAAATATTAAATATATTAATGAATAATTATGTATAAAAAATATTAAAAATTAATAAATTACAAAAATATTAGCAGATAAATATTTAAAATATATAAATTATTAAAAAAAATTAAACACAGACTAAACATTATCAAGGAATAAATTATATTAAATTAATGAATGATAAAAATGAGTGAAATCTAATTATATTTAGATATATAATTAAATAACTAATATATTATTTATAATTAATAAAAATGAATGAATTTATCTTAAAAAAGAAAAAATTTAAAATATATAAAGAAATAAATATTATATTAATTATTTAACTAGTATATTAAGTATTTAATAATTTTATTCATTTTCATTAATTATAAAAAGTTTATTAACTAATTATTTATATATATTATAAATATACAATTTATTACTATATATATATTTTAAATTTAAAAAATTTAATTATAAAAAATTTAATTATAAAAAATTTAATTATATAAAATTTGGGGGTTGATCTGATCCTACTCGTAAACCCGCATGAATATATGTTTAAAGAAAAATGAATATATACTAATTATTTAAATTACAATTATATTAAAAACATTAACTACTAAAAAATTATTAAAAAATTATTAATGAAATGTTTATTAATAAAAATGAATAAATTTAATATATATATATATATATACAGTAATAAATAGCATATCAATTATTTAATTAGTATAATATGTATTTAATAAATTCATTCATTTATATTAATTATAAATCATGTATTACGAATTTAATTATATATATAATATATTTTTTGTAAATTTTTAATTTTTAATTAAATAATTAATATACTAGTTATTAATATATGTTAGTGTATATATATATATATATTGATATATATCATTATTTAATATATATATATATATATAATATCAATATTTAATATATATCAATATATTTATATATATATATATATCAATATATATTTTAATATATGAAATAAAAATATAATTATAAAAAAGGAATTAATATAAGTAAATATTAAAAATGAAATAATTTTAAAAAATATTAAACAAATATTTTTTTTAAATAATATATATATATATAATAAAATATATCGATATTTAATATATATCAATATATATTTTTATATACAAAATAAGAATTTAATTATATAAAACTGTATGAATATAAATAAATATTAAAAAATGAATAATTTTTAAAAAATATTAAATAAATAATTATTAAATATATATATATATATATATATGTCAATATATATTTTTATATATATTAATATATATCAATATTTTTTTATATATAATGTCATGTATTCTTATATTCGAAATAAGAATTTAATTATAAAAAAAGAGTAAATATAAATAAATATTAAAAATTAATAAATTTTAAAAAATATTAAAGAAATAAAAATTTAAAAATAAAATTATATGTGTGTGTGTGTGTGTTTAATATATTCATATATATCAATATATACTTTTATATATGAAATTGGAATTTAATTATAAAAAAATTACTAAGTCGGCTATCCCTCAACCTGAAGGGTCATCCATTTAGGTATCCCATCATGGAAGACCCGTTGAAAATAGGGTGGACCAAACCCACAGAGAGCATAGGGTGGACCAAGGCCGATGGGAGCATGTGTGTGTAGGCACAAGCCCATATAGGTGTGTGTGGAGTGTATTCTGGAGCTCATCCTCATCGCAGGCTTCTGGTGTGGTCATGTCAGAGAATAATATAAAAAGACGTAGTCGAATGTCTCCAAGTTCGATGAAGAACTCGTGTGCGGTCTCTTTAGTTTTATCATCACTTTAACTAGAGTTGATAAAAATAAAACCTTTATTTGTGCTAAAAAGTACTCATAAAGATGTTATTTTATCAGTTCTTTTTTCGGCATTGATAAAAGGTACCTTTTGTCATCACATTTTTTAGTGTCGATAAATGTATACTTTATCATCACTTTTCACTAGAACTGAATAAACTTAAATCTGTAGTAGTTCATTCCCATGCTCCTCCAATAATCATCTCATCCAAATAACCTCTTTAATAACCTATGTAGCTGACATGTACTCTGCCTCGTTCAGGGATAAAGCCGCGACTAACGCTAACTATGAATTCCTTCTCAAAACACCTTCTCTTAGAGTAAACACAAAACCAGTAGCGAATTTCCTATGGTTATAATATCCTGAAAAACATGAATCAGCATAGCCTCTAATAGTGATATCTATCCCTCCATAACATAATGAAACATCTTAGGTCTCCTTTAGGCATACGAGGATACTCTTTACTTTTCTCTAATGCTTCCATCCTAGATTCATCATGTGGTGACTAACTAATCTCATTGCAAGTGAAATGTCTGGTCTAGTACAAACTGTTGGAGTTGGTGGCCTAGAACCAACTACTTTGTACTTTATTCATTAATAAATACCGTATCACATCATAATTGTTCTTATGTGTGATGATGCATGTGATAATGTCCTATGTATAGTTGTTTCATTAAAGGGTCATAGCGGATCCCTACTACAATGAGAACTCAGAAGTTCCATAACACTATTCTTGAATCTATGTTCTATGGCCAGATGATGTTATTTGAGGGACACAAATAATATAGGCCATCAGGTGTGAGGACTCATAAAACATTTAGGCACCTTATCATGGTGTGTGCCCTTGGTATTATCTAGGAGGATATTATGAGAACGAAACCCACCAGTAGGAAATCCACATTTCATAGTTTCATTAGATGTTCTAATCTGTGGATGTGTGTATTGGTCCTTAGACATGAAGATTATTATTGATGGGTATTACAACTCTCACACTTATATGTATTGATAAAAACTATGACGACACACTTTTCATAGTGAGGTAGGATACGTTGGGTATGTCACGAGTGATATTGCATTAATAGATAATGCGAGAAAGGATTTTTCCCTATTATTCCATAACGAAAGTAGATATCTCAGGCCCTTTTATGGAATTGATATATCTTAAATAAATCCATGACCATGGTAAGGAATGGGAAAGTTCAATTCCAGAAATTCAAAGAAATAATAATCCAGCACAAGGGTTGATGGAACGTACATGCAACCTGCTTGATTTGAGATATTGAGACAAAGGGATAACATTACATGGTAAGCATTCGTAGGAGGTGAAACATCATTGTGGTGTTAAAATCTTTCTCTATGGGTGCCTTGGCATGTTTCTAGATGGTAACCATTGACTTTAGCTAGGCTCAGCTTAATGCCACTACGAAAGAGGCCTAGAGGTTCACACACTAAGTGTGTCTAAATATCTTAGTTAAATATTAATTTAACAAGTTGAATAAATATTACTCCCGAATGTGGCTAAATAATTATTCAAGAATTCCTGATTGCATTTATTTCAACACTAGTTATTTTAGAGTATATATTTTTGGTGAAATAATATATTTATTAGTGAGTAATGCAGTGATATTTATTTTATAAATAAATTGACATTTTTTGAGGTCTAATAAATGTGGTGGAGGAAATAAAGAAAAATGGAAAAAAAAGTACACACTGTGTATTTTTTCTATGAAAATTTGAGAAATAATATTATTTATTTAATTAAATAATATTAGGTGTAATTTTTTGGGCACATTTCAGGTAATAATAATAGTCAACTGTTATTACTAGACATGGGGTATTACTAATAATTAAATGAAATGAATAAATGATTTCAGGTAATTAATTCATTTTATTAGTATATATAATTAAAAATCCCAATTATATATTTCAAATTATCCTAGCCATTATTTTGTGGTTTTTCACAAGGGATCTAGAAAAAGATCTCATGCCAAGAGAAAATTCTTTTTTTTAAGAATGCTCTCAAGCTACGAGAGAGAGATCCTCCTCAACCAGATCAAGGAAATCGAAGGCGAACATCGTAAGAGAAGGTTCTTCTGCGCTAGCACCCAGAGATCCCTTTGGTGATGTACACAGATACTTGGATCACATTTGGATCACCACTAGAGGAATCCTACACTTTAATTCTACAACATAATGACGGATCACATCATATCATGACCAGAAACATCAATGAAGAAATAATTCCATCAAGTTAATTCTTGTCAATTAATTAAATTAATTATAACCAACATATGATGATCCTATATATGATTCTAGGAATCCCCTCTCTTCATTTTATTATTCATTCTATTCTGAAGATCTAGCGTTTTATTATCATGATGGATCTCAGATTGATTGTTGTTAATGCTAAAATTAAAGTTGGGTACACCGACCAACACACTTCTGCTGCACCTGGAACCAACAAGTGGTATCAGAGGGGTCATATTGTTGATTATAATTATTTAGTTTTTCATTGGTGATTTATTAATTTTATAATTTAGTTGTTTCAATTCAAGTTAATCATTCTTTAAATTTGAATCTCGAGATCTGTTCCTCCTCTCTCATTTCTCATTCACCTTACAAAAACAAATTTTTCTTTCAATTTTGATTAAAATAAAATAAAATAACTCATCTAGAGGTGGCCAATATTCCTGGTTGTACATCACTAGAGTACATGGTATGTATTCGGAAGTACACTCTATATAGTCTAGGTCCAATACATCAGACTGGTCCGCCAAATCAGGATGCGTGTTGGATTATTTCTAAGTCATAAATGACACAATATGTCGACCAAGAACAAGTGGCACATGGTTTCTGGATTACACGTCATGTGGTCCACTAAACATGGTGTGTAGTCCCATAGGGTAAGGGTTTGACTGTGTACCTCGTACACGGCTTGCCCAGCTAGAAACCATGTAACGTGGATAATACATGGCGTGTGTCCCATTGCACACATCATGTACTCTGAAATTTTGTTGTAGTATATCTACACGCCATGTTTCTGGGCGTGTACTTCAGATGGATGGTGAATAAATGTACACACCATGTAGTCAGAACTACACACTGTGTACTCATCCAAATTACACATATTTATTAAAAATTATTATTATATTATAAAAACCCTTGAGATGTGTACCATAGTGCAGGAATAAATATGAGGCACAACATGTGATAGGTGTTTTATATATATGTTTTTAATTTAACAAAGGCATAATACTCACTTCTACTCATTGGGTAGTTATGAACGAGAATTCATCAGGTTTCCTCCAAGGTACAAGTTACATACAAATATAATTTTAAAAGAATTTATTTTTTAAAAAATTATGATGGATGGGAATCTCAAGGAAATTTTTAAAATGGTTTAAGATGAAAGGATTTATTAATTAAAGATAATTAATTGATTCGAGCGTGATTTATATTAAACAAGAATGATAAAAGCATTAAATTATAGTTTTATTTATGCATAAATATCATTGCATGTATGGATTATCCTGATCTAGAACAAGACCTTTTTATGTGAATGGTTTCTTTTAATTTATTTACTTAAATTAAATTTGTTGGTTTGTGTGTCTTCTCCTCATTAATATGTAGGGCATGTGTGCACAAGGTTTCTTTTATCTAAAACCCAGTTTTACCTGTCACCTGCGTGTGTGATAAAATCATATGTAGTGGATGGAACTCCCAAGCTAGTGTAGGCGGCTCAAGTTAGGATCCAGTGTGAAACCAGTCTAAGGAGATATAAATGTGGACATTTGGAAAGCTGTAAACACGAACCCAAAAGGATTAAGTTGTTTCTCCCTTAGGTCTTGGGTTAGTTTTTCAACCACTATATAAAATAACCATTATAACAATCTCATGATAATACCATTTATATTATTTTTGTCAGTTTCATGGTTTATTTATTTTCGGTGTGTTATCATGATCACACAATTAATGAATTAAAAAGGCCTATAAGATGGAACTAAAATAAGACCGACTTATGCGTAAATTATTATCTTATACATGGCTAATCAATTAAGTATATCCCAATTAATATTAACAAGCATGTAATCAAGGATAATAAATTGGGAATTTACATATAAGGATAAATTACCTTAAAGAAAATATCAAGTCAGTATAGCCTTCCATAATCTTGGTTAGAATCAAACCATAGTTCAAATTGCATGACCAATCCTAGTTGTGGTGCTTTCAATTGTTGAGGAATTATAATTCAAGGGTTTGGGTTGAATTTACTTGGTTTGCATCAAGGGTTGACTACCACAGTAGGAATTGGTGTGACCAAGAGGCAAATGTTGAGGAATTCCAAAATAAAAGGATTTCAGGATTGGGAAGTCCACTCCGATGATCAAGGAGCTACGAATTAATGTAGTTGGAATTTGAAATGCCTAACTAAAACCCTTAATGTGTCTTGAACAAAAATATTTCGGGTAATGTGAAGGGAAATTTGTATCTTTTCCACTATAATATTTAGGCAACAGAATGTTCCAAATTCAATAGTGAGGGATATTAGATTTCAATAAAATAGTGGGAGAGTAATAAGTTTTAATTTATATATTTGTCTCGGTTTTATCATAATAAAGTACTAAAACTTTGATCATCATAATTTTTTGAAATGGAACGAAAAATTAATTCAAACATATCATTGTGAACCATACTCGATAAGGAAAACCTTCTCAGCAGCACCAATTTCCAAGAGTGACAGAGGCATTTACACGTCATCCTTCACCACAAGAGGAAATTGTATGTGATGGAGAGCCCGTTCCATTTGCACCTAGGAAAGAGGCCAGTGATAAGAAACTATCTCTCTATACGAAACATATGGATGATTCCACAGATGTCCAATGTTTTATGCTATCAGCCACGTCTAATGAGATCTTGAGGCAACATGAAAGCATGAACGTGTATAGCATGATCTCTCAACTTAAGGATCTCAACCAAGAGAATGTGAGACATGATAGATTTGAGATCTCCAATGCTTTGTTTACAACTAAGCTTAGAGAGTCTGTGCTAGATGGGCCTCATGTAGTCAAGATTATTGGCTACATTGAATGCCTAGACATCTTAGGAATTAAGTTCCCAGATGATTTTCATATAGATCTCATCCTATCACCATTTCCCAAGACTTTCTCTAGCTTTATTGTCAACATTAACATGAGAAACAATGAGAATAGTATATCAGAACTTATAACCTTAATTATTCAGGTACATAAAGACATGGGGCATGACAAACCCACAATCCATATGGTGAATAAGAAAAGGAAGGACAAGGAAAAGGGGCCAAGGACTTATAAACGGTCCGAATCCCCCGAGCATCATCCCTCAATGAAGGGGAAGATATAGAGGCAAGGAAAGGAACAAGAGGTGGAATGTTTTTCATGTGGCAAGCTAAGACAATGGAAAAGGAATTGCACCCAGAAGCGTGGGGACGTTATGGTGCATTTGTTATCGATTATAATATTTACATTTCATCCATTTAGTGTTAGATACAACTTATGGGGCTCACATCTATATTCAAATTCATGAACAAAGTAGATTTAAAAAGATTTCCAGAGGAGAGGTGGATCTTTGAGCTGCCAATAGCATGAGGTTGGCTGCATTGGCCATTTGAGATTACCACCTATCATTGCCAAATGGGATGATTTTGGTTTTACATAACTATTATTATATGCCTAGTGTTACCAAAAACATAATTTTTGTATCATGTTTAGATATAGATGGATTTATTTACAAGTTTAGAAATAAGGGTTTCTTATTTTATAAGAACAACGTGTGTTACGGTATGGTGTATTTAAATAATGGCATGTATGTATTAAATTACGAAAACCAAGTATTGGAAATCGAAAATGAAACAAACTCAAATGACTTATACATCACCCAGTTGTGGAATCGTTGTCTCAGTCATGTAAATGAGAAGTTCATGACAAAGCTTTTCCAAGATGTATATTTAGACTCTACCGAGCTAAAACCACATGATATATGTCATGCTTGTTTAAAATGTAAAATGAACAACCCGCCTTTTGGTGGACAGGGTGAGAGGGCCACCGAGCTTCTAGGATTGGTGAACATATATGTGTGTGGAGCATTTCCAGTATAATCTAGAGGTTGATATTCATACATCATTACATTTACAAATGATTTGAGTAGATATGGCTATGTCTACTTAATGAGGTATAAGTCAAAATCCTTAGATAAATTTAATAAATTCAAGAATGAAGTATAAAATCATCTTGGTATGAAGATAAATAAGCTTCTATTGGATCAAGGTGAAGAATATCTAAACCAAGAGTTCATCGATCCTCTATGGGAGACTGGGAATCTATCTCAGCTCACTCCTTATTATACACCACAATGGAATTGTTTTAATGAAATGAGGAACCGCATATTATTGGACATGGTGAGGTCAATGATGAGACATGCAGATCTTCCATTATCCTTTTGGGGATATGAATTATAGACTTCAACATACACATTAAAATGAGTACCAACTAAGGTGGAAAATGGAATTCTCTCTGAGTTATGGAATGGAAAGAAAACCATTTTTGGCACACATGTGTATGGGGATGTGAGAAATATGTTATGCCCTTCTTAGGAAAAAAACTAGCACCCCAGGGCATGAAGTGTATCTTTATTGGATATCCCAAGGAAATGAAAGGATATTACAGATATAACCCATAAAACAAGAAAGTGATTGTCACCAAACAAGCCGTATTTCATGAGAGGGATCACATCCTCAAAAAGGATATTGGGAGCATAATTGACTTCGATGAAGTTGATAATCAAGATACAAAAGCGTTGGTACAGTAACAAGTTCCATAGGTCCCCATAAAAGAGGTTTGAGAAACACAAGTACTGCATAAGAGCTCAAGAGAGATAAGAGAACTAGAGAGATTTGGTTTCTTAGTCATCGAGAATGGTGAATCATTATTGTTGGACAATGATGAACCACTCTATAATAAGGAAGTAGTAGAAAGCTCAGAAGCTTCAAGATGGCCAGAAGCTATGAATTCGGAGATTTATTCCATGTATCAGAACAAAGTCTGGGTTCTGGTCGATGAGCTAGTTTATGTAAAACCTATTGGATGCAAATGGGTATTCAAGAGAAAACTAGACATGGAAGGTCAAGTTAGCACCTATAAAGCAAGGCTAGTGGAAAAAGGATTCAGACAGCTTCAAGGAATTGAATATGATGAAACCTTATCACTAGTTTCAATGTTTAAATCCATATGAATCATACTTTACATAGTATCTTACCATGACTATGAGATTTTTAAAATGGATGTCACAATAGCATTCCATAACAGGAACCTTCACGAAGATGTCTATATGACACAACCAAAAGGGTTTTTGATACCAGGTGAAGCCAACGGGTTTTCAAGTTGAAATAATCCATTTATGGATGAAATCAAGCATTCAGGTCATGGAACATTCGATTTGATGAATCCATAAAGGAATTGGGTTTCATTAAGAATGAATGTGAGACATGTGTTTATAATAGATTTAATGGGAATGTGTTAGTTATCCTAGTTGTATATGTTGAAGACATATTACTTATTGGAAATGATTTAATAACCTTATAGTCGGTTAAGGAATGGTTGAATAAGTGTTTCTCTATAAAGGACAAAGGTGAATCAGCCTACATTCTAGGGATAAAGATCATTCGTGATAGATCCTAGAGGCTGGTTGAACTAAGTTAGGGTACATATATTGACCATGTACTAAAGAGATTTTGTATGGAATAATCCAAGAGGGGATTGGATATAGTGTCACATGGCCTACATCTTTCTAAGAAAATGTGTCCTCAGACACAACAAGAGAATGATATAATGAGTAATATCCCATACAATTTGGCTATAGGATCCATCATGTATTCCATGTTATGTACTAGGATTGATGGTTCCTATGCACAAATCCTGGTAGGTAGATACCAAGAAGATCTAGGAAAACATCATTTGACTACTAGAAAGACTATCCTTATGTATCTGATAAGATATAAGGATATATTTATAGTATATGGAGGAGATGGGGAGCATGTCATCATAAGGTATGCTGATGCTGGTTTTTAGAAAAATCAGAATGATCTGAATTCACAATATGGAAATGTTTTCTGTCTCAATGGAGAATCTATGAGCTGGAAGAGTTCAAAGAAACCAGTTATCATCAATTCTATAGCGGAGTCTAAATATATAGCGGCTTCTGATGCTGCCAAGAAAGCCATCCGGATTTGTAAATTTGTCCCAGATCTTTATGTAGTGCCAAACAGTAAATATCCTATCACATTATATTTTGATAATAATACAGTGGTGTCCCATTCAAAAAAACCATGGTCACATCAACAGAAAAAGCACATACTCTGGAAGTATCTCCTCTTGTGGGATTTCTATTAAAGGGGTGAAGTTGCAGTGAGTAGAGTGTCCATGAAAGAGAAAGTGGCAGACCCCATGACTAAAGGCCTATCTCAACAGAAGCATGATTATCATGTGAGAGATAGTGGGTTAAAAGTTTTTAGTAGTTGGCTCTATTCCAAGTGGGATTCTATTGGAGTTGGTGGCCTAGAACCAACTACATTGTACTTTATTCATTAATAAATACCTTATCATATCTTGATTGTTCTTCTGTGTGACAATGCATGTGATAATATCCTAAGGATAGTTGTAGTATTAAAGGGTCAAATTGGATCCCTACTACGATGAGAACCTCGATGTTCCATAACACTATTCTTGAATATATGTTCTATGGCCGGATGATGTTATTTTTGGGACAAAAATAATATAGTTCATTAGTGGTGACGACTCATAAAACTTTGAGGCACCTTCTCATGGGGTGTACCCTTGGTAATATCCAAGAGGATATTATGAGAATGAGACCCGTCAGAAGGAAATCCACATTTCATAGTGTCATTGGATGTTCCTATCTGCGGATGTGTGTATTGGTCCTTAGACTTTAATATTTTTATTAATAGGTATTAAAACTCGCACACTTAGATGTAATGACAAAAACTATAATGACACACTGTTCGTAGTGAGGTAGGATACGTTGGGTGCATCAAGAGTGATACTTAACTAATAGATAATGAGAGAAATGATTTGTCCCTTCTATTACATAACGGAAGTAGATAAATCAGACCCTTTGATTGAATTAATATAGCCTAAATAAATCCATGTCTTTGGTAAGGAATGGGAAAGTTCAATTCTGGAAAGTCAAAGAAAGAATGATCGAGCACATGGGTTGATGGAACTTCTATGCACCCACTTTATTTGTGATATCGAGACAATGGGATTACATTACACGGTAAGCATTCATAGGAGGTGACACGTCATCGGGTTGTTAACTTCTTTCTCTATGGGTTCCTTGACATGTTGATAGATGCTAACCTAGGAATTTTGGCAAACTCCACTTAATGCCACTGAGAAAGAGGCCTAGATGGTCCCAAACTAAGTGTGTCTAAGTATCTCAGTTAAATATTAATTTAACAAGTTGAATAAATATTATTCCCGAATGTGGTTTAATGATTATTCAAGAATGCCTGATCACATTTATTTCGACACTAGTTATTTAAGAGAATATATTTTGGGAAAAATAATATATTTATTAGTGAGTAATGTAGTGATATTTATTTTAGGAATAAATAGCCATTATTCAAGGTCTAAGAAATGTGGTGGAGGAAATAATGAAAAATGTAAAAAAAAGTACACGCTATGTATATTAAATATACACGCCATGTATTTTTTCAAGGAATTTATGAGAAATAATATTATTTATTTAATTAAATAATATTAGGTGTAATTAACTGGGCACATGTTAGGTAATAATAATAGTCAACTTTTATTATTAGACTTGGGGTATTTCTAAGAATTAAATGAAATGAATAAATGCTATTGGGTAATTAATTCATTTAATTATTCTATATAATTAAAAATCCCAATTATGTATTTCTCATTATCCTAGACATTTTTTTGTGGTTGTGCACAATGGATCTAGAAAAATCTCTAAATCTAACAGAGAATTCTTTTTTTAGGAATGATATCAAGAAACTACAAAGAGATCATCCTCTATCGGATCAAGGCGATTGAAGGCAGACATCACAAGCAAAGGTTATTCAATGCTAGCACTAGAAGATACCTTCAGCGTCATCCAGATATACATGGATCACATGTAGATCACCACTAGAGGAATTTTACACTAAGATTCTATGACGCAATGACCGATCACATCGTATCGTGACCGGAAACATCAACGAAGAAAGAATTCCATCAAGGTAATTCTTGTAAATTAATTAAATTAATTATAACCAACAAATAATGATCCTATCTACGGTTCTGGGTGTATCATACCAAGTAATTAATGAATAATAGATACTTTTATCTATGTCTATTAATGAATTAGAGAGTGTTTTAGAGGCTTAAAATTAAAATAAATCCAATCTTAAGCATGGAATACACTAATATTCTTAAAAGATTGTTTTACTGCCTTTGGATGGAAAACCCTTTTTAAATCAAACTTTTGACAATTTTATAATCTATATTTGTCAAAATAAACATATTCATTATGATTGGGACATTGAAATTTACATTGGATAAATTTTTGGTATTTTTCTGACAATGTTCATTTTTTAATGAATAGTGAAAAATACTGCATTTTACATCAAAACTTCTTTTTCATTTAATTTAATTATATGGTTAGATTATATTTTTAATTGGTCTTAAAGTATAATCTGAATATATTTTTACCATTTAATCCAATGGTTGTCATTAGGATTAATTTCACTTTGAAATTGGTCATAAACTAATGCCAAACTTTTCATAGATATTGTTTCAAAAAAAACCCGCTATTTGTTTTCACAACGGGAATTATTTTTAAATCAATAATTGCAATTTATGTGTTTGGAATTTGGTAAAATGGATTACATATTTGTAATCAGAAGGTCCAAATTATGTAATTAAGACTCTTTTGTTTTTGGACATTATGAATAGTAACGACGGTAATTGCCTTTAATTATCTTGATTAATGTGTAATCGGGTAGTTAAGGATAATAAAATAATATCATAATAATAAAAAATGACACCAAAATGTGTCCTAAGGCTACTGGTTGTCTCATGGCCTACCATGGGATGCCTTGTTCCAAACTTGGGGGCCCCATGAAATCACTTTTGTGAGAAAGTGACTTTTTATCTTTTTATTTTTTAAAGAATGTTAAATGTAACAAAGAAAGTATCAGCTAAGTAAAATATTTTTAATTTTGTCTAAATAAATGATCTTTTGGACTATAAATAGTAAATGGAAATCTAAAAATATTTTCTACATCATAGTATTTTTTTATAATTTTTAGACAATAAATAAATTAAATTATTAATGACATCATAATGATACAGCGATGACCTCATTAATAAAAGATTTAAATAAAATGAAAAGATAATGTAAGATCTATGACCTACACATGTCCAAAACCAATTGGATGGGTATATTTCAAAACCTTATAACCTTATCCTAGAATTATACCAATGTGGGACCTTTTAAATCCAAAACTCATTTTAAAATAAAGTTACATTTCATTACTTTCCAAGAGTGCCCCTCCTCTCCTCTTATAAAAGGCCCCCACCTCTACCTACTTACCCACACTTCCAAAGCCTTTGGCTCGGCCAAACCCTTCCCATTTTGTCTCTCCACTTCCCTCTCTTACTCCTTGAAGCCTCACTTTGGGAAGAAGTCTTCCCAAGGAAGCCTTTGAGCTCAAACCAAAGGAAGTTACCTGATATTAAGGTAATGTCTTCACTTGAGTCCTTTTGTTTTATTTTACTTCTCCAACCCCCTAAACTCTATTTATTCATTTCTTTTGTAAAAAATACAGTATCTTCAATATACTAGTATGTTGTTATAAGAAGTATTCAAGCTACACTTACAAACACCTAGATCTAATGGTTAAAGAACATACTGTTTCCGTGGATGGCGAATTTCTGCCTCCCGAAATGATGATTGTTCAACATTCTTGTAACACCTTCAAAGGTGTCCATTAAGATGAAAGTATATTTATATATGATATATAATATGTTTATTTTTTCCTTAATCTTCTGTATTTTTCATTTTGGGCATACCTTTATGGTTCCCATTATGGGTAAACACGATATCTTCATTTAAGGAAGTGCGGACTACCGCCCCCTCAAAGTGATTTGATTCGTTAAATAACATATGTGGGACATATAAAGGATGGAGTTATGATATTATATATGATATTACACTAGAATTATAATATACCTTTATATCATTATGATTCCATTCTATAAAATATGAAATAGAAATGAAAGTAGTGTTCATGCGTACGTACATCTTACCGTCTCCATGAACGGTGCATTTCATTTATTATCTCTAAATGATTATGTAATATTATAAATTCATGCATGTACTGGATATATATGATATATACATGATGATTATAATTCTGGATATAATGGATACATGAACAACTTGTAATTATAAAGGGTTTATTTTTGACTCAAGTACCAATGATCGTTAAAACGACCGTTATTAACATAAATAATTACATAGTGTTCAGGACATCGCAATAAGTTATATAAAAGGAATAATGAACTTGAAAAAGGTTCTTAAACAAGTATAAATTAACTCAAGTTTATTATTCAGGATATTAATGAATGATCGAGTCAAGTCGGACCTGAGGTATGGGACTGCGTCTCAATCTCCTTTTATTGAGGAATATTTTATTTTATACACAACCTTCTTTTATACGATGTATAAACCCCTTTGAATTTTACGTTTATCCAAAGAAATATTTTTTATGCGACGTTTTTTACAAAATGACAAAAGGGAATGTTTTTTTCGTACGTATGCGGCGACAACGACTTCTCCGCCGCTGTGACCACTATTTGAGTTTCGGCTTCCTCTACAAGCCATAACTTTTTTTAATTTAAAATAAATACCATGTTTTACTTTTCATTTATTTTGGTATTAAAAATGGTTTTCATAATTTTTTTTATTATATCAATGTGTTGTATTGATATCATGTGATTGAAATGTGGAAATGTTGTGTTTCCTTTATGCATGTTTTATGTGATACAATTATGTTGAGGTTATTGGGCATTATTATGAAGATGGGTTCTTCCGTGATAAACTAAGGGTGGGTGAGCCCGATATAGCTCTCCAATTCATTGGGTAACGTGAAGGAGTGAAACGTTAAGGTTTCTCCGAAGAGATTTAGGGAATATACATTGATGGGTATTCCAAACGTAACCAAGAGGGTTACTCCCTATGTAAGAATGTTATGAATGCCTCAAGTTACCTTTATGTCTTATGATTTCTATGATTTATTCATGACTTGATGAGTTATGTTAAAGTGCTTATGTTTTATGGGTAAAGTATGATTTCATTCTTATGTATATATGAACTCATGTTTCCTTTCCATATTTTTTTTATATAACCCATACTGAGCTTTTTATGCTCATCCCAAGTCTTTTTTGAAATGTTTTTCACAGGTCAAGGAAAAGGTACATGATATGATGATAGTGTCAAGGAAATGTCAACAAAAAATCCATGTTTTATTTTAAATATGTTCCATTGATGGAAAAAATGAATACTATATTTATGTAACCACTTTGTTTAAATGTGGAATGTAATGCAAGTTTTATGATCTAATTCTCTAAAACTCTAAACCTGAAAAGATCCTCAATGTGTAATCTTGTAATAACTCAAGATTAAGTAAGGCATAAGGCTAGGGACTTATAGTTGGTATCAAAGGTCGGTTTAGATAACTTTAGGAGTTAGAATTCTATTAAATGATTATCCAAAAATATTTTTTTTGAAATGATATAGCATTTGAAGGTTACCATGTTGCTTTATCTAAGAAATGTTTGTTCAGAATGGTTTTCCACAGAGGAAACAGGGAAGCAGTGCTAGGAAGGCATACAGAAGGAAATAACCTTCCGAATCAGCATCCTGAGATGGTCAGAATTGGAACTGAACTGTTTGTTGCAGTAATGGCGCAGTTGACTCAAGCGATAAATGGTGGTGGTATCCCTGCACGAGACTAGCCAGATCAACCGCATAGGAACATGTCAGTGGTTGAACATTTCATGAGGCAACATCCCCCATCATTCAGAGGATCATCTGACCATGTTCTAGCTGAAGGGTGGATAAAAGCACTGGAGAATATTTTCGATGTCATGGGGTGTTCAGACAATCAAAAGGTTAGGCTTTCTATTTACCATTTGGAGGGTGAACCAGATCAGTGGTGCTCGATGGTTAAAAATAGTAGGGTTGCTGATGAGATTGATGCTCTTGACTGGGATGAATTCAAAGGTATGTTTCTTGAGAAGTATTTTCCTAAGGCTATTCAACTTAGGATGGAAAAACAATTCCTTGAATTGAGGCAAGAGGAAGACTCAGTGGCTACCTATGAATAAAGGTTCACTCGATTGGCAAGGTATGCTCCAAATTTTATTCGAGACCTTGATAGTAAAATCAATCGTTTTTACTCAGGATTAAACCCAAAATATCGAAGGGCATTAGCTTATCGTGAGTTTAAAAGTTATGAAAAGCTTGTTCGATGTGCTGAGAAGGTGGAAATAGAGTTTTCTGATCATCAAGTTTTCTATAACAACCAACAAAAGAAGAGACTGAGGTGGCAGGAGAAAGGGAAGAATTCTTCAAAAACGTCTGATGGTAAGAAATCTAAGTTTCCAGTTTGTGATAAATTTGGCAAAAGGCATGCTGTGGAATGTCTTCTGAATTCTAGAAAGTGCTACCGATGCGGTAAGATGGGACATAAGGCTCGCGATTACACTGAAAAAGATCAGGGTGATGGTAAGACCAAATTTAATTTACAGTTAGTGAAATGTTTAAAGTGCAATGAGATGGGTCACTATGAAAACGATTGTCTGACAAAGAGCTTGAGTGATGGGAAGTAGTTTGGCTACAAGCAAAAATGGGTGGTGAAATCATTTTCAACTACTTCAGCAGATGTCAGGCCGTCAAATGTAATTGTATCAGGTACGTTGTTTTTTTTTAGATTATTCCAGTGTGTTGTTTGATTCAGGGTCTACACATTCTTTCATCTCTGAAACCTTTTCTAGTAAAATGGGAATACCATCTCAAGAAATGACTCCTGAAGTAGTGGTAAAAACACCTGGGGGAAATTTTGAGGAAAAAATAATTTACAAGAATCTTACTATCCTAATCCGTGGAAAGAACCTACTTGAAAACCTTATTGTTCTGCCTCTAGTAGAGTTTGATGTTATCCTGGGTATGGATTGGCTCTCTATTTACCATGCTAAGATTGACTGTAGAGAAAAAGAAGTTTCTTTTCAGAAAGACTTTCAGTTTTTGTACAAGAATGAACCCTTACTGTTGATAACATATCAAGAGGCCGAGAAACTTTTAAAAGATGGAAATGAATGTTACCTTGAACACATCGTTGAAAATAAAGGAACTGTTCAGATTAATGATGTGACAGTGGTAAATGAGTATCCTGATGTTTTTCCTGATGCGTTTCCTAGAATAATACCAGATCGGGAAGTTGAGTTTACTATTGACTTAGTTCCTGATGCTAAGACAATTTCAAAACCCCCATATTGAATGGCTCAAGTTGAACTTTTAGAGTTGATGGAGCAATTTCATGATTTATTAGAGAAATGTTTCATTCGACCTAGCACGTCACCATGGGGTGCTCCTGTTTTACTTGTAAAAAATAAAGATGGTTCTATGAGACTATGCATTGATTATAGAGCCTTGAATAACATCACTGTTAAGAAAAAATATCCTTTTCCTCATATGGATGATTTGTTTGATCAGCTCTAGGGAGCTAGGTATTTTTCAGAGATTGACCTGAGATCAGGGTACCATCAGTTGAAGGTAAAGGAAGCAGATATTCTGAAGACTACATTTCGTACAAGATATGTCCATTATGAATTTGTAGTAATGCCTTTTGGGCTAACTAATGCCCCTGTTGTATTCATGGAATTAATGAATAGAATTTTCCATGAGTTCTTGGATAAGTTTCTGGTGGTTTTCATTGATTATATTTGGGTGTTTTGTAAAAGTAAAGAAGAGCATGAAAGACATTTAAGGGTTATTTTGAAAACCATGAAAGAAAAGAAATTGTATGGGAAATTCAGCAAGTGTGAGTTTTGGTTGCAACAAATTTCATTCCTTGGTCATATTGTTTCTAAAGATGGGATAACTGTTGCTCCTGCAAAAACAAAGGTTGTTGAAGAATGGATGAGACCCACAAATGTAACTGAAATTCGTAGTTTCCTTGGTTTGGCAGGCTATTACCGAAGGTTTGTTAGAAATTTTTCACGGTTATCTAGTCCAATGACTAAGCTAACTCGGAAAGGTGTTAAGTTTATCTGGACAAAAGAATGTGATAATTGTTTTCAGGAATTGAAAAGAAGATTGGTGAATGCTCCAGTTTTGGCACTACCTTCCAGGAATGGTGAGTTTGTTATATACAGTGATGCTTCATTGAAAGGACTTGTTTGTGTCCTAATGCAGAATGATCAGGTAATTGCTTATGCTTCACGTCAGTTGAAAACACATGAGGTAAATTACCCTACACATGATTTGGAATTAGCTGCTGTTTTTTTATTTAAAAATTTGGAAGCATCATTTGTATGGAGTAAAGTGTGAAATATATACCGATCACAAAAGTTTAAAGTATATATTCACTCAGAAAGAATTGAATATGAGACAAAGGAGATTGCTAGAATTAATCAAGGATTATGATTGTACGATTCATTACCATCCGGGAAAAGAAAATAAAGTGGCCGATGCTTTGAGTCGAAAAAGTAATGCTTCATTAGAAATGTTGCATTTGGAACGTGATCCATTTGTTAAGGATTTGATGAAATTTGGCATAGAAGTTGTTTTTGCAGGATGTTCTTCTGTTTTGTTTCAGGTATCAGTGTGATCATCTCTATCAGATAGAATCAAGCAAGCACAGAAGCAAGACCGTGAGTTTCAGAAAAAGGTAGAGCTGGTTCAGAAAGGTAAGTTGCCTTAATTCAATGTTGATAGTGATTGTGTTTTGAGATTTGGGAAGAGATTGTGTGTGCCTTGTGATTCACTGTTGAAGATAGAGTTTTCATGTGAAGCTCATAGTTCTCCGTTTTCAATTCATCCCGGCAGTACTAAGATGTATAGAGATCTTCGGGAGTATTACTGGTGGGATGGAATGAAAAGAGATATTGCTGATTTTACTGTGAAGTGTTTGACTTGTCACTAGGTTAAAGCAGAGTGGCAGTTACCGAAAGGGATGCTTCATCCTTTACTAGTGCCAGAGTGGAAATGGGAGAATATATCCATAGACTTTGTTGTGGGATTACCGAAGACATCTCGAGGTAATAATGCAATCTGGGTTATTGTTGATCGCTTGACTAAATCAGCTCATTTCCTTGCTATACGAGATACTTTCTCTGTAGATCAACTTTTCCATTTGTATCTTAAAGAGATAGTTAGGTTACATGGATTTCCTCTCTCCATTGTATCCGATCGTGATCCTATGTTTACTTCTAACTTTTGGAAGGGCCTTCAGAAGTCGTTGGGTACTGAATTAAATTTTAGTACAACATTTCATCCTCAATCAGATGGGCAGTCAGAACGAAAAATTCAGACCTTGGAGGATATGCTACGAGCATGTTCGATGGATTATCAGGGAAGTTGGGACCGACATCTTTCTTTGGTTGAGTTTTCATATAATAACAGTTTTCATTCCAGTATACAGATGGCACCATTTCAGGCATTATATGGGAAGCGGTGTCGAACTCCAGCTTTTTGGGATGAAGTGCGTGAAAGTAAGTTGATGGGACCAGAATTGGTAGAAGAGATGGCAGAAAAAGTTCAGTTGATTTAGAAACACATGAGAACAGCTCAGAGTAGACAGAAGATTTATGCAGACAACAGGAGGAAGGATCTATCTTTTGAGGAAGGTGATCATGATTTTCTCAAAGCATCACCATGCAAAAGTGTGATGTGATTTGGTAAGAAAGGAAAGATGAGTCCAAGATTCATTGGACCATATGAAATTCTAGAGAGAGTTGGATCAGTTGCTTACTGAGTTGATTTACCTCCGAGCTTATCTCAGGTACACAATGTTTTTCATGTTTCGATGTTGAGAAAGTATATGGCAGATCCATCACATGTTTTGAGTCCAGAGGTAGTTCAGCTGGAAGAGAACCTATCTTATAAGAAACAACCGGTCTAGATTCTTGACCACAGGGAGAAAGTTTTATGGAATAATGTGATTCATCAGGTAAGGGTTTTGTGAAAAAACCACATGATTGAAGAGGCAACATGGGAATCTGAAAATGCAATGAGGGATAAGTACCCCCATTTATTTGATAAGTAAATAAATTGCGGGGACACAATTTTCTAAAGGGGGGAAGGATGTAACATTCCAAGTAAGTAATGAATAATATATATTTTTATCTATGTCTATTAATGAAATAGATAGTGTTTTAGAGGCTTAAAATGAAAATAAATCCAATCTTAAGCATGGAATACACTAATATTCTTAAAAGATTGTTTTACTGCCTTTTGATGGCAAACCCTTTTTAAATCAAACTTTTGACAATTTTATAATCTATATTTTTCAAAATAAACATATTCATTATGATTGGGGCATTTAAATTTACATTGGATAAATTTTTGGTATTTTTCTGACAATGATCATTTTTTAATGAATAGTGAAAAATACTGCATTTTACATCAAAACTGCTTTTTCATTTAATTTAATTATATGGTTACATTATATTTTTAATTGGTCTTAAAGTATAATCTGAATATATTTTTACCATTTAATCCAATGGTTGTCATTAGGATTAATTTCACTTTGAAATTGGTCATAAACTAATGCCAAACTTTTCATAGATATTGTTTCAAAAAAACCCGCTATTTGTTTTCACAACGGGAATTATTTTTAAATCAATAATTGCAATTTATGTGTTTGGAATTTGGTAAAATGGATTACATATTTGTAATCAGAAGGTCCAAATTATGTAGTTAAGACTCTTTTGTTTTTGGACATTATGAATAGTAACGACGGTAATTGCCTTTGATTATCTTGATTAATGTGTAATCGGGTAGTTAAGGATAATAAAATAATATCATAATAATAAAAAATGACACCAAAATGTGTCCTAAGGCTACTGGTTGTCTCATGGCCTACCATGGGATGCCTTGTTCCAAACTTGGGGGCCCCATGAAATCACTTTTGTGAGAAAGTGACTTTTTATCTTTTTATTTTTTAAAGAATGTTAAATGTAACAAAGAAAGTATCAGCTAAGTAAAATATTTTTAATTTTGTCTAAATAAATGATCTTTTGGACTATAAATAGTAATTGGAAAGCTAAAAATATTTTCTACATCATAGTATTTTTTTATAATTTTTAGACATTAAATAAATTTAATTATTTATGACATCATAATGATGCAGCGATGACCTAATTAATAAAAGATTTAAATAAAATGAAAAGATAATGTAAGATCTATAACCTACACACGTCCAAAACCTATTGGATGGGTATATTTAAAACCCTTATAACCTTATCCTCGAATTATATCAATGTGGGACCATTTAAATCCGAAACTCATTTTAAAATAAAGTTACATTTCATTACTTTCCAAGAGTGCCCCTCCTCTTCTCTTATAAAAGACCCCCACCTCTACCTCCTTACACACACTTCCAAAGCCTTTGGCTCAGCAAAAACCTTCCCATTTTGTCTCTCCACTTCCCTCTCTTACTCCATGACGCCTCACTTTGGGCAGAAGTCTTCCCAAGGAAGCCTTTGAGCTCAAACCAAAGGGAGTTACCCGATTTTAAGGTAATGTCTTTACTTGAGTCCTTTTGTTTTATTTTACTTCTCCACCACCCTAAACTATATTTATTCATTTCTTTTGTAAAAAATCCAGTATCTTCAATATACTAGGATTTTTTTATAAGAAGTATTCGAGCTACACTTACACACACCTACATCTGATGGTTATAGAATATACTGTTCCCATGGATGGCGAATTTCTGCCTCCCGAAACGATGATTGTTCAAAATTATTTTAACACCTTCAAATTTGGCCATTAAGATGACACTATATTTATATATGATATATAATATGTGTATTTTTTTCATAAGCTTCTGTATTTTTCATTTTGGGCATACCTTTATGGTTCCCATTATGGGTAAACGTGATATATTCATTTAAGGAAGTGCGGACTACCGCCCCCTCAAAGTGATTTGATTCGTTAAATACCATATGTGGGACGTATAAAGGATGGAGTTATGATATTATACATGATATTACACTTGAATTATAATATACCTTTATATCATTATGATTCCATTCTATAAAATACGAAATAGAAATGAAAGTAGTGTTCATGCGTACGTACGGCTTACCGTTTCCATGAACGGTGCATTTCATTTCTTATCTCTAAATGATTATGTAATATTATAAATTCATGCATGTACTGGATATATATGTTATATAAATCATGATTATAATTCTGGATATAATGGATACATGAACAAATTGTAATTATAAAGGGTTTATTTTTGACTCAAGTACCAATGATCGTTAAAACGACCGTTATTAACTTAAATAATTACATAGTGTTAATGACATGGAAATAAGTGATATAAAAGGAATAATTAACTTGAAAAAGGTTCTTAAACAAGTAGAAATTAAGTCAAGTTTATTATTCAGGAGATTAAAGAACGACAGAGTCAAGTCAGACCCGAGGTATGGGACTTCGTCTAAATCTCCTTTCATTGAGGCATATTTTATTTTATACACAACCTTCTTTTATATGGTGTATAAACCCCTTTGACTTTTAAGTTTATCCAAAAGGAATCTTTTTTATACGAATTGTTTTACAAAACGACAAAAGGGAATGTTTTTGTCGTACGTATGCGGCGACAACGATTTCTCCATCTCCGTGACCATTATTTGATTTTTGGCTTCCTCTACAAGCCATACCTTTTTTAATTTAAAATAAATACCATGTTTTAATTTTATTTTATTTTGGTATTGAAAATGGTTTTCATAATGTTTTTTATTATATAAATGTGTTGTATTGATATCTTGTGATTGAAATGTGGAAATTTTGTGTTTCCTTTATGCATGTTTTATGTGATACGATTATGTTGAGGTTCTTGGGAATTATTATGAAGACGGGTGGTTCTGTGATAAACTAAGGGAAGGTGAGACCGATATAGCTATCCAATGCATTGGGTAATGCGAAGGAGTGAAATGTTAAGGTTTCTCTGAAGAGATTTAGCGAATATACTGTGATGGGTATTCCAAACGTAACCAAGAGGGTTACTCCCTACGTAAGAATGTTATGAATTCCTCAAGTTACCTTTATGTATTATGATTTCTATGATTTATTCATGATTTGATGAGGTATGTTAAATTGCTTATGTTTTATGGGTAAATTATGATTTCATTCTTCTGTATATATGAACTCATGTTTCCTTTCCATATTTTTTTTATATAACCCATACTGAGCTTTTTATGCTCATCCCAAGTGTTTTTTGAAATGTTTTTCGCAGGTCAAGGGAAAGGTACATGATATGATGATAGTGTCAAGGAAGTGTCAAGAAAGAATCCATGTTTTATTTTAAATATGTTTTATTGATAGGAAAATGAATACTATCTTTACGTAACCACTTTGATTAAATGTGGAATGTAATGCAAGTTTTATGATCTAATTCTCTAAAACTCTAAACCTGAAAAGATCCTCAATGTGTAATCTTGTAATAACTCAAGATTAAGTAAGGTTTAAGGCTGGGGCCTTATACTGGGACTCCCCTATTTTCTTTCTTGTTCTTCATTCTATTCCGAAGATCTGGCATTTTATTATCATGATGGATCTCAGTTTGATCATTATTAATGCTAAAATTAACGTTAGGTACACCCACAAATGCACTTTTTTTGCATCCAGAACCTACACAAACCCTAAAAAACACCATACTCCCCACTACTAATGCATATGCTATTCTAGACATCTCAATCCTCTCTTATTTTCTTCTAGGACTCATCATGGAGGATAAATTGAGATTAACATGAAGTGGGGTAGAGATTGGATTATGTTCTTTCATGTTGAATAATTTTAAGAAATTATTCAAGTAATTATTTTATGGTATGAAAATGTTACCATTATTTATATCTTAGTAAATTTTTATCTGAAGAATCTTGTTTTTTAGTCTAAATCCCTCATATCAAACTCTTTAGGCAATAGTGCCTTCATCTCCTGGATGTAATCATTGTTGGGGTTTCCAACGAACATGTAATCCACATACAACAAAATAATGATGAAATCATTACCATCTAAACCCATAAAGTATGCATAAGGATCTTAATTAAGTTCTTTGTATTCAAGGATCTTGATATAGGAATCAAATCACTTATACCAACACCCTGGTTCCTTCATGAGATTGCACAGTGATTTGTTCAAACCAAAAACCATGTTCTCTTTGCCTTTTTTTGCAAAGCCTTATAGTTTGATCATATAGATCTCTTCATCAATATCACCATGAAAAAAATCAATATTCACATCCAGTTTCCCTAGATGTAAACTTTATATAGAACACATTTATATAACTATCTGAATAGTCATCAATCTAACAATAAGATAAGATATTTCATTGATATAAATACATTTATTCTGAGTATATTCTTTGACCACCTATTTTTCATTATATATTTTCACATAGTACTTTCTATCCCACTTGATCTTAAATACCTATTTATTACCAATAGACTTCCTTCTATGAGGTAATGGAACAAGACCCCAAGTCTTGTTCTTATACAGGGCTTCAATTTATTCATATATTACCACTATCTAGGAGGATACATCTAGATTCTAGGTCACCACCATAAAAGAAGTTTTCTCTCTATCACATTTTAATAAATAGTATGAATTATTTCTCTCATTGACATAGTCTGAGTGCTATAATAGTACTCTTTTCTCTTGAGGTTACTATTATGGTCCAAACTCAACTGGTACTTGATCATCTTGCTCTAGTAATTCCTTGGATGAAACTGGTTCTTCCTTTTATATTTTCCTTCACCCCAACTATTATAGTTTATTTATTCCATTTCTACATGTCTCCATTAATCATCATTTTCACCTTGTATTTTGTAAAAATGACATGTATCCTAATGATACGTTCATGTGAAGTGGGGTCCCATAAATGATACCTCTTCACACAATCAGCATATCCTAAGAAGATACATTTCCTGGATCTCAAATCCGACTTTGGTGTTTCCTGATCATTTAATAGTGCATATACATGACTTCCAATATTATGTTATTGATAATTTTTAGTGGTTTTGCTAGTCCACACCATCATCGATGTCTTAATATCAATCTTCATTGAAGGAAATCAGTTGATCAAATAAAAGGTAGTATTCACTACTTCTACCCAGAATATTTTGGCAACTCACATGGTCTTAAATATCACCTTTATTCTATCCAACATGTTTCTTTTTGTTCTCTATACAACTCCATTATGATGAGGATTATACACCATTATGAACTATCTCTTGATACCTTCTCACTGAAAAAGTATCAAACTTCTAACTTGTATATTCACCACCATTGTCAGTCATAAAACACTTGATCTTATTTTCCATATTCAATTTCCTTCCACACTTTAAATCTTTTTAACACTTCAAAAAATTTAATTTCATCTTGATAGGATACACCCAGAATCTCCTGGAATAATCATCAATGAAGGATGCAAAGTACCTTTTTACTCCCAAGGATGGAGATGGTGCTTAGAAAATGTCAGAATGGGTCAACTCTATGATCTTGTAACTTCTCATTAATGAAATCTCAGACTTTAACCTATGTTTATTGCTTAAAAAATAGTGCAAAAAGATGGTAAGGATAACTTTTTAAAATTAGATAGTAACATTTGATGAAAAATAATATTCAAGCCTCCTCCAGCCATATGACCTAGATTATGATGCCATCAATTTTTCAATGATTCAGTTAAGGTAATTGATGTGAAAACTATCTCCATATCCTTGTACATTTCACACATAACCATGTACATGTTCATTAATATTTTCTCTACCTTCATCTCCATTGTAGCATCCCACCCTGAAATACATTTAGCGGTTCCTCGAGACGATTGGCCACATGACCTCAACCACACCTCCCTATATGCTAGAGGATATTGACTAGTAGTGAGGGATGAGGGTATGTTTGTGGGGAGACTATTCCCTCTTGGTTTAGAGTGTATCATAGCAGTAAGTAATAATATAATAAGTATAAACAATGATAAAAAAAGTAGTAGAATAATAAATAAACCTCCAATAAATAAGAAGGAAGAAGATGAATCAATAATAGATAAAAATGGTGATGATTATTATATCATGTAGATATAATAAATATAGTACATAGGATAAAAGGAAATATGCATATAGCACATGCTATACAAAAAGAAAAAATACCAAAAACTACCTCTACTAGCGTCACGAGCATAGGCTCAGTCCTCTACTCCCATACTTCAACCTAGAAATGGAAATCAAGCATTGGAAGAAGGTCACTTCCCTTTATGTACTCCTACAATCATGAATTATTCTTAGTTACCAAGGGTGGCCCAAGCAGGGTGTGAGATATACTTATTATCCCACAACCAATAGCATATAGATCAATCCATTGAATGCATATAAAATGAGTAGTGTGGCAATAAATATAGATGCAAGGTAATAAAATACATCGGATCTGATTCCTCATGGGATACCAATAGATACTACCTAATTCGACCTAAGACCATTTTCTCTTAACCAAGGTAAATTATACATATATGATATGGGTGTAATAAATGGGTCATTATAAATTATCATCAAGAGGTGGACCATCCCCAAGCATGTGATTTGGATTCGTAGATGCATCCCTAAAATTAGCATTTTTGGATTTATATTTAATGGATTCTATTGAATTTAATTAAGTGATATCCAAATCCCATCCAAGGAAAACCATATCAAGGAACCTAAGTATATCACTTGGAGTGCACGAAATACTCAACATCATAGGATTCTATCTAAGGAAATCCATAAATAGAATATCAAGTATCACTCTCAACCTGGGTGAAATCATCCCACTAAGCTAATCATTGGTATCTCATGTAGGTAACCAAGAATTACTCATGATCTTTTATAACCATATATCCACAGATACCATTCATGATGTATCCCCTAGGGAACTGGTATCACTCATACAAAAGTAAGGAAAACACACAATGATCTCATCCAAGGTATACCATGTACTACTCTCGGTGTATACACAAACCACTTATTATGAATAGTTATAAAGGTTGATGATCTCATCCAAAGAATCCCAAAAGGATCCAAGTATCTCTATCAGCTTGGATATGAGGTATGGATTAGCTATCCTGATTTGTACCATTACCAAGTCATTACATTTGAAACATTTTAAATCAAGTTATCCAAATCACTTAATCAAGAAATTCAATTATGGAATGAAGTATAGGGACCTAAATCATGGACTACTACTTCTCTTAATTCAACCAATATTTTAAAATTACTTTTCACAAGGAAAAAAAACCTCAAGAGGTGTTAAAACAATTTAAGGTACTAGGAAATAGTCCTTTAAGGAAAAACACTCCCATAGGGGTGGCCCACATCATGGTGATCAACAAAAGGGTTGTTTTGTCACTATATAGGGTCATATTGAAAATTAAAAACCATTAAATTCAGTTTATTAAAAAATTTATAGGTTTCAATGGAATGATACTATGTGTGGCACAATGGAGCATTATATAAATGAAACTAAACTTGAGGGAAAAAAGATAGTTCACATGCCTTAGATTTTTATCACTCGCTTCATTCAGAGTCAGCCCTTGAATCGAGCTAGAATGGGAAAAATTGTAAGAATCATCAAATGACTTTAAAATAGTGAAAATGAGCTCACAAAAAAATAGTGCAATAAATGGGAAGAGAGATTAGGAAAATAATGATGAGAAGTGTAAATATTACCGAGAGGAATCCAACGCACCCTATGGTTAAGGAAATTGATTCTAAAGGAGGGATTTATCAAAATACCTAACTTTTAAGGAGAGGAGATTCTATTGGAATATGGTCTACTAGAAACAAGTGGGGGTAAATGGGTTGAGGGTTTTAAAACATTATAGGTTCAAAAAGTAAAATTCCTCTTTAAATTTGGGGTCGCACATTTTGGCCACACGGTTGGACAAACCATGTGCCAACCATACGATAACTACTTCCCAGAGAACCCACTCACATGAGCTAGGAACATGGTTGCAGGCCATTAAAAAATAAACTCTAAAGAAAGCCTAAAATCTTGTATAGGCGTATAGCATGGCTTTCACAGTTGCATACAAACCATGTGTCCTCCCATGTACATTGGATGACTCACACTATTGAGTTTCATAATTATCACTTACCATACGCTAACTATGTGGCTCAGTTTTCCACCTAAAATTATAGATATTTGGGCTCCATACAATCCCTAGACTCCCTTAAACCACTCCTCAGATATTATAGTACATTAATATTAGAAAAAGAGAGTCTTTGAATAGTAATGTAATAGTTTGTACCTCACTAGAATCGAGGATGTTATAACATAGCCTCCTTAAAATAAATCATCCCTAAGTTTCCATTCTGAGTGTGGTAACGCATTTTCTGAGAAAATTTTTGGCCATTGAGAACGTACATCAGCATCCTACTCCTAGGTCTCATCCTATACACAGTCATGATGCTATAACGCCTGGACTAGTGGAACTGACCTTCCTCTAATTTACTCCATGATCCAATCAAGTATATGAATTAGATTCTCCTCGAAGGATACATCTGACTCTAGCTTAATATAACTAGGATCAAATGAATGATATGAATCATTATGACACTAGTGAAGTTTTGATACGTGGGAGATATTGTGCATAGAATGACACCTCAAAGGTAATTACAACTGATAGGCTACCGATCTAGCCGTCTCCTTGATCTCAAAATCCTGAACAGAAAAAAGTGATAACTTTCCATATCTCTAAATCTTCATTTGAATAAATATAGGTGATACTCATAGAAAGACCCAATGTCCCACATCTAACACTAGAGTTAAATAATGAAAATCAGTATAAGAATTCTTCTTGGACAGATCTGTATTCATATGTTTCTGATTTAGTTGTACTTAATATAAAGTATCATGAATGATATGAGGACCCAGTAGTTATACCTCACCTACCTCTAACCAGAATAGAAGTGAACAAAATGACCTACTATAAAGGACCTCACATTGACCCATCTAAATCGTTTCTTGAAAACTAATGTTGTAGTAAAAACTCAATGAGACGTATGTGTTTTTACTATAAACCATTGAAGTCAAGGACACATGTCGAAAGCATATCCTCTAAAACTTGTATCATTCACTCGGATTGACCATCAATTAAAGGGTGATACACTATACTCAAGACAACCTATGAACTTGGTGCCTTCTATAACCACTTCCAGAACCATGATATAAACTAGGAATCTCGATATAATATGATAGAATGAGGAACACCATTAAGGAAAAAAATATCTCAAATATAAATCCTCCAAGTTCATCAAATGAGAATGTCTTTTGAATAGGTAGGAAGTGTGTAACCTTTATCAACCTATCAATGATCACCCATATTGCATCAATGCCTCGAGGGTATCTTATAAATCCTATAACAAAAGACATTATAAAATCATTCCATTTCCACTCAAGAATAGATAGGGGTTGTAGAATTCTAGTAGATCACTGGTGCTCAGCCGTCACCAACTAAAAAGTGGAGCACTGAGTGATAAAACCTACAATATTTCTCTTCTTACCCAACCACCATTACTGATGACATATTTCATGGTATATCATGGTAATGCTAAGGTGAACATCCCAAATATAGGAATGATATTATCACATAAAATCTTCCCATATGTTAGAAATAACCCAAACACACTCTCCAAATTTTTGGATATCATCCTCATCGTTAAACCAACTAGATGGTGGGTTCTCACATGAGACACTCTCCCTCAGTATGAGGCCTTATGATATGATACTTGTCTCATCTACACCCACTTCATATGAGATAATTTCACCTCTAAATCTACTAAAACATGGTGTTCTTTTTGTCCCCAAATCATTAGGTGCATCTTGAAAAAAAAATCCATAAATATCCACTCATTATTGGCCTCTTAGATGGCATGTGTCTAAGTCTTCCAACTAATGGAATCAACCATTGCATTACCCTTTCTGGGTGTATAAGAAATCTCCAAATCAAATTACTATAGGTATTCTACCCACTTGCACTGCCTTAAATTGAAGTATTTATATATGGAAAAGTATATTAGTCTTTTGTGATACTTTTAAACAAAATACCACTCTCCTAATAAATATTTCCTCAAACAACATAAATCATGAACCACAATTACTAGATTGAGGTCATATATTGGGTAATTATGCTCATGAGGTCTTAGCTGACAGGACATGTACGCTACAACCCAATCACCCTACATCTGAACTACTCCAAGATTGATTCCTAGAGAATCAAAATAAATAGTATAGCCTCTACCTTGATCTAGTATAATCAAGATCAACACTAAATTAAATATCCCTTTCAACTCCTAAAATTTTGTCTCACATACTTCTGACCATACGAATTTCACATCCTTTTTAGAAGGACTATAAGAGGCATTTCTAAGTTTGAGATATCTATGATAAATTGCCTATAATATCCACATATCCCTAAGAAACTAATTATATCAAATACATTCTTGGGATGCTCCTAGAAAACCATGGCGCTCACCTTATCTAGGTCAATATTTATACCTTCCTCTGAAATGAAATGATCCAATAATTTAACCTTATCGATCCATAAGTGACATTTGCAGGGATTAGTATATAACTAGTGCTATCTCAATGTATTCAACATGATCTCAATATGGTAGAAATGTTCATGTATGGTATGATAATACACCAATATTTCTTCCATGAAGACCACCAAAAATAAATCTACATACGGGTATAAAACCCAATTCATCAGGGCCATAAAAATGGTCGATGTGTTCAGAAGGCCGAATGACATAACTATATACTCATACAAGTCATACCTACTTTGGAACATTGTACTTGGCATATCTAATAGTATCACATGCACCTGATGTTATCCCAACCTCAAATCGATCATATAGAAAATTGTTACTCCCTATAGATAGTTGAATAACTTGTTTATATGAGGAAATGGATACCAATTATTTACTATAATCTAGTTCATCCGTCATTAATAAATTAACAAAATGAAAGTACCATATTCCTTCTTGGAGAAAAGGATTGGTGAACCCCATGGTGAGGTACTGGGTTGTATAAACCCCTTTGCCTCTAAGTCTTCCAACTACTTCTAGAGTTCATGGATCTTAATAGGTATCAGCCTATAGGGAGGAATGGAAATTTGTGTTGCTCTGAGAATAAGATTGATGGTGAACTCTACCACCCAAGATGTAAGATAGAGAAATCATTAGGGAATATGTCCTTGATGTGATCCACCATAGGAGGGAATTCTTCATGTTTTATTCCCCGGTAACTCATGATGAGACTAGCCATATGGGATGTCACCTTTCCCAGTACATGGTGCTTGAGTCCATCTCAGAATTCATTTATATTTCATTTAACTGTATGATTATACGTTCTTCTCTTGGGTGATGTAAACTACACCTACTAATGATAGAAATCAGCATGGACATGATAAGGCACTAGCTACTCCATACCAAGAATGATGTCAAAGACAGTCATCTTGAGGACAAAGTAATTTCACAAGAAACATTACCCACCTATCTCCATGGATAACTCCTTGAACTGGTACACACTCTCTGATTGAACTCTTAATGGTGTGTTGAGATTCATAACACCATTTAAGTACTCTATTTATAGGACCATAATTCCCATAATTGTAACAGATATGATGGAGTGTGATTCACCTATATCAAATAGGCTGGGAACTAAAGTGGAGGATACCAGAATACTACTTCATACTATAGAAGTTTCTAGACTCTTCTCCCTATGTGTAGGTTGTACTATATAGATATGGCTTGAATGGTGTCCCTAAGATGGAACCTGATTAACCTGGGTAGGTTTTCTTCGCTGGTGATAAGCCTTATAGGTATGACTACCTCATCCAGGACCACTTCTATGAATTTATTGTCTGGTAGTATACCATCTCCTAGACTAACATGGATCTACTGATCTTTCACCTGAAAGTGGTGCCATCACAAATCCCCTCTCACTGGATACAAGAGAGTAAGTTCAGTATAAATATTGAAAGTGGCCAATCCAACCATAAGATTGGAACTCAATTAGGTTCCTCATACACTGGGGATTATTGTGTCCTACCCTACCACACTTTTTAACACACCACCCAGTTGTTTATGCATGTCATATTGATAGTAATTACCCCATATGCACCTTAAAAATGACACTTATGGTCGCTAGATAAACCATCTCCCTGCCTGGAAGCCCAACCGCCCTGGATCACATTTCCACCATCCCTTAGGTCCTGCTCTCTAAAATGGGCATGATTCACTATCCCTGAAATGGTGGTCATCCTGAAAACATTCACATGTGATTAGATGGTTTACACAAGGCCATCCTCAAAACATCTCACAGTTGTAAGCTAGTCATGAGTCAGTGTCAACGAAAAATTCAAAATATTAGTGAAATGAACTGAACACTCCATCACTAACATAGCACCCTAATGTAGGTTCATAAACTCTCATTCATGGTCTGTCTTTAGTGTATATTGGAGAATGTATCCATAAAAGGATTTTTGGAAGCCCACCTAGATTGTACCCTGATAGTTTCTGGCTTGGTTAATGACATCCCACCAACATTTATCTGAATCACATTGTATATGTATAGAAATCTTAACCCTTCACTCTAGAGGTGTCTACAAATTCATGAAGATTGACAACATGGCCTATGGACAATATTTAGAAGCCTGAGGTACTCCATCCCCCAAGAAGGTGGGAGGATGCTGCTAGAATTCCCACACCAACTCTGTTATAGTAGGGGATGGTTACAAGGATCCTTGTATAGATTGCATGAAGTTGAAGATACTATCTCTTTATTTAGCATCAATGACCAGTGGAATATCAACATGAGGTGCCTCAGGTTGAACTCGAGGAGGTAATATGGGTGGTTCAAGGCCTACCATCTCCATAGCATTGTTTTTTCCACCCTCCTGGCATATGACTTGAGGAATAGAGGAATCATAGGTATAAAATTTCCAAGAATACGTATCAGATAATATTTAATAGTAGATAGGGAAAATAAAAATAAGGAAATGATAGGTACACAACCTTCCTATAATGAGACATACCTCTCAAACTACTCCTAAAGCCAGGTCTAAATTTAAAGTAAGATTCACATAAGGATCTCATGAGACACAACCTAGTATCCACTACTAAGGTCAGTTCACGGTCAAGGTCTCATGTATCACAACAAAGGTTATGGTATATAGAGTTTCAATTGAATGTTATATAGGAAATAATCCTTTACTTTGCAATTGACATATCTATTTAGTGATAAAAAATTATTTGAAAACATTAATTTATTGAAGTTTATTTTTATTTATATGGATATAGCTATCTCAATATAGATAAATGTTTCACTAGTCCCAACCTATAAAGTTCCATCCTCTTTATAAACCGAGATTGGTATAGCAAGTAATTGTAGTTGTATTGGGTTATACCAAATACACACAAGAGGGTGGTGAATTATTTCGTTTAGAAATTCAAAATGAATCGTGATGATGACCAAGTCTGTCCTGTCACTTGACTCTGAAAAAATCATGTAACCTTTATTCCTTTTCCATAAAAAGAGTTAACTTATCAGTGAACTGATTTAGAAAAACTCTAATTCCATGTTCATTCGAAGTCAACTGCTCAACAAGAAACATATGATTGTCCAACAATACAGATAAAGGAGCATTATTGCATTGAAGGTCCTACGGTCTATCATTAATATTTCTCATAGCTACTGTAACGGCCTAAAATCTTCTAATCAGATTAGGTGAAGTACCTGAGGTACCTACTTGACTATCCCTAATAGTAGCAAATTGTTGCTCCATGAAAATTCTGAAATCATCCAAATCTGACTTCATTACCATTTCAGATTTTAGTTTTTCATCTTCAGCTAACATTTCCTTCTTAAAAAATTCCACATCCATTTTTGAAACTGAACTATCTTTCATGTTCTGAAACTTATGTATCTCTTTTTCGAATTCTCTTCTCAAAGATGTATTTTCAGTTTAAACTTTATTAAATTTTTAGATAAATTTATTCACATGATCATTATCAGAATCAGAGGAACCTTGTGCTTGATTCTCAGTCTGAGATTCCACTAGATTTATCAGTGCTAGAGGAATGGATTAAGTATCTGACTTCTCTTCATCATTCCTCTATGTTTGATTCTCCACTGATTATTCCTTTTAGTCCTTTCCTGACTCATCTATAGAAAAATATTCACCAATAATTTCAGTTTGAATTTCAGAAAGGTTATCTACTTGATTCAAAATCACATGTTCTTTCTCATCCTGAGCATCATCTTCATTTAGTTCTTCCAAGGTTGGATCCTCTAAAACAGGTTCCTCTTGAGCTAATTCCTCTAGGAAAATCTCAGTAGGCTGTACAGTTTGAGATCTAGACACTTCAACTTCTGTAGGATTTTCAACAATTAGGGGCACAATGTCTTTTTCCACTTGAGGAATCACCTCAATATGCTAAATTGTTGGTTGGTTAACTTGTTGTACTAGAAATTATATAATAAATTTTTAGCATAGAAGAAGTTAATTTGTTCCAAAATTTGCTTGAACAGGGTCCTCAACAACTAGATCCACTCTATGTTTTCTCCTCTAAAGTCCTTCTTGAATTTCCTCAACAACAGGTTTATCATCGGTCTCAAATCTCAGTCTTCTTGAGATTTCACTTACTCTAGATTCAGCCAGGATTTCTTTGTATTTAGTAGGTTCCTCCCCCTAAGCTGGTTCCTAGTCTTCCTCAACTCCAACAGGCATAATCTTGCCTTTTACAATACTCAAAAGAAGCCAATATTCCTTATAGTTCCAACATTAAAGATATTGCAGTGATGGAATCTTACTCCGGCATCGATTAATCTTGCTATATCAGATTTAAACAGTAATTTGGAAATGAACCTTCCATAGGTATAAAATTTCATTCTATCCTCTGACTAACATCAGTAGTTGAGATATCTTACCATATATCTCGGAAAATTCAGCTTGATTTCACTCATAAGAAAAAACATTAAATACATGTCAGGAAACAAAATCTTCTCCACCTCTGACATCCTAGGTGCAATCCCTGTTTGCACAAACATAACAAGAATCTTCTGATCAGGTTCCAGATCCTTCACTAATATTTTCCTTATATTTGTAGAACCAAATAAAAATGACATAATTTACTCTGACTTATGTTAATTATCTCTAATATACTTTAAATAAAAATGATTAACTCTATCATAAAAGAAGTTTAAGATTCTATCTATTTCTATAGAAGAAATTGAAAAATCCTAATCTTTAATATTTGCACATATGGTGTCCTCTGTATCTCCAAGACTGAATTGGACATATTTCAAAAAGTGATGATGCTCTACCTCATATAAAAACTCTATATTTTCACCACTAAATTTTTGCTAATGATTTTGAAATGAAATATCTTTCCACAGCATCATATCTGTCTAGTAAAACCATTCCAGATCGATGACTTTTCCTTGAAAAATATTCTGTCCTTCCGAGCGCTGACGCTTGTCATTACTGGTCTCTGGCTCATCAGTCCTTTTGTTTTGGGCCATCACTATCACAGATTTCTGAAGGTTTGAAAAACTAGGGTTTCGAAGGTTTAGATGTGGGTAGATAAGAGTGATATATGTTCTTGGGGTTTCAAAGGGTTTTAATAAAATGAACGGTTTTGGAATTGGAAATGGTTTCTAACATCCTTGATTCTCGTGTCATTATGCATTTAGTAATTATAACATTAAAAAGAAAAAAAATGTACGTGGTGAAAATTTAAAGCGGAATTGACAAAAATTTTAAATTAGTAAAGACATGTAATAATAAAATACGATAAAATAATAATTAAAATAAATAATTAAAAATTAAAAAGTTATTAAAAAAATAAATATACCTAGCTCACCCTTAATAAAATCATACCTTATAGTGGGAAGTGGTTAAGTAAAAATATCAGCTAATTGAACTTCAGTGCTTATAAATTCTAAGAATATATCCTTTTTAAGAACATTATCTCTTAGAAAATGATATCTGATATCAATATTCTTAGTTCTAGAATGATTAATCAGGGGTTTTGAAATATTTATTGCAATTTTATTATCACATAAAATATGTGTATTTTTAAAATTTAGTCCAAAGTTCATAAGGGTGTTTTTCATCCACAAAACTTGTGCATAGAAATTTCCTACAGAAACATATTCTGCCTTGGCTGTTGATAAGGAAAAAGAGTGTTGTTTCTTACTAGAACATGACACTAATGATTTTCCAAAAAAGATACAAGTCCCTGAGGTGCTTTTTATATCTAAACTACTGCTTCCAAATTTTGCATCTGAATATGAAATAAAATTAAAATCAGAAGTTTTTGGATAGATAAGAGATAGAAAAATAGTTCCTTTTAAATATCAAAAAATTATTTTAACAGCACTTAAGGGAGATTCTTTAGGATCAGATTGAAATCTAGCACAAATACATACTGAATACTTTATATCTAGAATGCTAGCAGTAAGATATAATAAACTACTAATCATACCTCTATATAACATATTGTCAACTGATTTTTCAATTTAATCCAAATAAAGTTGTATATTAAGACACATATGAGTTGAATATGTCTTTCTATTTTCAAGTCTGAATTTCTTTAGTAAATTAGTAATGTATTTTCTTTGATTTAAAACATTTCCAAAATCATTTTGATAAATTTGATGTCCTAAAAAGTAATTTAATTCTCCCATAATACTCATTTCAAATTCTTTTTGCATTAAATTTGAAAACTCATGACAATGTTTTTTGTGTGTTGAACCAAAAATTACATCATCAACATAAATCTAAACCAATAAAATATTAGAGTTAATAGTTTTATTAAATAATGTCAGATCTATCATCCCAATAATAAAATAAATTTTCAAAAGAAAATAACTTAATATTTCGTACCAAGCTCTATGTGTTTGTTTAAGGCCATAAAGATTTTTAGTAAGTTTGAAAACAGAATTTGGTTTTTTGTGGATGTTCAAAACTAGGTGGTTTCTCAACATAAACTTCCTCCAATAAATAACCATCTAAAAAGGAAAACTTAACATCCATCAGAAATAATTTAAAGTTCATATGAGATGCATAGGCTAAAAGGGTCCTAATGGCTTCTAATCTATCTATAGGTGAAAAAGTCTCATCATAATCTATACCTTCTTCCTGATTATATCCTTTAGCTACTAGTCTTGATTTATTTATAGTTATCATTCCTTGGTCATCTTGTTTATTTCGAAAGACCCATTTAGTTCCTATAATAGGATAGTTCTGAGGTCTTTCAACTAAATTCCAAACTTCATTTCTCTTGAACTCATTTAGTTCCTTTTACATTTCTATCATCCAACACTCATCAACTAAGGCCTCTTCAAAAGCCTTAGGTTATAATTGGGAAAGAAAGGTAGATAATTCAACAAAATTTTCTATATTTCGTCTAGTTTTTATTCCAATTTCTATGAATCTAACTAAAGGGTCTTTTTTTAGGGTTCTAGATTTTCTAGGTAGTACATTGTTAGGTTATTCAATGTCAAGTTCTTCTGAACTGGACTGAATTTCATTTATATCTTTTTCAAAATCATATTTCAAGTTTTCAAGTCTCATTTTATCATTAGATTCAGATTCATCAATTTGTTCTTTCCTTTTCTCAAAGGGATCAGATTCATCAAATTCCATGTGAACTGATTCTTTAAAAATACTTTACTTTTTATTAAAAACTCTATATGCTTCAGAAGTAGTAGAATATCTTAAATAAATTCCTTCATCAGATTTTGGATCAAACTTACCATGATTGTACTTGGTGTTTATGATGTCAACCTTGCATCCAAAAAACATTAAAGTAATTTACTTTAGGTTTTCTGTTATTCCAGAGTTCATAGGGTTTCTTTTTAAAAATTGGTTTGATTAAAAGTCTATTCATTATATAACAGGATGTACTTACATATTCTTCCCATAAATAGGTAGGAAGACTGTATTCTTTTAGAAAAGTCTTAACCATTTATTGAATAGAACTATTTCTTCTTTCAACAATTCTATTTTTTTTAGGTGTTATTGGTGTAGAGAAGGTGTGTTTAATAACCATATTTGAACAAAAAGAATTAAATTCTAGATTCTCAAATTATTCACCATGATCACTTATTAATGAAATTATTTTAAAACATTTTTCATTTTGAACAGATTTACAAAAACTTTCAAATATAGTAAAAGCTTCATTTTTGTATTTTTGAAAATAAATGCAAATAAATATAGAATAGTCATCAACTAAAAAATATACATATAGTTTACCAGAAAAAATTTATATTCTTAAAGGTTCAAACAAATCCATATGGATGATTTCTAGATGCTTATATGCAGCAATTTTGTTAATAGATTTTAAGGATTATTTGTGCTTCTTTCCAAGTTGACATGCATCACAGAATCTATCACTTTCAAATTTGAGACTAGGAAAATCAGAAACTAATTGTTTCTTAGATAACTTTTGTAAGTCATATATATTGCAATGTCCAAGTCTTCTATGCAAGATCCAAGATTCATTTATCTTATCAATTAATCAATTTACCTTTTATTTACAAAATGAATTTATTTCCAGGGTGTAATCATTATGAGTTATGGGTTCTCTAAATTTAACCAATTTATCATTAAAAACAGAACAACAGTTATTAGAAAAATAAACAAAATAACCATCATCATAGAGTTGAGAGATACTTATAAGGTTCTGTTTCAATCCTTGTACATAGTGTACTTTATTGATTGAGACTTCTTCTGGATCTCCAACTATTCCAATTCCAATAATCATACCATTGGCATTGTCACCAAATGTTACTAGACCACCATCTTTTTGAGTTAGGGTTCTCAAATTTGATGAGTTTCCACTCATATGTCTAGATCATCCGCTGTCCATACACCATATTTTAGTTTTTCTGCATCTATAACCTACTTCCTGCAGTGTAATTTAAACAAAGGTTTGTTTTGGTACCTAGATTATATTGGGTCCAGTAGTATTAGCTAGAAAAGATTCGAGAATCCAGACTTGCTTTGTTTTTCTATAATAAATAGAATTATATAAACTGCTTGCAACAAAGGCTCTCATAATCCCATTTATTTTTGGTTACCTTAAAAACAATTTTTTAGATATGTGGCCTTTTGTTCTACAGTAGTTTCAAATTTTATCTTTTTCACTTAGGACAATATAGTTATTATACATTTTAGTTTTCTCACCTTTACTACCTATTCTATATCTTTCCTTTTTAATCACATTCTTTCTAAGTATTTAGTTTAGTATATTTTCTCCATTTGTAAAAATAAGAGTTGGACTTTTGTATGTTTCTACTTCTGTTTTCAATGTTTTTAATTTAGTTTCATTATCTGTACAATTTATGTTTGATGAATTATATTTTCCAATTAACTCTTGATTTTGTTTTAGAAAAGTTTCACTTTCTCCTAAAATAGCAGTGTGAATATTTTTCAGTGATTTATGTTTCTTAAAAAATGAATCATATTTATTTTCTAGCATATTGCAGTAGGATGCAAGTTTATCATTTGAATAGCTAGAACTAGAATCCAAATCAGATGAAAAATAGGATTGTACCTTATCAGCTTCTAACATCGAGTACATTTTTTTCTTTCATATTTGATTATTCTTTTTCTGAGTCAGACTTTGATAAACTGCTGGAATCTTCAGAAACACTCTAGGTGTCTTTCATTTCTCATTTGTCTTTCTGTTCATAATCATTGTTTTTGATTTTTTTTCTTTTCTCCTTTTAATTGAGGATAGTCAGGTCTAATGTGACCCATATTTTTGTATTCATAGATTCTGACTTCCCTTGGTTCTTTTTCATCCTTTTTGAAGGATTTTATGAATCCCTTATTCTTCATGTGGAATATTTTGAACTTTCTGTCTAGCTGAGCTAGTACCACATCTGAATTTGATGAATTACAATTTTTTGATTTTACTTTGATTTCATTATTCATTTTTATGTTCTTCCTATGGGGTGTTACATTAAAAGTAGTATTTTCTCTCTTGATCAATAATTTATGCTCATTTTCTTCATATTCCATCTCAACTTCATACATAATTAGAGTTCCAATTAACTCTCTCATTGTAAGATTTTTTACTGGTGGTGATTTCTTAATGGCAGCCGCAATTCCATTCCATCATGGTGGTGGTACTCTTAGAACTTTCACGTCCTGATCTGCTTATTTGACAAGGTCACCCAAGGCAGTGATATTATTTAAAATTTATATAAGCCTTCTATTCATCTAGGTGATGCTTTCTCCTTCAAATATTTTGAATGTGTTAAATTTCAATTTTGCAGTAGCATACCTCATCTGTTTGACATTGTCAGTTCCTACACAGGAAACTACAATTGTCTACCCCATTTCATAAGTCGTCAGGCACTGAGATACTATGTTGAATTCATCTGGTCCAAGACCTTAGATGATAGAATACATAGCTTTGTAGTTTATGTCATACTCTGCTTCTGTATTAGTACTCCATGTTTTAGGTTTCTCTGGAATTACATAGGGAGTTAAATTTTTTTATTAGACTCTGTATCCAATGTTCTTTAAGTAGATGATCATCCTAGATTTCCAGCATCCATAATTTTCACCATTGAAGTAGGGAGCATGAACCATTGACATAACCTCTCATGTATTAGCCATTATGGTCTGTATAATCCAAAAACATCCTACTTGTTATAGATTTAAAAAAATATCCTCCTTTGATACCAATTGTGGGATCGGGTTATACTAAATACACACAAGAGGGGGGGTGAATTGTGTCTTTTTCAAATTCTTCACGAATCGTGATGATGACCAAGTCTGTCCTTTTATATTTATTAGATTTTTTATGCAGTGGAAAATAGACAATTAAAGAACGGAAGGATGTATAGTGGTTTGGGTAATAGAAGGACCCTAGTCAACTCATCCAACGCTCTACTCCATAATAATGGTGATTTTCACTCTCCGGTCCTCTTATCAATTGACCATTCAAAAACTGAGTGCAGGTAGTTGACACATTTACAACTTTAAGGTTGAAACAGATCCTTCTAGTTCATACACAGAACCAAGTACACATCATATTATGAGAATTCAGTTACTCAAAATAAAAAGAGTATTTGTTTGAAAATACTTTATAGTTATTTTTTATAGTTTTAAAATCACACAATTGGAAGTAGATAGATCGACGTCTTCAGAAAGAATGGTCTTTAGGTTGAAGTAGTTCTGAGCCAATTCGGTTTGTAATAGATATGGAAATGACTTCCGCAACTTTAATAAATTCGCAAAATATCTTCAATATATAAACGATGAATCTTCAATGTATTTTTTCTTCTTTAGAAAACAGAGTTTGATCATAACTAGTGACAGCTGATCTATAAACCTCGAATGTCATTGAAAATCGTAGTCGTGAAAAACTCAAGAATATTTTCTTCTCATATATTTCACAATGATCTATATCATGTAAATTAATTGAAAATAACACAGATATATATATTAAATACATTCATTTTCCTTTCAAATTTATATCCACAAAAGTCACCTATAGAATAGAGATATTCAAATATTTGAATAACAGAGTATTCATAACTCTCCTTAATATCCAGCATGAAAATCCCCTCTAAAAACTATCATTTGTATCGTAAATAAATGGATTTGAATCGGTCAAAGATGTTCTTTAAAATCTAGCTTTTAATATGGCTTTAAATTAGCCTGATAATCTGAATAAAGATTGTTACTCGATAAAGACATGTTTGAATCTCAAACACCAAATGTATGGTTGAACTGCATAGCATACATTCTCATAATGTAAGATTCACAACGTAAGGTTCACAACGTAATGTTGATAAACCATACTTTTCTATTAAACTTTCAAACATACAGTATATAATCAATACTTTTATCAACTACTAAATGTAAGGTATAAGATCCATACTTTTTGATAAAACGTAAGGTTGTTTACAAAAGTAAGGTTGATGAACCATACATTTGAGAAACAAATATAACATTCCATACTAAATATACGGTTCTTCTTCCATACTTTTCTAATATCCCAAATGTAAGGTTACTTCAAAACATAGGTTTTTTCTTCCATTCCTTTCTGATAACATATGGTTTCTTAACCATACTTTTCTGATAACCTATAAATGATGGATTCTATCATTTCACTACACTCCTTAACATAGGGTATTAATAGTGTTTCTAGAACATGCTAAAGTGCTAAAAACGATTTCCAAACACTGTCAAATATTCCACACGGATAAAAATACATTAATATTATTCAACAATAGAGAAATAAATAATATTAATTTCCTGAAATATACTCAAAGTAAAATCATTAGAATAATAAATAAGGGTATTTATGAACATCAAAATCATTATAAAATGATAGAGTATTTTTGAAAAAGACACTTTCTCAACAATTGAAACCTAACCTTTAAATCTAGTTTAAGGATGTAACTGGTCATGTATCGTGATTTTATTGAATTAACTACCTTTCTTAACTTATTGAAGTACTTGTTTTATAAATTAAAATTTTTATTTATCAATCAAGTCAACTAATATTTCAACCTATAGAACTAGTGGTTCATTGATAAATCATGGAATAATTAGTTAATTAATTTTTCATCTTTAATATATGTGGGAAAACACCATTTAGATTTATGTAGGTGCTTTAATTAATCCAATTATGATATCCCTTCAAGAACTTTTAGCACAATTATATATATATATATATATGTATATATAATTCAAGGAACTCACAACAATCACATGAAATACAGGAAATTCATGTAGTAATGTAAATATGCCATGGAATAATTCATGACATGTGAATCCTCAAGTGCCTAGTATGATGTATGAGAAAATACCTCCTTATCATACTAGGATAGGTAAAATATAATATTTAATAATAATATCAACAATAATAACGTCACAAGACACGTATGTCACCCAATGGTGAAATCAATGCAATTGTAACAGGTAAAAACAAGATCAGTAGTAACCCATCCCAGGTAATTAAGATTTCCCCTATACATGGGTTAGCTACTCCAAAGCACATAATTATTACCAAATTCTGATACAGCATAGTCTTTTGTCTAATACCCAAAAAATAAGACATAAGGAAATATACTTTTGATACCACTTTGTAGAAAAACACCCCGGAAGCCACTTAGCAGTGACCCAAGACAGTTGGCCACATGACCTCAAATGTGCCTCCTTATACACTTGGGGCTATTGACTAGAAGGAAGGGCCTAGGATGGGTCTTTGGGGGAGAATATACCCACATGGGTCAGAGTGTATCAAAATGGTAATTAGTAATATAAGAAGTGAAAACAAATATAAAAAATAAAAAACATAACAAATGAATATTTAATGAGTAAGCATGTGAAAACTGAATCAATAATTGATACAAAAATGATGATGATGATCCGGTCATGTAGCTACAAAAAAATAAGGTACATGGGATACATGAAAACTGGCATAAAACATGTGATTTAACAAAATAAAAAAACACCAAAAAATATTTCTACTAGCATCATGTGCATAGGTTCGATCCTCTGATCATGTACTCCAACCTAAAACAAGAAATCAAGCATTAGAACTTGGACACTTCCCTTTATCTACTCCTATAATAATGAAGTTTTTTTGGGTGTAAAGGGAGGAACAATAATGGTGTGAGATATACTCAGTAGGCTATCACCAATGGTGTCGATATCAATCCAATAAGTGCATATAAAATGGTCAGTGTGACAATAATAATAGATGCAAGGAAATAAATAAATAAAATACAGCCGAATGGGTTTCTCGTGGGATACCCAACCAATACTACCTACTTCAGCCTAAATCGAATATATATGAACCATGGAAACCTATACATTTATGATATGGGTGTAATAAATGGGTCATCATAAATAAGCATCAAGAGGTGGATCGTCCCCAAGCATGTAATTTGTCTTGGTGGGTGCATCCATGGAATTAACATTTTTTTGATTTATATAAAATGGTGTTTCATGAATTTAATTAAGTGGCATAATAGGAAAATCCAATGAAAACCATATCAAGGAACTTGTGTATCACACCATAAACACAAGAAATACTCAATTTTGTAGGAGTCCGTCTAAGGTGATCTATAAATGAAATACTAATCATCATTCCCATCCTATGTGAATTATTTCCTATGAGCCCATCCCTAGTATCTCACATAGGGGATCAAGTATGACTCGTGACCTAGTATAACCATCTATTCACTGATACCTTCCATAGTGTCTCCCTTAGGTAACCGGTATCACTCATATAGAGGTAAGAAAAACACATAGTGATCCCTTCTAAGGCATACCAAATATCCCTCTCAACATATACACAAATCATCTACCATTTATAGTTATAAAGCTTGATGAACCCATCCAAGGCATCCCATAAAGATCTAAGTATTGTTTTCATATTGAATAATAGGCATGTCTTAGATATCATGATTCATACCATTAGATATCAATTTCATTTAAAAAATTTAAATAATGTTTTCCAAATCATTTAATCAATCAATTTAATTATGGAATGACATGTATGGACCTAACTCATGTCCTACCATTTCTCTTAATTAAATTCACATGTCAAAATAACTTATTCAAAGTCAAAACACACCTCAAGAGGTGTTTATACAATTTAAGGTAGTAGGAGAATAGGCCTTTCAGGAAAATCACACCCATAGGGGTGGCTCATGTTAAGGCTATCACCCAAAGGGATGATTCTACGCTAGCTAGGCTCATATTGGGAATGAAAAACCATTAAATTAAATTTAATAAACATTTTAGAGGCATCACTAGAAATTTATGACACACAACATAGTGAATAATGAAATAAATGCAACTAAACTTAAGGTAATGAAGCTAGACCACCTACCGTAGGTCCGTTGTGATCTCCTCATATAGATTCGGCCCTTGAATCGAGCTAAAATGGGGGAAATCAGAAGAATCATTAAATTCCATAAAAATAGTGGAAATGATCTTAAACCAAAATAGTGAACTATATTGGAATAGAGACAAGGAAAATAATTGAGAGGGGTATAGTGTTTACCGAGAGTAATCCAATGCACCCGATGATGAGGAAATATAGTCTGAATGGGGGAGTTATCAAAATACCTAACTTTGAATGAGAGGAGCTTCTCCTGGTGTGCGGTCTATAGGAAATGAGTGGGGGGAGGAGATAAGGGGTTTAAAACATAACATGGAAAAAGGTACATTCCCATTTAAATTTTGGGTTGCATGGTTTGTCTACGCAGTTGGCCAAACCATGTGCCAACCTTGTGATAGCTATTGCCCATAGAACCCCCTTGCATGGGCTAGGTACACAGTTAGGGTAACCATGCGCAACTTGTGTCAAAAGTCACTATCATGAAAACCTAAAATCCTACATGGGAATATGACCTGGATAGCATGGTTATAGACAAACCATGTGACCTCTTCTATGAACTAGGTTACTCACATAGTTGAGTCACACGATTGGCACTAAGTGTGCAAAAACCATGTGGCTCATTATACCACTCCAAATTCTAAATATCTAGGCACTGGACAAGCCCTAAACTCCCCCAGACCACTCCTTGTACTTTATAGTACATCAATAGTAGAAAACAAGAGGTTTTGAATAGCAATATAAGAGTTCATAACTCACTGAATGTCGGGACATTGCACCAAAAAGTTCTCCCTTCACAATTCTCACCAAAGACAATATGTTATTCTTTAGGCCCTTCACATGGAATAATCCTTGGATGGTTTGGACAATACCATAATACATCTTCAGACTGATGGTACTAACTTCAATGATCTTCAAGGTGTGATTATTCCCCATATATAAAAGTTCTTCTAGGAAAATGTCCTACTAATCAAACCATTAATATTGAGACGTCATGTTTCATGTTTCTCCTAAGTTTTTTATCTATGTTCCATTGAGATTTTTTCTACCTCCATCAGTCATCGCTGATTTTCTGACTAGACCGTCTCTACTTCCAGAAGTACTTGCCACATTTTTTTCCATGTCAAGATTATGGCTCCAATAGTAACCATTCTCAATCTCCACACATGATGATATTAAACCAATATTTTGTATAGAATTATTATTCTACAACATTTATTGTATATTTATTTTACACAATGAAAAATAATTCTCATTGAGTTTTTCAATTTCAAATTTCACCGCTATCTGGGAATGTCTTCAGTCCACAACCTCCATCATTTTACAATGATGTATTTAATAATCTCAATAAATTTTTTATGTGAATGATCAACCGTAGTCATAATCATAGAGCATAATAAAATTTTCATGAATGACGAATACCTGAAAAAGTGAACAACACCGAGCCAAAACCTCCCTCTAATACCACCTTTTGAAAAATAAAATGATTTACTCACTATTGGAGTGATAATAGCAAGATAAATTAAACTAAAAAAGAGGAAATAAATGGACACTAAATGTAACATGGAAAAAAAATAAAAAATAAAGGATTAAAAACCCACATACATATAAAATGATCATTCTTGGTAAATGTGGGTAAAAACACTCTTTCACTATTATAAGGATAAAACCCCTATGATACATATCTAGAATAATAGAGAAAAAATACTCAAAAAATACCACACAAATAAAATAGGAACCCCTATTCCTCCCTCACTATAACCCAGTAAGTGATGTTGACTACCCACCTTCCCAACCATGACTGAATCCCTTAAAAAAGGAGGGGCAACAACATTTGCTGATAAAAAAGGGGCAATGTCACATAAAGAACAAAACAGTGCCTTAATTCAAGTTTAAGGGCTATATCATATTTATACCAAAGTAAAATATAATTGAATTTGAAAATTTATAATCATTTTGGTCCTCATTTGACATTTTCTCATGTTTTTGGTCCCAAAATAGAATTAACTTTCATTTTTTATCCTTTTTTCAAACTGAATTCCTCTTAAGGCTACAAATGAGCATATTTGAGAAACCTAATGCCAACCCTTGACTAAACAGACTATTATGAGAAGACCAAGGAATCCACATGCAAGATTTTAAGGTTGCGTGCAAGGAAGAAATTCATTTTCAATGTGCCCAATGCGATGTCAAAGAGGCATTTTCAACTCCAAAAACTCGGAAATGGATAAGGGAGGTGCATAAGAGTTGAGAGGACAGTGTGTAAGTATCTTATGGGACCAATGAAATGTCAAATTCGAACTTCCATGTTGATATCCTTATGCACCACCACCATGAATTTCTCCTGTAAATAGAAGTGCACCCCACCTTTTTTAGGGTAATGATTCGAAAGTTAAACTATCACTCTCGTGCGTGAAAGACTACCCCTTCCATGATTGTGATCAATCCATGACCTCAAGGTATAGGATCTTACATGATAGGTCCCCAATGGGCCCCCTTCATAAGGGCCCACAAGGGATTGAACCTCAGCCATTTCCTTTTTATCCTAAGGCATGTTCATGAAAAATACGCTGCTTTCATGTACCACTTCCCCTGTGCACATACATCTTCCAGTCACCCACCTCCTTTTGTGTGAAGGTTTATAATATTGTGTGCACCACATATTTAAGACACCATTGGTTTTATTTACTCTAAATAATTATGTTTGAGCACCTCTTGTTCACATATCCCATTTCTTGTGTGTTCCTTTTCGATATGGCCCTCCAGTATTGTATGAAGTGATTTTCTAGTCCCTTATGGGAGATCCCTCACTGCGATGACCAACCTCTTACTTTTTGGAATAGGTATGATGATGGATTTTTCTTTTTATCAAAGCCACGCTAATGTGGACCCCATGAATGACCAATCTTTCACACCACTCCCATCATGAATTTATGGTGTCTTTCCTTCCCCATGAGTTGGTGGGTATTCATTATGTAAGTCCAAGGGGTGTGGTGTGAGTCCTCTCTATCTGATTTATAGGATGTTGAACTGCCAAGCCCTATCATCCTTAGCATTCTATGATAAACTGTATTATCACCCTATGCAATGAACAAGGGATGTCTCACTTTAGGAATTATCTACACCCACTCATCTCTATGGGAGTGCGATCTTCCTCTCCCTCTTGGCATGGAATGAAATCCTCCTTACACAAAATGAGATCCTCCTTGGGCATCACTCTTGGATTAATCCCAAATCTCAACATCCTTAGGTCATCTCAATGCATAATCCACACATCAACTCTTGTGGTTGCACCATTCATGACACAATCATCAGGTTAACTTATTCTCATTTTTCTCACACTGAGAATGACTCACATGGGATTAGAGAAAAACAGTTACCATTAATCCATTTGGGAAGCCTCATTATGTACTCCCCATTCCCCTTAAGGCTGATGTATGTGGGTTTTGATCCTTGTATTCTAAATAGGGTATGTAGTAAGCCTCCACATGGTTCAATCCCAACCTTCTTTGGGTAAAATTTTTGGGTTTTGATCCATGTCTTCCAAACAAGTTACATAGGAATCCTCCATGAGGTTCAATCCAAAACAATGGTAAACTCTGGTGCTCCATCCTAGGGATGTAACCTCATGATGTGACATCTTCCCTTTATAGTACACATCCCCCATATCTACCTTCCTGAGGTTTTTTGATCCATCCTCCATCACTTCATCCATCACATCAACATTATCTTGATGAGATCACTTCATCCACCTTTATTCATCTGGGAAACCTCAATGTGTAAGCCCCAACCATGTGCCTCATATCCACCTGGGTAGCCTCAGTGTGTAAGCCCCAATGCCCCCATCCAAACTATGTGTACTTTGATTCCCAACCATTATGATACATAGAAATCCAACTGAGGTTCAAGACCACCATTCACTCCCATCCTAGTATTTCCCTCGATTCTCTATGTCTTGGGAGGACATGACCCAACCCGGAGGATACACCTCCTTTGGATTCCTATATATGCACTCAATTATCACGAGTCACCTCCTTAGGTGACTCATCACCCCATCCAAAACTACATAGACTTTGATTCCAATCCAATAGGATACATATGAATACTCTCTGATATTGAATCCCTACAACCCCTCACACTCTATCCATCCCATCCACTCCATTTCAACTCTTCCTCAATTTCCATCCTAATTCTTAACTGTACCACCGCATCTTTGTGGGATCACGTCATCCATCTAGTTTTCCTCATAGTTTAATCCCCATACACATCATTTTTTCTCCTATCATTACCTGGTAAGTCTCAGTGCAAAATCCTCACACAATCCACACTGTCCAACCAAGATTAATCCTCTTGTGATAGGTTGTCCCAGTGCATAATCCCCAAATCATCCCTTCCGAACTATGTGAGTTTTATTCCTTGTCTTCTAAACAGGGTACTTTGGAAGCCTCCATGAGGTTCAATCCTACCCAATGGTAAACTTTAGTGTTCTCCTCATTGGATTCCACCTCCCGGATCCAGCCTCAGTGGTGTTTAGATCAAACTTCATGGTGTGAAATATTTCCCTTTATGGGACACATCACCTAGGTTCATCGTTAGAGGTGTTCCCACCCATTCAATGGTAAAAATCGATGCCTCCCTCCTAGGGACTTACCCCTTTAGGATGTGAAATTTTTTCCTTTGTGGAATACATCACTCATCATTAAAGGTTTTTCCACCCATCCAATAGTAAACCTTGATGCCTCCCTCCTAGGGACATACCCATTCATGGTATGAAATATTCTCTTTATGAGACACACCACCTCAAATATTTCCTCATTTGGCATTCTAATCTATCCATATAGTAAACCTTCCAGGTTACCCCTCCTAAGGATGAACCGATATGATCCACCTTGGTAAGTGTTCTGATAAGTCCATTCAATCTCTGCAAGATGTTAAACTCACGACCCTTTGTCTTCGCAAGACGTTAAATTTGTGTATTAACTTTTTTAAACATGTCTGAGTTTAAACATAGAATACATGCCTATAGAATAATATACCCTATGATTTACATAGGGTTTCCTTGGGTTTTTTCACCCTTGATAAGCCCTCTTTTTAGAAAGTATATAGGTGACCAATTTCCCAACATCCGTACATGTTCAGTGATGCCCAATGTGACTACTCTCCTGACTAAAGGTTACTTCTCTAACTTGACCCCTTGAAATGTATAAATAGAATCAGTGTAATTAACCCGAATACACAAATAGATGGCACTAGGAATGAGTTTCACGAACAACGTTTTAATATATAAGGGAGACCCAAACTAGGAAATGAATTCGAGAAGAAATCCACGGAAGGAGAAACTGACATCCCATTATCCCATTTTGATCAAGGAGTAAACATCGATAAATAAGTGTTAAATTTCACTCATTTTGGAATGTGGTAATGTGGGGTACAATGTGTCCATAAAACAGTAACATTGAACCATGCACAACCAGCAAAGACCGTGCAGAGGCTAACGCGGCTCGACAGAAAGCATCAGAAACAAAAATCATGAACCCAACTTTATTTGTTCTTCTTAATATGGGATTAGTGTCATTTGATACATCATCATATGAGTGTGTTACTATATCTACCAATCCAACTGCAGGTCCCACCAAACAAATAGTGGGACTAACATGAAACTCAGTATAAATTGGGGCAGTTAATCATTGGTCATTCTGACTTGTGAAATTGTCAGTGTGGATCCCTCTCTATAGTCATGAAAGATTTGAAGTGGGAATTACTTTATAAGTATCAATATTGATGGATGAATATTTCTAATTTGTAGCACCCTAGCATCAGGAAACCAATTTCCCCCCACTAAAAAGTGTAATGGAAGAAGAAACAATAATGTGGAAACATCGCATGATTCCATATCTGCTACAATGTCACACTCGACAATAGATATTGGGCGTCCACACCCTATATCACCATCTGAAATAATCTAGAGGAGGGTGATAGATGAACTCATGCAATGATATGAGCTAGAGGGGTGTCATTCCCATGATAGACATGGCCCACCAGGACTTGGAGGCTTCTAAGCCTCTCCATAACTACCTCCCCCAAGGGCTGCGTAGGGAGCCACTACCCCCCACTCCTACGTTCAACTACTTTGGGAGCCTCTCCCCAAAGTGATCCTACAACCAACTCCCTTATGCCGATGAGGTAAGGGATATATGAGTTGTACCAGCTATGAAAATCTCCTAGGATCCACCAAGGAGGGATCCCATTAGTCCCTATCAACACCACCAACCAGTTTCTCAAGGTTAAGAACAGGTGGTCTATATACCTGCTCTTATGGCCCTAATACAGATAACCCAATTCGAGTGTCAGACCTAAGAAAAGTAATATACTCTTCATAGGTAATCATCTTCAAAAGTTATCGTGGCCCATGCCACCCCTAGTTTATTCTACCATATCCCTTCCACCGTAGAGTAGGGATTCACCAGTGTCTGGTCAGAATCGAGGCCTCGGCTGCCCCAAAGGTATGTTGGGTTGACTCTTTCTGTTACCGTAACCACCATCAGTCATTTTGGGCTGACACACAATGATGAGATCCATTATAGAGGCCCTCACCATACTATATCTAGTCATAGAGGTGGTCCAACCCTCTCTCACGCTTAGCATGGAGGTCCTCCCCATGTTCCATGAATCTATCCAAGTGGAGGTCCTCCCTACCTAGTCTACATTTGGCTCAAATATCCTACCCATGCCCATGGTTCCTGATACAGAGGACCTACTTGTGTCATGGACCACCAACATGGAGGTCCTCCTCGGATAATTTTTTACTTAGGTGGAGGTCTTCCCTACAACATCATTGAAAAAATAGAAGGCCCTCCTCACTTCATCACCAGCCAGTATGGAGGCCCTCCCCATACTGCAACCAACCAGAGTGGAGGTCCTCCCAGCTCATGAAACTACTAAAGAAAATGGCATCTCCTATTCCATGATTTGTATGAAGACCCTCCTTATGTGATCACTTCCAATCAGCATAGAGGTCCTCCATATGTCACAAGAAGCCGACATAGAGGTCCTCCCCATGTTATCACCATCTCTAGTGCATGTCCTCCCCGCTCCAGCACCCATTACCATAGATGTCCTCCCCACACATCCAAGGGACAATACAGAGGTCCTCCCTATATCCAATTCAAAATATTTCTAGCTTCTTATTAAACTTTTCGTCACCAAAGTGGAGGTTCTACCTACTCTCATAGCTTTCCAAGTAATGGTCCTCCCCATTTCAATGACAACAGGTACAAAGGTACTCCCTGTATCCCAAAAAATAAAAGTGGAGGTTCTCCCCACACAATCAACCAACATCATGGAGGTCCTCCTGGATGAAAAGAGTTACCTATCCCAAAGAACCATATTGAGGTAGAATAGTGAACCGTCACTGCTAAAGTAATAACTTTGGGAGGCCCCAAGTTTTCATGAATCACGTTCTCTTATATAATTCTGAAGATGAATTGGACCTAATGATGGATACTTCTCCCTAGTCTTTAGCATCAAAGTCTCGGGTGGGAGCACAGCATGTGAGTATCATCATCTTAGAAGGTTATATGCATTAGATACCTGAATCTTTTTACAGGAACGTGAAAGAGGAAGAAGATTTGGCTTCCTTCTAGGGCCTCACCATGCAGTCCACCCTATCATCACTAGAGTCATTCCCTACCTCAACATGAGAACATATAGATTTATTTTAGGGCATGATATATGAAAATATGTCACCGGATCTTTCGCCAAAACCACCACCTTTTCACATGAATCAGTTGTTAGTATCATTTCCTAAAGAGACATGATGATGTAGTTGGTACTGTTTCCATGAGACGACCCGGTAAGCAGTGGTTAGTTAGCCCGCATAGAATTTTCTCCACCGGCAAGTCCACTACCACAGTGATCCACATTGGTGTCATTTTAAATTCCTCATCCAACCCCAATAAAATCATTATTAAATTAGTATTAAAACCCTTCTTCCAAATAGATAATCTTGTGGGATACTCTCACTGTGAATCAGTTTTCCGAGATGTTTTGGTCGATCGCTAATCCTGACATTGAGATTCTAAAGTCCCTTACTCAAGATGAAGTTTTTTAATTCCTATGAACCCTTTGGGATATGTATTTCTACCTATGAAACCATTAGTTGGTCTATCTGAAGAGTGGGAATCATTTTGACTATATCTACTAGTAGTGTTTCATGGTTTATTTGTCAGTGCTACTAGTGGACCAGCACCCTACATCATCTGGATACCACCAGACCATTTGATAATGATGAGTTCAGAGTTTTACTATGCTCCATATAATTATTGAAGAGGCATCCTTTCATATGTATATCTAGGGCTAGGAAAATTATGATGCCCTTCAATTCAGTCCCATTATGTGGCATCCCGATTTATTACTGACATTGAGGTTATGCCTTCGAGTGTAGTCATGCTGATCATGGATGAGCTCGATACACTCAAGGATAAGGACACCAAATTATGTTATGAAGAATAGGACCCATGCCTTGGAGTAGCGCAACATCCACTGGACACTCGTACAGATATTACAATGTTCTTTCAAAGGTAGGTATGTGGCCTCAAAGAACCCTCCGCCTGATTTCTTGTCGGTAAGAATTCCAATAAGGGAAAGGATTAGATCGATACTTCCAAACCATCTGACCCACCTGATGGTGAACAATAGATAGAGGTTGGACTCTCTATGACCACCTTACACCATTAGTTAGAAGAAAAATGGAGGATCATTGAAGAGAACCTAGTCGAGCGCCTCGCAGAACAATGTTTGGACTATGGTGATCCTCGATACATCTCATCCCTCCTTTACTAGGGTAGCAGGGGGAATCCACAATCACTTCTTGACCATCTACCCCCAATCAATCTAGATAAACTTTTGTATCCCAACAGGGTAGATTCCATAGTTTATGGTAAATTTCCCCAACATCTAACACCAAATCCACTCGAGTGACATTATAACTCCCTTCAAGATCCATATTGAGTTGTTACACATGCCGTTTCAAAGGCCATTCCACACGTCACTCTACCAGCCACTCCACAAGTCATCATAAATTCCTATCATGATTATGATCCCATCAATGCATTGGTGGTCATGGATCCTCGTCTAGATATAACCCCCATGAGGAATACCTAATAGATTCTCTCATTTCTCGACTCGAAGAATTGGAAACACAATATGTGGTGATCCCATATGTTTTAAATCCATATCTAGTATGGGTGGACAACATGCGAGCACCCTTGGATTTCAAGAATCTTACCTTTTCCCCATTCAATGGGATGGGCAACCCACTGCAACATCTACCCTACTTTATATCAAGGTGTGGATCCATGTTGGGAACCCTGGAGTAGTAAGAGGCCGTGAATCTCCTGTGTTTTGTGCATACATTGGAAGGGATTTCATTCATCTGGTACAATCAGCTACCCATTGGATCCATAAATGGGTGGTAAGATCTTAAAAGGTAGTTTTAATACCAGTTTAGCTCCACCACATGCAATACAAGTATCACTGGCCTCTTCAAGTGCAAGCAACGACTAGATGAGCAAGTTGCAGACTTTTTCATCAGGTGGAAAGGCCTCATGTATTCACTCGACATACCACTAACTCATGAGAATCTGCTGACAATGGGTGTGGGGAATGTTAATACTAAATTGGTTCCCTCTCCCATCACTCTAAATTTCCAAGGTGTATTTCAGGAGTTTTCTAATAAATTTTGGCTCCGCGATGAATCCTTGTTGGAGGCTAAGCAAGTACATCCATTGCCTCATCCATCTTCTATGAGGAGGGTCTGTAAGGATAAGATTATTGATGGTGCATAGATAGAGGCCTCTAGGTTACTATAGTTGTTACATTTAGAGTCTCATCCACATCCACGCCAAGGTAAATAGCCTTATTTCTAGCCTCAGGCTCATCATCACACAATATAGAATTATAAAATTCTACCATGCAATGCGCTGCCACCACCCAGGTGAAAAAATCTGGTTTTATTCCCTTGTCAGGCTCTAGACACTCACCAGGGTAGGCCCCTATAATTCCCTTTTCACACATAAGAAATCAAACCCATTCATTCAACAAGGATTAGGTTCTCGTTTATTTCCATAGTGCCCTTGATCATGGGATTCTAAAGCTACAAGAATGAAAGAAACTCCGGGAGGATGATCTCACTGATCACCCTAACTAATACCCTTGTCATAGAATCCTTGTAAATACCATCAAGAAATACTATGTGTTCAAGGATTTTCTCCAGGACTAGGTTGATTACAATTTAGTCTAATTGGTACCTACCCTAGAATAGGTGGCATGTGTTTCCTCAATTCATGATAGTGACAATGAAGGTGAATGAAAACTAGTCTCTTACCATGGATCTCAAAATTATGATGATTTTTTGATCCACAGAGCAATTGGTCACACCTATGGTGTCATCCGTGCTCGTTTGAATCATCCCAAGTTTCCTGATTTTTTTGCACCTCCTCCAGACCCAACTTCTAAATCCATGTCTTTAACTTCTTCCTCTCATAAGAGTAGACACAATCAGTGAAAAGGGAAAAAAAGTCCCACACCAGTGCCAAATACATCTCATACTCTCGATGATTTCATGCCTCCAGAGATGGGAATCACCCCCATAATCTAAACTGTATTGGAAGATTCCTCGGATCATGAGAAGGAATATACCTCTATAAATACTATGGAGTTGGTGGATCCTTATATGATTCCCAATGATGAGGAGTGTCATGTAAGTCTTCCCAATGATCCTAGGCGACACCATCATTGATGAGGTCGTTGATATATAAATAAATGGGATTCCCAGGCTAGTGCTTGAAGATAATTTATGTACGCTACCAAGACCAAACAATAGGTTCAATGTAGGGATCAACTGACACAATCCTCTCAACCCATCTTGTCATATTCACTATCACTGTTGTTTTGTGCTACTCAACTAGGAAGAGCCTCCATGACTGCATCATGATCAGTCATTATACCAGGTGGCTAGGCCTCAATCATCCTATAGTAAGTTGGTAGTAATTTTAAGTAGTTTAGCTAGTGAGAAGTAGTATATTTCTAACACTATCCAGAATCCATTGATTTGACCAGCATCACCCATCATACCTCCTACCATAGGGAAACATCATGTTAGTAGAAATGTGCATCTAACATAGAATTATAATGTGATTAATATCATTTCTAACTTTTCTATAAAGCTATTAATTATTGAGGACCTCCTTCTATCATACGATATGTGTGAATCCCTCGTAGAAGACTTGAATATCTCCCTCTAGTTGGAGATAGAGGTTGCGACAGCTGAGACTATCAACACAAAGTATGTCAAGTAGTCAGAATGTCAGGACAACATCTCTTTCTCCAAAGAAGATGAGATTTTACTAGTGTAGGGGAACATCTTCCCACTGTACATCACAGGTTAGTTCAATGCCGTGGAAGTCTATCATTGTCTCATCGAGATTAGTTTTAGGATCAATCTCATCCCAACCAAGACATTCCATAAGCTATGACTGACTGAAATAGATTTTAGTCCCTCTAACCTAAAGATTTAGGGAAATGATAGGAACACAACACCTGAGGAATTGATCACTACACTTGCGACAAAGTTAGGAGTCATCCCAAATGTACCAACAAGACTCATGTTTTAGATGGTCAGCCTGGTTTTTGTTGAAATCATCTAGAATGCAAGATGCTACCAAAAAATTTACAATTTAAGCATACCAAGGAATAGAATCTTGTACTCAATACAATTTCTCATCTGGAAACATGTCATTTATAGAAATATAGGGGGATGAGTCAATGTATGAGGATGGTTGGATCCTATTGATATAATCAGCTGCCACATTTTATGCTCCTTTTTAATCCCTAATTTCTAAATTGAATTGCCGAAGGAGGAACATCCAGCGAATGAGATGTGGTTTGGCTTATGATTTATTAAGGAGATACGGAGGGTCCTCATGTTCTAAGAACATAATGAATTTGGATCCTAAAAGATATGAACTGAATTTATACAAGGCAAACATATTGGAAATAAATTATTTTTCAGTTGTGGTGTAGTTTTCTCGAGCAGGGTCAAGTGTACATGAGGCATAGACTTTGACATGTGGAACTAAGATGAACCTTTATGATAAGACCACACCAAATTCATAGTTGGAGGCATCACACATGAGATCAAATGGTAAATCCCAATGAGGTTGTTGGATTACCAGGGGTGACATGAGACTACATTTTAACTTATTAAAAGATTCCTCACATTCTTTATAAAAAAAATCCATTTCTTTTTGTAGTAATTAGGTGAGTGGAAGTGAAATATTACTAAAGTCACAAATGAAATGATGGTAACATCTAGTATGACATAGGAAATACCTCACATACCGTACATTGTTTTAGGAATGGTAGGGAAAAAATGACATCCACTTTTGATTTATCTACTTTGATACCATCCCTAGAAATTATATGTCCCAAAAATATACCTTATCACACCCTGAAATCTATTTTATCATAATTTAATAAGATATTATTTTCAATACAATGAAATAGGGCTGAATCAAGACTACTCAAACATTCATAAAAAGAGGATTCATAAACAGTGAAATCATTCATGAATACTTCCATTCAATTCTCCAAGTAATCCAAAAAAATACTAACCATATATTGCTGGAAAGTACCTAGAGTATTGAAAAGACCAAATGGAATCCTCTTATAGGAAAATGTGGCAAAGGTTCAAATGAATTTATTCTTTTCCTTATCCTCAGGGGAAATCTTGATATGAAAGTATCCATAATACCCATCAAGAAAAAAGTAATGGGACTTCCCTGCTAGCCTCTCTAGCATTTGATCAATGAATGGAAATAGGAAATGGTCATTCCTAGTGTGTTGGTTTAATCAATGATAGTCTATACAGATACGCCAAATATTTTGTGCATGAGTTGGAACCAATTCATTGTTTTAATTTATAATTACTGTTAGACTAGTTTTTTAGGAACCACTTGTACTGGACTGACCCATTGGATGTTAAAGATGTGGTAAATAATTACAATAGCCAATAATTTTGTTACCTCCTTTTTAAAAATATCTATGATGTTTGGGTTCAATCAATTTTGTGATTGCCTCACTGGTTTATCATTATAATTTAAGAATATATGATGTTTGAAAATTGATGGGATAATACTAGGAATGTCAGCAAGTGTCCATCCCAAAGATTTTTTTATACTCCCTCAAAAGTTCAATCAGTCCCAATTCATGGTCAAGAGGGATTGAACTAGAAATGATGAAAGGAAACTAGTTTCCATTATCATGATATGAATATTTTAAATCTTGAGGCAGTTTTTTTAGTTCCATTTTAGGTGTATTTTGGATTTATGGGAGTGTGTGTGAAAGTGAGAGGTCACAAATCTCATAAAAATTATTAATGGTATCATCCTCATATGAAGAATGATCATTTACAATATTAGTAGTATCATTAATAGTCATGTGATCCTCAGTGTTCAATAAATCATCATTTAATAAACATGCATTAAATTTTATCTAAACTGGTACAACATTATATGCCTGATTCATTTCCTAGTAATTAAATCATTGATGAAAACTTAGAAATTGTATCATGGGAATGAAAATAATTATTTTAGGGGAAGGGAGTACATATGTAGAGTTAACAGAGAGAGAGGAATGTGCTTATGATGGGTGCTTCATGGAATCAAGGATGTTGAAGTTGAAAATGTCACCAACGAACTCCATAGATAATGTACCATTGTGGACATTAATTACTGTTTCAGTGTTTTTCATGAAGGGTCTCCCTAATATAATCAGGGCATTCCATTAATCCTATCATCTACCATTTTTACCACATAATAATTAGCATGAAAAATTAAAAATTTCACCCACATATGAACATCCTCTAACACACCATATGGGTGTACAGTACTTTGATTTACAAGTTGAACTAAAATTCATGTGGTCTTCAATTCCCTGACCTGTAATGAATAGTAAATGGAGTGATGAATCACAATTAGGGAGGCACCTAAATCAAGCATAGCACAGAAAAAGGAATACTCCAATATGGTGCATAGAATTGAAAATGTTCCCATATCATTTCATTTGGGACAGGTGACTCATCAATAGACACGCTCTTTCCTTTTGAAGAGCTTGTCTCAGAACAAGGATTTTATTCCCTTGGACCATTTTTTGAAGTTGGTATGGTGGTTTCCTCAGGAGGGTATGACTCTAATGGAGGGTTCATTTGGGTTTTAAGTTGTTTCCCACTCTTAATGGTGATGGAACTAACATTTCTCTTATCCCTAGGGTTAACTAATGGTTAAGAGGTTAGTTTACCTAACCCATGAATTTGAATTTCCCTCATATAGATAGTGAGTTGGCCTAATTGGGTTTTTAGGTCTTGTGTGGCGGTTTGGGTGGTTTTTCAGAATTGGAGATTGTTGGGATCCATTTGTTTCATCAAATCTTCTAGTATAGGCTTGGGTTTTAGAGGGGTTTATTGGAAATTCCTTTATTGTGGTTGAGGATTTATGGGTGGTAGTGGATTATTAATCTACCCTGATTGGTTCCATAGATATTGAGGTTGGTTTAAATACCCCCTTTCCGATAATCTTGGTTTTCTTTCCACCCAAATGGTGGATGGATAATAAGGTTCTTGACTAAAGGGTTGGTTATAGGGGCGTCCTAGAAATATTTCCTCAAAACTCTCAGAAGTCTCTCTCAATTGAGGAAATTGGTTAGAGTAGTGGGTGTCCGAAGAATATATATCATAATGGATTGGAGGAGGAGATTGGTTTTTCCCTTAGGAAAGAGCAAATTTTCTTAGAAGGGTACTTACCTCTTTAAACTTTGTACCCACCTTCTTCTCGAAATCAGTAGATTGCACCTCATGGACACCTCAAATGGGTACATTAGACTATGAACCTAATTGTTGAGTGTTTTGAACCATGTTCTCTGTTAGGGTTTTTTTAGAGATTTGGGTTTTATTAACTAGTGCACCACTTGTAGTAGCATCAATCATATTTCGATCAATAGGAATTAAACCTTCATAAAAATACTAAATTAAAATCAGATCACTTATTTGGTGTTGTGTAAATCTTGAACATACCCTTTTAAATCATTCCCAATATTCATGTAATTTTTCCCCTTATGATTTCCTTATACCACATATTTTTCCCTTATAGTTGTAGTTTGATAGGTTGGGAAATAGTTTTCTAGGAAAGGACATTTCATGTCCGCCTAGCCTCTAATCGGTGAATTACATAGTAAAACCAATCTTTTGTAGTGTCTTCTAATGAAAATGGGAATTCTCTGAGCTTTAGATGTTCTTCATCCACATTAGTAGGTTTTAAAATAGAATATACAATATGAAATTCTTTTATGTGTTTATGTGGATCTTCTCCCATGAGTCCATGGAATCTTGGTAATAAATGAATTAAACTGGATTTATGATAAAAATTGGGTGTCTCGCCTTGCATTTGAATATAGGTGAGCTAGATATCAACATCAGGTGAGGGTAGTTCTTTTAATGTTCAGTTGTTTCATCCATATTATGAAATTTTATTTCAGTTTTGATATTTTTTACAAAATAAGAAGAGTGTCGAAGTTTTGTGTGTCCTCCTTAAAAGGGTTTTCTTGTGCATTTCAGTGTCACTAATGTAGGATCCTCTCCGATTCAGGTTCGAATGGTGGTAAGTCTCCCAGAGTAGAGTGTGTCATGCACAGAACCTAAAAGTAAATAAATTAGAACACACAAATATAGGTAAAATATAAGATAAAACAACTAAATATTCACAAAATTAAAAAAATGCACTAGTAACCAAAGCACTACCCAGAAATGGCACCAAACTTTTAATGCATTGTCATGAAATGTCAAATTGATTATGTTATTAAGGTTTATCTATTGTATAGGAAATACCCTAGGTCATCTCTCAAGGAGCATTGATATTTTTAGAGCATGAATGTTTAATAAAAATAAATAAAAAGGGGGTGATTTTGAATATATTTTTAAGAAAATAACTTAACTTAATGAGAATAATAGTTGAAAAATAAAGGCGATGTCTTAAAAATTATTAGAGAAGGAGATCATTTTAAGTTCACTACATAGCTTGGATAGTTCATTGTTCTGAAAATTTCACATGGCTTTGTATAATTATTTGGTTGAGGGTTGTCAAGATCTTGATTCCCCTCTTACCCCTTAAAACGATGCACAAAGAAGAAACCCTTGTCACAATGATCGTGTTGTCAGGGTTTGCTCCTAAATCTTATAAAAAAAGATACCAAATCATACTAAAATATCATATATGTTTGAGAGAGGAAGTATTATTGTGTTATCCAATCGGAACAACCCAATATTCCCACTTGAAATCTCAAACCAATCAGTGTTGAAATAAAAATCGTTTCACTTAATTATATCAAAAGAAATTAAATCCGGGGAGAATCATGTCAAGATAATAAATAAGTGAAATATTGAACAAATGTATTAAACAAAACTAGTAGAATAATTGGTGTTGGAACTCCCTATCTAGTGTGTGTAGCTCCCTCTAAATGATCATCCACTATTTAGCTCTCCATCGAGAGGAGGAGGAGGCTTAGAGGAAACATCACCTTTATAATTAATCCCCCTATGAGGATAGGGACCTCTAGAAATTATTTTATGTGTATAGGAATACTCTGGGTCTCAAAAATACCAGACCATTTCCTCTTAGATGAACTTGCAAATTATGAGCCCAAGGTTCCATTTTATAGGCATAATGGAAGGTTATTTTTGGCACAAATATTTATTAAAACCACATGGAACATGGTTTTTGACCTCCATAAAAACATTTCTTGATTTAAAAAAAATTAAAAAGTTGTATACCCATATCCTGAATATCTCCACTTAAATATTTTATTCTTATTTACACCTACATCTTGAGATATGGACATATCACAACACACCACTTTTCAGTTCATACAGATTCAGTGTGCTAGACATATCAGTCTTAATGGTCCACTAGGTGGCCGAATTAGACTCAGGTTTCTTAATTTGAAATGTATATCATTGCATTTAGGACCAGACTGAAAAATATAAGCCCATTTGGATTCTCATTTTAGTAGAAGTGTGCAGTTTAGTCCACTGATGTGTTTGGATCCTGTGCAGTTTGGCCCATTTTTCTTGAACTTTGTCATGGGCCCTCCAAATAACCTGCACCTTAAATGAAATTATCAAAAAAGTAACATTTACCTTTTTAAAAGTGATAAATATTAAATAATTAAATAAAACATGAATTTCAATTTTATATTATATTTGTAATTTACGGTGCAAAATCAGTTTAAAACAGTGGTGTGATAGTGAAAATCAAATAATAAATCATGATGTAATCATCGAAAGATTACCTCATACCCATACACACGATAGGATAGATTTATACCAGAACCTCTTAACCTAATGAGGTATTTGGATATTCACCCCATGGATATAGTAGTACATCATAATTGCCTATTCCACTAGGCTGGCTTAATTTGACACAGACCGACCCACCACCACTAATTTGACATCATCAACCATGGAACCCTCAGTCAAAGGCCTAATGGAATTGGGTCAACAACCTTTTTCACCATGGTTTTAGTAGTGTAGGAGTCTCTTAGTGATGATTCCACATCCTCACAAGCAGGCACCAATGTTCCTCCATAATCATCTATCTTAGATGAACCATCTCCCCCATTGATTTCTATATCTCAAATGATGAAGATTATTTGGAAGATACTCCTCCTCCATTCAAGGAAGGCATCTCCACCACTTTTGCTGAGTTGGTAAAGGTGAATCTTGGCACTGAGATAGATCTTATTCCAACACTGATTAGGGAATCCATGACTACATATGAATAACAATTCTATGTGGACTTCCTAAAGCAACATTGTGATGTGTTTTTCTAGAGCAATGAAAAGATTCTAGGGTTAGATCCTCAGGTTGTCATCCATCATCTTAGACTCCTGGTAAGTCATCACAAGTTCAAGAAGCCTCCCTGGAAGATGCACCCATCTTACAGTGCCATGGTTGAGGCCAAAGTTGATAAGCTCTTCAAGGAAAAATTCATCAAGGAATTTTAGTACCCCAAATGGATAGCCACCATCATTCCCATAAAGTATAGAAATTTACATATCAGAGTCTAGATCGACTATCGGAATCTCAACCGACACTGCCTAAAATATGATTTTCCACTTTTGGTGAGAGAGCTGATGATCAATTCCACCACATGATTTTAGTCTCTCTCATTTATGGGAAGGTATTCCAGGTATTACCAAATCTGGATGGACCCTGAATATGAGGAATCTGCTACTTTTAGAGTTTCATTGGGTACCTTATGTTATTAGGTAATTAATTTTGGTCTGAAGAATATAGAATCCACCTGTCTGTATGTCATGCACTACATCTTCAAACTGATCCTTAGGATTCTAGTGGAATACTATGTGGACGATTTAGTGGTCAAATCCTACCAGTGGTAGGAATATATCATAGATCTTGAGAAATTTTTCAACTTTATTTTCTCCTACTATCTAAAGATAAAACTCTTGAAATGTGCTTTCAGGGTGACCTATGGAAATATCCTTGGTTTTTTTTTTCAGATACAGAGACATTGATATTGACCTAGATAATATCAAGGCTATCAGACAAATACCCCTCTAAGAAACATTCGAGAGCTCAGAGGATGTCAAGGCCACAAAGCCTATATATGTCAAATCATCATCAATTTGGATGGTAAGTGTGTGCCCTTTTCCAAGCTCATGAATAAAGTCACCATCTACCAGTGGAATGTAGAGTTCCTGACTATGTTCAAGGAGATCATGCAATATCTACTGCTGTATCGGGTTTTGATGCCACCTGTATCCAATATGTTTTTTATCTTATATGTGACTTCCTTGGAATGATTCGTCGGTTCCCTTACCACCTAGAAGAACAATGAAGGGATAGATAATAGTTTATACTATCTCAGTCTCATGCTTCTCAATATAGAGTCAAGATATTCTTCTATCGAGAACAGCTACCTCGTGCTAGTTTTCACAATTAATAAGTTGTGATGCTACCTAAAGCATCAATAGATATAGTTGCCTTCCCTCATGGATCCTTTAAATTACATTCTAAAACACCCCATGTTGACAGGTGGGATAGCATGTTGGGTGGTGATTCTTCAGCAGTTTGATATCAAATTTGTTCTCCAAAATTCTGTCAAGGGTCAATCATTGGTATATTCTCTAGATTATCATCCATCTGCAGCAAAGAAGTCTCTAGATTTTGATTATCCAGATGATTCCATCCTCCCATTACATCAGGTCGTACCATGTTGGCAGATGCACTTTGATGGAACCTCCTAGAGTCCCACCGACAGAAGTCTTAATGATCCCAAAATCAACAAAGTAGGCCCGAGATTTTTTTCATCATTCCTATACTATTTTTACGGCCTTATTCATTCTTTCTATCATAGTAATGCACCAAAAATGAGGCAGAGTATCATTTACTCATCATTGGTCTCGAGTTGGTCCCCAATATTCTTGTTCCCCACCTGCATGTGAAGTGGGACTCAGAGCTAGTCATTAAACTGATTAAGAGTGACTATATCATTAGGAATACTGAGCTCATTACCCTGATTAAGCATGCTCATCATCTGATAGAGTAGTTACCTTCTCATCCAGAGGTGACTCATGTTCCCCAGTCACAGAATTTTAGATTTAATTCACTAACCGGTCTAGCTACTTATCTCACAGATCTTGACTAGGAAGATCTGTCCATTCATGTGGTGCATCGAAGAGTCATCATCCCTATCAGCTCAAAAAATGAAAAAAACTGTTAGGTAAATCATATTACCACTGGTGCTTCTACATAGGGTCATCTGGATCCCCCTATATCTAAATAAAACTCCAATTAGATGACTCCATTCATCAAATATCTCTATCATGGAAATCTACCATCGGACAGAATCAAGTGACAGTGAATTCTTCATCGTGCAGTTCAGTTCACCCTCTGGTGTATTCCTAGCCTAGAGAAGATTCTCTAAAAACATAGGTTTGAGGGAATTATTCTCTTCTTTATTCAAGGATATGATATTCCCCATGTTATGCAGGAAGTTCATGCTAGGTGATGTGGTGTTCATCAGGTAGGGATGAATCTCTCCCACCAGATTCGAAGGTTGGGATACTATACCACAATGGTCCATGACTATATCGTGTATACCAAGAGGTTCCACACATCTCAAATAAATTCCAAATTCATGCATCAACTGTCAGATCACCTCCAAAAAATAAATTAACCATGACCCTTTTCAGTTTCGGGGCTTTATTTTGTGGGACTATACCCACCAACAATAGCTCATCAGTGCATGTTTATTCAGACCGAAAAATATTTATTTTCTAAGTACGTATATGATACTATACTCATAGAATTAAAGGCCCAATATATTTTCTGAATTCATGAGATCCAACATCATCCAAAAATTTGGAGTCCCTCACGCTATTCTTACAAATAACAACACTAACTTCTGGGCAGCTGAGTTGAAAAATTTGTACTCCAAGTACAAAATCCGGTCCAACCACACTTCTTGCTAGCATGTGCAAGAAAATGGATAGATTGGATCATTCAATAAAACCCTCTCACAACGTTTTGCAGAAGATAGTGTGTCAGAATAAGAAGAGTTTTCCAGACAAGCTTCCCAATGATCATTGGGGTTATCAGACGATGACTCGTAAATTCCACCTAGTTGACTCCATATTCCCTGTTATATGGAACATAGATAGTCCTACCCATTAATATTTAGTTTCCATTACTCCATAAAATTTTCTATGATCAGTCAAAGTCATAAAGAGTAGTAAAAGTCCATATAGTTGAACTGGAATCTCTGGACAAGAACAGGGTCTGATCCTTTTATAATCTAGAGAGGAAATAGAATAATATAGATAGAGTTTTCAACAAGAAAGTTCACATCCAATATTTCCTCCAAGGTGATAAGGTTTATTCTCTTTGAACACTGATGGTACTCGGTAGGAAGCCGCTAAATTTGGAACCCAAATGGAAGGGAACTTATTTTATTCTCAAGGTCTATTCTAACAGTTCATACTATTTGGTCACCATGGATGGTGAGAAAATCACTCCTCCTAAAAATGATAAGTTCCTCAAATAGTACTTTTCATGAGCAAGTATATCATCCTGTATGATGTTAAACTATTTCAGGGTCTAAGTAGTATGACCTTACACTATGTACAATATTCCAAATGATATTAAACTATTTTAGGGTCTAGTAAGTATGACCTTAAACTATGTGCATCATCATACATGACGTTAAATTTTTTCAGGGTCCAAGAAGTATTACCTTAAACTATGTGCATTGTCCTTCATGATGTTAAACTGTTGCAGGGTCTATGCAGTATGACTTTAAACTGTGTGGATTTTCCTACATGACATTAAACTGTTGTAGGATCTAGACAGTATGAACCTAAACTGTGTGAAACATTTTGAGTGATGTTAAATAGTTGTAGGGTCCATGAAGTATGACCTTAAACAATGTACATTATCCTAAATGATGCTAAAATGTTATAGGGTCCAGAAAATATGACCTTAAACTGTGTGCATCATTCTTACCACATGACATTAAACTGCATGAAATTAATGAAATACATATGTCTTGATTATCATCTCTATGTGATACATAGTGAAACCCTTACATTTTGTCTTTAGATCTATCCATATTTTTCCCTTGGCCTTATTTCCATTTGGAATTGTGTGGTGTGGCTTGTTGGATTCCTTATCCCTCATTCATGTTGGGATACTTTATGGAACTACACAACACATTTCTAGTCTCACCCCTTTAGTCTAGGAAAATAACCTTAATCAGTGTGCATCATCCTTACCACATTATGATAAACTTCATGAAATTCAAGAACTATGCGTGGCTTGATTCCTTCTCCCATGGGATATTTAATGATGTCCATACATTTTGTATTTGATCCCATCCATAGATCTATCAAACCCTTTCATCCCTTAGGCATCATCATAGTCCTCCCTAAATGAATTTAAATTTTATGTGGAATTCTCTCTAGAATGTGTAATGTGGTTTTGGGCTTCTTTTTCCCTTATTCACAGTGGGTTTATTACCACTCTACAAATCCCTTTTGAAACATTCCTCCATTATGGTATAGGTAGCATGACCTTAAACTATTTTTAGTATTTTCTCACATGATGTTAAATTGTGTCCTATGTCTCATATGATGTTAAACATCTGCATCTTAGCTATAAGACAATAAACTCCTCAAAACTGATTTTCATTTCTATATGACATTAAAAGTTAAGTTCCCTACATCCTATATGACATTAAATTGCCCCAACATCCTTGCTACATTATGTTAAACTACACAACAAATCGACGTCCAGGTTGCATGATGGTAAACTGCACAACACCCTTACCATCCATGAAACATGATGTTAAACTGTGATGTGGCATCCTAGTTGAATAAACTTAAACTTGGTATCATAGTCTAAACATCATGAATCTAAACTATGTCTGAGTCACCTCAAGATTGTGTGGTATGGTGCGGGACTTCTTGGACACATTCATGTGGGTTATTCCTTCTGGGTCCACATGTCTTCTTGGTTTGAGATGTTATCCCTCTCATCTTAGATACATGATGCTAAAATTTCATAGCATCAATGTTCTCACCCGAGAGTACATTTCCCCTGGAATCGGTCTCCTACCATGCCATTTTCAAGAACTATGTGTGGATTGACTTCCATCCTTATGGGATATGTGGTAACACCTAGGCATTTTTTCTCTAGGCCCAGTCACAAAATCACAAACCTTTTGGCCCCTTGGACCAAGGTCTATTATGGGATGTGTAATGAGTCTTGTGGGCTTACTTGGACTTCATTCATGTCGGGTTACTTAATTATGCCACACTACACATCCCCATGTTAGAAGCTTCATCCTATGGTTTTAACTCTATGACCTTAAATCAAGATCTCCAATATCATAGTCACATGAAGATAAATTGCGTAACGACCTTGATATTCTCATTTGAGAGTATGTTTCCCCCTGTTGGAATCAGTCACCTAACATGTCATTTTCATGAACTATGTGTGTCTTGATTCCTTCCCTTGTAGGATACATAGTGATTCTTGGGATTTCATCTCCGATCACAACCGCAAAATCACAAACATTTTTGGCTCCTTGGCCTGGGTTTCCTCCTCAAGAATGTGTAGTGTGGTATCGATATCTTTATTCCGTATTCACATCATATTATGGTAGCCACACCATGCATGTTACTTTATAAGAACCCCTCCCACTCATTATCCATGTCATAGTCATACGACAATAAACTATGTGACATTTTCATCCTTACCTCATGATGTTAAACTGCACGGATACATCCCAATAACACGATGTTAAAATATTCACTTATATTCCACACTCTATGACCTTAAACTAAAATATGTTCGTCTAAGAAACATGTAATTAAACTATTATAAATACTGGGGACCTTTACCCTCAGTTCCATCTTTTCATTTGGACCCCTCATGAATCCGATGCTTGAATATTGATATGATCCCACCTATAGATGTTCCACACTGACATGTTTGAATGTGTGATGGTATAAGAACCGAAGTATTGGATTCCACATGAAAATTACCTCAATCCATCTCCAAGATTCACATATCTCTTTACATAAAAACATATCCTATTCCACATTTGAAGGGACCCTCTAACAGCCTGGCTATGCCACATTAGCTCACCTACCCTTCTAGGCCAATGCATCATAAGAGTTTAAATGACATTTTCAGACGGGTCTCGTGTTTTGAACATGGTTATCATTCAACCCTCATTTTTTTGTTCCCATCCCTAGTAACATGATATGTATTATGTGTCTCGAATAAGTCTTGTAGTTATCCTCCATCATCACACCACCCTCATTATGTTCTAGATATCATGTCTAGTGATTTACACGTTCCACCTCCTTATGTTCTGGTGGATCTCCAACACCCCTGGTGTTCTCCCTCCATGCATCTACACACATTGAGTGGGAATGTTATTGTGGTTGGTACTTTCCCACATGAAATTTCCTTTCTATTGTTTTTTTCTCCAATATAATGGGGAAATCATAACTTCACTCTTTGTTTCCCATATCTAGCATGGATCACGTGGGATTAAGACTTTTGGTAGGGTTTGTACCCACATAAAGAAGTTTCACAACCCTATAATACACACATTTTGACCTTAAACTAAAATCCTATGACCCAATAAATATGACCGTAAACTATTTTCAATGCCAAGGTATTTTATCATGGGTCTATTTGGGTACTACCACTAACAGACCTTATTGCACTGGGGCGCGAGACCGAAAGTGTTATGTTCCATGTAGATATTTCCCCAATTTGTCTCCACACTTTTAGTCTTTCCGAGTTTGTATTTCCTCCATTTTCACATTTATAAAGAACCACTAATGGTAATGGTATCATGTAACTTCGTCTCACCTCCCATACTTAGCCAATGCCCCCAATGGATTCTCGGCATCAAATAGTGTATCTTGTGTTTTTAATATGGTCAATAGTCAATTATATGTTATCATGCCTCACTTTTGACTAGTATTTTTGTGGATCCTATGTTGTGAACATGGCCAACAATGATCCTACCCATCAATCACCCCTTCCCTAATCCAGACCTCATAAGTTTTGACATACATCCTTCCTCCTCCTTATGTTCTAGTGGAACTCTATCACCCATGTCGTTACTCTTCAATGTACATGCACACAAAAAGTGAGAAGATCCAATGATGTACACTTCTACATTTTATGAGGAAAGCCTAACATCACTCCTTGTTTCCCACATCGCGTGTGGATCACGTGGGATTAAGAGTTTTGGCAGTGTTTGTACCCACATAAAGGATTTGTGGAACCCTATGGTCCAAACTCTATGACCTTAAACCAGGAGCCCTATGGTTCAAACTCTATGAACATAAACTAGGATCCCTATGGTTCAAAATATATGACCTTAAAATATGAGCCTCTCCATGCTTTTATTAGGAGTGTGTAGTATGGTGTGGACCTCCCTGGTCCTCATTCATATCTGTTCATTCTTTCTGTTCCATGCACTTACCCCCTAGGATACCTCTCTCCAACGTCTTAGTCACAGGATGATAAACTACATACAAACTATCGTTCTTACTGCATGGTGTTAAAATGTACAGACCAGTCCTATCACATGACCATAAACTATAGAATCATCATCCTAGTCACATGATAAAAAAAGACATAGCATTGTGGTGCTCTCGCTCAAGATAAAATTACCCGTGGAATGTGTCATACACCATGTTGCCTTTAAATACCTACATACATCTTGATTCCTATAGCGACACCTGAGATTTCCATCATATTCTAGATGCTCAAAAAAAAGAGAACAAACAAATGCACAAACACAAAATATCTAATGATCCCTCTCTCTGTGTATGGGTCAAGCCCGAACAGGGAAATTTCCATTTAATAACTACATGTTTCTTGATTCCCATGCTTATGGGATATGTAGTGATTCCCAGATCATCGATCCTGAGTCCATACACAATATTATTTCCCCTTTTCAGGATGATTCACCTTCTTCCTTATCGCATAATGTCAAACTACACAAGATTCAAGAACTATGTATGGCTTGATTCCAATATTCATGGGATACACAGTGCCACCCATGAATTTCTTCTTTGGGCCTAGCCACAAAATCCTTTAAACCTTCGAACTCTTTTCCTCAACCACGGTCCAATCTCTATGACTATAAACTATATGTAGTTCATATTAAGGTGAAATGTGGGCTCTCTTGGACCCCATACATGTCACCAATGTACCCTTCGGATGAGTGTTCCTCCTTATAGTCCAAGCTTCATGACTTTAATCTCTACACAAGCTTCCTCAAGAATGCATATGTGGTGCATGTGGGCCTCCTGGTCCTCATTCACATTGGGTTTGTTATAACACCACATTACATACATTCTACTTCGAACACCCACCCCCATGGTATGAGCTCTATGACCATAAAATAGACACCCACATCCAGGCACCATGACTTTAAATTGTGTGAATTCCTCTTCTGGGATATGATGTGAGACATGGGCCTTTATGGACCTCATTCACGTCTGGTTTTTCAAGACATCGTACACTATATACCCATTTGAGATTCCTCCATTATCCGAACATTATAACCTTAAACTAATAATCCATCATCTTTAATACACGACATTAAACTACAATCTTACCTCGAACAAGTTTAGGATTCCCCATGATAATTGTGGGATGCTTCTTTCTCCTCACTAGAGAGGATGGTCCCCACCAGAGTTGATATCCTACTACGTTGTGTTCCAAGAACTATGTATGGCTTGATTCTCATCCTTATAGGATACATAGTGATTCCTAAACATTTGTTATTATGCCCAACCATAGGTTAATTAACCTTTTTGATCCCGTTGGCTGTAATTATGGTTAAAAAATTATGACCTTAAACTGAGATCCTCACTGTGATATTTTCCCCTCACCATATCATGTGTGCTTCCTTATCTTCATTTCCCTGATTCTTGTGTGGTGTGTAATACTTCTTTGGATTATTCATGTCGGGATTATTTCCTCTGTGCCACAAAAATATTCTAGGAACATACATTTCTGTATTCCATGAAACAAAACTCTAAACTATTGGATAGGGTCCAGTTAGTATGACCTTAAACTCTGTGAAACATCCCAGTCACACAATGTTAAACTGTGAGATGCATCCCAATAATATGACGTTAAACTATTCCATGAATCTTTCTTACTGTATGATGTTAAACTATGTATATATCATCCTTGTTTTTCATGAAGAAAAATTGAATGATCTCCTAGGCCCTCATCAGATAGGTCCTCCCAAGAAGATGTGTTTGATCTTTGTTCATCCTTGTGTGCTTACACCAATGTGCTCTAAGTCATGGTGGCGTAATTCCAATAGTGTTGGAATCCTTTCCAATATTCCATCAATCCACCCCATGATTTGTGTGGCCCTAATTTTGATCATCACCCTCTTCCATGTCTAAAGGGACCTTCTAATATTCGGGTTCCATGGTGTTTTGGCTCACCTACCATCTTGGGCCAACACCACGAAAGACTTTGGATGACATTTCAAGTTATATCTTGTGTTTCGAACATGGTCAATGGTGGAAACTAATTTTTTTTCCCTATTTGAGAATAATAGTGTAGATAATGTGTTTCTAACATGATCAGTAGTCATCCCATACCGGCATTCCATCCTCACTATGTTTAGAATTTTGGGCATTGTGATTCACATTTATCATTTCCATTTGTTCGGACCGATTCTAACACCATTAGTGTTATCTTGCTCATGAACTAGCACGCATTGTGAAAGGTAAGTTGGATGCTATAAGATCCATATTCTATAGCTTAATCCTCTATCAGAATGAACACTCTAGGTGTTCAATCAACAATGATAGACCATGAGAATTTGATGATTAGTTGTAACTCTGATACAAAAGTGAACAGTTATGTGGGCTTCCCTTGTTCTCACACTAGGCATGACCCACGTGAGTTTAGGGATTGATCATTAGTTGCTTCATAGATATGATCGAGTTGCAGTAATTAAAGAAACTAAGAAGGTTTCTATACATTTTTTTCAAAAAAATCAATCAAACAAATACATTTTGTAAGTTTGAAAAAACACAGCCCTTATGGATATTCCCCTTTAATGGAATGCTTCAGCTCCACCACCTTCTAACATGTGGCCTCCAAAGTTTATTATCACCACATGATCTCCCTCTCTTCATCAACAGACTCAGTATGAAGCTCCTCATCCCTGATTTTTATTCGTTATCACCCAACTCATAGGTCATCCACTTGACAGCTCACATGCTTTGGCTTCTCTTGGGCCTCCTCCAGCTAGAACTACAATCAAGAAATGAGTTTTGATTGATTGCTGTAAAATTTGGAATGATCATTTTTCTATAATTCAATGCGCTGAATCTATTGTTAGACCTCTTGGAGCATCTAGATACTTCTATATTTATTCAGGAACAAGGCAGTATCTAAGTACTGAATACTTTCCCGCATCTACTCAGTGAGGCAATCATGGATCAACACAGGAAGACTGCTAGTGTCCACCCCTAAGACATAGTGACAACACATACATGTACAGAGTGACCCATTCAGATTATCCATTGTGCCTCCAATGAATCATGTAAATTATTGATTCACTTTAATGCCATACACTGAGTCATATGGCTTCACTCAACTGCTTCCAAATCAGAATCTTCCATCTTCTTAGGGTCTGTGGGTTCTTACTCTAAAAATATTTCCAGAAGTTCAGTAGCAGGATCTTCCACTAACATCCTCTTTGAGGGACTTGGATCTATGACTTGTGGTAAACCCTCATCACTCATTTCATTCATAGAAACCTTGACTCCACCAACTTTGGTCTTTGTACTGGCAGTGGCATCACCCATAGCCAGAACCTCCTACTCACCGGGTTCCAAGGTTGGATCATCTTGAGTGACTGAATCCCCATGGATATGTATAGTCATTAGGAGAGCTACCATATATGTCCCAATATCATTGGTTTTCAAGTATTGTAGTATCATAATCCTTTCATGGAGTAGACACCTCAATTAACTAGATCCTTAGGTGATGGATATGAATCTATGGAGGTAGAAACTTATGAGAGATAAGTGCGGCTGGATCAAGTGCCTGAGTCACCGTAGGTACTTCCACCACTGGAAACCCTTTGGTACTTGTTACTTAGATGATCAACACTGTCTCCCTAGGAATGATGGGAACAGTCTGGGATTATAAGGTCTTCACATTTACCCCTTCAGTTTGACTGCCACTAACCGCCTCAGCCGTAATTGGCTCATTTCCTTGCTTATCCCTGGGAGTGAGCATAGGTACACGTCTCTCTAGGTCCATTGAAATGTTCTCACCCCATATAATGGGGGATTAATTATTATCACTGATATTTTCCTATACAAGACAATGTCTAATTAGTGTATTTAATTTTCAAAAGATAAGGGACTAAGAAGATGTAAGTAAGCATTGCCGACAAATGCTCAGTGAGTCCCTAATCAACCTATGATATCACTGCTCTCCTACGGACTCCCCCGATGAGTCATTGTCCCTTGATATTCTTTACCTTCAGGAAGTTCATCCTCAAACACTTCATCTTCCTCATCTTATTCTCTTTCTTGTTCATCATCTTCTTCTTACTCATTTCCATCCTCGGCCGGAAATTCTTTTGGATCATGTTCTAAACCAAACATCACTTTCACCAAGATGTGTGGCTCTTTATATAGCCCTCATTAGCATTCATATATGTCCATGGATATTATAAATCATACCTTTAATGAAATTCCACCTTATTTGTGACCTGGATAAGCTCAATTTCTGGAATCTAGATACCATCTCATGTTAATTTTTTCCACAGGTCTTCTGGATTTATCAATTTCCGTATTGTCATCCATGCTGACCAAATCACGAGGAAGATTGTGTCAATAATAGGTTGAATCAGGTGTCTCAATTTCTTTATTAGGGATTCTCTGGATGGCCCATGAGTCCACCTTTGGGACCACCCCTTCTCAGAAGATGGAAATTCGGTCGCACCATATGACATTCCCACTGTTGAAGATCCATCTCAGGATGTCTCATCTACCTGGCTTGCCTCTTATCTTGCTTCTCTGATGGAAACTCTCCTAATTTATCACCACCTAGACTCTGCACCTTCCACTTTGATATGTTGAATTCATTTTTACAGAATTTCTTCTGGATATGCCACCACCTAGTGCTTAGCATTTTCCATTAATAGGTCAGTATAAACATCAATAGAAGGTAGTGTGATTGTTTCACCAAATCCATTAGTGGTAAACATGCTCCACAAATGACAGATGATATAGGGGTTATTCTCTTCAAAGACCTCTATATACGTTTTATTCAACAATTTTTGTAAGAATCTGAACTTTCTGGAAAAGCAGGATGGAACATGTCGTTCAAAAAGAATCTTTTCATCAATTACGACTACTAGCACGCCACCTCTTATACTCTATAGATATTCCCTCTACTCCAATGGAAATTGTATTTCATCCAATATATGGACAACATGAGTGTTTAATGGGTGGAAATTGAAAATTTCATGATTTCCAATTCGTAGCTTGACCCCTTCATCATTGATCTTTAGTGTCAAGACCTCAACAATGTTCAAAAAAGATGGTTGTAGACCATTTCTTGGAGGACATATGGAATTTGGGAAGTCATATCCACTTAAATGGAATGGGATCCATCCATGGAGGATCTAGAATGCTCTATAGATTCTCTAGGGTGTGCTTCCCCTTTAGATGTTCCCCAGAATACTGTAAAGCCTCGCCAATATGAACACTCCCAGATTGACCCTGTTGCGAGCTGTCATAATCTCATCCATTACTAGCATTCTAGGGTGGACCTCCATCCTTGTATCGCTCACTAGAAATATCCACCTGCTACGTAATTTAGCGTAGCATATGCATGGGCCCCAGATCTAATCCATGTTGAACCCCCACTTATGATATTTCCCTACCTCTAGAACTATTCAGTATGATCCTACCTTTCCCCTTTGTGACATGTTTGGGCACTACTTCCCTCGGCTTGACATCCTAACCTCCTTATCCCTCTTGAAGAACAAACTGATCCACACTAAATATGGGATATACTTTAGGATATAATCAATCCCTAGCCTCTCCTACACTGTATATAATACATTCCATGACATGATGGGGGTTCATGCTCTATCTGCCCAAATATTCTCTTTCAGTAGAAATTAATCCTATTGAACCCCCTATAGAGGAATGAACCCAATGAAATGGACGTCTCAGAGACTGATACTTACCTCACCATGGTGGATTTTGAAAGTGTTGGTATTAGGAAACCACTAGATGAATAGCTCTAGCACAAGTTCATGTTGGTGGTAAAAGTGTATTTGTGATGTCCATAAGGCTTCAAACTACCCAATATTGCATAAATCTTCTCCAAACTCTTTTCATGTGTGGTGCACCCAGTACGCCCATTCCCATTCACTCATTAAATTAAATCTATACCTTAGGTACCAATCTTGCTACCAACCCACACTTTCATCTATTATACTGCTTTGGATGGTTCTTTCATAGTGGATGGAGAATTCTTTATCCACTAATTTGTTCACCCCGACTATCCTATTATTTGAATTTACAACATAGACATCCATCTCCTATGTCTCCAAGGAAGGATTTCCATGGATGGTTATTTTCTATTACTAAAAGTTATCTTTGCGCATAACCCACAACTACGGTGAGTCTGTTTCAAAGCTCATGATGGCCACTTCGTGAAGTATCCTAAAATTCCATAGAAGGAGACTCTCTCTTAAGATGTATTCCTTATGATGTTGTGTCAACATGCCCAAGATCATTTTATTATCTAATTTCACCCTTCTAGTATGATGTATTTGGTGATTCCTTATCATCTTTTACATTTATTCAGTAATGATAGCTTCCCTATCAGTAGTATTCTATTGGTTGACCATATTAGGAAAGTTTTGAAAACACTAAGATTAGTACGTGAAAGATTGAAGAATAGAGTGAAAAAAATTTAATGCACAAAAGTGTGGATGTCAAATGAAGAAAATATAACCAATTACGAAGAATAAAAGATTCATAGGTTGCGTGTAAAGTACCGACCAAAAGTGGGTTTTCTTGAAAGAATCTGGAACTTACGTGCATGCTAGAAAAGTTATTATCGCTTAAGACATAATTCTTATAAGGTTGTGTCAGTATGACCAAGAGCATATGATTATTTGATAGAACCCTTTTGGCATAAAGTATTTGGGGATTCTTAATCATCTATGTCCTCTGTGTGGCAATGTCAGCATCCCTCTCAACAAAAATCTATTAGTCATCCATGTTAAGAGAGTTTTGAAAAAACTATGTTTGGTGAAAGAAATATTGAAGGATAGCACAGAAAAAAGTGGGTCTAATCATAAGAGTGTATGATGAATGTAGAAAATCCGGCCAAGTCTGAAGCATGCAAGATTCGGTGATTACGCATAAATCACTGGCCAAATATGGGTTTTCCATGTAGGAATTAGAAACGTACGCACATGAGAGAAATGTTTCCTGTCGTAAAAATAGTCTAATTATTGTGTCCTCTTTCATATTTGTAGGTGTGGACTAGGTCTTCCACACATGTGAAAGGAGAAATCCACGATGTGCTTCAGATTTTGTGTAAAAACCTATAGAATCACTGTTATTTTTAGTGTTTCACTCAGAACCCAACCTTATGGTCCTATTTCATCTATGATTCAGAGGGAGGAAGTTTTGGTGATAAATCCTACTTGAGGACATAAATGATCATATTTGAGCAACCCGATGCCACCCCTGACAAAACAAACTATTATAAGAAGCCCAAGGAAGTCACACACAAGATTGAAAGGTTGCGCACAAGGACAAAATCCATGTGCAAGGGCCTTACACACCCAATAAAACATCAAAGATCCATTTATGGCTTTGGAAACTCAAAAATGGCTAAGGGAGGTGCGTGAGAGTGGAGAGGATGGTGCATATATGGCTAGATCGCTTCAACATCGAGCTCCTTATGCACAAATTCCAATAATGTTGCCTATAAATATAATTACACCACACATATTTTGGGAAAACAATCCAAAAGTAGAACCATCACTCTCTTGCATGCAAGACTACCCTTTTCGTGACCACATGTAATCTATAACTTTATGGTATAGGATCTTGTCTGATAGGTCCCCCATGGGTCCCCATTCATGTGGTCCCATAAGGACTCGACCCTCGTCCATTTCCTTTTTAGATTAAGGAAAGTTCATGTAAAATAATTTTCTTGCATGCACCACATACCCTTGTGCACATCCATCTTTTTCTCAGCCCCCCTCCTTTTCTGCGCAAGCTTCCAATATTGTGTGCACCATCTTTTTAGGACTACATGGGTTTCCTTTAGTATAAAGCACCATGTTTGGGCACCTATTGCACACATCTCCCATGTCTTGTGCGTACCTTTTTTGTGTGGCCTTTCAATCTTGTACGAAGTGATTTCCTAGTCCCTTGTGGGAGATCCATTATTATGATGCGCTACCTCTTTATTTTTGGAATATGTGTTCTAATGGATTTTTGTTTTTGGCATTTCCATGCTAAAGTGGACCCCAATAATGACCAATTGTAACATCCCAAGTAAGTAATGAATAATAGATATTTTTATATATGTCTATTAATGAATTAGATAGTGTTTTAGAGGCTTAAAATGAAAATAAATCCAATCTTAAGCATGGAATACACTAATATTTTTGAAAGATTGTTTTACTGCCTTTTGATGGAAAACCATTTTTGAATCTATCTTTTGAAAATTTTATAAGCTATTTTTGTCAAAATAAATTTATTCTTTATTATTGGGACATTGAATTTTACATTGGATAAATTTTTGGTATTTTTCTGACAATGTTCATTTTTTAATGAATAGTGAAAAATACTGCATTTTACATCAAAACTGCTTTTTAATCTAATTTATTTATATGATTAGATTATCTTTTGAATTGTATTTGAAGTGGAATTAGAATATATTTTTACCATTTAATCCAATGGTGGTCATTGGAATCAATTTCACTTTGAAATTAGACTTAAACTGGTGTCAATCTTTTGATACTTATTGTTTTATAAAAACATGCTATTTGCTCTGACAGCAGGAATTAATTATTAAATTAATTAATATGACTTATATGTTTTCAATTTTGTAAAATAGACTTCATTTTTGAATTCGGAATATCAAATATAGCTTAGAGTGATTTTTTGGTAATTTTCTGAAAAACTTCAATTTTTGATGAATAGTGAAACCACTAAGTGGTACTTATAAAAACTGATTTTCCGTTTAAATGAAATTTTTCCATCATTGTGTTTTGAATTTCAAAAATTCGACATACATGGTTTTCACTAAGAAGTAAAATGTGCTTCAATGAGATTAAAATAATTTTTTGGTGAATAGTAACTTATTAAGTTTTTAATCGCGATTAGTGGTAATTAGTGTAGTTTAAGGTAAAAATAATGCTTTAATAAAATGAGATGAGCATGACAAATTTCCTACCCTTATTGGTTGTGTCATGGCCGACCAAGAAAACCCATGGGTCAGTTTAGGGGACCCCATGGAGCCACTTGGGTGAGATAATGACTTTAATGCCTTTTTTAAATAAAGGTGAAAATGACACTAACATTAATTGTTTTACTAAAACAATTTTTAGAAAGAATTATACTAATCATATTTTTGTTTATAAATAGTCATTTGAAAGATAAAAAGATTTCCTACATCAGGATATTTTTGTTATAATTTTTATACATTAAATAAATTAATTTAATTATGACATCATGATGATGCAACAATGACCTCATTAATGAACATTTTAAATAAAATGAAACGATAATATAAATTCTAAGACCTACACTTGTCCAAAAAACTATTGGATGGGAATCTTTCGAAGCCTTATCATCTTATATTCGAAATATATTGATGTGGGACCTTATAAATTCGAAACACTTTTGAAAATAAAATAATAGTTTCATGATTTACCAAAGTGCCCCTCCTCTCCTCTTATAAAACGCCCCCACCTCTACCTCATTTCACACACTCCTCAGGCCTTTTTCTCGGTCATCCCCTGCCCATTTACTCTCTCCACATCCCTCTCCTCATCCTAGAGGATTACCTTTGGGCAGAATCCTTTCAAAGGAAGCCTTTAGGCTCAAATCAAAAGGAGTTACACTTTTAAAGGTAATTCATTCTCTCATGTTCATTTGTTTTGTTTTGCTTTTCCAACCCCCTAAACTCTTTTTATTTACTTATTTTGTAACAACACAAGTATCTTCAATATAATAGGATGTTGTTATAATATTTATTCGAGCTACACTCTCACACAACTACATCAAGTGGTTAAAGAACATACGGTTTCCGTGCATGGCGAAATTCTACCTCCCGAAATGATGATTGTTCAATACTCATTTAACACCTTCAAAGGTGGCCATTATGATGTCACTATTTTTATATATGATATATAATATGTTTATTCTTTCTTTAAGCTTTTGTATTTTTCATTTATGTTATACCATTATTGTTTCCATTATGGGTAAACACGATATCTTAATTTTAGGAAGTGCAGACTACCGCCCCCTGAAAGTGATTTGATTCTTTAATACCATATGTGGGATGTCTAAAGGATAAAGTTAATGATATTATATATGTTATTATACTGGAATTATAATATACTCTTATATCATTATGATTCAATTCCAGAAATACGAAATAGAAATGGAAGTAGCGTTCATGCGTACGTACGGCTTACCGTCTCCATGAACGGTGCATTTCATTTCTTACCTCTAAATGATTATGTAAAATTAAAAATGAATGCATGTACTGGATATATATGACTTATATAATATCTACATTATGAATACCATTCTGGATATAATGGATAAATGAAAAACTTGTAATTATAAAGGGATTATTTTTGAGTCAAGTACCAATGATCGTTAAAACGACCGTTATTAACTTAAATAATTACATAGTGTTCATGACATGGCAATAAGTGATATAATAGGAATAATGAAATGGAAAAATATTCATAAACAAGTATAAATTAACTCAAGTTTATTATTCAGGAGATTAAAGAACGGTCGGGTCAAGTCGGATACGAGGTATGGGACTTCGTCTCAATCTCCTTTCATTGAGGAATATTTTGTTTTATACACAACCTTCTTTTATATGGTGAATAAACCCCTTTGACTTTTACGTTTATCCAAAAGGAATCTTTTTTATATGAATCATTTTACAAAACGACAAAAGGGAATGTTTTTGTCGTACGTATGCGGTGACAACGACTTCTCCGCCGCCATGACCATTATTTGGGTTTCGGCTTCCTCTACAAGCCATACCTTGTTTTTAAAAGAAAAATAAATACCATGTTTTACTTTTCTTTTATTTTGGTATTGAAAATGGTTTTCATAATGTTTTTACATCAATGTGTTGTATTGATATCTTGTGATTAAAATGTGGAAATGTTATGTTTCCTTTGTGCATGTTTTATGTGATATGATTATGTTGAGGTTCTTGGGCATTATTATGAAAATGGGTGGTTCCGTGATAAACTAAGGGCGGGTGAGCCCGATATAGCTCTCCAATGCATTGGGCAATGCAATGGAGTGAAACGTTAAGGTTTCTCCGAAGAGATTTTAGGGAATATATTGTGATGGGTATTTCAAATGTAACCAATAGGGTTAATCCCTACGTAAGAATGTTATCAATGCCTCAAGTTACCTTTATGTGTTATGATTTCTATGATTTATTCATGATTTGATGAGTTAAGTTAAAGTGCTTATATTTTATGGGTAAAGTATGATCTTATCCTTATGTATATATATACCCATGTTTCCTTTCCATATTTTTATATCCCTTACTGAGCTTTTTATGCTCATCCCATGTTTTTTTGAAATGTTTTTCACAGGTCAAGGGAAAGGTACATGATATGATGATAGTGTCAAGGAAGTGTCAAGAAAGAATCCATGTTTATTTTAAATATGTTTCCATTGATGGGAATGAAGAATACTATCTTAATGTAACCACATTGTTTATATGTGGAATGTAATGCATGTTTTATGATCTAATTCTCTAAAACTCTAAACTTGAAATGATCCTCAATGTGTAATCTTGTAATAACTCAAGATTAAGTAAGGTTTAAGGCTGGGGCCTTATAGTTGGTATCAAAGGTCTGTTTAGATAACTTTAGGAGTTAGAAAAGTGTTAAATTATAAATTAATTGAAATGATATAGCATTTACAGATTACCATTTTACTTTGCCTAAGATATTTCTGTGTTCAGAATGGTTTTTCATAGAGGAAACAGAACCGATTTTCTGGGAGGGCATACATAGGTAAATGACCTTCCAAATCACCATACTAAGATGGTCAGAATCAGAATTGAGTAGTTTACTTCAGTGATGGCTCAGTTGAATCTGGTGATAAGTTTGTGGTTGTTTTCATCGATGATATTTGGGTGTTTTCTAAAAGTAAAGAGGAGCATGAAAGTCATTTAAGGGTTATCTTGCAAACCTTAAAAGAAAAGAAATTGTATGGGAAATTATGCCAGTGTGAGTTTTGGTTGCAACAAATTTCTTTCCTTGGTCACATTATTTCTAAAGATGGAATAACTGTTGATCCTGCAAAAACAAAAGTTGTGGAAGACTAGCCAAGACCCACAAATGTAACCGAGATTCGTAGCTTCCTTGGTTTGGCAGGCTATTACCAAAGGTTTGTTAGAAATTTTTTACGGTTATCTAGTCCAATGACTAAGCTAACTCGGAAGGGTGTTAAGTTTATCTGGACAAAATAATGTGATGATTGTTTTTAGGAATTGAAAAGAAGATTGGTGAATGCTCCAGTTTTGGCACTACCTTCCAGGAATAGTGAGTTTGTTATATACAGTGATGCTTCATTGAAAGGACTTGGTTGCATACTAATGCAGAATGATCAGCTAATTTCTTATGCTTCACGATAGTTGAAAACTCATGAGGTAAATTACCCTACACATGATTTGGAATTAGATGCTGTTGTTTTTGCTTTAAAAATTTGGATGCATCATTTGTATGGAGTAATGTGTGAAATATATACCGATCACAAAAGTTTAAAGTATATATTCACTCAGAAAGAATTGAACATGAGACAATGGAGATGGATATAATTAATGAAGGATTATGATTTTACAATTCATTACCATCCGAGAAAAGCAAATAAAGTGGCTGATGCTTTGAGTCAAAAAAGTAATGCTTCATTAGCAATGTTGCATTTAGAACGTGATCCTTTGGTTAAGGATTTGATGAACTTTGGCATAGAAGTTGTTGGTGCAGGAAGTTCTTCTGTTTTGTTTCAGGTAACAGTGAGATCATCTCTATAATATAGAATCAAGCAAGCACAGAAGCAAGACAGCGAGTTGCAGAAAAAGGTAGAGCTGGTTCAGAAAGGTAAGTTGCCTAAATTCAACATTGATAATGATTACGTTTTTAGATTTGGGAAGAGATTGTGTGTGCCTTATGATTCACAGTTGAAGAGAGAGTTGTTATGTGAGGCTCATAGTTCTCCGTTTTCAGTTCATCCTGGTAGTACTATGATGTATAGAGATCTGCAGGAGTATTACTGGTGGGATGGAATGAAAAGACATATTGCTGATTTTACTGTGAAGTGTTTGACTTGTCTGCAGGTTAAAGCAGAGTAGAAGTTACCGAAAGGGATGCTTCAGCCTTTACCAGTTCTAGAGTGGAAATGGGAGAATATATCCATGGACTTTGTTGTGGGATTACCAAAGAAATCTCGAGGTAATAATGCAATCTGGGTTATTGTTGATCGCTTGACTAAATCTGCTTATTTCCTTGATATACGAGATACTTTCTCTCTTGATCAAATTTCCCGTTTGTATCTTAAAGAGATAGTCTGGTTACATGGAGTTCCCCTCTCCATTGTATCGGATCGTGATCCGAGGTTTACTTCTAACATTTGGAAAGGCCTTCAGAAGTCGTTGGGTACTGAATTAACACTACTGGAAAAACGGGCTATACCCACGGTTCAAAACCATGGGTATAGCCCCCAAAACCGTGGGTATAGGCTATACCCACGGTTTTGTGAACCGCAGGCTGGAACGGCGTCGGGATAGGGGGGTCACCCTATACCCACAGTTTGTAGAAACTGTAGGGATAGGTTTGTGGCAGCGTGGCAAGTGGGTGGCCACGCTGGCAATGCGGTGACCCCACGGTTCTCAAACCGTGGGGATTTAATTTTCAAAAAATTGTATCTGCTGGGAATCGAACCCAGACCTCGCACAGCAGCAGGCGAATTCGCAACACCCACTTCCCCACACGAGCCATCAATTCAATACGTTATTTATACATATATTAGCGTATATATATTAATATAGATTATATAATTTAAAAATGCAGCCTGGGAGGATCGAACCCGCGCTGGACGGGAAATCCTTAAACACACCGCTACATCGAACCAACAGAGCTACATTTCATATACGGTAATTATAAACATATCATCATATATATATATTAACATTGACTATTTATTTTAAAAAAGACGCCAGCGGGAATCGAACCCGCACTTATCTAAATATCCCCCGACCGCACCGCTGGAACGACCAATCAAGCTATCTTTTAATTCGGTATTATATTTATACATCTTTCTATTTATATTAATATTAGTTCTATTATGAAAATTAAAAGCCGACAGGAATCGAACCCGGGCTTCAGGAATAATCGCTTCAAAGCGCCGAACAAAGGGACCGACTCAGCTGCGAAATATTACTGTCATTTACGCATATAATTTTATATTTATATTTATATTAATAAAAATCATGTTCCCACCAATTTTTCCCATTGTCCTGCGTAATTTTTTTCCCCGCCTAATGGCGGGAAAGCTATACCCACGGTTCTGAAAACCGTGGGTATAGGTCTTGAAAAAAATAAACCCCAATACCCACGGTTTTGAGGAACCGTGGGTATAGGTCTTCTGGAAAACTCTACCCCCACGGTTTGGCCAAAACCGTGGGTATACACCTTCAAAAAAAAACACCTATACCCACGGTTTTGTAAAACCGTGGGTATAGGTCTTCAAAAATAATCTATACCCACGGTTTTGTGCAAAACCGTGGGTATAGGTGATCTATACCCACTGTTTTATGAAACCGTGGGTATAGGTCACCATTTTACCCCTATACCCACGGTTTTGTACAAAACCGTGGGTATAGCCCCGTTTTCCAGTAGTGTAAATTTTAGTACATCTTTTCATCCTCAATCAGATGGGCAGTCAGAACGAACAATTCAGACATTGGAGGATATGCTACGAGCTTGTTCAATGGATTATCAGGGAAGTTGGGGCCAACATCTTTCTTTGGTTGAATTTTCATATAATAACAGTTTTCATTCCAGTATACAGATTGCACCATTTTAGGCATTATTTGGGAAGCGGTGTCGAACTCCAGATTTCTGGGATGAAGTGGTGAAAGGAAGTTGATGGGACCATAATTGGTAGAAGAGATGGCAGAAAAAGTTCAGCTGATTCAGAAGCACATGAGAACAGCTCAGAGCAGGCGTAAGAGTTATGCGGATAACCTGAGGAAGGATCTATCTTCTGAGGTAGGTGATCATGTTTTTCTCAAGGTTTCTCCTTGGAAAAGTGTGATGAGATTTGGTAAGAAAGGAAAGCTGAGTCCAAGGATTATTGGACCATATGAAATTCTGGAGAGAGTTGGATCAGTTTCATACCGGGTGGCTTTACCTCCGAATTTATCTCAGGTACACAATGTTTTTCACGTTTCGATGTTGAGAAAGTATACGCCAGATCCATCTCATGTTTTGAGTCCAGAGGTAGTTCAGCTGGAAGAGAACCTATCTTATGAGGAACAACCGGTCCAGATTCTTGACCACATGGAGAAAGTGTTACGGAAAAAGGTGATTAAGTAGGTAAAGGTTTTGTGGAAAAACCACATGATGGAAGAGGCAATATGGGAATCTGAAAATGCAATGATGGATAAGTACCCCCATTTATTTGATAAGTAAATAAATTGCGGGGACGCAATTTTCTAAAGGGGGGAAGGATGTAACATCCCAAGTAAGTAATGAATAATAGATATTTTTATATATGTCTATTAATGAATTGGATAGTGTTTTAGAGGCTTAAAATGAAAATAAATCCAATCTTAAGCATGAAATACACTAATATTTTTAAAAGATTGTTTTACTGCCTTTTGATGGCAAACCATTTTTGAATCTATCATTTGAAAATTTTATAAGCTATGTTTGTCAAAATAAACTTATTATTTATGATCGGGACATTTAATTTTACATTGGATAAATTTTTGGTATTTTTTTGACAATGTTCATTTTTTAATGAATAGTGAAAAATACTGCATTTTACATCAAAACTTCTTTTTAATATAATTTATTTATATGAATAGATTATCTTTTGAATTGGTTTTGAAGTAGAATTAGAATATATTTTTACCATTTAATCCAATGGTGGTCATTGGAATCAATTTCACTTTGAAATTAGACTTAAACTGGTGTCAATCTTTTGATACTTATTGTTTTATAAAAACACGCTATTTGCTCTGACAGCGGGAATTGATTATTAAATTAATTAATGTGACTTATATGTGTTGAATTTTGTAAAATAGACTTCATTTTGAATTCGGAATATCAAATATAGCTTAGGGTGAATTTTTGGTAATTTTCTGAAAAACTTCAATTTTGATGAATAGTGAAACCACTAAGTGGTACTTATAAAAACTGATTTTCCGTTTAAATGAAATTTTTCCATCATTGTGTTTTGAACATAAATAATCCGACATACATGGATGTCACTAATAAGTAAAATGTGGTTCAATGAGATTAAAATAATTTTTTTGGTGAATAGTAACTTATTAAGTTTTTAATCACGATTAGTGGTAATTAGTGTAGTTTAAGGTAAAAATAATGCTTTAATAAATTGAGATGAGCTTGAAACATGTCCTACCCTCATTGGTTGTGTCATTTCCGACCAAGACAACCCATGGGTCGATTTAGGGGACCCCATGGAGCCACTTGGGTGAGATAATGACTTTAATGCCTTTTTTAAAATAAAGGTGAAAATGATACTAACATAAATTGTTTTACTAAAACAATTTTTAGAAGGGGTTATACTAATCATATTTTTGTTTATAAATAGTCATTGGAAAGAAAAAAATATTTCCTAAATCAGGATATTTTTGTTATAATTTTTAGACATTAAATAAATTAATTTAATTATGACATCATGATGATGCAACGATGATCTCATTAATGAACATTTTAAATAAAATGAAACGATTATATAAAATCTAAGACCTAACCTTGTCCAAACACTATTGGATGGGAATATTTAGAAGCCTTATCATCTTATCTTTGAAATATATCAATGTGGGACCTTATAAATTCGAAACACTTTTGAAAATAAAATAATAGTTTCATGATTTCCAAAAGTGCCCCTCCTCTCCTCTTATAAAAGGCCCCCACCTCTACCTCATTTCACACACTCCTCAAGCCTTTGGCTCGGACATCCCCTTCCCATTTACTCTCTTCACATCCCTCTACTCATCCTAGAGGATTCCCTTTGGGCAGAATCCTTTCAAAGGAAGCCTTTAGTCTCAAATCAAAAGGAGTTACACTTTTAAAGGTAATTCATTCTCTCATGTTCATTTGTTTTATTTTTCTTCTCCAACCCCCTAAACTCTTTTTATTTAATTATTTTGTGAAAACACCAGTATATTCAATATACTAGGATGTTGTTATAAGATTTATTCGAGATACACTCTCACACAACTACATAAAATGGTTAAAGAACATACGGTTTCCGTGGATGGCGAAATTCTGCCTCCCGAAACGATGATTGTTCAATACTCATTTAACACCTTCAATGGTGGCCATTATGATGTCACTATTTTTATATATGATATATAATATGTTTATTCTTTCTTTAAGCTTATGTATTTTTCATTTATTTCATACCATTATTGATTCCATTATGGGTAAACACGATACTTTCAATTTAGGAAGTGCGGACTACCGCCCCCTAAAAGTGATTTGATTCGTTAATACCATATGTGGGATGTGTAAAGGATAAAGTTAATGATATTATATATGTTATTATACTGGAATTATAATATACTCTTATATCATTATGATTCCTTTCTATAAATACGAAATAGAAATGGAAGTAGCGTTCATGCGTACGTACGGCTTACCGTCTCCATGAACTGTGCATTTCATTTCTTACCTCTAAATGATTATGTAATATTATAAATGCATGCATGTACTGGATATATATGACTAATATAATATCTACATCATGAATACAATTCTGGATATAATGGATACATGAACAACTTGTAATTATAAAGGGCTTATTTTTTACTCAAGTACCAATGATCGTTAAAACGACCGTTATTAACTTAAATAATTACATAGTGTTCATGACATGGCAATAAGTGATATAAAAGGAATAATGAACTTGAAAAAGGTTCGTAAAAAAGTAGAAATTAACTCAAGTTTATTATTCAGGAGATTAAAGAACGGTCGCGTCAGGTCGGATACGAGGTATGGGACTTCGTATCAATCTCCTTTCATTGAGGCATATTTTGTTTTATACGCAACCTTATTTTATACGGTGTATAAAACCCTTTGACTTTTACGTTTATCCAAAAGGAATCTTTTTTATATGAAGTGTTTTACAAAACGACAAAGGGGAATGTTTTTGTCGTACGTATGTAGCGACAACAACTTCTCCGCCGCCATGACCATTATTTGGGTTTCGGCTTCCTCTACAAGCCATACCTTGTTTTTAAAAGAAAAATAAATACCATTTTTTGCTGTTCTTTTATTTTGGTATTGAAAATGGTTTTCATAATTTTTTTATATCAATGTGTTGTATTGATATCTTGTGATTTAAAGGTGGAAATGTTATGTTTCCTTTATGCATGTTTTATGTGATATTATTATGTTGAGGTTCTTGGGCATTATTATTAAAACGGGTGGTTCCATGATAAACTAAGGGCGGGTGAGCCCGATATAGCTCTCCAATGCATTGGGTAACGCGAAGGAGGGAAATGTTAAGGTTTCTCCGAAGAGATTTTATGGAATATTCTGTGATGGGTATTCCAAACGTAACCAAGAGGGTTACTCCCTACGTAAGAATGTTATGAATGCCTCAAGTTACCTTTATGTCTTATTATTTCTATGATTTATTCATGATTTGATGAGGTATGTTAAAGTGCTTATGTTTTATGGGTAAATTATGATCTTTTCCTTATGTATATATGTAACCATGTTTCCTTTCCATATTTTTATATCCCTTACTGAGCTTTTTATGCTCATCCCAAGTTTTTTTGAAATGTTTTTCACAGGTCAAGGGAAAGGTACATGATATGATGATAGTGTCATGGAAGTGTCAAGAAAGAATCCATGTTTATTTTAAATATGTTTCCATTGATGGGAATGAAGAATACTATCTTTATGTAACCACTTTGTTTATATGTGGACTGTAATGAAAGTTTTATGATCTAATTCTCTAAAACTCTAAACCCGAAAAGATCCTCAATGTGTAATCTTGTAATAACTCAAGATTAAGTACGGTTTAAGGCTAGGGCCTTATACCAATAATCTACACCGCTCCATCAAGAATTGTTGATGCCTTACCTTCTCCATGTGTTGGTGGGTATCAGTTATGTAAGTCCATGGGGTGAGGAGAGAGTCCTCTCTATCCGAGATGCAACATGTTAAACTGTCAATACCCATTGTCCTTAACACACAATATTAAATTATAGTCTTTCCCTGTTCAATGCACATGTGGTGTCACACCTCAGGCATTCTTAATTCCCACTCATATCTATAGGAGTGATATCTTCCTCACCCTATTAACATGGAATGATATCCTCCTTTCATAGAACAAGATCCTCCTTGGGAATCCTTCCTTGAGTAAGAACCAATCTCCATATCCCTGGGCCATCTCACTACGCAAGCCCCAAATCACCTCTTGTGGCCATACCTTTCGTGACACAATCATTAGGTCTACTTCTTCCTATTTTTTCTCACACTAATCATAAATCACATGAGATTAGAGAATAATCGTGGTTGCGACTCCATTTGGGTATCCTCAGTGTGTAATCCCCATTACCCTCAAGGATGAACTAAGTGGGTTTTTATCCCTATCTTCTAAACATGGTATGTAAAAATCCTCCATGAGTTTCAATCCCAACCTTCTTTAATAAAACTATATTGGTTTTTATATATTTCTTCTAAAGAGGGTACATAAGAAGCCTCAACGAGGATTAATCCCAACCAATTGTAAACTATGGTGTTCCCTCCTAGTGATGTACCCTCATGATGTGACAACTTCCTTTTATGGGACACATCCCCTGTATCCACCTCCCTTATGTGTTCTGATCCATCCCCCATCACTTCATCCATTACCTCACCCTTATCCCAGTGAGATTACTTCATCTACCTCCATCCATCCACTACTACAAACACGGCCTTTATCAGCGCTAAAACCTTTATCAGCGCTAGAAAAGCACTGGTAAACCCTGCGTAGATAAAGGGGGTCCCCTTTATCAGCGCTCCGAAAAGCGCTGATATAGGACCCCTTTATCAGCGCTAAAAAAAGCGCTGATAAAAGGGGTCTTTTATCAGCCCTAAAAAAACGCTGATAAAAGTACCCCTTTATCAGCACTTTTTTTAGCGATGATAAAGGGGTCATATATCAGTGCTTCCTTTATCAGCGCTTTTAAAAAAACGCTGATAAAAGTTAATAAAAATTTAAATAAATTAAAAAAAATTAAAAAATACTGCCAATCGGGGGGGCTTTTATAGCGCTTGAACCCCCCCCCCCCCTTTTACAGCGCTTTTCGGCCCCTATACAACACCCCACGCACCCCCCATCCACCCTTTAATATCGCTTTCTCCAATATTCCCCATGCACGCGCACCCTTGCCTCCACCAGGATTTGACCTCATGACCACCCCCTACGCGCCTAAGCCATTACCACTACTCTATTTTGATTTGCTTTCCAATTCATGATATCACTATATATATATATTTATATATTTAGTTATATTTATTCGTATAGTAATATATATTTATATTAATATATATATATAGTTATGATATAATATATATATAGTTATATTATAATATATATAGTAATATTAATATATATATATAGTGGTATTAATATATATCTATATCTATATATATATATATATTTAGTTATATTTATTCGTATAGTAATATATATATATATTAATATATATATATATATGGTTATATTAACATATATATAGATATATTAACATATATATAGTTATATTAACATATATATAGTTATATGAATATATATTTATATAGTTATATTAATATATATATAGTGATATTAATATATATATATTTATGGTGATATTAATATATATATTTATAGTAATACTAATATATATATATATATGTAGTTATATTAATATATATATAGTTATTAGATTAATATATATATAGTTAGATTAATATATATATATAGTTAGATTTATATATATATAGTTAGATTAATATATAGGTATATAAATATTCAAATATTGGTATTTTAAATAAAATGGATATTATTTATTATTTAGATAAAGCTAATATATTTTATATGTAAATATGTTTAATTATTTAGTTAAAAAATTTAATTTTTAGGTGCGAATATATAAAAAATATATACATATAGTTATATATTTGATTATAAATAGCAGTTAATTATAAAAAAGGATGAAATTTCAATGACATAATATCAATATGAATGTAATACCTTGGAATAAATTCAGTCCCCGCCAAGAAAAGCCAAAAATACCCCCATAAACGAGTTTGAAAATCCACAAAATGTTAAAAAATCTGGGTACCCCGACAAAAAACTCAGTTTTGGAGGCCTTCTGGGCCTCTTTTTTACTCTAAAAACGCTTGACCGTGGTCTTCCAAGTCAGAGTAACATAGAGCTCGTCGCAGGCTTCAATTTGATATGTGGTAGAGCTCAAACGGACACCCGGATCAAAAGTTATGGCCGTTTGAAGTTTGAGTTGCGTTTTCAACATATTTTGGATCTTTTTTTAATTTTTTTAATTTTTTTAGTCCTCAAATTGTTATTAAATGACTATTACTCCATACTAATTATCAAAATATTAATTAAAAATATTTTTTTAATTTTTTAAGAAGTCATTTTCACTAAATATCTAACATATTAAGTATAATAAGTGTAAATGTATATTTATACTTATCTAAAATATATTTAAAAATTATATATTATATTTATATAACAATATAACTATATTTATATATTAATATATTAATATATTTTTTAATTTTTTTTGAAGCTGACCCTTAATCAGCGCTAAAAAAGCGCTGATAAAGGCCCCCCTTTATCAGCGCTACTAAACAACCGCTAATAAAGGGGGGCGCTATGAAAAACTGTTTTTGTGGTAGTGATCTAGGAAGCCTTAGTGTGTAAACCCCGACCACATGCCTCATATACACCCAGGTAGCCTTAGTATATAGGCCCCAATGCCATCATCTGAACTACATGGACTTTTATTCCCAACCACTAGGATATGTAGGAATCCTACCCTGACATTGAAGCCTATCCTTCACTCACATTCTAGACTTTCACTCAAATCACCATGTCTCAGGAGGATCATGACCAAAACCGGAGGTTACACTTCCTTCGAGTTCCTATCTATACACTCAATTATCACTAGTTGCCTCCTTAGGTGTCCTATCACCCCATCCCAAACTACGTGGAATTTGATTCCCAACCACTAGGATACGTAGGAAGCCTCTCTAAGGTTCAATCCCAGAAACCCCTCACACTTTATCCATTACAACCAATCTATTTCAACATATCCTATATTTCTATATTGATTCTTACCCAGACTGACACATCTTGGTGGGATCATGCCATTCATCTAGGTTTTCTTTATGGATAAGCCTCATCCATATAATTGTTTGTCCTAGAAGCACCCAGACAATCTCAATGTATAATCCCCTCACAATCCACACTATCCAACCAAAATTAATCCTCTTGTGATGAGCTATCCCAGTGCGTAAGCCAAAAATAATCCCTTTGAACCATGTAGGTTTTGATATCTATCTTTTAAATAGGTTACATAGGAAGCATTCACAAGGGTCAATCCCATCCATTGTAAACATTGGTGTTCCCCTCATTGGGGTCCACATCCTTGATCTACCCTCACTGGTGTCTAGACCAGACTTCATAGTGTGACATCTTTCCCTTTATGGGACACATCACCTAAGTTCATCGTTAGAGGTGTTCCCACCAATCTGATGGTAAATCCATGTGCCTCCCTCCTAGGGATGTACCCCTTCATGATGTGACATCTTTCCATTTATTAGAAACATCACCTAATTTTGTAATTAGAGGCCTTCCCACCCATCAAATGGTAAGCCTCAGTGCCTCCCTCTTAGGGAAATACCCCTTCATAGTGTTAAATATTCACTTTATGAGACACACCACCTCAGGTTCGTCCTCATTATGAATTATGATCTATCCATCTAGTAAACCTTCCTAGTGCCCCCTCCCAGGGATGCATCTATCTAATCCACCTTTGTAAGTGTTCTAATCAATCCATTCCATCTCCAAATGACATTAAACTCACGACCCTTCATCTCCAAAAGATGTTAATCTTATAGTTTACCTCGTGTTAATCATGGGATGCCTATGGAAAACCTCAAAAGACATGCCTCTCAAATAATATACCTCACAATCAGCATGGTATGCCTCAAGTTTCCATGCCCTTGAGAATATTTCTTATGAGGTAGAATATAGGTGACCAATGTCTCATCGTCCATACATGCTCAGTGATTCCCAATGTGACTAATCTCCTGAATAAAATTTGTTGTCCTGACTTGACCCATTGGAATGTTCAGATAGAAGCATCATAATTAACCAAATTCTATATAGAAATGGCACTATGAATGATTTTCATGAAAAAAATCTTAATATATATGGGATACCCGAACTCGGTGATGGATTTTGAGGAGGAATACATAGAAGGAGGAACCGGCATCCCATCATCACGTTTCAATCAAGGAGCATACATCGCTGAATAAGTGATGAATGTTTCATTCCTTTGGAAAGTGGTAATGTGGGGTATAATACATATTCCATCCAGTGACACCAAGCCATGCATAGCTAGGGAAGAGAATGTAGATGAAGACGCACCCCGACAAAATGCATAAAAAACAACCCTAGATTGGTTTTTTTAATATATGTTTTTTAGATGAAAAATTATTAAAATAATAATAGGCTTAAAATATTTTTAAAACTAATACAATAAAGGAAACAAGGTTCCATCCACCTTTGGCCTATTTTTAGCTAAGTGACGGCATGAATGCACATGTCCCATTTTCCAAAAAGAAACCATCTCCCAGGTCTCCCTTTTAAAATAGAGATTGACCTAGAAATCCATCTAGATTTCAAATTTGGGATTCAAGTCCTATATTTCTTATGATGAATAAATAATATATTATTATTATTAATTTTAAATTAATTAGTAAAAAATAATAATAATAATATCTAAATAATAATTAACTCTTAACATTTAATATTAAATATTAATAATCAAGGAAAAAAATCTAGGATAGGATCCTCTAGCTTGTAATGTGTTTGATGCTACTCCTCATATGGTGTCAGGATAGGCTATGAAAACTCCTGATAAAGGTTTTCCATAGGACTCTATGGCCACAAGCGTGTTGTCACCAGAAAATTTGGTAGGTGGTGATCGAACTAATCCAAAGGGTGTTTCCCAAGACTGGGTTTCTGATGCTGTGAAAAAACAAATGTGGGTTTTTTTGAGAAAGATGATCTCGAGGGCTCTTTATTGAGAATAAATATTTTTAAAAAAGTCTAAAAGAAATAATTTTACATTTATCCCTAAAGATGATTGGTGACATGTCATAAGGAAGGGTGATAGATCATATGAGTCCTACCTCAGAGACAACTTTTTTTGTAAGGCCATCGACAAGGTGGATGGATTTTCAAAAGATGTGTGTGATGATATAGTTCATAAAGGAATGATTGTTAAGAAAATTCACCCATTTTTTCATTAGCTTCCATGAGAGATGAATTATTCCCATCCTAATGGCCTGAAAAATTGTGCTGGAATCACATTCCAACCATGAGTTATGCCAACCTCTCTGATATGCATGAGTAACTTCTCTGATAAATCCCAACAATTTCACTTCCAAAGTAGCTCCATTTCCACAAGGACCATATAGTCATTCCAACATGCCATTGTTATGATCCCTGAAGATAAATCCATACCCTGATGGACCTGGATTACCCATCAAGGTGCTATCAGTGTTAAATATTAATCATCCAGTGAAGGGTGGGAACCAAAATAATTCAATATTGTTAAGGGGTTTGGGATATTTACCTTCAATATGAAGTATTTGTGGAATGGTGAAATCAGTGACCGAGCTATTGCATCATGTAACATGGGGTGGGCTGGCATTCTGAATAGACATTATGATATTAACAAACACCAAATATGTGTTGGAGCAATCATGGGAATGTATTTCTGTAACTCCCCGACCCCAGTTACCCAGAGTCGGTGCATTATTACATAACATTGGAATGATCACAAAAGATCAAGTCTCGAAAGACCGATTAGTTTTGTAGCCTTGTAAATACTATATATATTCATAAAGTTTACATTACATCAATAAGTGAAAAAATACGACAATATATTGTCTTCATATACCCTCACACTATCCCTGCAGGTCATTCATAAAATACTTCTTCACATCCTGGGAAAAATTAAACATAGAAAAAGGGGTGAGCTCAAAAGCCCAATAAGGATAACAATATAGCAGAAACTTTCATAAATAAGAATAAACATTTAAGGCAATGTATAACTAAAACAAAAGCCTTTTAAACTTGAACTTAAATATAGCATGGCAAAAATAAAATGAAATAATGCCATTTACTTATTCACATGGATATTCTACTAATTGAATAATCACATGAAATATCAATAACCCCTTTCATAATGATGGAATGCATAATGCCAGACTATCATAACCACATAACCAAGGCCTCGTGCCAAGACTACAAATATGATTTTTCCAAGGCCTTATGCCAAGACACTAGTTTGTCTCATGAGACCTACCGATGCATCGAGGAGCCATAGTGGGCTCCACCCGTCACATATTAAGTCCAATGCATTCCCATATGAAAAGGTTCAAACATAACATAAACATTCATATTAAAACTAGCATAAGAAATGTAAATACGTCATCCATAAACCACGAATGGTATAAGAATAACACATCCACAGTCAAACACATCAAAAAAACTTCAAAACAATATGGATGTTTTGTATCATAATAAATCAACTTAAAATAAACTTAAAATCCATCAAAGGATGTTGACATAGATGAAATCAAAACTATTTGATAGAAATATCATTTTTTTTTTAAATCATTTAAAAGTCACACATTTATTAAGGAAGCAATTTAAAAGATATTTTTGGATCAAAGTGTCCCATACCACTTCGAAACTTTTGAAAAGAAATATCATTTCAAAACATTCATTTCCATAGAAATAAATCCTTAAAGTCATTTTTAAAACATGGACATTAATTAAAAATATTTAGAAAGATAAATCTTTAAAACATTTACAATTCTGATTTTGTTAAAGAGTACCTTTCATAAATTCTTAAAATATTCATTTTGAAATCATTTAAAAGTCACATAATTATAAAAAAACATTTACTTTGAAAATATCTTTATAATCTTTTAAGGTAATCTTAGAAAATTTTATAATGGCGGAAAATAGCTGCACCCACCATATAAGTTAAAAAAATATTCTTACCTTAATTCTGTCAAAAAGGTTAAAAAGGACCTTGTTTGGAAAACGACGGAAAGATTTCTTTATAAAATTCTTATAAAAATTCAAAGAAGGGTATAAATTACATTAACCCATATTCTATAAAATAGTAAGAATATTTTGAAATACACTTTCATGAAACATGGATGTGGATGATAAAGAGGTCCCAGTAGATAATTACGTATAAACAACCTCGGATAATGAAGATATTGTGAAATAACCCTTACCTTGTACTTTTCCTTGGTTGGCGGTAGGTTAACCTCCTGTATAATGGTGAAATAATTGTTATTAAATTATACAATAATCATATACATTATTATTATTTTATCATATATGATCTTTTAACATTGCTTTGTTAATAATATCTTTTTATTATCATCGTTTCAGGTGTTAACTTACTCGTTTTCTTTTATATGTTTTGTTACGTAAGCCATATTTTTCATGGATAGGTTGTATATAATTCATATATAGAATGATATTAAGTCCTTAAAAATTATTTTTAAGTCATCAAATGATAATTATACTTGAATGGATACGATGGAGAATGAATCTCATCGTGTTCGTGCAGACGGTAGTCTGTACGTACGCACGAGCGACAATATCATTCTTTTGATATTAAAATAATATTTAATTGGATGATATATGTTATATACAGAATCATTATCATGTTATATTTATTATTTACATGAATTACACATCATTATTATACCCATCCAAATAATAATAGATTGAATAACAATTACACCACGACGTGGAGACGGTAAGCCGTACGTACGCACGTATGGTGACATGTCATTAAAAGGATGGATAGAATACTGAATATGGTTGTACCATATTTATAATAATATTAATTTATATTGGAGATACTGGATTAATTATTTTATAATGATAATAACAAAGAAAGAAGAAGTTGAAGAAGAAATGAATTTGAAAAAGGGTGGTGAAATCATAACCTCTTCTTCGGGTTCTTCCTTTTGATTTGATCAAAAGGGCTCCTTAGGTTGGCTTTCTGATCAAAATAAGGCCTCTATGTTGTAGTGATGGAAGTTTAGAGAGTATTTGGGCAGGGTATGTCTGAATCAAAAGGCTTTGAAGGTGTTAATTAATGAGAAGGGGGAGTTCCATTTTATAAGAGGGGTGAGGGGCACCTTTGCAAAAGCTAGAAATATTATTTTATAATAAATTCATATTCGGTTTCTAATGGCTCAAAGTGTATTATTTAAAGGTTAAGGAGGGTATGGGTTGAAAACCACTCAATAAATAGAATTTAGACAGGTTTGGGTCATTATATTAACCTTATCTTTATGTATTAACTCTTAGTTAATTAGTTTCACTTTTACAATGTCCCTTTGTATTTTTATATTATATTGTTAATAAACATACTATATACATCCAAGAGACCCCCAAGTGGTCCAGTAATGATACAGATATCATGATATAAGTCTCTTGTCTGAACCATAGATTTTTAAGAATTTAATATAAATTAATAATATAATATTTATTTTACAAACTCTTTTATGTCAATTTTGACACTATTCAATAATTGATTTTTGTAAAAATCATAACAGAATTATTACATTGAAAAAAATTAATTAAATCAATACTAACATGTCATATTAAACTAGAAAAATTATTGGTATTTATAAAAAGTATGAAATTACATTTATTTGGGTATTTATAATATCAATTATTCTAATTTTTCATTAATTAGGTAATTACTGCATCACCATTGTGTCATAAATAAATTAAAATATTTAATGTATAAAAATTGAAAATAAAATCAAATTATGTCATAATGCTTTTTATATTTCTTATGAATATTTAAAATCAAATTTATCTTATTTATAACCCTATATTAAAAATGTTTTAGTAAATAAACATTGATTTTAACTCTTTTAACTCTTCTTTGAATTAAATAATAATAAATGTCCTAATCTAATTCAAGTGGACGTAAATGATAATATTTTACTCCTAAGGTTTTTTTTGGTCGAGATACACTTTTCCAATAGAATTAGGACATGTTTTAGGTTAATATTAATATCATTTTTACCCTTAATTACCCTTTTCACTTTTAACCGTGGTAAATGAAAGTAAAATGTTACTATTCACCAAAAAAAACATCACCTCATTGAACCAAATTTTACTCCTTGATATTAACTGTGCCTCTCGGATTTTGGAAATTCCACTCACATAAGCAGAAAAATTCAATTTTATGAAAAATTCAGTTTTTTAACTAGCACTTAGTGGTTTTACTATTCATCAAAAAATGAAAGTTTCCGGAAAAATATCAAAAATTAGACCTAAGATATATTTGAGATTATGAATTCAAAGATGATTTCTATTTTACCGAATTTTAAACATATCAGTTGAATTAATTTATGTAAAAATTAATTCCCGTCGTCAAAACAAATAGCATGTTTTTAAGAGATAATAACTATCAAAATATTAACACTTTTTTATGTCCAGTTTAATTGTAAAATTATGTACAATGACCAATATTGTATTAAATGGTAAAAATATATTCTAAAAATACTTTAAAACCACTCAAATTCATAATTTATCAATATAAATTATTTCTATTAAAAAATTTGTTTTTAATTAAAATTTAGTAATTTTCACTATTCATCAAAATATAAATGTTATCCGAAAAGTTCCAAAATTTCACCATAGGGTAAATTCGATATTACGAATACAAAAATGAAGTCCATTTTGAGAGATAAAATTTATAAAATTTAAAAAATTAGGTATTACTATTCATAACGGCTAGTTTGATTGGTTGTGGTGTGTGTTAGAACACGAAGTTGCGTACAACACACACTACTGTATTATTCAAAGGAAAGCATACCGTGGAAGCTTGGGATGTTTCATTGTAAATTTTTTTTGTTGTCCCCATTCTAAAAAGTAAATTTATTTAGTAAAATTGAATATATAAAAGTTTAAAATATTGGATTTAAAAAAGGTTCACTATTAAAAGTTGGTAAAAGTGAAATACTGAAAATGAATTTGTTCTTACATTATGTCTAAGAAACTCATAATATGGATTATAAAATTATAAGGATTATATAAATTTTAAAATTTAGTTAATACTATTCATAACCTCTTTTGAACGGCTTGTTTGGTAAGTCATGGTGTGCTTGAACTCGGTGTTGCGTGTAGTGCATGTTATTGAATTATTTTTAAGAAATAACATTCTATGAAATCTTGGGGTGTTACGATTTCTGAATTTTGGCCTCTCTATATCACATGAAACAATTCAGCACATGATACCTTGAGGAGGAGATCAATCTTCTTGGAGAGATTGAGGTCCAGAATCGCCTGAAGGAAGTGGTGAAGCAAACTTTCCTGGGGATGATTCATCTCAAAGAGATTAAATACAACCTTCCATAAAGATGTAGCTATTTTACAACTTCATAAAATATAATCAACATCTTCACTGTGTTGATGAAAAATAATGCACATGGAGAAAAGGGAGATTCCAACTCTCTGTAAATTCTCATCAACTGGGATTTTTTTGAGAGAGCCTCCATAACATGGTAAATCTTGACGGAGTAAGACTTGTTTTTTTGGTAGATTAAAATCCATTTATAGTCTCCCTACAACAGGTGTTTTTATAAAAACTTGGAGTTAAGATGGAAATTTAGAGACTAGTCCCAAATGAGTATATAATCTTGATTAATAAAATCATGGGTTGTAACAGTTTCAATGTTATCTTCAAGGAGCAGGTCCGCCTTTTCTAACTGATCCTTGATTGATATGTCTTGATTAATATCAACATCCATGGAATTAACTCGATTTATTAGAGGTTCTCCAGTCCAGTTGGAATACCAAATGTTATGAGAGGAATTGGAATTTCCAAGCCAATGAGCATGCGTGCAAATTTTTTGGAAGGCAGATTTTAGACCAGTCCAAATGGAGGATACTATGTACTTTTATTTACTTATAAAAATATTTGGAATAAATCTAAATCAGATAAATTCCCAGGAGACCAAATTCTTGTTTACTAACCTCTATAAAAATTGAGCATAGAGGGATTGGTTGAAAAGATATAGGCATTTAATTCCAAGTCCCCCAAGAGCTTAGGGAATACAACATTATTTCCAAGAAGTTATAATGATGTTTCTTTCCATCACATTTCCACTTAAAAAAAATTACTCATCATGGAGTTAGTGGATTTGATAATCGTAGTGGGCCAAGCATACACCCACAAAGAGTAAATCATCTTTGAAATCACCACATGCTTGACAAGGAAAATACATATTGCCATCGAGAGTGACTTGCCTTTCTACGATGGATAAAAAAAATTTTGGTTTCAATGACCATGTAGCAATGTAGAAGTTGTTATCCATAAACATTGAAGATGGATTCTGATCTAATCTAGAAATGGAATTTTTTAATTTATCTTGAAAATTTAGGACCTTCTCCTCTTCAGGGGTTCATCTGAATCATCATTAGATTAGGAATGTGAGGCCCCATAAAGGGTCAAGACATGGCAGAGAGATGGAATCCAAAGGGCAGTAGAAGATATCCAAGAAATTTGGGATGTAAAATGAATTCATTGGACTTACTATTTTATTAGGTTTGTTTTTCTTTGATGTAGGAATTTGATGCCTTGTTTGACTTGCTTCCTTATTTCCTTGTACGTTTTTATTTTATTAATAAATTTTGGGGTCATGGGTTTGGTTTTCCAAACCCATGGTTGAGCCTGTCTGAGTAATAATAAATAATTAATAGGTTTTAATTAATTAGTAATTAAATAATATATAATTAATAATAAATAATATTAATAATAACTAGATAATAAATATATAATTATTATTATTGATAATTAGTAACTAAAGAAAATTTTAAATATTTATTAGTAATTAATATTTATTAGCAACAACTACTTAAATAAATAATAATAATTTAAAAATAATTAGTATTTTAATAACCTAATCATTAATAATAATATTTATTAAATAAATAATATTTTTAAATATTTATTAGTAATTTCATAATAATAGATAATAATAATCATTAATAATAAATTAAATATTTCATAATTACTACTTAATTAATAACTAATAATTATATTAATTTTTTAGTAATTAGTTAGTAAATAATAATTTTAAATATTTATTAGTTATTAATATTAATTAGTAATTAATATTAATTAGAAATTATTATTATTAAATACTAAATTGTATTATTTAATTAATATTTTTAAGTAATTAATATAAAAAAATCAGTAAATTAATTAATAATATTTTAATAAAAATTAACTAAAAATTAATAATCGAATAATTCAATCATTATTATTAATATTCATTAACTAAATAATAATTTTAAATATTTATTAATAATTGTGTAATAATAATTATTAATATTTATTAGATAATTAATAATTAATTATTTAATTAGTAATTACTATTATGAATAAGTAATTAAATATTTCTTAATTACTAAATAATTAATAATTAATTTTTATATTATTATTTTCAATAATTATTAACTAAATAATATTTTTAAATATTTATTAGTAATTAATATTTATTATAAATTAATGTTATTAAATTAAAAATCATATAATTTAGTTAATGTTTATTAGTAATTAATATTAATTATCAACAATTAGTTAATTAATTAATACTAAATTAATCATGATTGATTAATAATTAGTAATTTAATAATTTAATCATTTTTATTAATATTTAGTAATTAAATAATAATTTTAAATATTTACTAGTAATTATGTAATAACAATTATTAATATTTTTTAATTAATTAAAATTCAATTAGTTAATTAGTAATTACTCTTATTAATAAACAATTAAATATTTTTTAATTACTAATTAATTAACAACTAGTAACTATTAGTTATTAATTAATGTTCTTTAAAATATTATTAATATTATTTAGTTAATTGTCAATATTTAATAGTCAATTATTATTTAGATCGAGATGGAAAAATCAATGTTGTTATATGGCTAGGAGTCATGCCACATCAAGAAACCAATACAATTCAATATATTAGGGGTGATTAAATCTCACCTTTGTAGGGTTTGGAATGATACTAGAAAAAACCTAGTCAAAGGCAGACAAGGATAGATCCTAGAAACCGACCCACACCAAGAGAAGGCCAAACCCTGGACCGACGACAATGAATCTCAATGGGAAAAACCTGGGGAAATTCAAAAATCATTGAGGTTCTAGTCACCAAGAAATCAATGAGGCGTTGAAGGAGTGAAATGAGGGATGAAGGTGATGTAGGGGATTCACACAGGTGTCACCGGAAGGGATCACTATGGGCAACGAACCTTTGAAAACACTAGGCGTGACATTTCTTCTCTAATTTCCTTTTTTCCGTACCTTATTGTTTTATTCTTCATCTACTCCCTTTCTACTTACAAAATTTCTACATTTATAATTTAGAATATTGGGGGTTTCACCATTTTTAGGAAAAAACATCAAGGATGAGAGGGCATTTATTGATTGACCTTAGGAGAGTCCTCTATAATTCCAATGTACTTTATTGGATGTTTTATCATTGTCCTATTATCTGTCATTGAGAATTATAGCTTTCTAGGCTTGGTAGATTATCTGAAATGAGTCATTGGGTGTCAATGATGTAGGTGATTCTATACAATTTCAATTCCTTTGATATAAACCTCTATGTTTGGTTTTTCTAACATCTGAAGGTTATGGGTGTAGTGGAAGCCAATCAGGTCTATGACCAAGAATTAATTTTCACTTTTTCCAATGAATAAATGATAAAAAAAGAATAATAATAATTTTTATGGTTATAAATGAAGAAACATAACAAAATAATCTCAAAACCATAGAAATGATCTTTCATAATAATTCTATAATTTATTTAAAAATTAGAATTACCTCATTTTTGGAATACTTTTTTTGAATAAGATGTTGATCGTTCAAACCTCATTCATGATGTACCATCATTTCCCTATGAGGATCCAAAGTAGAATTTATCTAGTAGTGATCCACATGTTCTCCTGGTTCTTGGAACATCACCGATAAATCTTCAGGTCTTAATGCGGAGGAATCGATCCCCCTACATCATTTGTGTTGATCACAATAAGTTATCCTTTGATATCTATGATCATGTCTCTTTCTCTCTCTATCTTAAGAGAGAAGATAAAGACATGGAATATCTCTCAATCTGGAGAGAAACCCCATAGATGTTCTTAGTGTAGAATATTTTCCAGGGAGGCGAAATATTGTGCAAAATCATAATGATTCTCCCATATCCTCTAGAATAATATAACATGGTAAATATAGAGTTTGAGTTTATTATTGTTATTTACAAAAATCCCTTAATCCAATAATAAAACTAACACGTACCCCATGACAACAAAAATAATAAATAATTCCATGCACCATCTTGCACATATTAACACCATTCTATAAAATAAATGATTTCTTTTTTATTTAAATGATATTTATAATTATCTCATTTGTTTTACCAATCACATAACTCAGGATAAATATTTAATAATTTTTTTTATTTCATAAATAAATAAATATTATTTCACAGTCTGGTGAATAAATATTTATTTTAAATTCATGAAAATAAATAAATAAATATTTAATAAATAAATAAATAGTATTAATTTTTTGTGAATAATCATTCAAGTCACACATATATTCTAATTCAAATATAATTAATGATTGAATATTTGAGATCAAGAAAATGCAGAATAAATATTATTCTTCACTTCTAAAAATATTATTTATTTGAACTATTAAATTCAAATAGTATTTAATTGAGATCAATAGAAACACTAAGTCTATGGCCCTCTAGGACTCTTTCTTAGTGACATTAGGTGCGCTTTCCTAATGTTTAATATCAGTGTCTAGTAACAAGTAAAAAAACTTATAGAGGAATAAATTAATCTCACAATGACAAAAACCACATACGAATGCTGATTGTGAAACATAATCATTTTGTATCAATATCTCATAAACAAGATGGTTGTATATATGTGTCATCAACCTATATGCTCGATTTTTTTCATTGACAATCTAAAATGAACTCATCATTCACCATGACCATGAAATTTTAGTTTGACTGTTCCATTCCAATCAAAGTGCATGAGATATCATCTTCCATATTAGAAAGATACAAATCCTATATTGACTTATTCATTAATGTAATATCACTTGTGATGCACCCAATTTATCCTATCTATCTATGAGTATAATTTTCATTAATAGATCAATGTATGAGACTCATGATATACATTAATAATAATTTCAAGTCCAAGTATCGTTGCACATATTCACATATAGAAACTGTTGGAACCATGGTCTTCTATGCATGATTTGGAGTATGTTTTGTGTTTGTTGTCAATCCTCAGTGGATGTTCAGAATGTGTATCAGCAAAGCGATCATACAGTTCAAACAGACAACAGTATTGAAGGTGGCACCATTTCCCAATGTTTGCCAAATTTTTGGGCCTGAAAATCGACAAATGGAGAAAAGTGTTTTTGGAAAAGAGACTTGCACACTGTGTACTTAAAGGAGAGGAAACTTGCGCGCTATATGTTTTTCAAGATCAGAACATTGGAAAATGGAAAAGGGATATGGGTCGTGCATGTTTTGGGCTGGTTGCGGAAGTGACATGCGCCCTATGAAGAGACTTGTGCGCTGATGCCAAGGAGGATTGTAAACTTGCACGTCTATTGTTTTTCAAGATTATAAATTCAAAATATGGAAAATAAAGAAGGTCGTTCAAGTATTTGTGTGGTTGCTCAAGTGAGTAGCGCGACAGAGGCAAGGGAGGATGAGCTGCGCGCCGGAACCTGCACGCCGAGGGAAGACTTGTGCGCCACTGCACAGGGGGTCCAGTTTTCCTATAAATAGAGGACCCCCTCCTCATTTAAAACGAAGTTCAAGACATAGAGATTTTTCAATATCTCTTCGCGCAAGTGGTTGCTGGGTCACGCAAGAAGAGGATGTGCGCCGGTTTTTAGTTGTGCGTCCAAAGTGGTTTGGGATTTAGAGGTGCTGAGTCGAGCAAGTTTGGAGTTCAAAGTGGAAGTGTCGCGCAAGTGGTTTGGAGTCACCTGCACGCCGAGTTTGTACCGCAAAAGTGACTTGCGCGCCATTCTTGAAACTTGTGCATTGGGCTTGGAGAAGCACGCCTGGGTTGTTAAAGTACATATGTCTTTTTGAAGCTGCACTAAAGCTGGAGGATCACCCGGTACCCTTAGCGCAAAGTGAGATTTGTCTTCTAGTGATAGTTGGACTTCTCCAGAGAATCTACATATAACAGAGGATGCATTCTTATGAAATGATTAAGAGACCATCACGTCTATAAATTTAATGTGACTTCACCAAGGGCAGTGATCCAGGGGGAGTCAATGGGAGTGACCTGAGGAAAGCAGTGAGCTATCCCTGAACCTTTGTAAAGGTACTGAGCTTGGGACAGAGTGATTGTGACCGATCCTTTTTAATCCACATCTAGTGAAGATTAGTGAAATTTGGTACGACCGAAAACTTGTCGGCGTATGCTCCTTGGACGTAGCCCTTAGCGGTGAACCAAGTAAAAAGTGTTGTGTCTTCTTTGTGCATGTGAATGATTGATTTCTAATCATATTCATCATATAGGTTCAACAAGTTCCTACCAACGTGGGAATAAGATCCATCACATTAAAAGAAAAAGTTGTCACCCTGATTCACCCCTCCCCTCTCTAGGTGTCTTGGGGTCCTTCAGAAACATACAATGACACATAGTATATTACAAGTTGTTATGTTCTCATAATCTCTTATTTTGGAGATTTTCATTTGCGATCTTTATTAAATAAAGTCTCATTCACTTTCAAGTATCAAACACTTTTCAATAAAACATACTTTTTGTCCTATTAGAGAATGTTACCTGACTATAGAACATAAGTTTAAGAATATTGTCAAAGAACTTTGAGGTTTTTATCATAGTATGGAACTACTATGGCCTTTCAATATGACAGATACTCTAGAACATTATCACAATAATATTATGCAAAATAAAAATCAATTTGTGATAATATATTTCTTAATATTAAAGACATTCAATATATAGGTAATCTAAAGTAAAAAATTGTTTGTTTTAAGACACCGACTCTAATAGACTCTCTATTACACTAGGTCCAATTGTTAATTACATTTAGTCTATTAGTTCGCACATGATGTTCATGCTTTTACTGAGATAAAGATATAGTCAATAGGTTCACCACATTCATCCTTTCCCGTATAAGCTAAAACTTCTCCGTCGTGCTCTGCACCACCTCCGGGCCAAGGATGCCTGCCTCTCCGACTTCAGTCCAACACACAGGTGAGCGGCATGGCCTCCCGTACAAGGCTTTAAATGGGGTCATACCAATGGTTCAGTGATAGCTGTTATTGTAGGCGAACTCTATCAAAGTTATTTGTCGCACCTACGATCCTCCTAAGTCCAGAACACATGCCCGCAACATATCCTCCATGGAATGGATGGTGCTCTCTGTTTTTCCATCTGTCTGGGGTTGAAAAGTAATGCTAAGAGGTATCTAGGTGCCAAAAGCATGCTGCAATCCTCTCCAAACTCATGAGGTAAACCGTGCATCCCTATCTGAGACTATGGACCTCAGAACTCCATGCAACCGCACCACCTCATCCACATACCTTCGTTCCAAATCATCCACTGAACTCAACTACTTAATTTCCAGAAAGTGAGCCAATTTCATCAACCGGTCCACTAATACCCAGATGGAATCGTATCCCCCTTGAACCTTGGGTAGTCCCGTGATGAAATCCATCGAGATGACCTCCCACTTCCACTCGAGGACATCCATAGACTGCAGCAGGACACCTGGAACACGGTGTTCAACCTTCACCTACTGACACACTAGGCACTTGGCCACAAACTCTACCACTGTTCGCTTTACTTCGGGCCACCAGAACTGTCTCTTCATACCCTGGTACATCTTGGAAACTCCCTAGTTCACTGCTAGGGGTGAGTTTTGGCACGCACTAAGAACCTTGCCACGTATCGCCTCTGGAACAAACAGATTTCCTCGGAAAAGCATCTAGTTCTGACCATCCTTTGTCCACCCTTATGGAGCTTTGATCTTGTCAACTTGGCATGCATCACTTCCCACTCTGGGTCTCCCCACTGAGACTCCTCCACTTTCTACAATAGATAATACTACAATGTCATCTGATACATGAAACCTATATCGCCATCCTTCCTCGCATCCAGGTGTAAGGTAGCCAACTCCTCTACCGCTTTCCAGGTGTCCGCCGTATCTCGAACTGCACCCTTCTACAACCTTGTACTCAAAGAATCAGCCACTACATTCCCCTTCCCTAAAGTGTACAAAATCTCGAAGTCGTAATCCTGGAGGAACTCCAACCACCTTCGTTGTCGCAAGTTCAGGTCCCGCTGGGAGAAGATATACCTCAAACTATTGTGATCTTTGAAGACCACGAAGCGTTCTCTGATGAGGTAATACCACCATAACATTAGCGAAAAAATGACCGCTACAAGATCCATGTTGTGGGTGGCATAATTATGCCCATGGGGGTGTAACTGACTAGACCCATAAGTGACCACTCCTTGTTGCTGCATCAACACACATCTGAGGTCTTGCCCTAAAGCATCATAGAACACCTCATACGCCGCCCCTTCTTCTGGTAGTCTCTGCACTGGGGGACTAACCAACTTCTCCTTCAGATAGCTGAAGGCTGCCTCGTACAGATCACTCCACACAAAAACCTGGTCCTTCTTGGTCAAGGCTATCAAAGGGGCTGCAACTCGGGAGAAGTTGGGTACGAACCTCCGATAGTAACCCACCAGCCCGAGGAAAATATGAACCCCTACCACATTCTTGGGTGCTGCCCAAGAAACAACTGCCTCAACCATTGAGGGGTCCACTGCTACCCCCTGTTCGGATAATACGTGCCCAAGGAAGTGCACTTCTCGCATCCAGAACATTCATTTTGACAACTTCCCATGGAGCTGGTGCTGTCGGAGGACCTCCAAAACCGTCCTCAGGTGTTCCGTGTGGTCCTCCTATGATCATGACTAGATCAGGATGTCGTCGATGAAGACAACTATGAACGGATCCAGGTACTCTCAGAAGATGGAGTTCATAAGCCCCATGAACACAACGGGGGCATTCGTAACACCAAAAGGCATGACTACGAACTCGAAGTGTCCATATCTGCATCTAAAGGTAGTATTCGGGATGTCTCCCTCTATCACCCTCAACAAGTGATACCGACACCACGGGTCGATCTTCGAGAACCATCATGTGCCTTTCAGATGGTTGAAAAGAACGTCTATTCTCAAAATAGGGTAGTGATTCTTGATCGTCACCTGATTCAGCCTCCTGTAGTCTATGCACAACCTGAGACCACCATCTACCTTCTTTGCGAACAAGACTGTAACACCCCATGGTGATGCACTTGGTCGAACATAACCCCTCTTCATTAGATCGTCAATCTGAATCCACAGCTCCCATAGCTCTGAAGGTTCCATCTGGTTAGGAGCCATCGAAATCGGACGAGCACCAGAATGCAAGTCTATCCCAAACTCAATATCACATATAGGTGGTAGATTCGTCACCTCCTCAGGAAAGACGTCCATAAACTCACTGACGATTCCTAGTACCTCCACCATTTCAGCATCTACTGACTCTAATGACAGATCAGATAACAAGGAGAGGAGCGGTTCCTCTCTCCTACTGCCCTCCTGACTGCTCCGCTCACCGGTGAAAGTAACACGCCAGCTTCCCAGGTCTGAGAACACAACCTTACCTCAGAAGCAGTCGATGACAAAAAACATAGAGAACAACCATTCGATGCCTAGGATGACATCGTATGGCTGTAACTGTAGCAGTAGTAGATCCCGGACCAACTGATGTGGCCTTATCATCAGCCTGCATCCTCGACAAACATATAACATGTCGGTCTGACCTCTGACTGGTTTGCTCAGCACCAGGGGCACTAGAAGTCTCTCAGCATCTAGACCCAAGGCACGAGCTAGACTGGGTGAAACAAAGGAGTACGAAGCTCTGGTATCGAACAAGGAATAAGAAATGGTTCTAAACAAACTGATCGTACCTTGAACAACCTCTGGACCTACTGGAACCGCTGCCTCCGTAGCGTGCAATTGTCCACGCCCTGGTCCTCTGCCCCTCGGTTATCGGCCACCTCCCCGACCACGCCCTAGTCGAGGTCCCTGAGGAGCGCCCTGAGGTCAGCATCCTCCTGCAACGTCTGCCCTCGGAGGAGCGGGACCTCGCTGCTCCTACTGCTGCTACTGCTGGAAAGTCCTAGCTAGAAGCTGTTGCTGGGGTGGGTGCTGGGCATTTCTACCACTGTCGTATTGTACTCGGTCCGGGCAGTAATTCCGGAGATGTCCATGGCTCCCACAGATGAAGCACCTCGGTCCTGGTCATGAAAGGAAAGGGCGAGGACCGGGGGACCGGAACAGGAACTGCTACGGTCTACTCCCTGTTGGTCGTAACCTGGAGGGTCCCGACGCTGGAGGCCTGGTGCTGACGGCCTTCCCCTCAGATGATCCCAGCTGGATCCCCTCTCTTGACACACCTCCTAGAGTGTGCATCCTCTCTACCACTTTGGCCTTCTTCTGGAACTCAAAGTATGTCGGCAGGGTAAAGGGGGTAACAACATACTAGAGGGAGGGTCGGAGCGCCTCCTCTAAACGAATTTCCCGAGACTCTTCATCTGGAAAGTGGTCTGGAACAAAATGTAGGAGGTCCTTGAAATTGATTCCCAACTTCCTTACTGACATACTCCCCTGCTGGAGGGAGAGTAGCTCCTGCCTCTTTTCCGCCTTCATCATAGAAGAGAGGAATTCCGCCCAGAACCCCTTCTCTAAATCATCCCATTCCACCTTAGCCTATTTCCTCTCCCCCAGGTAAAGCGTCCACCACTGACGTGCCGCTCCCCGCATCTAGCTGACAGCCAGATGAACCCAACACTTGGTCGGGGCCCAAGTCAGGCCGAAGGCTATCATCAGCTCCTCTAGCCAGCTCTCCGTATTCATGTCAGAGGTGATTCCCTCATACTTCTCAAGGGTCTGTCACTGGAAGGACCGAAATGCCTTGTACCACTGGTCGTCTTCTTCCTCTCGATCAGTCCTCTGCCGATTGTCCGAGTCAACCTCCTGGGCCTCAATCGCCCGTACCGCCCGTGGTCACCTCCCAGGTGCCATAGCTGCAAGGTAAAAAAGGAATGCCTAAGCCCAAGTAGTGCAGAATATTGTTCTTAAAATTCCTTAAAATTCATATTGATTCCAATTCCCAAAACACCCATGAAACACAAGAACACAAGTCATTATGATTCATGTACCTTTCCTAGGGTCTGTACCCTGCAATTAGCATGACCTCACTTGGTCGTTTGGTAGGTACAGATTCCTTGAATCAGATCATGGGGGGCCCTAAAATCCCATGTCCTAACCGGTCTTCCCTGGCCTAATTCACACACCACAGTCACCCAACACTTTTTCCCTACTATCCCATGCAATCCTTACTGTTCCTAACTCCAGACTCCATCCTATCTCTCAACCATTGCCTCTGATACCATTCTGTCACGACCCACCTTCACCAAAAGGAGGGAAAGGCTAGTAGATTTCCAGAACCTTCCTTCATTAAGTTGAAGGAGATATAATGACCCCCGAAACCCGCCTTCAATAAGTCCCGGAGTGGCGACCAGCACCAAGGGTTTAAAAATCACACACTAAATGGAAGGCATTGCCCTTTTTCTTTTAATAGGATCAGATGATAAGATAGTAAATCCCACAACACGAAACTGAAAGTGCAAAAAGAAAAAAATGACTAAAGATAAACCATTCCCACATGCATGTTCAAAGGTAAAAGATACAAGTCACAAAACCCAATGGGAAAAAAAGAATACCAAGAAAAGAAAAAGCAATAACAACAATTGTCCCAAAATTCCACGCTAGTAAGGTCCCATGTGATCCCCGAAGCCCTCATGGAAACCTGAAAGCAGTTTTATATACGTAGGGTGAGCATACAAGTATACTCAGTAGGGAAAAACCAAAGACTCTCATGCACAAGTGGGGAGACATACTAAAATCCCGTGAGAAGCAGACAACCAAACACTATCAAGGAGTTCATCTATCTCACTCACTGGACAAACTCGCCAAATAACGCAAGCAAGTAATGTATAATAAAATTACATAGATGTTTGGGTACCCCACGCCACTTTCCCAATGGTTATTGAAGTCATCCTACGCATCGAACCAATCCCACCATTCTCACTGCAGTACCACTACCACACCCACCCGCACACACCTGGGCCATATCCTCACGCAGTCCCACTACCAAACCCCACCCGCAAAAACCAGGGCCACAACTGTCACATCTAACCACGCATGCAAACACCTAGCCCAGAACAACCACCGCCACGCCTGAAGACACCTGGGATCGAAGATCTACTGCCATGCCCTAATACACATGGGCCTCATCCCGAAGACACTTGGGAAACCACCTTCCCACACACACCTGGGCCACCCAGCCATCTTAGCCTGCCCGAGGATACTTGGGCTATCCAGGAAAGGGAGTAGAAAGGAGCTAATAACCAGCCACTAATAGAAGTGTTGGAAAAAACACCCTCCTCCATGAAATGGGGGTGTTTGGCACTAAGTGCTCAACTTGGATGGGGAGTGAATAAGAAACAAAAAACTACAAGTATATGTATAGGTAACAAGCACTCACCCAACTCTAGGTTTTTCTTCAGCCTGCCTAAAGAACACAAACAACACCCATGTCCAAGTCACAACTCCCACCAAACCAAAACCCATTTGTCCCATTCATGTTTTCATGTTCGGTAATAATGTTTAAATAAGTTTCTGCACCTACTTGGGAAACTAGCAAGAATAAGCACAAGCCAAGGGAAGAGCACTGTCAAACATCAACTTAAAAGTTTACACCCGGTTCTCTTGTAAAGTCACAACATCAAAAGGGATAAGGGGTCCCTAAAAATACCAGAACCAAGGAAAACCCCAAGATACTACCTAAACCTTCTGAAACCAAAGGGGGAAAATGAGATCCCTCGATTTAATGTAATCAAAGGAAACCCCGAGACACTACCCAGTGTCCCCCAAATTCCAGGAGCTGACGGTTTCTCAACAACAGAGGATCCCACCCCAATTCATGTTATAATCAAAGTAACCACCCGACCTTAAATTCACAGCTAAAATCACAACCACAGGGGATCCAATCCCCACCCACATCACCCAGCAATCGGCCCATGAATGGAAACAACCAAACCACTACCACCAACACAAAGTAGACCCATGCCTCGATTTTCAAATTTAAAAGATTTAATACACTCCATGATTTCAATCTTGGTGTGCTTTAGCTGGGGTTATCACAGAAAGGGTTGATCCTGGTGCTTTCAATTTATTTAGTGGAATATGCGTAATTAACTAAATTCATTTACACAGAAGAGGTTCAAAACCACTATACAAGCCATTTAAACATCACCGGAGGTAAGGGTTCATTAGTGCATAGACAAAGACCACCAACGACCATGATTTTCAGTAGGCATAAGCCCGCACAATTCAGAAATAATTAATCAGAGAATCATTGATCACACCCCTCCCCTTCATTATTTAGAATCCATTTATTGTCTTCATTAAAGTGTGGTTCATACAATTCTACAGAAACAAAAGCATACCCACCCCGCAGGATACACAGAATGGAGAGACGAAGGTGAAACACTACTTGATTGATCAACGATTGATGTTTATCTTCACTCGCCAGTAATAAGTGATGCTCGATTTGCAGGGGTGGGGTCTCGAGAACTCAAGAACATGCAGAAAAAACGATGGGAGGGTGATCGAGAAAAAGAAACCTAGGGAGAACCATTTAGTTTATAAGGACCAGGGATGGTTGAGATAAGAACACGAAACCGTGTAAGGAGCGAGGTCATGGGTTGACCATGCGGCCCCACACGTCATTAAAGGGTCCCTACCTTTAGGGGCGGTTTAAACCGATGCACACACTAGTGTACCTCTTAAACATTTAATTAAATGCCATTTATGGGCGTTACTAGGCTTTAAAACAAGCTTAAAGGGGTCAAAATAGGGTTTAAACCCAATTTGTGCAAAAAGGAGGTGCTACTTGAAAACTCGTGGGGGTAGCCGAGAGCTACCAGTCACTGACAGCAACCGGTAGCCGAGATACTGGTAGGCTGCAGCGACCGGTAGGCCGAGCTACCGGTAGGCTACAGCTATGAATAGACCGAGCTACCGGTAGGTCCTACTACCAGTAGGCTGCAGCTACTGGTAGACTGAGCTACCGGTAAGCCTGCTACTGGTAGGCTAAGGCTATCAGTAGGCCTACCGTTAGGGGTGAAACCTTGATAACTTTCACCAAGAAGCCTTGATAGCTTTCCCAGACTACCCATAACACCCAACATCAGATTTTTACAAAGTAATGGACCCCCAAAAACCTGGGCCATTACAAATTATGTCTTGCATCACATAATACAAAAATTAAAAAATATATATAAATAGAATGAATAACTTTATCCCCCCTGCAAATAACATCTACTCATAAAATTAAACATGATAAGATTGAGGAAACTAAATAATTTAGTCATAAGTGTTTTTCTTTAATAGATATCATATTAGAACCTTTAAATCCACAAGTTTATTCAAACAGATAAATATGAAACCATTTTGACAAATTATGTCTTTCACCACATAATAAAACAAATAAAACAATTTATAAATATAAATAATAACTTTCCCCCCTACAAATAAAATCTACAAAAAATTAAACATGATAAAATGTAGGAGGAAACTAACGAATTTTGATACCTTTGTATTAAAGTGATTCACCTCCCTAAGGATGACTACTTCCCTAGTGTATGGTGGTTTTTATCCCAATCACATGCATATATTATTTTATTATCAAGATAAATATGATAATGGGTATGAACTTGTTCCATCTATAATATATTGGAACTATATGGTGAAATAAAAACACATTCTTATCGAAAAGAATAAAAAATAGATCTATGAAGACAAATTGGAAATAGAGATCATGAGCTTTAGTGGACTTGATAATGGAGGATGTTCTTCTTCTTGTCAAATAGCCACCTATGGTTCTTCTCAACAATAAGAATATTTTTACACACTAATATATTAATACTAGATCATCATATCCTTTTTTACTCCTTCTATTTAAATAATTGTAACTGGATGAAGACAATTTGTAAACCTGCTACAATCGCAGAGCTTCATGTTGTGACCGTAATTTATCAATAATTTCCTCCTTCATAACTATTTGAATCATGAATAATGACATCATGAAAATTTATACATTCAAGTAATATCTTACCTAGATTCAAAATAATTTATTACTCTTCCTTTTAAAGTATCACCACCATCGTCTTCATAGAAAATTCAAAAAGTATTGATCCCTACAAAGATGGATCATATTTATACAGACTAAAATCATGCTTACACATATTATCCTTATAATGATGATGATGATCGTTATATAGGAATCTTCTACTTAGAAGCACACAGGCTTCAAATTCACCTTATATTGAAACCTTTATATAATGTGATGATTTTTTCATGAAGAGAATTGTGTAACATCTTTATGTTTAGATCCTAAATATTTAGAATATTTGGATTCTTGAAATATCGATACCTATGTAATGATAAATGATACCCTTATGTAAATTTACATATGTCAATAATCATGACTTGGCTATATTTATTCTAATAACCCAGTGAAAATTCCCCTTATGTAGATGATCCTATGATGGATCCCTTTACATGGATTGAAATATATAGAATTCCCTTAAATGGTGGATCATCAACATATCCCTATATATAAATCCCTTTATGTCAATCACTTGAGTTGTGGTTACCCTTAAGTGGTGGATCATATTTGATTCCCTTTATTTCTGGTACTTGGGCATGCAGTGGAAGTCAATGGGCTGGGAAATTAAATTTTTACATCACCAATGTGGTTAAACTACATCATCTATAGTGATCCATGCCTTGGTAGAGGTTCCAAGTATCTCATGTAAATATTTCAAAACAAAAAATTAAATAAAAGAGTACCTTGTTCGATTTTATATTCATTCGACTAAAGATGGTCACCAAAAACCATTGAATGAAGGATCCAAAGACGAACCCCTCTAGATCATCTACACACGCTTCAAGAATATTCACATACACTATTCAATGAAATTTAGGTGCTAGAACAGAGCTTTGAAGATTTCTTCTACGTCACAATGATCACCTCAATATCAAGGATTTAATCCATGAATATGTTCTTGGATTTATCACTTGGATAGATCATTTCTATATCTATGATGTGGGAGGATAAAGGAGATCTTAATCCATTAGAATGAACAACGTAATGGAAATGAGCTCATGCAGGCTTATATAATGGATTTTATAAATACCCAGATAGGTTTTCGAGTAGTATCACCCCTAGTTTTAGGTACATGACCCTTTATTAATGTATTTTGAGGCTATAAAATGTTTGGTTTATGTTTTGAGATTTTTCAAGGAGTTTTGGAACTTTTTCAATCGTTTTCTGGAGGTTCATTGTTTGTCCACAGTTAGTAGAAACCATGCAACATCTCTTGGAAATTGTGCAAGGGAAGACATGTTGGAACCACCCTGTGTGTAATGTTGTATTTTTTATCGATATTTGTCAATGAAGAAAAAATGAAGAAGGAGATGATGAAGAAATCCCAAGTTATTTAGAGTGATGAATTCATGTGATTTTTTACTTTATCTTAAGTTTAAAGTACATGTATCAATTGTGATACATTGTATACAACAATGAAATCATCACAGAGAGTTTTAAAGGGATTGATGTTATAAATTGATCATGAAACATATCACTGTTCAAAGAGACCATGCAAGAGACTACCTGGAGAGAAATGTGTTATTTCATGGGGGATCATGTAGAGATTTTAAGATTTACGAATGATCATACAAATATGAGAGGATAATACCAATCATATTCAGTGTTGATTGGAAATATTGATGTTTCTGGAAGTTAGGGAAGTTGATGTACTTTCTTTGGAGAATGTAATGATGCTGAAATTGATCGTTCAAAGAGGATATATCACTGTTTAAGGATTTCATGATGAAATCTATTGACTTTTGAATAATCCATATGACAGTAAAGAAGCATGGGTGTTCTTTCCGAAGAATATATTTATGGTGGTGTCATTTCCCAGCGTTTGTCAAATTTTTGGACCTCCAAATTAGGATTTTAGTTTTTTGGAAATGGAAGTATTTCTATAGAGGAGTGAACAAGATGGGGAATGGGGAATGGAGAATGAAATCAGAAAAGGAAGAAAACCACATACCTTGGAGCATATCCCACGTACCATGTTCTGGGACCGATTCATAGATGCATACACGGAAGAGGGAATGGTACTTGGAGCGGTTCTCTAAACCGAAAATGGTTTGCGGCAATGGTTCGTGGAGGAAGGAGTTGTGGTACATGAGATGGATAATCTTTGGTGGAAGATATGTAGTACACAGACTAGCAGGATTAAGGTATGTGGAAGGTTAACAGTATGTGATTGAAGGTCTACAGGATTAATGTAGTTCGAAATGTAGGAGTGGTATTTGGTGGAGGTTTACAGTATACAGAAAGAGATCAGTATGCAATGAAGTTTGTCCCACATAGAAAATTTGGGTAAAAAGTATTAGAAAAATTTAATGATTTTTTTTCATATATAAGGAGTGATAATACCACCATCAAGAGAGAGAGAAATCGATAAAAAATATCATCATTGTGGAAGAACTCGACTAAGTCTAAATGTGGTACATGAGAGAGATTCTGTGTAGGACGAAGTGGTACAAGAAAGATGAAACAGTTCACAAAATTGGAAGGTGAAGTCTGTGGAAGGGATTTAACGTATGAAAAAGTGGTATTTGGGAGATGAAATAATTTGCAAAATTTGAAGAAGAATTGCATGGAAGGAAGAAACGGTACGCCAAGGTGGTATGTAGAGGCGGTACGACAAGGCGGTATGCAGAGGTGGTATGCAAAGGTGGTACGTGAAGGTGGTATATAGAGTTGTTACATAGAGGCAATACGTAGAGGCATTATGAAGATGTGGTATATGGAGGAGGTGTGTGGAGTAAGTCATGTGTGTGGTGTATGTGCGGTACATGGAGCAAGAACATTACCCATAGTAGGCGTGGTACATAGAGAAGGTGCGGTACACGGAGCAGGCGTGGTATGTAGAGTAGCTGTGGTATGCGAAGGAGGCACAGTATGAGAAGCAGGTGTGGTATGCGGATTAGGAGCTGTACGTAGATCAGGTTCCGTGCGTGGAGCAAGCGTAGTACGCGGAGCAGGCACAATACAAAGAGCAAGTGCAATACGCATATCAGAGATAGTCTACAGAATTAGGGAAAATTTGTAGAAGTAGAAACATCATAAAGGGAGTATGAGATTCTAGAGAAAAGAAATGTTTTAGTGAAGTTAGTAATTGTACTAAAAGGGAAAACATAATATAAAAGAGTATCAATTCGGGACATTTCTGCAAGTAGTGTCTCATACTGAACTGAGACAAAGACTTTCATACCAATTCGTTGAAGCGACCTTTAAGATGATAAACTGAGTGAAGACCTCTCCAAGGTTGTGAGCTAAGGGGAGTCTACTGAAGTGATTTGAGGTAAGCAATGAGTTATCCCTAAACTATTATGTAGTGTGACTAGGATAGAGTGACTATGCTCAAACCTTTGTAATCCAAATCCAGTGAAGATTAGTGTAATTTGGTATGACCAGCAATCTGTCTGTGTATGCTCTTTAGACATAGCCCTTAGTGGTGAACCAATTAAAAAGTGTTGTCTTTTCCTTCCACATGCGAATGTTTTAATTACTGTGCATATCCATCATACAAGTTTAAATAAGTTCTTATTAACATGAGAACAAGATCCAGTAAAGAAGAGAAAAACATGACACCCTGCTTCACCCCCCCCCTCTTAGGGTGGTCTAGGGTCCTTTAATTGGTATCAGAGGGAATTTTTTTATGTATTTTGGATAATATTCAGAAATTATATTCAGAAGAGGATGCGATTTTTCTTTATTGGGTCAACAACGAAGATAATTATTGATGAAAATTTAATTATCTTAGAGAATAGGTCTATACCCAGAAAGACCACGAAGAAAAGAAAAAATAAAGATAGTAGACAGTTGAATAATTCCCTCTTATCTAAAGAAGAGGTAATATCTAGTTATCCATTCCATTCAGAAAATGATGATGTTTCAAGCCTGAAAAGAAAAAAGCGGGGAGATCAGGAGGTATGTGTTTTTACCCTTGATCAATCTTTATCCTTAGATGAAATTGATAGAGTATGAAAATATCAGAATGTTATAAGCTCTCCAAATAGATTGAATCATGTGAAGAAACAAAGAGAAAACATGAAATAAATACATCAAAATGGCTCAAATATGTTGAATAGGAAGAGAGAGACAAAAATGCTCTTGAAGAAGATATCCAAGTTCTTGAAGGGAAACTAAAAAATTGCATTGATTTTACGTGTCTATAATTGGAATGGATATCTAATAAGATCAAGGAACATGACTCTTTGATTTAGAATAAAATGATGTAGCATGGGGAAGAAGTTATTAGAATGAAGAAGGAATGTGAAGATAAGTGGACTATGATTGAAGATTAGAAGGTCATTATCAATAAGAAATGTCTAGAATTGGATGGTCAGTTGACCAATATTGAGAAGACACATATTTATAGTTCACAAAAGAATTAAAATTTTGTTGTTGGTACTCAATTATCACTAGAGGATTCTAAAGCTGAAATATCCCCAACATGTGACAATAAGATTATGAAAAATATTGATTATCCATCTCAAGAAACAGTGTATATTGTTACTCAATGCTCACTGAAAGATTATAATGACAAAATACCTCCAACAGGTGATAATAAGATCATAAATTCACTCACTGATCTATCACAAACAGTTGAGAAAGTGAAGGTACCATCCATACCAATTTGTACTACTATTTATAAATGTGTTTCTACAAAAAGTGCAGGTTGGAAAAACAATTCAAGAAAAGTATGCATGAGGAAATGTGAGGAGAAGAAACATACCACCATGGAAGGGTGGATAGAAAGAAGAAGATGGAAGATGGTTCCCCAGATAGAGAAAAACACATTAAAAAGAAGTCCCAACAACCTTATATAGAAGATATCAATAAGACAAGTTTTGTGGGTCAATGATGGTGTCGCAACAGATTTGGGAATTGTGCACTGGATTGTTGGTACAATACCTTAAATGAAAAAGCATAGAGAAAGACTATTTCAAAGGAAAGAAATTCATAGAAGAAGAAGAAACATCCAAAGGTCCAAAACCATCTATTTACCACAAATAGATTTGGAATAATTGATAAAATATGTGATGTATGAAATGGAAGTGGTCACAATGTAGGTACATTCCCATCTCATCATGCATTCATATTTGATAGGAAAACAATACCTCTCATGCAGGATAAGAATGAAGCAACTTCCTTGGGAAGAAATTAGAAGAATATTGTGAACACACATTTCCACAAGAATATCTCAAGTGGGGAATCTGATAAGACCTTGGATTTTATATACATGAAATTGAATGGAAATTCATGCAAAATAGAAACTAAGAGGTATTACACTCATATGAACCCTTGTGGAAGATCCAAAACCGCTGCAAAAGTTCCAAATAACATGTTGGTCATCTTGCCAGAATATTTGAAAAGAATAAGGAAACTTGAAGATGAAAAGTCCAAGGCTGGTGATAAAGGAAAAGGAAAACATTCATGTGATGAAGATAATGTAAATGAGAGAATGAAAACCAAAAGAAACACATGTGTTAAAGAAGTTATATGTGAGAGATGTTTGAAATCTGGTCACATTGAAAAAGGTTACCTAACCTTAATACCATAATAAGAATAAATCCTTAAGAAGAGTAATATTGTATCATCCATAATAGATATTAAGAAGAAGAACAATTTTTCACACAAATCACAAGTGAATGTGAAGAGATCCATGCCACATTAGCATAGATTAGAAAATATATTCATATGTGTGATCATGACGACTAAAGTAAATGGAGAAACTTGGTTTAGAAAAGAATATCAACCATGTAGTTCATATCAATGAAGCAATGAGGATCCACCTCATTCCCTTAAATTTCCTGTGTATCTTATTTGTGTTTTTAATATAGGGAATTGATGGTGAAGCAATATCTCATGGGGAGAACCTGAGAAGTAGTGAATGTTGTTAACTCTTGATAGTTGAGATAAAGAAGCTTCCACCATTGGAAGATTGTTCAATTGATATTAAAAGATTAAAATGATGAAGGATCTCACTTTGTGGAAATGATGAGGAGTGTTTCCCTTGAGGGGGAGAAAAATGAAGACATGACCAGAATTATTATTTCCATCAGTATCAACTTCAGCTGGTATTAAATTCAATTAGTCTGGAAATTTCTTAAAGAACAGGTCATTAGAAAAGGTATGTCATTTCTCAATCTCCCATCCTTGGTAACTCAGAATGATGATCATTTTACAAAGGTGGATTAACTTAATTAATCAGTGACATAAGATGAATGGAAGTTCCCCAATGCCACTATTCCTCCCAATTGCACTTGAATGTATTTGATATGTTTGTTGAAGTGAGTGTAGGAGTTTCAAGTTGATTATTCTCTATCACATTAAATTTCGTCAACCTAGAATGAAAGTGGAAAACCCTTGAATAAAAAGTACATGAGTTCTCATCTCATGTGGTATCATGATTAGTGAATAATGGATAGCCTTATTTTCTAAATCAAATCCTCTTATTTTCTACATCGAGCATTTCTCAAGTAGACATAGAGTGAAGTGATTTGTGGCACATTTCTTAAGTATAGATTGATATTATTTTCCCATTCACATTGTATTTATTTTCAATAAGGGAGAGATAAGTAAAATTAAAGTATGGGTAGAGAGAATATTATCATTTTGATATTAACACATTCATTTGAAGATAACTTTAAGGTATTGATAATAAAATAAAAAAGGGGAGATTGTTGGAACCACCTTGTTTATATGGTTGTATTTGTTGTCAATAGTTGTCAATGAAGATCAAAATGAAGAAGGAGATGACAAAAAAACTCCCAAGTTATTTAGAGTGATGAATTTAGGTGACTGTTGGCCTAATCATACGTTCCAAGTACATGTATCAGTGGTGATATATTTTCTACAATAATGAAACCATCTCAGAGAGTGTTTATGGGCTTGATGTTATAAAGTGATCATGAAACGTCTCACTGATCAAAGAGACCACACAAGAGCCAACCTGAAGAGACATGAATCATTAAATAAGGGATCATGTGGATATTTGAATATTTAAGAATGATCATACAATGCTGAGAGGATACTACCAGTCATATTTATTGTTGACTAGAAAGACCGATGTTACTGGAAGACAGGGAAGTTCAAGTAATTTATTTAGAGAATCTGATAACGCTGAAACCAATCATTCAAAGAGCACATATCATGGTGGAATGAGTTTGTGATGAAATCTATTGACTATTGAAGAAGCCATATGACAGTGAAGAATCATGGGTGTTCTTGCTGAAGCAGATATTTATGGTGGTGTCGTTTCCCTATGTTTGTTAATTTTTTGGACCTCCAAAACGGGTTTTTTTAAATGTAATTATTTATTTATAGGAGTGAATGAGATTGGAATGATGAAGGAAATTGGAAAAAGGAGGAAAATTGAATACCTCATAGCATGGACTACGTACCATATTTTAGGAACGGTTCACGGTTGTGTACATAGAAGAAGGAACAATACACAGAGCAATTCGAGAAGCAGTTTGTTGAACCGAAAATGGTTTGAAATAATGATTCACAGTGGAAGGAGTTGTGGTATGTGAGATGGATCATTGTTGGTTGAAGAGATGCAATATGCAGACAGACAGGATTATGGTATGTAGATGGTTAATAGTACGTGGTTGAAGGTTCTCAGTATTGCAGTAATTTCATGAAATAAGAGCAGTATGGGGTGGAGTCTTACAGTACACGGATGGAGTTCAGTATGCGGTGAAGTTTCTCCCACATTTAAAATTTGTGTAAAAATTATTAGAAAAATTTGAAGAGTTATTTTCCTATATAAGGAGTGTTAATCCCATTATTAATAGAGAGTGAATTTGATAAGAAAATATCATTGTTGTGGAAGAACTTGGCTAAGTCTAAAAGTGGTGTGTGAGAGAGATTCTATGTAGGAAGAAGTGTTATTTGAAAGTCAAAATGGTTCATGAAATTGGAAGCTGTAGTCGATAGAAGATATTTTACATACGGAAAATTGGTATGATGGAGATGAGGTAATTCACATAATTTGAAGAATACACCAATGGAAAAATGGTATTCCAAGGCGGTACATAGAGGTGGTACGCCTAGGTGTTATGCAGAGACAGTACATGAAGTTGGTACATGAAGGTGGTATGCAAAGGTGTTATGAGAAGGTGGTATTCAGAGGTGGTACGCAGAGGCGGTACAAAGAGGTAGTATGATGAGGTGGTATGTGGAGGCAGTGCGTGGATCAAGTGAGGTGCGTAGAGCAGGTGCAGTATGCGGAGAAGGAGCAGTATGCGTAGAAGGTGAAGTACATGGAGAAGGCGCAGTATGAGGAGAAGGCACAGTACATGGAGTAGGGATAGTAAGTAGAGCAGACACAGTATGCAAAGCAGTCACTGTATGCGGAGTAGGTGCAGTACGCGGAGCGGGTGCAGTATGTGGAGCAGGTGTAGTACACAGATGAAAGACAGTCCACATAATCAGGGACAGTTTTCAGAAGTAGAAACATCATAAAGGGAGTATAATATTCTATTTAAATGAAGAATAATTTTTAATGAATTCAATAAATACACTAAAAGAGAAAAGTGAATATAGAAGAGAATCAATTCGGTACATCGATGAAAGTAGTGTATCGCGCTGAACTGAGACAAATACTTTCATACCAATATGTTGAAGTGGCCTTCATGTCGATAAACTGAGTGAAGACCTATCTAAGATAGTGATCCAGGGAGATTCTACGGAAGTGATCTGAGGGAAGTGGTGATCTATACCTAAACAATTAGGCAGTGTTCCTGGGACAAAGTGATTGTGCCCAAACCATTGTAATCTACAACCAGTAAATATTAGTGGGATTTGGTACGACTGAGAACCTATTGGTGTATGCTCCTTGGATGTATCCCTTAGTGGTGAACTAAGTGAAAAGTGTTGTGTTTTCCTTATTCATTAGAATTTTTTAATTACTTCACATATCCATCATACAGGTTTAAACAAGTTCCTACCAATATGGGAACAAGATCCAATAAAGAAGAGAAGAAGTGGGAACCGTGATTCACCCCCCCCTCAGGGTGTTCTGGGGTCCTTCAAGACATTGGGTGATGGGTAGGAACATAGTTGGTGCACAGTTTTGAAAACCCATGAAGATGGCTAGGAGAAACCATGAATCTTGAAAAAGTGTGAAAAACACAGTGGTCATATCGTTTTTCTAACCGTTTGATCCAACCGTGTGAGGTGTGGTCTTAAGACAGTAGGACTGCATGGTTTGTGCATAGTTTTCCAAACATTATGACCTAACCATGTGGTGTATAGTTGTACATTCTTAAAAAGTGGATCTAATATGAACTATCCACTTAAATACCTCTTTCTTCCCCTATTATATCTATAAATTGAATTCCTTTTACTCCCAATGTGTGATAGACAATCCCCTTTTATCCATGAGTAATCCATATTCGAATTAAAGTGCATTAGAGTCCCAAAATCATTAGTTATTTCACATTATTATCCATTATTCTTAGATCCAAAATTCTTCTCTCTCTCTCTATAAACCATGGATCTTGTTTTTTATGGATATATATGTGTATTATGGATGTTTTTATGACGACATCTTGTTGGATCTAGTGAAGGGAACATGAGTTGTGATCAGATCTTGATGTCTTTTTATTATGTTCTTCTTTTTCACCAATGTTTTGAGGTGAGTGGATTCTCTCTTGACTCCACTTGATTTTGACTTAAATAATTAGTTTTAATTGAATTATTTTATTGAAATGATTGTCAAATATTTGTGTGATTCTTGAAGGAAATTTTTTTTTGGTATTGGATTGGGAATTGTGGAAAATGATTGGTTTTTGTAAAACCCCCCTTTTTAAAGTTTTAAAATGATGGTTTTAAAATTATGGTTTGGTTTGATTCATGTAAATCATTTATTGAAATTATTTAAAAATAAATAAAGGTTTAATTGAAATGCATTTCAATGACGTTGTAATAAATTCTTGGGCGTGAGTTAAATGGGATGGATAACGGTCATGAAGTGATTCCATAAAATATGATGGATAATGTTTTTGAAGTACCACCATCAATGGGACATAGTATGGACATGAAGTTCTACCATCAATGATAAGACCAATCTTGGGTGTGTGTGTGTGTGTGTTGTTGTGTTTGTGAACAAGTAAATGGATATGCCAAATCAAATGAGAAATGGTAAAAAGGATTTTATGATAATTTTCTTTGAAAACTATTTTATGGTTTTGATATGGATTGTTTATACTGATTGAAACGATTTTATAAAATATGATAATGATTTTTGTCATAGTTTTGTGAGTTGGAAAGTTATTTTGGGAAACCCTATTGAGTTTAGACTCACCCCTTACTTGGGCACTGCTGTGAATTTGCAGATGTCATATATTGAGACATAGGTAAAGTCATGTTATCTAAAATCTTTAGTGAAGCATCTTGTTACAATGGATTGGCATGTAGAGTTGGAGCTTGGAGTGAGAAGGGTGTTTCAAATTGTTGTTAGTTGGTATTTTTCAGTTTTTGGCTTCTTTGGTCCTCTTTAGTGTTCCTTTTGGTTTCCGATTGTGCTCTGATACGGTTGTTGGTTTGGTTATGTTTAGAGTTTAATTTTTGTAATTTTGCATCACATAGAGGTTGTTTTTGTTATTGTTTTTGTGGTTGGTATGTTTTATCCTTCAAAGGTAAAATAATCCACCAAATTTTCGTATAGACTTGACATTTATTGCTAGAATTTTGTTTCTTAACGATGCCACCTAAGGCCTAGTAACACAATGACCTCTTCCCAATCCAATGGGAAAGCGGTGAAATGTTACAAATCGTATTGGTGTTGGTCAGTCCAAATATCTTTTTGAGACAAATGATATGAGTTTTATTGATCCTGGACATAAAAATGGTATAATATTCATTTGGTCAATTTATCTTTTTGGGACAAATCGTATCACCACTGTATGGTCATTGACATATGAGATGGTGTCATGTTTTTTAATCCCAATGTTGGAAATAGTATAATTATATCTCTTAGGATGGTAGTAAGGAGTAGGATTTTTGGAACCAGAAATATAGAGAATAAAAACAAATAGCTAAACTCTTTAGGATGAACTTCGTGTTACTAGGGATTTTGGGTACATGAGTGCTTTTAGAAACTTCTAGGTGAGTTTCACCTCGTAGTCATGGGTTTATCCAATGAGAGTTTCAAAAAATTCATTAATATTAAGACATATCAATAAAACTGCATTGATAATTTTGAGTGAAATAGTTTATGAAATGGTTATAAAGTTTGATTGTTTTTTAAAAATGAGAAAAATGTCTGTTTTGAAAAACATGGCTTCCATGTTTCCAGAAATGATGAAATGTTGACAATGAATTAATTGAGGAAATATATGGTGTAATATGTTTAAATGAGGTAAATTAAAATTGATAAGCCTTTATCTAACAATTAGTGGGATTAAACCATGTTTTTTATGTTTATAGTGAATGGAAATAGGTAGGAATTGTAAAAACCAATTGGAATAGGCGGCTAAAAATATGGTTGCAATATCACAATTAGTTAACCAATAGTTAGTTCAAATCATTTTACAGGCTTTCCAGGCCATGGATAAGGGTAATATGAATGATGAACCGTGATAACTGGACAATTAGTTTCAATTCTAAAATCAAAATCTACTAATATTTTAAAGTAATTTCGGTCCAGAAAAAGAAAAAGTTTGATTGAATTATGTGAATCAAATGTTTTATTTTTTTGGGACATCAGTTGAGTTGAAAGTGAATCTAGAAACATATATACTAGAGGATTTGACATTCCCAGGGTGGGAATTAGACTTTTAGGCTAAATTTTACCAAGTAATGGCATGAGAGGATTTTGAAGAATTATTTAACAAGAAGTTATATCCACACACCTTTCATATTTCTTGAACAACAAACTTCTTCAGTTTAATGTAAGAGAATCTCTCAGTGATAGAGTATAAAAGTAAATTTATGAATTTAGTTCGATTTTACTTGGAAGATTTTGCAAGTACATCATTGAAGGAACTCATTTTTGATTCGGTATTATGACTATATTTTCACTCAATGATTATTGTGATTTTTATAATTTATTATTCAAAGATGGTCAATAGAGTGACTATAGAATAAAGGATTATCTCAGGAAATACGGTTGGGGTAGAATTTTTATTCCTATGGGAATAGGTGGGAACTCTAATTCTTGTAATTATTGAAAGGGAGAAACCAACTTATAGAGCGGTGGGGCACCTCAAAATCAGACTACGGGATCAGTAAATATTCATCCTCGATCCAAAAGTAAGGTAAGATATTTTCAGTTTGGTTAAAAGGATCACATCAAGTGAGATTGTACATCACCACTAAGAGAATGTCACAATTGAAATAATATTGGACCTATTCAATTCTATTTTCATAGTTCTCCAATGTAAAATGATATAAGACACATATAATTCTTTTGAGTCATTGTATGCTTCAAAGGGACGAGTATAGTAGAATTATTCTCATCATTAGAATAGAGTGAGCTAAGGAGGTTCTAAGAACACCATAAATCCTCAACCAGTGAAACCTCAACAAGTTAATAAAGACAAATGTTCATTGAGTAAGAAATTTCTTGGATTTGAGAAAATGATTTTATATTATCAACCTAGTACTTCAAGAGTGATAGGTACATTTCTTTTAAATCCCACCATTATGCAAGATTTGTTGTTATGCGTATGTCCCACTCATTTTTTTCTTCTTTTGTTGTTGATAATATGGGCTTTCATGTTGACATGCTGCCATCAGTTTTAAAACTAAAAACTCATCTTGGTCAAAGCGAACATTGAGAATTTATGTTTAAAACTTGTTCCATAACTATCAATGAGGTTTAATTTCTTTTGAATTTCGTTGTTCTTGATATGGATGTCTATTAATTTATTTTGGATATGGATTGGTTGAAATCATTCAAGGACCAAAATAAATTTTTTTGCATGAGAGGATATTTTCAAATGTATGGATGGAATTGAGAATATCTTTAGAGGATATTTGGGTGTACAGTCTAATAAATTGGGACCTTTTCAATAAGTGGTAAGAACCATCACTTATCAGTTGGAAACTCTTACCAGGGCCATTATGGATGAAATTGGGAATATATATTTTACAACTATTTTTAGTCAGTTCCATCACATTTTCCCCAATATTTTCCTTGGATTTTCACCCAAAAGAGAAGTGGAGTTTAAAATTTATCTCATACTAGGAACCATTCCTACCTCACCTCCATATTATCAGATGATATCAATAGAATTAATGAAATTTTAAGTTCATTTAGAATATCTGGAAAGTAAATATTTTTTTGATAGAGTACATTTCTCTTGGTAGCACAAGTTCTGTTTGTAAAGAAAGTGGATAGAACTCTTAGACTTTGTGTGGATTATTGTAAGATTAACCAAGTTATTATAGAGAATTAGTATCCTCTTCCAAACACTGATGATCTATTCGATCAGTTGAAGGGAGTTTATTTGTTCTCAAAAATTAAATTACATTTAGGATATCACCAATTATAACTTCAGAAGGTGGATATTCTGAAGATAGATTTCAGAAGTAGATATGGGCATTATGAACATGTCATTATGGATTTTAGTATTATGAATACACCAACTATCTTTATTGAATTGATGAATTGAATATTTTAGAGATATATGGATTCATTTATGGTGGTTTTTGTTAATGATATATTGGTGTATTCTGGGTTAAAAGAGTACCATGAGAAACACTTGGAAATAGTTTTGGGTATCTTTAGAGAACATCATATGTATGTCAAATTATCAATGTTTCATTTCTGGATACAAGTGATATGTTTCCTTGTCCATTTCATTTATGAGAAAGGCATTTCTATAGATCCAAAAAATATAAAATCTATTATCTCATGGAAATCATTGAAAAATTTATTTAAGATACATATTTTTCTTGGATTATATTGATACTACAGACATTTTATATGATATTTTGCATGTTTGGCATCACCCATGATAGATTTGATAAGGAAAGGCATTCATTTCCAATGGAAAGATTAATATCATAAATTCTTTCAAAAACTTAAGGTTATAATTACATTATAAATTATCCTCATGTTTTCTGAGTTTTGACAAAACTATTTAGTCTATTGTGATGTGTTCGGATATATTTTGGGATGTGTTCTCATTCAAGGAGATCTTGTTGTTGTTTATAGTTCATGAAAGTTACATTTTTATGAGAATAACTACTCAAAACATGATTTGGAATTAGCAAATATGGTCCATGCTATGAATACTTGGTTCCATTAACTCTTTGGTAAGAAATTAATAGTGTTTATGTATAATTAGAGTTTGAAACACATTCTCTCACAAATAGATTTAAATTTAAGACAACATAGATGGATGAAGTATCTAAAAATGTTTGACTTAGACTTGATGTATACACTGAATAAAGGGAACTCTATGGTGATTCATTGAGTATGAATTCATATTCTTAGTTAGAAAAAGAGGCTTTAGACCAATGGAAACTAGTTTTGGTTATATTTGTTATGCATCTTGAATTCTCTAACCAAGGTAGTGTTTTCATTTTCTATCCAATTTAGTTTGTTTCAGATTTAGTTAAGCAGGTTAGAGTTTCATAGAAATCCAATCCTAATTATGTTACTATGAGGTCAAAACTCAATGGTGGGAAAAACATTTAGGGTTAGAATCTGGATGAATGTTCATTGCTGTGGTTTATAGATCAGATGGGCATACCTTTTGATTGTTAGGAATAACTTCTTAATGCCTACCACTATTTGAGATGAGATGTTCACCCTGGGATTCAAAAAATGTATAAATTATTTAAATAATAGTTTGGTTGGGTTGCAATGAAAAGAGATATAGTGAAGCATGTTTCTATATGCCTCACTTTACAACAGGTAAAGGTGGAGCACCAATGACTAGTATGTATGTTGCAATATTTAACAATTTCCTTGTGGAAATGGGAGAAGATAGCCATGTATTTTGTAACAGGTCTTCCAAGTATGGTTAGGAAACTTGATGCCATATGGGTTATATTGGATCAGATCACAAAGTCATCTCACTTCATCCTGATTCATGAAAATAAATTCAGTGGAAGACTAGTCTAAAATATAAATTCATGAAATTATAAATATTCATGGTGTTTTGGTCTCATTTGTATCAGACAAAGACCCCAAGTTGTTGTCTTGTTTTTGTAAATCCTTAGAGTAAGCCTTTGAAAAAAAAATTAATATGAGTATTACTTATCATCCCCAAACAGATGGAAGGTATGAATGGAAAATCAAAACATTGGAGAAATTATTAGGGCTTGTGTGATGAATTTTTGTGACTCATGGGAAGATCATTTTCCATTAGTGGAGTTCTATTATAATAATAGTTATCATACCTCAATACATATGGATCATTTTGAAAATTTGTATGGGGGTCCTTATCATTATCCTCTTTGTTTAGTGAAAATAGGTGAGACTTCATTATTGGACCAATCCTTATGTAAAAGACAACATAAAAGATTTAACTAGTCATAATAAGAATAGAGATGACTCAGATTTTTCAAAAATCATAAGTAGATCATCATCTATGATTGTTGTCATTTTAGGTGAGTGTTCATGTGTTCTTGAGAATCTCTCCAAGGCTTGGGAATCATCATTTTGGTATGTAGGGAATGTTATCTCCTCAGTACATTGGCCCTTTTGAGATACTTTAATGAGTTGGTGGGGTGGCATATCAATTGGCTCTGCCACCAAGGTTCAGTTCAGTGCACAACATGTTTTATTTATCCCAGTTAAAGAAGTACCATCCGATCCTAACCATGTGATTCAATTAGATCAAGTTTACCTAGAGCTGGATTCTATATTGATTCATGTGCTGGTACAGATTTTTGATAGGCAAGAGAATATATTTCTTGGGAAAACCACTGATGAAGTGTCTATCGTATGTAAACTTGGTTAGATTTTGGAAGAAACATTGGAGCATAAAAAAGAAATTTTGGAGAAATGATCCAAACTTTCTAGGACAACAAGGATTTTCTAATTTCCAAGGATGGAAAGACCAATGGTGTGTTGGTTCTAGGAGAAAAAGAAGTGTGCAGAGGTGGGAGATATATTAAAATTTCTTTTAATAACCATTATCCGAAACCAAGAGTGAGGATCTTGCATGTAAAATTTATAATTAATTTATTTAATATTTAAATAAATAATGACATGTGTTACGGAACATTCTTTGTTCATGAATTTTGATCATCTGAATAGAACCTTTCAGATTAACTTCATTTCAATGTGAGGATCCAAGGATAGAATCCTTCTAATAGTGATCTACATGTGCTCCTATGATCTCTGAGCAACGAAACTCGACCTTCAACTGCTATCACAGCAAGTCTAATTTCTTGTGTTTTTCTTTCCTGATCTCTCATTTTTTGGTCTTATAGAAATCTCTCTTTCACTTCTCATTCTTAAGAGGGAGAGAGGAGTTGGAGTTGACATAGAATTCGTTGTGTGAAACAAGTCTCTATTCTCTTATTTTGGATACTCTTCACAATAGACATAACCATCTATTTATAGAGTTCAGTTTTAAGACAAAATATTATTCAATTACATACTGACTATTAAATAACACTTATTGCCTTTAATAAACCCCATTCCACATAATAACAATTATATTATTATTATTTTTTGGCACACACCAACTTGCGCAATAACAAGTATTATGTAATGGTCATGTTAATTAATATTTCTCACTGGACTTAGTCTTGCTCCATTTGAACTCCTCTATAATTTGTTGAATAATAGAATAAATATTTTATTCATAAATAAATATTTTATTCATAAATAAATATTTTATTCATAAATAAATATTTTATTCATAAATAAATATTTTATTCACAATCTAAAAAATAAATATTTATTAAAATATTCAATAAACAAAATAAATACTTTATTCAATAGCCAGAGAATAAATATTTATTTAATTTATGTGATCAATATAAATTGAATAAAATTATTACATAGACTTGAGAATAATATTTATTCCTTTAATTAAACTCAACTAGAATTTACTCGATATGAACAGAAACACTGAGTGTGTTACCCTCTACCTCCAAATCATTTTTTTGATATTTTCTAATATCCACTTTAAGGGTAAATGGTAACCATACATCACAAGATTCAAAAGAATCTTCTATAATAAAAAGAAACACCACATTCCAATATCAAGAGAAAAATATAATGACCCACTTGTTCAAAACCAATGTTTTGCACCGCAAACTTCAAATTTAAAATTCAGAGTCATAAAACTGCTTCCCGACCACGTGCCAACTACATCATTTGGGTTGAACCAAGAGCCTCCTCGAGCCACGTAATTTGCTCACCTTCCTCAATTTGAGATGATATAAATCCAACATCCAGTCACCTTCATCATCACCACTCCTCAGAAACACCACCTTCAACGACACCACTGTCTTCACCGAAGTATCCTTCACCGTCATCGTCATCCACTACTAGAAGCACCATCCTCCCATCACTAGCCAGGCTCCGTCACCATCTGTGCGTCAACACACCAACACCAAATACTTCAACCTTCATGCATCATTGCTACCAGACACTCTGAACCAAACACCACTGAAATAGGTTTCCAACGACGACGGGCACCCTGAATTAGGCCAGTCAAGCTCAGGAACCAAAGGACCGTGTTACTATCTAGGATTCCTTCTCATTGACATTAGGTTGGCTTTCCTAAAGTCCTATATTTTTATCTAGAAATGGGTAAAGACACTCAAGAGAAAAAACATAATGTCACAATATCAAAAACCACATACGAATGCTCTCTGTATAATATAATCCCTTTTTCACAATATCTCATCATGTAGGTTTCGCAACCATGTCACCAATCTAGATGATCCATTTTTATTTATTTGACTATCTAAAATAAACATTTCATTACACTATGACCATTAAATCCCATAATATGGTTCTATTCCAATAAAAGGGTTGAGATATCAGCTTCTATAAATATATAAGAGAAAAATCCTTGCTCGACTAATCCATTAATGACATGTCACTCATGACGCACCCAACATATCTAATATTTACATGAACTATTATCATCATGGTTTATAAAATACATATAAGTCCATGAGTTCTAAAATGAATTCATAATAATCATAAAGTCTGAGGACCATCACACACACTCATTGATAATAATATTCAATGACACCAAAACATTCATAATTTATACTGGAGGGTCTATTCTCATAATCTCTAATCATGGAGATTACAAAGTGTGAATTTCAAGAGAATAAGCCTCGTCTAATTATGATTACTTGCACTTGATAGTCTATGTACTATATCTTCAATCATAGTACATTATCCAACCATAAAAATTTATTTGAGAATATCATCATAACACATCAAGGTTCTCACCATAGTGGAATACTTCTCTGACCTTATCAATGTGACGTATACTCTAGGACACTATTACATTAGAGTTATGAAAAACAAAAAAAAACTATATAAGAAGTTTTATTAATATTCAATACATCTAATATACATGTAATCAAAGTAAAAACAGTTGGTCCTAGGACACAAACTCCAGGAAACTCCCACTTGGACTAGAGCCAACTACTTGTGACCATTAGTCCACTAGACCTCACATGATAGTCATTTTTTTGCTAATTAAAATCTTATTCAAGGGGTCATCTACATTGTATTTTATGGAAATTCTACTCACTACAACTTCACCTATTTTAGACAAATACCTCAAGAGATTATACTTATGAAGTATGTGATTCATTCATTGATGTGACCATGACTCTTTTGTAAGAGTAACCACTTTAGTATTATCACAATAGAGTGTGATAATATTTTTACTACTAGACACCACATTAAGATCTTGGATGAAGTTGTGCATCTATACTGCTTCTTTAGCTACATCACAAGCCACGATATACTTGGACTCTGGTATAGAATATATAACCACAAAATTATTTGATATCTTATAGCTCACAACACCTCTATTCAAAGTGAATATGTATCCCATTTGTGGATTCATGTCATCTTGAATAGTTTGGAAACTAGAATCTTCATATCCTCTGATGAATAGTTCCTCATCTCATCTATAAACTAGGAGAATATTTTTAGTACGCCTTAGATACTTAAGGATAGTCTTGACTTCCATCCAATGGAAATCACCTGGATCTTCTTGATATCTTCCTACAACACTTAATGAATAGGCAAAATCTAACCAAATACATTGCATAACATACATGACTGACCCAATTTCTGATGCATATGGAATCCTTGTCATTCAGTATATTTCCTCATGTGTCTGAGGACACTTTTTCCTAGAAATATAAATTCCATGTGACATTGGAAATAATCATCTCTTAGATTGTTACATACTAAATCTATTTAGTATATTGTCAATATATGTACTTTGACTTAGGTTGAGATACCTCTTTGATATATCACGATGGATCTTGATCCCAAGAATATATACTACCTCTCCCAAGTCCTACATAGAGATTCATTTATTCAATTATACCTTAATAGACTATAAAAATGATATTTCGTTTCTAATGAGTAATATATCACCAAAACATACTATTAAGAAAATTATTGAACTCCCAATAAATTGTTTATAGACACACATATCATATTCATTCTTTATGAATCCAAATTCCATTATGGACTCTTAAAAAAAATTCCATGACCTAGACAATTTATTTAATCCATAAATGGATCTTTGAAACTTACATACCTTGTTGGCATCCTTTGGAGTCACAAACCCTTCAGGTCGTGTCATATAGACATCATCCTAATGGTTCCCATTAAGGAATTATTTTTTGAATTCCATTTTCCTAATCTCATAATCATTGAAATCTATAATGGAATGTATAATTCTGGTGGATTTCAGCATTGCAACTGGTGAAAAGGTTTCTTCATATTCAATTCTTTTAACATTGTTTAAACCCTTTTGCAACTAGTCATGCCTTATAGGTACTGACTTGTCATTCCATGTATAGTTTTTTCTTGAATACGCATTTTCAACCAATGATCATTACATCTACTGGAGGGTCTACCCAAATTCCAAACATAGTTTTGGTATATGAAATCTACATCAGAATTCATGGCTTCTTTCCACTTGGAATCATCTGTGCCACTTACTAATTCCTTTTAGGTCAGGGGATCATTATTTTTGACTAATAATGAGTCAATATCCTCAGTGAATAGAAAACCATACCATTATAGTTCCCTAACCTCTCTAGTACTCATACATAGTAATTGTGTCTCTAGAAAAATTTCTTATTTGATGGGGATTTGTAGAATTGTTTCCTATTCCAACTCTTGTGTATGTTGAGAATGGACCTAATTGAAGTCTATCTCACTCCCACTATCTCTTTTAGAGATAATTTCCACCTCAGGAAATGTGGGATTTCTTTCAACCACAACATTTTTATCTAAAGGGTTTTATAGGCATTATCCCTTTATTTCTTTGAGATATCCTATAAAGATACACTTTGTGCCTTGTGGTGAAAGTTTGTTACATGAAAAGTCCTTAACAAATTCATAGAAACTCAGCACATTTATGTATGAAAACATAGGTTTATTTCCATTCCATAATTGGTATGATATACAATATATTTATTTAGTTAGCACTAGTTTTAGTATGTATGTAACTGTTGGTAACACATATCCCAAAAAGGATAATAGAAGAATCTCATGACTCATCATTAATCTCACCATTTTGAACAATGTGTTGTTCCTTCTTTCAATTGAACCATTCCACTAAGGCATATAAGTAGGAGTGAGTTGAGATAAAATCCCAAAATATCATATATAATCAATGAAATATTGATTAAGATATTATCCACCACCATCTAACCGAAGTTCTCAATATTCTTACCAAGTTGGTTCTCAACTTAATTCTTATATTCCCTGAATTTATCAAAATAATCCAACTTATACCTCATTAAGTAGACATATCCATATCTACTAAAATCATAAACAAAAGTTATGAAGTATGAGTACTCACCCCTAACTTCAATAAGAAATGATCCACACACATTGGTATGAACTAATTCAAGAAAATCTTTAGTCCTTTCACCTTTCCCACTAAATGGGGTTTTGGTATTTTTTCCTTGTAAACATGCATGAATTACACCAAGTGGTTTTGGTTAAAAAGAATTTTAATATCCATCTTGATCTAATTTTTTCAAGTGCTTTTCATTTATATAACATATCTATTGATGCCAAAGTTGGGTGTGGTATGAGTCATGTGAAGTAACTTCATTATCGATTTCAATTATTTGGTTCATGTAATCCAACACATAAATGTCGTTATTTAAGTGCATCTTACCATAAAAAATACAATTTTATAAAAGAAGCAACATTTATTCCCAAATTTAAAAATAAATCCATCTGTATCAAGGATGGATATAGAAATAATGTTTTTTGATAACTGAATTAACATAATAACATCCCTTTAAAACCAAGATCATTCTAGTTTACAATGTGTGATGGTAGTCTATAATAGTTATAAAATAAAGTTTAGACTCGTTGTCTACATGAAGATCTACCTATCCTCGGTTAATATTTCTTACTCTACTTTGTTCGGGTATTCGAATACATATGTGATTACAACAAGTTATATCTAATAGGAAATTTGTAGAAATAGATATATTTCACCCGATAACAGATGCACCAGAAGCTTCCCCTTACATTTTTTGGCTGAGTGCATTTGTTCTTCCAATGGCCTTTCCTTCCACATGTGAAAAAGACAAAATCATGTTCTCTTGCTTGCCCCTTGATCTTCCTCTTATTAGAAGGGTGTGAAGAAGCTTTGGGCTTAAATATTTTAACTCTACCTTTTTATTTGTTCCCCATAAGGACGAAAGGTTTTTCTTGCTTCATATCCTTATCTACTTGGCGAATAAGAGTAACAATATTTGGCAGACTTCTCAATTTTGTTCATATTAAAATTCACAAAAAAGATGGACAAAATTTGAGGGAGTTACTCCAGAATGAGTATGGTGTCGACTTCTTCAGGGAGTTTAAACCCTAGGATCTCAAAGTGATCAATGTATCCAATGATCTTGAATACATGAGGCCCAGCTAGGGAACCCTCTTCAAGGTTTCAATGAAATATTTTTTTTTCCTATCTAGATCCCCCCTAGTAAAGGCCATGGAGGTTCTCATGAATGTTATACGCATCCATGTTTTCATGAGACATTATCATTTCACTAGAAATTTATGAAATCATGAAACATTAAACTTAGACTATGTCACTCAAATATTTTTCTTATACAAGTAACTCTTCATCACTTGCCTCTTTAGCAGACAGATCTAACATTGAGGATTCTAGCACGTAATATTTCTGTTCCTAGCATAGCACAACCTGAAGGTGTATAAAACACTTCTAGAAGTTACTTCCAATTAGGAGGTTATCTATCTCCAATATTGATCATAGAGATATCATGGATTATGAACTTGACATTTTATTATACAATTTAAAAGATCATATTATTAGTACTTGGCTTGATTATAAAAAGTGAGATATAATAAATTAATTATTTTTATTTATTTATTTATTTACTAAATCTCACACTATTTTATCAAGTCTCAATATCCCCCACCATTGAACTTGGAATTTCTAGTTGGTTTAACATTATCAGGGAAAGGTTCCCCATTACTTTTCTTAATGATCGATAATTTGGCCATGAAAATCATAATCAATTAATTAGGTAGGAGGTATTTCCAACTACGGACTTGTAGCTCCTTGATCCATCGAGTGGATTCCCCTATCCTAAAATCCTAACTTGGATTTCCTCAACACTTTACTCAAATTTTTATTGAAAAAACTTTGTCCATTAAACTCAATAGAATTTTGGTTAAGTTAATCGAAACACTCATGAGAACTGACTAATAAAAATAAGTGTCCAGACTTTTTCCGTGTACTAAAAATAGTTCTATAGTTTCATTCCCGGAAAAATAATAAAAGGCTTAGTCTGAATCAATATTTAATTGATTGATTTTAATTTATTATGAATAAATTGTATATTTTTTATCATTTACACAACTTTTTAATATTATGTGAATGTTAATTAATTAACCATGATTGACAAAACAGTTATGCATAATTTATTTATTTAATTTCTATCTTTTCACATTAATTCATTAATTTATGTGATCATAGCCTTTCTTCAATAAAATAAAAAATTTCATAGAAAGAAATAAATAATTAATTAAATAACATGTTCATGAGATTTATCTAATGGTTGATTTAATGAGATGACATTAAATCGATCTTTGACTTATGGTAAATAACTCATATTGTCAGTCTTGGCATTAGTTACAACATTCCAATTATCCACCTGTGAATCACCTGTGTTGAAATCATTATGGTTCCATATTGAACCCTCTCCATGCATCTTGGGATGCTCCATTATTTTTAAATATTTATTACTCACACACAGGTGAGGGGAACCAAAGGATTGGTTAAAGGAGGTTATATAAATATCCATAGATGCGCAGGTCCTACATAATAATGGAGAGAGTGATGAATCATAGACCATCATTTAATTTAATATTAAATAATTATAAACTCATGGAATAAATTCAATTAAAACATACAACACATATATAGGTCTTTTTCAAGATCATGAATGATCATTCATGTAACGAATACGTAAAAGTAAATGACTAGTATTCACTTATTTATTCTTTATTTTATTATTTAAGATAAACACACTTACATTAATTCATTAATTCCCTTTCATCTTAATGATCATCTAGTCTTATTTAGAGATACCCATCATTAATGGAATTCATGGAAAATAAATAGCAGAAGTAATAATGGCATATTAATTGCAATAAATTAATTGAGTATTTAAAATTATATAAAACCATTATTAAATTTTGAAACACGAAAAGTTGTGATAATTAATAAAATAAGGTTTTAATAGAACAATTTTTAAATTTAGTGTAATTTTAATTATGTCCATTAAATTGATACAACACGGTGCGTACATACAACTACACATCATGTACCTCAGTTGTCGTATATCTAAGTCACATGCCTGGGGATTCAGCGTGTTAACTCATATAGAATACACAATGTGTACATGCCAACTATACACCATGTATCCACTTTCCATTATCCAGGTTGGTCTATTTAACACAATGTGTGCAATAAAAGCACCATGTGTAATTAATTTCTTGGCACATCTAGATACAACGTGCATGAGTAGGTGATGTGTGCTCCGACCGTATGCCGTGTAACCCAGTTTTACCATCCAAAGATTTATCACTTCCCATTGGAATCTTTGGTCATTATTTATTTGTTCTTAAACCTTTATGAAAATGAAACATTGAAAAAAAATTATTAATATGTTGCACCAACTTTTTCAATAACAAATATTATGTAACGGTCTTGTTAATTAATATTTGTCACCAGACTCGATCTTGGTTTGTTCGAACTTCTCTATCATTTATTGAACAACCTAATAAATATTTTATTCATAAATAAATATTTTATTCACAAGCCAGAGAATAAATATTTATTAAAATATTTAACAAATAAAATAAATATATTATTCTCAAGCTTATGGATAAATATTTATTGAATTTATGCGATCAATATAACTTGAATAAAATTGTTCATCAAATTTGAGAATAATATTTATTCCCTTAATTAAACTCAACTATAATTTAATTGAGATCAATGTAAACACTTAATGTGTGACCCTCTAGGATTATTTCTCCTTGGTATTAGACAGGCTTTCCTAAAGTCCAATATTATTGTCTAATACTGGGTTAAGGAACCTAAGAGAAAGAACTTAATATCATAACATCAATAACCACATACAAATACTCATTGTGTAATATAATTCCTTTATCACAATATCACATCAATAATGTTGCACAACCATGTCACCAACCTATATGCTTCATATATCATTCTATGACTATTTGAAATAAACCCATCATAACACTGTGACCATGAAATTTAATGTGATGGTTCTATTATAATCAAAAGGATGAGATATTAGCTTCCATTAATATGGAAGGGATAGATCCTTTCTCAATATATCCATTAATGACACATCACTTGTGATGCACCCAATGTATATAACTTCTCCATGATCTATTATCATCATGGTTTATGAAATCCAACTAAGTATGGGAGTTGTAACATGAATTAATAATAATGTTAAATTTTAAGGACCATCACACATGCTCGTAGATAGAAATATCCAATGACATCAGAACATATATAATTCTTACTAACAGGTATGTTCTCATAGTATATCTTCTTGTAGAATACCAAGTGAAAATTCATGAGAATAATGCTCATATTCTTATGAGTACTCACACTTTACATTATATGTATTATATATCACATCATAGTATGTTATCCAATTGCAGAAAATTATTTTAGAATATCATCATATAACATCATGGTTCTCATCATATCTAGGAACTGATATGACCTTATCAATGCGATGTATACTTTAGGACATTATTAAATTAGAGTCATGTAGAACAATAAACAATATGAAATAATAAGTTTTATTAATATTTCATACATAAAATATACATAACATTTAAATAAAAATATTTACTCATAGAACACCAAATAAAATATCACGATGAGAATGTAGCACCCCTAGTTTCAAGTACATGACCCTTTATTCCTGTATTTTGAGGCTATACAATGTTCAGGTTATGTTTTGGGAGGTTCTGAGAGGGTTTATAAATTTTTGGAGTCTTTTCATGAGGTGAATAGTCTATGAATGGTTAGTAGAAACCATTCAGCATCCTCAGAAAACCATTCATGGGAAGAGAATGGGAATTAAGAAATCACGCAGTTGGTGCATGGTTTGGCCAAACCATGTGGATGCCCAAGAGAAACTGTGTATCTTGAGAGAGAGGGAAAAGAATAGTTGTCACACAGTTTAACTAATAATGTGAACATACCAAGCGAGGTGTGGCCTTAATATAGTAGAACCACACTATTGGAGCACAATTTTCCAAATCGTTTAGTATACAGTTGGCCCTCCATAAAAGTTTATCTAATCTTAATTTTCCCCTTAGGCACTTATTTTTTCCCTAGTCTCTCCATAACTCAAATTATTTTTTCTCCCAAGGTATGAGAGATGTGCCCCTTTGATCCAAGAATTATTTTTAGGGCAATTAAAGTGCATTGGAGGCCCAGATTAATCAGTAAGTTCCCATTATTCTTTGTTCATCTAAGATCCAAGGTTATTTTCCCTCTTTAAACTATAGATCTAGTTTGTTATGGATAGATTTATGTGTTATTAATGTTTTTATGATGATTTATTATTGGATTTAGTGAAAAAAATATGTGTTGTGACCATATCTTGAAGTTTTGTTGTGTCATTCATCATTTTCACCAATTTTTGTTAGGTATGTGTCTTTTCACTCAACACCACCTAATGAAGACTTAAAGGCTTTGTTTTAATTGAATTATTTTCCTGAAATTATTTTGAAATCTTTTTATGATTCTTTATGGAAATCATGTTTTGTTTTTGTCTTGGGAATTGTGGAAAATTATTTGTTTTGGGAAAACATTGTTGTTTATAATTTTAAAATGATGGTTTTAAAATTATGGATTGGTTCGATGGATGAAAAGTATTTGTTAAATGATTTAAAAATAATGAAAGGTTTTTATTCAAATGAATTAGCATGATGTTGGCATAAATAGTTGGGCATTAGTTAAATGAGATGGATAGTGGTTGTTAAGTACCACCATCAAATGGGATGGATAATGGTCGTGAAGTACCACCATCAATGGGATGAGTATGGAAGTGATGTTCCAATTTCAATGACCACACCAAGCTTGAGCGTGTTTGTGTGGTTTTGTGTGTGGACATGTAAATAAATATGCTAAATCAAATGAGAAATGTTAAAAAGTTTTTTTTGATGTTTTACTTGGATAAGTGGTTTATGGTTTTGATATGAACTATTTTTTACTTCTTGAAACTTTTTTATAAAATGTTCTAACGAGTTTTTCCCTAGTGGAGTAAGTCGGGATGTCGTTTAGGGAAAAACTCGTTAGAACATTTTATAAAAAAGTTTCAAGAAGTAAAAAATAGTTCATATCAAAACCATAAACCACTTATCCAAGTAAAACATCAAAAAAAAAACCTTTTTAACATTTCTCATTTGATTTAGCATATTGTGGGTTTATATATGTCATCTACTGAGACACAGGTAAATGCTTGGTATCTCTGTTCTTTAGTGATGATTCTTGATACTGTGTCTTGGCATGTGGAGTTGTATCTTAGAGAAGGCGTGGTTTTTGGTTTTTTTTTCACTTTAGTGTTTTGAGTTTTATGTCTTGTTTGGTCCTCTTGAGTTTGTATTTTGGTTTTTTCTTATACTCAACAATGATTGTTGTTTTGGTTGTTTTTTGAGTTTTATTTTGTACTCATGCATCATATAGAGGTTGTTTTTTTTTTTTGGTTTTGGTGTTTTAACTTTCAAAGGTAAAACCATCCCCCAAATGTTCTAAAATCCCTTGGAGTTTATTAATAGTATTTTATGTCTTAAAGATGCTACCTAAGGTCTAGTAACACCACAACCTCTTCCAAAGCCAATGGGTGAGAGGTGGGATATTACACTGACCCCTGTATATTTAACATCCACTAAATAAGAAATAAATAAATAGTTATGATGAACTAACTACATCATAAATATTATTTATATTTTATCACTGTTGACGCTCCTTTCGTCACAGAATCTAAAGATCAGAAAAGGGAATATCTGAGCTCAAAGTGATTCATCCTTTGAAGAAAACATGAAAAATCGACAAAGGCAGGAAGAAAAGATCAACAGCAACTGCACCGCGCAAGTTATATCACTGTCGCGCAAGTACACTTGCGCGACGCTCTTGGTCGCGCAAGTGACTTGCGCGACCTAAGTGGTAACCACCCGGTAACCGCCCGGGGTCTTCTCCTGCCTATAAATAGACCCTGTGGGCCCCCCATTCGAGAGGATATTTTTTTCAGAAACTCGGATTGAAGCTCCTGACGCCCAAGTCTCTTCTCAAAGCATCTGGAACACTTCTAAGGTAATTTCTTACCTAGAACGGAAGATATAAAGAGAGGGAGGAAGGCCTAAGTGTTGAAACTCATCAACACTTGTGCACCTGAATGGCCAGTCCTTAAGTGAACTAGTCACACTTGCACGCCACCTTATTCCTTCAATAGAAATTTGCGCGTCCCTTATCTAGACGAATCTAAAGGGGATTCTAAAGGGTTTAAAAAAGAGTTGCTCAAGTATTTCAATTCTGATTGAAAATCGCGCAAGTACACCATGTGTCACGCAAGGTATACCTGCGCGACCAATACTTGCATGCCCACGCAAGACTTGCGCGCCTTTCAAGACTTGCGCGCCCCTACATTTCTGGGTGCCCATCTTGCCCATTTTTTTCCTCTTAAGCCATTTCACCTTTCTAATTCAAGATTCAGTCTTCAAGATACTCTTTAAAGCCATTTATGGCATGATTTATTGATTTGACTTCCTTATCTGAAAGGAATTTGGTGGAATATCTCTCAAAACCTAGTGATTTATACATATTTATGTCACCAAAGATTGAGAGTTCGTTCATTAAACCTCATCCTTTAAGATGAGAGAATCCTTAACCTGGGTCTCCTTTTCAGGAATAATCCCCAGTTATAAGTCCTTTAATTTGGGCATCCTCCTCAGGAGTAAGCCCCAAAACATAATTCCTTAACTTGGGCATCCTCTTCAGGAGTAAGCCCCAATCTCAAATACCAGGCATCCTTCTTAGGAGTAAGCCCCAAACCTTAATCCCTAACCTGGGTCTCTATTTCAGGAATAAGACTCAGTCATAATCTTGGGCTTCCTTTTCAGGAGTAAGCCCCAAGTCCCCTAACCTGGGCCTCCTTTTCAGGAATAAGTCCCAGTCATAATTTTGGGCATCCTTCTTAGGAGTAAAACCCAATCATAAGTCCCCTCCTAATCTGGGCATCCTCCTTAGGAGTAAGCCCCAAGATTAGAGTATTCAAATCTCCATAAAGTACATATACCTTTATGGACCCTGTTCCTGGATTTTCTCCCTAAAATTAAATCCTAAACCTTCATCTATTTGGGCAGTCATACGTACATAATCCCCAAACAATTTCTTATGATTGCATATTTCATGGCACAATTGTCTAATTTTTACCAATACCTCTTGTTTCTCACACCGAGCATGACTCACGTGAGCTTAGAGTGTAAAATTAATTGTGACATCCTGCTTTGATCCATCAACCATAAACATCATACCCTTACTCGAACTACGTGGGTTCTGATTCCTTTTCCAAAACAAAGGATACGTAGGTAGCCCATTTATGGGTTCGATCCCAACTTTGAAATAATCCTTGTCCTTCGGAATGACGATAAACTTCAAGTGCCCCACTGAGTGGATTTAAAACCAGCCTGGTTGTCATAATGACCAAGAGACTTTTTATATAAATGTTTTGAAGGATACCATTGACCAAGAATATCTAAAAAGATATAGACGATTCTCTATTAATGAAGAACCTCAAATACATATAAAAGATTCTCTAAATTTCTTGCATATTTAATCATTGATTGTTAAAACTAAAGGAAAGCACATTTTATACTTGGTAATGTAATAAGGATTCACGAACATAACTTAAATCTATAAAGAGAGTCCCGGAGTAGACAATAATTCCCCTCAAAAAGGTGTGATGAGTCCGACCTCCCATCCTCTCGACCAATGCAAATTCCTAAGTCTCATTGGTCCACAAGATAATGAGCGCCTACCTTTGGAAAGTGGGTCTAAACGGATGTGGAATCATTGGATGTTTCCGGTTCTACGAACAAACCCGCTAGAAACTGGTCAGAAGGTTTGAATCTCCCGTCCAGGAGGTCATACCCGAAATCCGTGCGAAACAAAAAATGGTGAAACCGACGTGAATCCTTAACCAAGTTAAAGTGATGTTATTCTTATTTGTTAGGCCCCTTGGGCCAACAAATCAATCATTTACATGTGCTCATCCAAAAGATGCAGTGGCCGGATTCATCTTGATTTTGTCTGTTATATGGAATAGGCACTCTTTTCTCAAGATCTTCTGCAAAATGGCTCTTCTTAAATTCACCCCTGTGAATACTGCTGCTGTGAATACCTCTATTGTGAGGTCTGCTACTGTGAAAACCAATGCTGCTACTCCTGCTGGAACGTCGTCCGCTCTAAGGATGACATCACCAACTCAGCGTCTTCAACGCTTGGTTTCTAATGCCCTAGTTAAGGAGTACCGTCTCAACGGTACTATCCCAACTCTGGAGGCCGCTCGTCAAGCCCTCCAAGTTAACAACTCTACCTAGTAGTCCGGAAAACGACGGATAGCGATTAAGAAGCAGGCGGTGCTGACTACCGTCTCTAACCGTTTCGGGTCGTTATCCCCGGAACTCAATTTCCATTCACTCCCTTACTCTGAGGAAGTGAATGAGAAGGTCCCGCAGGGCCTTAATTCAAAAAGACAGGAGTCCTTCCCGAGGGCTCCCATCAACAATCGCCGCTAGACTCGTGCGGTAGTGCGACCTCAACATGATGAGGGTACCGACTCCAGGCATTCAGCTCAGGATCCTCGAACCCGAGCAGGCAAGATGAACCGCCAGAGACGGAATCCGGTTAACAATAGGAAGGTTTTCATCCCTGCCATCTCCGGAGAAGTCCACCAACCTAACTTGGTGGAAAATAACGAGCAGGCACAATCACCTGTCCGTTTTAATTCCGTTGTCCATCAGACTCGTCTGTCAGCATCACGCCAATCCCGCCAGGCAATTCCGGCGGAGTACTATAGGCAGGAATATACACCTGCTTATGAATCACCAGTTAGTCAGCAGGCTTGTCTGACTACATATGATGGATCTCGTCAACCGCGTTTGGCGAAGTTTAATCAGCAGGCACATACACCTGCTAATACTAATCAAGCCTACCAATAGTCTCACTTGGTAGCGCACGGAGAAGTCAGTCGGAAATCCCCGACGACAAACAGGAGGCAGACTCAACTCTCTGCCTCCACACTTGAGTACTGTCAGGATTCACTGACAGGAAAAGGAGGACAGGAGTAGGAACATACACCTACTCCAATCACGGAATGGATGTATATCCCCGTTCCGGCGGCTAAAGTCACCAAACATATTTTTTCAATGGTGAAAGAGAAGAAGCAAATTCCTGCTCATATTCTGGATGCTTTCCAGGATATCATAACAGCTTCAACATCATCTCAGGGACAGACACATAAATCTATCCCTAGCAGTGGAGTGACACATCAACGATTCACTCCAGAACAGACACACACATCTGTTCCAGTCCAAGAGGGTTATGGGGAATACTCCCCCATATCATATGGAAAACCAAGTCAGGCACATACACCTGATTTGAGTGGAGATCTTCAGCCTAACCTGACCATATTTCCTGATCAGGCACATACACCTGCTCATAGTAACCACTTTCGTCAACAAGTGGTTTCTAAAGTGAGTAAGAAGGCATCTAAGAAAAAGATCCTCCCATCACAGTCAGGAGATCAAAGTTCAATCTGCAACAAGGCCTTGCTCGATGCTGGAGTTCTTGAAGCCCTCAGACATTTATCTGTCGGAATTCAAGATTCTACTCCCTCAGTTCCCAATAACGGGAACATTAATTTTGAAGGTCTTCTACAGACACTTCCTCATGAAGGCTTGCTTCATGAAAGTTCGGTCAATCTTGAAGTTTCTTCTTCAGATGAGAGCCACAGGAACCCTCTGTGTGGTCAGAAGACCAAGGAGCAAGAGATTTCATCTTTTGTTGTAACCCATTATGGTGGTCCTCCCCATGATGATGAACTTTGCTGCGAAAGTCCTCTCCGCAGTAGTGATTCACATTGCCTTGAAAATATTCCAGTGGATAATGTAGTGCCGAGAAAGCCATCTTATCTTGAGGCACTTGCAAAGGAAAAACCAGTCATGTCTGATGCTTTATCGCTAACAAGTGAAATACTTTTTCAATCAGAAGATAGCCCAGGGTGTAGGTCATTCTACGAACCACCCCTAAGTCATGCATCTTCTAGTTTGATTAATGATCTCTCTACCAATCTTGTTGAATCCGATGAAGCAACAAGGAAACACCAACTCTGGTCAAAACAGGTAGAAGAATCATCATTTAATGATAAAGAGGAAATGCTGAACATGAGGAAAATACTGACAAAAGGTGAAGTACCAGTCATGTTTTGGACTTTGGCAGACTCCCAGTACGATATTCCAAAGATGTTGACGGATGATGGAATCCATGATATTCGTCTCAACATATGGAAGAATCTTTGTCAATTGAAGAAGAAAGTATTATCTTACGGTGATTATGAAAATCATATTAAGATAATAGAAGGGTTACAACGCCAGATTTATTTGGCATCTCTATCAGTCTCTCGGTATCTGAAGGCTGAAAAGCAGCAGAGAACCCTTCAACGTTCATGCCTTGGCGCACTAAGAAAACTGCGTCAGTTAATTGCCAATGCTCCATCTGATGTTCATATCAGAGGATGGGGTTTTCACGGAGCCTACATTTCATAGTGCTTTCCAGTCATCAAAGCCCGCCGAAAATTGTCTCATGCAATGTTATTGCCCATGGCCGGCCACAGTCAATGGGCTTTGTTCATAATCAAAAGCTTGCTCAAGAACAGGCTTCAACTAGTTCCTCTCAAAATCAAGTATATAGAGAACAAGTTGTTGAATTTCTCCTACATCAAGCAGGCGAGAATATTGCGCAAGCCTCTCGTCTGGACCAAACCCGTCATCAAATGACAGAAGTTTCGGAAATCATCCAACGATCTGTTGAACCAAGTGATAAAAGTGGATACAGGTTAATGCATCCAGCTAATTTCCGAACTATGATTCGCAAGATCAAGAGAGATTTTATGAAAATCTCAAACATAGCATGTCAAGAGACACCCCAGCTTGTCAGACTGGGGACTTCTCTAACCCAACCCTCAGAGTCAACAAATGGGATTCGAGGAGTTGAGCGGAAGCAGCAGGAACATCCCCAGTCCATCGGACTGGGGACTTTTTCAAATCCTCAATCCCTCCCTCAGAGAAAGTCAGTATTCTCTCGATTAGGGAATAAGCCTCAAGAGGAACGAAGAGCCAAGCTATCAGGAGATTCTCTCCAAGTGACGGTTCTCCAAGAAGTTCCTGAGGGATCAAGTCAACGGAATTCCATGTCTCATCATGGACATTGAAGAAGACAATATCACAGAAATGCTGATAGAAAGGATTCCATGCAATATGCATCCATTAATGTCATCAATGTCGTTGCTGTTGATTCACCAGATGAGGCTCAATCAGAGGGATCAGACGAAGAGGTTCCTGCTCAAGAAGTTGCGCACACAGACCTAAATGAAGAAGGTGTGCGCACACGTAATCAAAGGCTTACCCAAAATCTGGGTATTCCTTCAAGTAACCCACTTCCCCCTCTCTGAAAAGGATCCAATAAGGGGAAAGGAAAGAATCAGGTTACTTCTCACCCTTCCTCTGAAGGAGGTCAATCGCTCTCATTAGAGCAAAGGTTTTCACAACAGGAGGAAGAAATGAAAGAATTAAGATGGTTGAATGCAGAACTACTTCAGAGTAGTCTTCTTCTTAAGAATTCTGAAGTCCGACAGCCAAAGGAATTTTTTGTAACTACTGAGATGGATCAAGAATATCCTTCTTTTTCAGTACACCCTCAGAGGTCTAATCCTACGGGTCAAACGCAACAACGGTTGGCAGCACTACCATCAGTTGCAGCACCAACCACCACGTCTGTCCAAGCTCCATTCATTACACCTACCCAAAACCAAGTTCAACCTGATGTTTCTCAAAAGTTAATAACTACTATTGAGTCATTAATAGCTCAGTTAGAAACTATGGAAGGGAAACAGGCGCATGTTCAACCTGAAAAGAAATTTTACCCTGAATGGGTAGATTCAATTTCTACTCCATCTAGTTTTGGAAACCCTGTTTTCCCTACTTTCAATAGATCAGGTGACCCTGAACAACATTTGACGCATTACGTGTCTTGTTGTGATCCTATGATGGGAACTCCAGAGCAGTAAGAAGCAGTGAAACTCAGATGCTTCGTGCGAACCTTGCAAGGACCATCTTTTGTCTGGTATACAAGCTTGCAATCCCGGTCAGTCATCGGATGGGAGGATCTTCGTCAAAAATTCCTTCTTCAGTTTAGCTCAAATTTTCCAAAAATGACAGTTATCGATCTTACAGACTGCAAGCAAAGGGAGAATGAATGAGTCTCTGATTTCATTGCTTGTTGGAAGGGATTAACGTATTCCCTGAGTTTAGCACTCCCTCAGGAAGAATTGTTGCCAATCTGTGTGGCAAATTTGCGTGACGAATTACGCACGCCATTGATCCCTGTGAAATACACAGGAGGGTTTCGAGACCTTACATCAATCGCTCAACAGATTGAAGATTCCCTTATACAGGCTAAGGTTAAATCTCATACATTTCCATCAACTCCAGGAAGGAGAATGGGTAAAGCGGAAACTGCTACAGTTATGCTTAAACAAGCACCTGTACCTATTTCTACTTCAAAACCATCATCTTCTCGAAAGGCTCCACATCCTGAACGCCAACAAAAAAGTTTGTTTCGTCCAAATGATCAAAGAGATCAACGAAGAAAACAATTTGAGGATTTTAAGAGTAAAACATACTCTTTCCGAAGTGAGAAAGTTCCTGGTTAGTTCATTTCAGCTCTGGAAAATAATTTGGTTCAATTACCAGTGCCCAGGAGGCCAAACAAGGAAGGAGATGAAGACCGTCCCAATTATTGTCCCTTTCATCAGATTTTGGGGCATCCCATCCAGGAGTGTTTTGTCTTTAAAGACCTCCTGCAAAAGATGGTCGACTTGGGACAAGTCAAATTGAAGGGTTCTTCAGCTCATGTAGCGTGTATTACCGCTACAGATCCAGAGGAAGGAGGCGATTGGCAGGAAGTCAAAAGCAAAACTGCGAAAAAATATGATGATTGGATGGTCAGAAAGACAATCAATCGGACCCATTCCATTTTGCGAACACAATTGAAGAAGCCAATTTTGTCTTCTACAAAAGCTGCAGTAAAGCCTCCATCAAAAGACAAATCCTCAAAAAGGCAGCGCAATTCAAAGAAGAAAGAGGAATCAGGAGAAGATGAGTATGTATCAAAGCCTAAATTGTCTTTGACTCTGGCAGATTTCATGTCATCTACTTCAAAGCCACGGGCACCATCCCACCAAACGGCACAGCCTAAACAGGCTAACCAGGACGAGTCTTTATCAGACAAAGAGTTAATCTTTGGTTCAGTTAATATGATTCAATTAACAGATCCATATTCCAGTCTTGATGAGCCTGAATTCCTTGTATCAAATAAGGGAATCCGAGGAGGTTCTAGAGGTTCAGGATACAGGGGAAGACGTGGATATTTCCGAAGCTACTACTCTAATTTTACCCCTTCTAGCACTGTATATGCAGCAGAAACTCGTGGTAGATCCCTTCAGCGAGCTCAAAAAGAACAAGCAAGTTCTTCTGCCAATGGCCAACTCAGTTTTGGCACAGTTATTTTGGAAGACCGATTAAAGGTTCCATCTTCTCTATCTCATCAAGTAAATGGATCTAATCAGTCTAATCTTCCAAAACCAAGGATGTTGCCAACTTCAATACAAGATGCATCAGCTTCCAAAGCATCTACTTCTAAGGTACCTGCTAAACCGCATATTCCTATTAGGAAACACAGACCTCTAGATTAAAAGTATGATATATTGAAACACTTGGCCCAAGTACCATCCAAGTTATCAATTTTGGATGCTTTGAATCTGTAAAAAGATCTTCGGGAAGCACTCATCGAAGCTTTGTCAAGTCCTCAGGAGTTTGAAGCTGAAATTGCTGCAGCTGAAATCTATCACATAGAGAATAATCCTGCAGAATGCCATGCAGTGATATCTTTTACTGATAAAGATGAAGATGATGTTGTGCATGGGCACATAAAACCTTTGTACTTATCTGGAAATGTAAATGGTGTAGATGTTCGAAGAGCTTTCATTGACAATGGTTCAGGAGTCAACCTCATGACCATTCGTACACTTCGTCGATTGGGCCTCACGGAATCTGATTTATCTCCTTCTACCATGATGTTACAAGGATATGATAAAAATGAACAAGAACCACTGGGAGAAGTTACACTCAGAACTCAGTTTGGAGATCTTGTATCCAATTCGGATTTCATGATTGTTGATCAAGACTCAGCTTTCAATATCTTGCTTGGAAGACCCTGGCTACATCAGCATGCTGCTATTCCTTCATCATACCATTAATGTCTTAAATACTATTTCGATGGTCAAGTTGGAACATTGTATGGTGATAAGGCCCCGTTCAAGACATGTGAGTCTCAATTCATTGAGGCGGAACTTTATCACATGAAGGGAAGAGAAAAATCTACAATGAAGGAAATTACCAAAGTTAATGCTCCATATGGTTTGGAGAAAATTCCAATAAATCCATTTTTACATGTGAGTACAGATTATGTGTTACCTATCAGTCAAATTGAAAAAATAGGCCCAAATCAAAATACACTTATAGAAAGATCCATAATGTCAATTACGGCGATCGAGCCAGACAACATGGGAGAAATTGGTAACCTACCAAGCAGTGATGAAAGCAGAAGTGGTGACGTTTTCATTTCATTTGCTGAAGTCCAACAAGTCTATACTTCGCTAATCAGGCCAGAAGAAATTATAGAAACACCAGAGGTGAATAATGATGTCGATTCTCAATCCATCATCTCCTCTTTATTTCCCAAAGAAGACCCTTTATCATCAATAGGGTCGGAAATGGAAGCTTCTTCTTCAAAATGTGAAAATTTTGACATCTCTTATGATCATGAGAATTTCGTTTTTTCATCTACTTTGCAAGTAGAAATGGAATAAATAACACATGATTAAGAGGAAGAGGAAGATATTAGAGATGCTCCTCCAGCATTTGAAGAGGGTATCTCTACCACTGTGGATGAACTCAGGGAAGTAAATCTGGGTACAGAGAAAGATCCACGCCCCACTTTAATTAGTGCGGCCATGACCCTTGAAGAGCAAGAGATGTATATTTCTTTTCTAAAGGAAAATAAAGATTTTTTTGCTTGGAATTATACAGAAATTCCTGGGCTTGATCCTGATGTTTCTACTCATCATTTGGGTTTACCAAAAGAACATCGAGGTTTTAAGCAAGCCGCGAGAAGAACACACCCAACCTATGCTTCCAAAATTGAAGCTGAAGTGGATAAGTTGATCAAAGCCAACTTCATCAGAGAAGTTCAATATCCCAAGTGGTTGGCTAATATTGTCCCTGTAAAGAAGAAGAACGGACAAATTAGGGTTTTCATCGATTTCATAGATCTTAATCGGTATTATCCTAAAGATGATTTCCCAGTTCCGATTACAGAACTCTTAAATGATGCGACGGCTGGCTATGAAGTACTTTCTTTCATGGATGGATATTTCGGATATAATCAGATCTGAATGGGCCCAGAAGATGAAGAATATACAGCCTTCAGAGCTCCTCAAGGTGTGTTTTGTTACCGGGTGATGCCCTTTGGTTTAAAGAATGTAGGTGCAACATATCAACGCGCCATGCATCGTTTCTTCAAACCTCTTTTAGGGAAGTTTGTTGAATGCTATGTAGATGATTTGGTGGTTAAATCCAAACAACGTTCTAATCAATTGGCTGATTTGGATGTCATATTCTACAAGCTTCGACAACATAATTTGAAGATGAACCCCTTAAAATGTGCTTTTGGGGTAACCTCAGGAAAATTCCTCGGCTTTGTTGTACGCCATCGTGGTATTGAAGTCAATCCTGAGAAGACCAAATCAATCCTTGGTATGTCACCTCCTCAGAATTTGAAAGAATTAAGAGGACTTCAAGGACACTTAGCCTATATTCGACGTTTCATCGCCAATTTGGAAGGCAAAAGTTTACCCTTTACCAAATTATTGAAGAAAGGAGTCACTTACCAGTGGACTGAAGAATGTCAAGAAGCATTTGATGTTCTCAAGAAATACCTCTTGAGTCCACCAGTACTCATGCCACCTGTTGAGGGTAGACCGCTTATCCTCTATGTGACAGCTTTAGAGCGATCATTGGGTGCCTTTCTCGCTCAAAAGAATGATTCTGGGAATGAAAATAGTCTCTACTATCTCAGTAGAACTTTGCTTGAAGCCGAAACCCGGTATTCAAGTATTGAAAAGTGCTGCCTAGCATTAATCTTTGCAGTTTAGAAACTGAGACACTACCTGCAACATCACGAGGTCCAATTGGTATCTCGTAATAATCCACTCAAATTCATCCTTAGTCGTCCAATGCTTACAGGACGTCTGGAAAGGTGGGCGGTTATTCTACAGCAGTTCGAAATTCAGTATGTGTCTCAAAAGGAAATTAAGGGCCAAGCTCTGGCTGATTTCCTGGCTGAACATCCTTCAGTGGAAGACACGTATTCAGATATCGAAATCCCTGATGAGGAAGTTTTCTCTATTCAAGAGAGTCCTCAAACATGGGAAATGTATTTTGATGGTGCTTCTAGAAGTCCAACAGGGAAGAAAATGGAAAATCCTAAATTCAACAAAGTTGGTTTAGGAATTGTGCTCATTTCTCCAGATAAGGCAGTGTTACCTTATTCCGTTTTGTTGTGGGAAGGGGGTACCAATAATGAAGCTGAATACCAAGCTCTCATTACAGGCTTGGAGTTAGCGCTTCAAGCACAAGTGAATCACTTAAAGGTGAAAGGTGATTCAGACCTGGTAATCAAACAAGTCAATGGGGGTTATGCCATCAGAAAAGAAGAATTAATCCCTTTCTATGATTACGTCAGAGAGTTAATGTCGGAATTCCCTTCAGAACCGACAATTTCTTATGTACCAAGATCACAAAATGCTCAAGCTGATGCACTGGAAAATATAGCCACAGCTTTAGAAGATCCAAATCGGGACGAGACAACCATCTGTATTGCCCACTGTCGTGCAATTTCACCTTATGTTCAAGTCAGAACAGAGGAAATTAATGAAATTAGTCCCATTCCTGAACCGTAAGGTCATACTACAGGATGGATGTCACCTATCAGGGAATACCATCAAAATGGAACACTTCCACCTGATAGAGCCGAGAAATAACAAATCTGGCGACGTGTGGTCAATTTTACTCTTTATGATAGCCCAAACCACCTCGAGAAAATTCTCTACAAACGTGGTTTTGATGGAGTTATCTTCAGATGTATTGATGGTGAAGAGACAATGGCTGTCATAAAAGAAGTGCATGCAGGAGTCTGTGGTACCCACAAGTCTGGACATAGACTGTCTGATCAAATTCGAAGGCTTGGATACTTTTGGCCTTCAATGATACAAGATTGTGTTAATTTCACAAAGAAGTGTCATTCATGCCAAGTATATTCCAACTTCATTCATAAACCTCTAGAGTTGCTTAATACAGATAAATACTCATGGCCATTTTCCACAAGGGGAATGGATGTGGTGGGACCTTACCCTTCAGCTACGGCGAAGCAGTTTAAGTACATTCTTACTGCTACTGATTTCTTTTCCAAATGGGCAGAGGCAGTACCTCTCAAAGAAGTCAATTCTAAATGCATTATTCGCTTCATCAAGTCTAACATCATTACTAGATTTGGTGTCCCTCATACCATATTGACAGACAACGGCACCAACTTCTGTTCTTCTGAGGTAAAGAAATTCTATCAAGAATACAACATTAAGTCCAACCATTCATCTCGATATCATGTAGCGGCTAATGGCCAGATAGAAGCCTTCAACAAGTCTCTTTCAAATATACTGCAAAAGATGGTGGATAAAGATAAGAGGTCATGACCTGATAAACTCTTTCATGCTTTATGGACTTATCGGACTACCACTCGCAATGCAATGCGGTCAACTCCATATTCATTGGTATATGGAACAAAAGTAGTCTTTCCAATTGAAGTTCAATTGCCCTCACTCAGAATAGCCATTTGTGATCAGTTATCTATATATGTGCAATCCCAAAAGAGGTTGAATGAATTGGAACAGTTAGATGAGAAAATATTTTGCACTTTGCACCACTTGGAAATCTATCAGAATCGAATAGCACGAGCCTTTAACAAAAAAGTTTGTCTTCGTTCATTCATTCAGGGAGAATTGGTATTGGTTCTCAGAGCACCAATGATACCAGGAAAGAAGCCTCCCAAGCTTGAACCAAAATGGGAAGGACCTTATTCAATACATAAGGTCTACTCCAATGGAGCGTATTCTCTAATCTCAATGGATGGAGAACACATCACGACTCCAACTAATGCCAGATTTATGAAGAAGTATTTTGTATAAACACAAAATATTGTACCCAGAGCCAAAACAGTCACATTGGTTCATATTATGTCCTACATGACACTAAACTGTATAATGTTCTACATGACACTAAACTTTATAATGTCCTACATGACACTAAACTGTATTATGCCCTATCTACATGACGTTAAACTGTACAGAAGTTCCTATATTTTGTCCGAGATGACATTAAACTATATTGTGTCCTAGCAACATGACATTAAACTGTGTAGCACTTCCAGCGTCCAGCATGACGATAAACTGTAAAAAGTCCCCAGAACTGATATCCTCATATTGGTTCACCATAGTCCTAGCTACATGACTTTAAACTGTACAACAATGTTCTATCGTCCAACATGACGTTAAACTGTAACAGTTACATGAATTGTCCTACATGACATTAAACTGTTAAAAAGATTCCAGTTCGTCCTTGCTATATGACGTTAAACTATACAGCAATGGTCCAGTATGACTTTAAATTGCAACTTCGTCCCACACGACATTAAACTGTGAAAAAGTTCCCTAAACTGTCCAGCATGACCTTAAACTGCATCATCCCTAGTCCATGTATATGACCATAAACTATTTGCAAATCCCTTATGTACAGCAAGACGTTAAACTGTGACGTCCTAACTACATGACGGCAAACTGTATAAAAGTCCCTCACGTCCGGAAAGACGTTAAACTATATAATCATCAAAGGTCCAGCATGACATTAAACTGCACCATCCACGGTCCATGCATATGACCTTAAACTATTCGCACTTTCGTCCAACATGACACTAAACTGTGCAGCACCAATAGTCCTAACTACAAGACATTAAACTGTATAGTCCCTTTATATGTCCTACATGACATTAAACTGTGCATCGTTAAGGTTATTGTTACCTCTTGTTTCTCACACCGAGTATGACTCACGTGAGCTTAGAGAGAACATCAAACATAACACTCCCTTTGGGCCACTAACCATGTGTAAGTCCCAACAACATTTTAATTAGATCGTTGTTCCCAAGAACAACTTGATCATTAATTCATTCTTTAATTGAACTACACGGACTTTGATCCTTTCCCTCCAGGCTGGGTATGTAGGCAACCTCCCAGGGTTCAAGCCCAAAAACAATCTCTTCACATCGGTTCAACACCACCTCATATGATGTTGATTTGTGAAACCGCCCCTAGAATCAATATTTTTTTTATTACATTGATTCACTTTCGTCCTTGTTATAAGACGTTAAACTATACAAAACTTTTGTCCGGTACGACAATAAACTACAATATTCTTTGATCTCCTCACTTGAGAGAGAACTATTCTTGACATTGATTTTTCAATCATGTTTCATTTTAAAAAACTACGTGCATACATGGTAATGCCTAAATTTTTTATCTCAGGTTGAACCATCATTGCACTAAAGTCCCCTTTCACCCTTCACATGTACGAACCAAATTTGTACAAATGGAATTTCTAGAACTACGTGGGCTTGATTCCCATCCTTATGGGATACGTAGGAACATTCGTGTATCCCTCGAATCCAGCCCCAAGTCTTTTGGGCCTAACCCCAAATTTCACTTTTAGTCCCTTGGCTGGAAAAGTCCTCATGAAAACACACATTGTGTATTCATTATTATGGTCCGAATTCTATGACCCTAAACTAAGATCACTCATACTTTCGTCCTGCACGACGTTAAACTGCATTTCAAGAACTACGTATGGCTTGATTCTCATTCTTATGAGATACGTAGTGAAGTCCAAAATTTCAATTCAGGACCCATCCACAACATGATTATGGTTTTCATTCACCTATGTATCTCTATATACATTGGACAATACCCATCTTTATGTGTTATAATCCTAACCTTAAATATTTTCATATCTTCATAATCCTTTTCATGACTTCTAATCACAAAAATGTCAAACTTCTGAGAATTCTTTTGCCTGACTATGCAGCACATGCCCATAGGTGGCCTTGCATAAACAGTCCACATAACAGACTTGTCAGCCGAAAGATGCTATTTATTTGACCATGCAGCCAATGCCCTTAGGTGGCCCTGCATATTTTCAACCCCCTAACGGGTTTTGTTAAATAATAGTAACTTCATTATTGGGAAGAATGCATCTTTTGTCCCTATTTGTCTTAAACGACAGTATGTAGGGATCTGCAAAAAATAGCCATCCTTAACATATTTGTCCCATATCCTTTTTCATGATCTGAAAGTATTCAAGTCTATGGTTTATTCTTCTTCCCTACGTTTGGGTCAGACCTTCGTTGGAGTGATATTTATCCAGTTCTTCGATATTCTTGTTTGTAAATATCTTCTCCATAGTCAAGTACCTCTTTCCATACAACAAACTCTATACTTTAGAAAATTTGAATCTCTATAAACTTTCACTGGCTTTTAGCACTAGGAAAGTAAATTTTTGAGAGTTCATTTGCCTGACTATGCTGCACGTGCCCATAGGTGGCCTTGCATAAACAGTCCACATAACAGATTTGTCAGCCGAAAGATGCTATTTATTTGACCATGCAGCCAATGCCCTTAGGTGGCCCTGCATATTTCAACCCCCTAACGGGGTTTTTGTCAAATAATAGTAACTTCATTCTTGGAAATTACTTCTTCTAATGCCTTTGAGCTCTTTTTCATATCATTCCTCAGATTAAAAAATTCTTAAGTCATAGCTTACATATTTTCCCTCATACTTGAGTATGGTAATATGTTTTCAGATAAATTGTCATGGAATTGAATCAATTTTTAATCCATTTCGGTCAAAGATATTTCGGCCTTAAACATTAGCCCCTTTATGTCCGGCATGCATGACTTTAAACTGCCCACAAAAGACAAAGGAACTCTGAATAAAAGTCATGTTCCAGCTCACTAAATATACATTTTTTGTATGATTTAGGTAATATTGAGCAATTAAAAGTTTCAAAGTTTGTAGGGTTATTTGTAATAGTCCTAGTAAAAATCAAACTATGCTTACTAGGCCCATTGGCTTAGGTAAAATTGAAGCAGGTAATAAAATAATGCAGGTACAAATGATTGAAGATGAAAGTGTTTTTTTATTGATACACAAGAGTTAGAAGGACATCCACAGACTGGAGTCTCTTCTCTTTTTCAAGAATTACAAGAGGCTTTCAACATAACACTTCATTTGATTTACGACATCCTGAGCTTCATCAACAACCACCTGTAATTCATTCATTCAACTGGATACAAAAAAGAGATGCAGTGATAGCAGCTCTTCTTGGAACAATTGTAAGAGGATGTTCTTGAGTGCGGTTTGAGAAAATTTTCTGCTGATCAAACAGTGACTCTGTTTCTGTCCAAGATACTTGGAAGATGGATACATGGATTTGAGAATGGAGCATTGGAAGTAAAGAGCCATTTGGAGAGAGTACTCTTTTCAGATATTGATCTAATACCATTTTTGTCTTCTCTCCACCAACCGGTAGTAGAAAACATTTCAGCCCATGGGTTTTCCATTTTCATATCTACAAGGAAATGGCATGGAAGGAGAATTTGAAAGTTCACACCATTGTTCTTGCTCTTAATGCACAGCATAACCGAAATGAAGAAGTAGCAGCGCAGCTACATTTTAGGTGTATAGTTGTTTGCATTTGGAACATTGACTCCTTGCAAGTGACCATAACCACATAGAGACAGGAAGATGCTCTGTGGGAAATTAAGATGATATTTCTTCAAGTACTTAGCCAAATCTGGGAGAGTGTTGTTGCAGATATCATAGTAATCATGGCCAATGATGTTCATCATGTCATCAATCCGCTTGCTAGCCAGTTCATCAGATGTATTAATTCCTTTAGGAACCATTGAATCTGCACAAAAGTTGAATAAATTAAACTCTTAAATGGGTTTATTTTTCATAAAATTTGTGAAAGAATTCGGAAAAAATGTCTAAGGCATAAAGGCGCGCAAGTCTAAACCATGGTGCACAAGTATTCGTGTCCCGCGCTAGTTTTCGATGCGCAAGTGTAAACCACGCAAGTACAAATGCCTTTACAGTAGCGCGACATCAAGGAAAACTCTGGAAAACAGAACAACCTGCGCGACTAAGGTGACCTGCGCGGCAAGAGCTCGAAGATATGAAGTCCAGAAATCCGGATACTTGTACAGAGGTGAGGCCATGTATTTATAGGCCAGGAAGCCTATCTGTGCTCCTTAACCAGCGTGCTTAAGGCCTGCGCGACGCATACTTGCGCGCCGCCCTCTGGGCAATGAAGACTTGCGCGCCCCCTTTTTCCTTTGGATGGATTCGATTTCCTCATAGTCAAATCCTCATTTCTCTCCGGATCCAACTCTAAGGGGGGACTTTTGTTGTCCCTCCTTTCGTCACAGAATCTAAAGATCGGAAAAGGGAATATCTGAGCTCAAAGTGATTCATACTTTGATGAAAACATGAAAAATTGACAAAGGCAGGAAGAAAGGATCAACATCAACTGCACCGTGCAAGTTATATCACTGTCGCGCAAGTACACTTGCACGACGCTCTTGGTCGCGCAAGTGACTTGCGCGACCTAAGTGGTAACCGCCCGTTAATCGCCCGGGGTCTTCTCCTGCCTATATATAGACCCTGTGGGCCCCCCATTCGAGAGGATCTTTTTTTCAGAAACTCGGATTGAAGCTCCCGACGCCCAAGTCTCTTCTCAAAGCTTCCGGAACACTTCTAAGGTAATTTATTACCTAGAACGGAAGATCTAAGGAGAGGGAGGAAGGCCTAAGTGTTGAAACTCATCAACACTTGCGCGCCTGAATGGCCAGCCCTTAAGGGAACTGGTTACACTTGCGCGCCGCCTTATTCCTTCAATAGAAATTTGCGCGTCCCTTATCTGGAAGAATCTAAAGGGGATTCTAAAGGGTTTAAAAAAGAGTCACTCAAGTATTTCAATTCTGATTGAAAATCGCGCAAGTACACCATGTGTCGCGCAAGGTATACCTGCGCGACCCATACTTGTGCGCCAACGCAAGACTTGCGCGCCTTTCAAGACTTGCGCGCCCCTACCTTTCTGGGTGCCCATCTTGCCCATTTTTTTTCTCTTAAGCCATTTCACCTTTCTTATTCAAGATTCAGTCATCAAGATACTCTTCAAAGCCATTTATGGCATGATTTCTTGATTTGACTTCCTTATCTGAAATGAATTCGGTGGAATATATCTCTCAAAACCTAGTGATTTATAAATCTTTATGTCACCAAAGATTGAGAGTTCATTCATTCAACATCATCCTTTAAGATGAGAGAATCCTTGACCTGGGTCTCCTTTTCAGGAATAATCCCCAGTTATAATTCCTTTAATCTGGGCATCCTCCTCAGAAGTAAGCCCCAAACCTTAATTCCTTAACTTGGGCATCCTCTTCAGGAGTAAGCCCCAATCTCAAATACCAGGCATCCTTCTTAGGAGTAAGCCCCAAACCTTAATCCATAACCTGGATCTCTTTTTCAGGAATAAGACTCAGTCATAATCTTGGGCTTCCTTTTCAGGAGTAAGCCCCAAGTGCCCTAACATGGGCCTCCTTTTCAATAATAAGTCCCAGTCATAATTTTGGGCATCCTTCTTAGGAGTAAACCCCAATCATAAGTCCCCTCCTAATTTGGGCATCCTCCTTAGGAGTAATCCCCAAGATTAGAGTATTCAAATCTCCATAAAGCACATATACCTTTATGGACCCTATTCCTGGATTTTCTCCCTAAAAGTAAATCCTAAACCTTCATCTATTTGGCCAGTCATACGTACATAAGCCCCAAACAATTTCTTATGATTGCATCTTTCATGGCACAATTGTCTAATTTTTACCAATACCTCTTGTTTCTCACACCGAGCATGACTCACGTGATCTTAGAGTGTAAAAGTAATTGTGACATCCTACTTTGAGCCATCAATCATAAACATCATACCCTTACTCGAACTACGTGGGTTCTGATTCCTTTTCCAAAACAAAGGATACGTAGGTAGCCCATTTATGGGTTCGATCCCAACTTTGAAATAATCCATGTCCTTCCGAATGACGATAAACTTCAAGTGCCCCACTGAGTGGCTTTAAAACCAGCCTGGTCGTCATAATTACCAAGAGACTTTTTATATAAATGTTTTGAAGGATACCATTGACCAAGAATCTCTAAAAAGATATATATGATTTTCTATTGATGAAGAACCTCGAATACATATAAAAGATTCTATAAATTTCTTGCATATTTAATCATTGATTGTTAAAACTAAAGGAAAGCACATTTTATACTTGGTAATGTAATAAGGATTCACGAACATAACTTAAATCTATAAAGAGAGTCCCGGAGTAGACAATAATTCCCCTCAAAAAGGTGTGATGAGTCCGACCTCCCATCCTCTCGACCAATGAAAATTCCTAAGTCTCATTGGTCCACAAGATAATGAGTGCCTACCTTTGGAAAGTAGGTCAAAAAGGATGTGGAATCATTGGATGTTTCCGGTTCTATGAACAAACCCACTGGAAACCGATCAGAACGTTTGAATCTCCCATCCAGGAGGTCATACCCGAAATCCATGCGAAACAATCACCTACTTGAAATATATATTAAATATACTACATGATAAACCTAAGCCATTAACTAGATTAATAATTCTTCATAATTATAAATGAATGTTGGATATTAAAATAATATTCATTCGTATAATATTTTTTACATATTCACTTAATACCTTGTGAATAATTATAATAAATAAATTCAACTCAATTATTCTGTATTCAAATAATAATTAATTTAGTAATTTTTCAGTGATCATTAATACCTGGACAACTCCCAAACCCTATAGTGGGGACCACTATGTTATATATACCCATTTATTAGAGTAGGCCATGTTCTTGAATACATATTATATGTGACCCACTAGACCATTATCTTGATAGCAATGACTAACTATTCACAGAACAAAAGTGAAATCTAGAAACCCATCAAGGCCTCTAAAGAGATAAGGAATAATCATAACAACGACAATCATTCTATGAACATGAAATGTGTAATATAATCTCTTTGTCTTATAATATCTCATAAATCAATATGTATATATTTTGTCATCATCCATTATTGTTTTATTATTTGTTGATATAATTGTAAAGACTTACCTTTGGATACCTTGAACAATAATTCATAAAGGTACTACCATCACAATCAATTAGGCCCAAGATATCACTTCCTTAAATTAGAAGTGAAAAATTATTTCATGACAATTAAACCAATTTTATACCACCAATGATGTACCCAACATAGGATACATTGCCACAACTTCAACGTCATGGTTTTTTTCTTACATCAAAGTACACGATCAAATGGTACACATTGATAATTATCTCAACTTAGGAGACTAGTACACATGTGAATAGATAGGAACAAACAATAACACTTCAAATATGTGGCGTTCTTATTGGAAAGTGTGTTATCGTGATCTCACCTACTAGAGATCACCAAGTTAAAAATCCATGAGAAGAAGTATCAATGATTATGAGCTCCCAACACCTCATAGTCGTACATCAACTATGTCTATTTAGTATAATGTATCTAGACCATAGGAAATATGTTTAAGATTAATGTCATAGTATCTTGAGGTTCTTATTATAGTATGGGAACTTCTATAACCTTTTGATATGATAATTAATCTATTGACATTGCCATTTAAATTATAGATTTAGAAATTTTAACACTATAATGCTAAGTGTAAATCATTTATAACTCACTATATACATGGTATGGTAATCAAAAGCTGCTGATAAGGTTAGGTCTAGGGTACCCACTTTTACAACTCTCCCACATGCAGTAGATATTACTTGTTAACCATCCTTGTTTTCTCTCACATAATAAGATCATGTTTCTGTTGAGTTATTACTTTAGTCATGGGCTTTCCACGTTTCCACTGAATGTATATTCTACTATCTCCATCTTACCTCATTGAGTAAGACTTCTCAAGAGATGATATCCCAGATTATATCCCTTTTGTACATAGTTTAAACTTGAAATATTTTATAGTACTAGTAGAATAATTATCATCATGATAAAGCATCACTTACCATGTGTTATTCCAAGAATAGGAAAAAATATTTCTGTATTATACACTACTTATTTAGCTTCCTTTGAAGCTACAATGTACTCGGTATATGTAGATATGTATTCCACTATCTTGAATGCTCTTGTATTGATCATTACCTTATTATAATTGTGATACTAGATCATATTTATCTAAATGGAGACTATTTTTATCCCCTTGAAACTAGTATCCCATCCTCTCTATATACCAAGTACATATCCTTTGTACTTCTTGAAGAACACTTGGACAGTTTTGACCGCTTCCTGTGGAACGATCCTAGATATAATTGATATTTTCCTACCATATAATATATGTGGAAAATATCATATTTTGTACATAACATGGAACATGTGATTGATCAACTATAGAAGAATATGGAATTAAACTCACCACATTAATATACTCTTATTTCTATTCATGTATTCTTGAAGAGATTTATGACAAGTGAGACAAGAAACAATTCACTCTCTAATTGTTCCAGCTTACATTTTTTCAATACCATGTTAGTATATATAGTATAACATGGTCTAAAAACTGTTAGTTCCACCTTAGTAGATCTTGTTCCCTAGAAGGTAGGTTTATACTTTAAGTCAATATCTAGATAATTACTTTCATTCTGTTCTTTACTAACATTAAGACCAATAGTTGTTTTCCATATGTTTTCAAAAATATTTTACTTGAAAAAACATAGCACTCCCATTAGCCCCTTGTAGACACATGGAGTTAATTCATTTCGAATTAATATTATATGATCTTGTTGCATACTTCAATATAAAACTTTATTTCAGTAACTTTTCCCCCTTATTGGAATTAAATGGTGTCACCAACCATTTTTGGTTGTGTCGTATAAACACCTTCCATGATTGGGGTTCTATAAATTCAATGATTAATAAAATGATCATAGAAAGTATTTGTGATAAGTAAAATTATAATGGATTTTGAAATAATGACTTGTTGTTACAATTTTAGCCTTATGTGTACCAGACTTGTACCATCCATGTAGAGTTTCACTTGTATACCCACTACAATATTCAAAATAATAATTCCCTGATACTTTGATAAATGGAATCCATTATTTAATTTTAATTGATGTTGTTAATCTTAGATAATTTTCATATACTTGTAGGATTCATTTTTCTCAAATAATAATGTATCACCATGTATGGTGAATATAAAATCATCATCGCAATTTTATCCATCCTATGAAACATGTGTCTTGGGAACAGTCCTTTCCACATGTTCCTGTGAAATTTGTTCCTATATGATCTACTTATGTATTTATAACCCTGACTTAACCCATATTCAATATTTATCCCACTATCTCGAATAGATATGTACAACATTTTATAGAAATATATTCTATAACTTGACTATAACTCTTCTATCTCATGGATTTCTATAATATCTTTATAAAATTTTAAGATAATGTTTGTAGATGCACATTGTGTTTTTCTCGATGCATGTTCTTTTATATCCTAAAAAATATTTGTTTCTAAACACATGTTCTTATATTATAATGTATTTATTTAATATTATAACTCAAATTATATCCAATAGTCAATATAGTTGGCGTTTTTATGGTATAAAGTTGTTATTTTTGATACATGTATTTAAACACAATGGAAATATTTGTAATGGAAATAAATTTTAACATTGATTTTCTTTTTACTTACATCATGAATCTGATGTGTATATGGAAATGAGAATTTAAGATTTAATATGTGCTATATTATATTGATCAATTTTAACATGTAAGAATCATCATTGATCCTACTTATTAGAACCATAAATTTGATGTAGATAAGGCAATGTTCATTTCGAAATTACTCCATGCTACATTATATTGATCGGTGAATGCAGGGTCAATATATTCTTCAGCACACCAGTCCGGAGAAACTCATATATTTTGACCATTTATATACCATACTTCACTTCCACATTCCTTAATAAACACATAAATGAATACAATGAAGTATATTTACCACTATCTTACCCTTGGAATAGTTCACGCTCTATTACTAAACTAATTCTGAAAGTTTTGTGACATACCTTTATTTCAAAAAGGTTTATTTGTCCAAAAATAAGAACATAAGTGTGGCAATAGTACCTTATGTATTTAACTTGAAATATTTCAAAACCGTACTGGGAAAATCCTTGAAAATTACTAAATTTTTATTAAAAAAATATTTACTTGTCACAACTGGGTATTAGAGTCTTATATTTATATTTAACACATATTTCCAATGATTCAAAAATTACAAAACTATTTCTTTAGTATTATACAAAACAAACAGAATTCATTACAAGAATGGAATAATGTCTTCTTTTGTCCAATGGGCATGTGATATAAATGTTTTGGTGATACTTAACAAAATTTAAACTAAAAATAATAAACATAGAAATATAGAAGTTGTGTACTACTCACCACTGAATTAGGAACCATCCTTTCTCAGCCACTTAGAGAACACACCTTACTTCTTATAATGTTTCATTCTTACTTGGTTTATATATTTAAATACAAACATGTTATTGGAATATTTTATTTTATACCAACTAAATATAATAGAAACATTACTTTCAATTGATGAATATACCTAAAAAGGAAGCAATTACTTTCTTCATAGATTCAGTTCATTTCATTTAAAATACACTAGATTTATTTCATGATGTGTGAAGAAAATAACCTCATGCCTAATACCACTTTTATTTTGAATGACATTGTGAAGGTTCCTTTTGCGTCACTCTTCCCATTGGAATTTTCACCTAGTCCTTTAACTTGTTCACCATAAGAATTAAAGATTATACATTATTTAAGTTATCATTTTATTGGAAAACCTTACCCAAAAGGTTATAAATCGTTTTATCTATACTGTTCAATATTTAATCTTAAATAAAACTAGAATAAATTGGTGGATATATGTAAGAAAGGGATGTCTTGAAATATCATGATTCACCTTTCAATTTACACATAGCTAGTGTAATCATTACTCATTCATATCTCGCTTCACTTTCTCCTTGTAGTCTTCTTAGAGATGAGACAACATGTGAAATTTTAAATGTCCTGATGTCGTATCCACAACTCACATTAGAATCTGATGACATGATTATGACATAACCGTCATATGAGTCATACATGAGTCTCTCGTAAGCATTTTTATCACTCCCATTTCTTGAAGAGGCTTAACAGGTATTGGGGACCCCAACACCATGAATTTCTGATATCGTAGTACTTTGTGAAAGTGCTTGTACCACACTTTGGAAACATGTTCCGATTTAATGATTATCTTTTTCCAATAGTTAGCATAGTGTACTTTTGGTATTACTTACCATTTTCTAAAAAATCTATAAGACTTGTACTTTTATCTTGATTATTTATTAGAAATTACCAATTAATGTAATCATCAAATGTATCCCACTATTTTATCGAACTCTAGAAACTCTATGTACTAGAATCGAAATACTTTGTCGCTTGAGTATTATAGTGGAAATGATTCTTAAAACATCTTCTCATAGTCTGCAAGCTACTGCCATGTCACTACTCATGGAGTTAAAGGTAGAATTTTGACTAACCAACTGCATTAACTCATCACTCCTTGATCTATTTCTTGATGTCCCATATTCTGAAATCAAAAAAAAGATTTAATCAATTATCTCCTCAAAATATTAAACAAGTTTTCTATGACTACTCATTTGCTTAAAAATTTACTTAAGTCTATTCATCACCCTCATATGAACTCCTCGGTAGTAGGGGACACCCTAAACTATGGCTGATGAGCACCTCGTACACCTGGTTTTGTTCATAGTCAAACAATAGAAGGTGTCTTTGAGGGATTTGTTAATAATTTCAATTAATGTAATCATTTTCTATTAAATATGTTTATTTTATGTTTTCAAGCTAACAAAATGAACATGTATCAATAGAATACATTCATCGATTCTTTATGAATTTTTTCTGTTTATTATTTTATGTGTTTCACACAGACATGAAAATGAATAATTTAACAAACAGTGCATAAAGGAAATAAAATTATCTGACTGGTCTTGAACATATAATATTGGTTAATCTATTTAAACTCAATAACGTAACCATAGCCTAGCTATATCATACTTGTTTTGGGTCATGACTCATGATGCAGCTCATCCTCAATCTAGTGTTTTTACTTCTCTTCTAGATTTCACCTCGACTTGGCATGTTCTATGACTTAAAATGTTATCTACGATAGTATATCAATACTCACACATAGAAGAGGTGGGTCTCGAGAAGCACAATATACTTACTGATAATGATGGGCATGCATTCTCTTATATATATTGAATAAAAAGGAAGATGTGTAAACCATCATAAAACTTAACTAACTATTATAAACTTCACAAGCAATTTTAATAATTAATAAATTAAACCTAAACATGCACATTTGATGGTCAAGACTAGTCCATAGGTGAATTAAAAGTGCGACAAAAAATAAAAATATATTTAATTCAAGTATGAGGACTATTAATTAAATTAAATGAATTATTTAAATTTAAATAATTTAATCATATTTGATCCCTTGATTAATTTAACTTTTATTCCAAAAAGTAAATTAACTAATTAATTTAATTTTATACCCAGAGTTAAATTAATTTTTCAAATAACAAAATAATTATTTTTTATCTAAAATTAATAAATTATTTTTTTTCTTATATTAAATATTTTCCTGGGCCCAATAACCCCATGTATGGCCAATGTGGGTCGGGATGACCACTCAGGTCTGTTTTGTGTCTAACAGATATTTTGGGATGGGAGAATCCATCCTAACTCATTCTGGGTTAGGCCAACCTGCCTAGCTCTATTACGAGGTGGGTCAAGTCAAAGAAGACCCACAAGAGTCTAAAAGCAGCCCGATCGAAGGTCAGATCATAGTCTGGTAGGGCGGTGTGTCGGAGAGGGTCATGCATGGGGTCACTGATATGGACAACAATTGTGAAGTGGGTCTAGGGGTGGCCGACACCGGAGGCATGACAACAAATGGAGGAGGGGGTCATGGGTCACTTCAATGAATGGATGAGCCGCTACCGACTGCCACGTACGGCGAGGATTAGGAATCCGGTATTTTTAAAATTGGGTCTGGGATGCATGAATGTTGTTCACACATCCTTTCCCGCGGAAGGATGTGTGAACGACGTTCACGTATCTGAGGGGCGGCATGGATGCATGAACCCCGTTCATACATCCTCCACAGACCAGCTGAAGGGTACATGAATGGGGTTCACTCATCCTATCGAGAAAGTTTATAAAAGGATTGCCCCCCCCCCCACTCAAAAACTATTTTTCTCTTCTAGATTTTGTTGCAAAGCCCTGAAGAAATTGTTTCTCAACAAATATTTGCTACTTTTATAGTGAAAAAATTTCTATTTAACATTTTAATATTTTTAATTGTGTTTATTTATTTCATTTGTATGTTTAATTGTGTGTATGATTTATTTATTTCATATGTTATGCTTGATGTGTAATGTTTTGTATGATTTAATTTTATGGATTTTGAATGTTTGTATGATTTAATTTTTTAAATGTTTGTTGTCTGAATAAAGTAACAAATATATTTACTTATATATTGAAAATTAATAGAATGGCCAAAAAAAAACATTATAATTTCAAAAAATTTAAAATAACAAAAATTTGTATTCTTTACATCTCAATTATATTAGTTATAATAAAATTTAGTAAATGTTATTAATAATTTTATAGATATATACACATGAAGTTAAATTTTTGGAAAAGAGGTGTAGTATTTAATATACATTTCATTTAGTAATAAATAATGTTATATAATATGGATAATATAATAATAATACAAAAAGACATGGTATGAGTGATGACTGATCTTGAGATAACCGACTATGCATAATTGAAATTATATGTTTTATTTTGTGTATGTGGTTATTCAATTTGTAATAATTTCATTTTTTCTACATTGATGACATGTGAGTCATCTCTCAGTAAGTGTAAGGATATGCGTGTCCGCTTAAAAAAATTTATGTATTTAATACCCCTGTACCCCCTCACATGAATGTGATTAAATTTGTAATTTAAAGACAGACGCCCCAAAGAAGTATCCCCGAACATGATTCCCCAAAGAGGTGTCCACGAAGAGGCATTCGAGAAATCGTTCGAGAGAAGGCGTTGCTGTTTGATAGGAGATTGGTGGTTGCTGAAATATTTGATAATAGAGATAGGAGTCCACCCATAGGTTGTGGTTAGTTTATCAGATAATGATAAACTAATCGTAAGTCTCAACGTCAAGTCATGATTATATATTCATAAGTAATTATACCATATGAAACATTATATTAAATTTTCTTTTGTGATAATATCTCAATCACTATACCTTAACAGTGATAAATCAATACATAAAAAAGTCTCAAGATAATCAATTATTCAAAACCAAATTAAATAATTTAAAATTTTAATGTAGTATATAATATTTTTTAAATTATTTTTTTATAGGTAATTATTTCTGCACAAATATATTGCAACGGTGAGGTAATTTATACCGATAAGGGTTTTAGCTGTAGTGTGCCACCTGCCAGAGTGGTAAATCTCCATGGTTGTATGACATTGGATGCAGTTTGTAATAAGATTCATAGTTGGTTAAAACTGAGGGCTGAAAAAGAAATCACTTCAATTAGATACCGACATCATCAAAATCTTGGGCGTCAGTGGCACAAAGAATACCCTATAGTTGATGATGAGGATTGGATGGAAGATTCTCTATTATTCAGAAAATATTGTATTAATGGTTTGATGGAATTATTTGTTAGCATTTCTGATATTGATGTGGTGAGATCAATTACTACAGAACCATGCTTTCTGAGCTCTATAGATGCTAGTACTTCACATCAGTCTTATTCATAGCCTCCTCCTCATATGACTCCTGTGGAAGATTGTTATGATGAAGATGATCAAAATCTGGAAGAAAATGTAGATGGAGTCCCTTTGTGTGCTGATATAGTGCATGAAAGTTTATCTGAGGAAGAATAATCTGGGGAGCCATCAGGAGATGACGTGGTTGGGAATGAACCTTCTGAGGTTCCTTTGAGAGATAGACATCCACTACATCCACCAATTAGTGGTAATATGCCTTCAGTTTTTAGTTCCTTAGTTGAAGGAATGTCTCATGAACATGATTTTAATTGGGATTTCATTACAACGGCTTCTGAATTCTCTAGAATTATAGGGAATAGGGCTGTATAAAATGATAATTCCATATATGGTGGGCAGGAGTTTGAAAGTAAAATGGCCATGAAAAATTTGATAAAGCAATACCACATTGAGCGACATTTCACATTTGTGATTGATGAGTCAAAGAGGACAAAATATCCCATTCGTTGTGAAAAATATGGGTCGGAATGTAAATTTTGATTAAGAGTAATAATTGATAAATATTATGGATGTTGGAAGATAACCAAATTAGAAGGCCCACACACGCATCCCAGCTTGGCACAAGATCACTCTTCCCCTGATGCAGAGTTTATATCTACTGTTATTTGTGAGATGATACGAACATGTCAGGATGTTTTTGTTTCCTCTGTTCAGGAAAGAATTCAACAGTTGTATAACTAGATGATATCATACAACAAAGCTTGGAATGCAAAACAGAAAGCCATTGTAAAAGTGTATGGTGATTGGGATGAGTCTTATGTGATGTTGCCACAACTTATGGAATTGTAGTCTCCCAATAATCATATTGTTTATCATTTGGACAGTGTTGAGTATGTATCCCAGAATCATCAAGTTTATCGGTCAAAGGTGATGTTCAATAGGATTTTTTGGGCATTCCGACCGTGCATTGCTGCCTTTACCTATTGTAAAAAATTTATTCAGGTAGATGGAACATTTCTTTTTGGCAAGTATACATGTGTTCTACTCATTGCTACCACACGGGATGGTAATCACGCTCCTTTTCCACTTTCTTTTTATATTGTTGAAAAAGAAAATTTTAAATATTGGAGCTGGTTTTTGGCATGTTTACATGTTCATGTCACGCAAAAATAGGGTGTGTGTCTGATATTTGATCATCATTGAGTGATTATAGAGGATGTGAGTAGTGATGGGGTTTCTTAGACTAAGTTGAATGCTTATCATCTTTATTGAATTAAGCATATTGCAAGTAATGTGAATAAGCATTTTAGAGATGAGGCCATAAAGAAGGCGATCATCAATTTGGGTATGGTTTTCTAAACTTTCTTTTTTTAACAAAATTTAATATCCATTTTAATACATTATTATCTTATGGTTTCAGCATATGAACCCCAAAAAGAATGGTTTGATCGACATCTTGAAGAGATTTGAACTGTTAATGAGGAGGTATATGAATATATATTGCGAATTTAAAAGGAAAAATGGTCATTAGCATATGATGGTGGCATGAGATATGGGAATATGACCACTAATATAGTGGAGTACATAAATGGGGTCCTCAAGGATGTGCGCAAACTCCCAATCACAGGGTTAGTGCAGGAGACATTTTTTAGATGTGTTGACCGGTCCCAAAAGGCCTACTAGAGGATGGAAAATGGAATTCTTTTTACTCATCATTTTCAAAGTGATATTGACCAGATACAGAATGATGATTCAAGAGAGAATGTTATAGCCTTTGATAGGGAAAAGAGGATCTTTCGGGTAATGCAATGCTACGACCAGGGTACATTCACTACTAGTGGAGTGTTTGTAATTATGTTGGAAAATAGGTACTGTGATTGCGGCGGATTTCAGGCATTGAGACATCCATGTGTACATGTTATCGTGGCTTGTGCTTCAGTCAATATATCATGGTAGCCATATGTTGACCCAGTGTATCACATGAGTACTTTGGTTAACTGTTATTGTGCTACTTGGATGCCTGTTGGTGACTTCCATTCTATCACATTGTCTGCTGATCAACAGACCATCATCCCTGATATTTCCAGTTTTTCATAAGTTGGTTTTGGTTTCATTTATGATTTTTTCAATGTCTGTCATTTTTAAAATTATTGGCTTCATGCTACCAGGTTGTGGCCCCGAGGAAGACTGAAGTCAACTCACATCATAAATGATATGGATTGGCCTCGGCAACGAGGAGGGATAATATGATGCAATATTTGTCACGCAGAAGGACATACTCGTAAGAGATGTCCCCAAGTGGTAGGAAAAAGTTCCACATCTCATCATCCATGATCGAGTCTGTGTACCGTATCATTAATATGTATATGTTTTTTCGTATGTGAATATTTCATTATTGAATCCTTTTATTTCTGACCTCCTCCATTTATGAGATGTTTGAATTTTAGTTTGTCTCATTTTCGGATTTTATCATATTTAATTTTATGAAATTAAAACTATTAAAAAAATAAACACCGAAAAAAAATGAATATATCATGCTTCCACATCTTCAATGATGGTTTTTCATCACTGCTTCTATATTTTCTACCTTATTTTTCATGTTTTAGATTTTTTTTAAATAAAATTTTACAAATTTTATTAAATTCACTATTAAAAATTAATGATAATATCATGTGTGCAGATGGAAGGTTTTCCAATACTTAAATCATAGGCTACTCATGTATCACAACTGCTTTTAGAGGGAGGTCATGTGCCTCCCTTGAGTGTACATAGATCTCACCATTTCCATCATACCACACAACCTCCCGTCATCGTCCCCCATCTTTGTCGAGCTAGATTTTATGGAGTTGTGATGTGTGACATCACATTTATTGATCATCACCTCATTGCTGCACTTGTAGAGAGATGGAGGCTAGAGTCGCATAACTTCCATTTCAGTGAGGTGGAGATGACTATTATGTTATAGGATGTGGCCATTATGTTGGGACTCCCTATTGACGGACATGCTCTGACAGGATGAGTTCCATCAGATTTGCCTGAGATTGTTCATAGACTATTGGGGATAGAGGTCCAAGATGACGACAGGACCATCGTCGGTGGTATATTACAAATGACTTGTTTAGACCAGCACTTCACACATTTACTAGATAATGTTGATGACGTCACCGTGCTATGATTTTCACGTGCATATATTTTGAGACTGATAGGCGGTACGCTTTTTTTACCACTCTACCACTTTTGTGCACCTAATGTTTTTATATTTTTTGGAGGATTTGGACAAGGAAGGCCGGTATAGATGGGGGTCTGCCTGCCTAGTATATATATACAGGGCCCTATGCAGTGCATGTCACATCGATAAGATGAAGATCACAGGATGCATGGTTCTTCTGCAGATGTGGGTATGAGAGCACATCCCTCGTTTAGCTCCACATGCCTGTGTGCCATTACTCGTTGATACTGTAGCAGAGGCTCCACATAGACATTGGTATGTTATTAATTCCTTCTAATATCTAACTTAATTATATAAGTTTATATTATGAAATTTAAAAATAAAAAAGTTATCTATAGGTGGAGTCAGGCGCATCAGCATTTAGATTCTCCCAGACAAGATGTTCATGCCTACAGACTTATGTTAGATAGCATTCAACCATACAATGTAAGTAATTATTATTTATATTGTTAAATATTTACTCTTCACTGTACATCTATTCATTTATTAATTGATTATTCATTTTTTTTCTTTCAGATTACATGGATTCCATATACAGATGCTATACTTCAAAGTCTTCTGTCATACTGTACAGTGATACTTGCTATCAGCTCTTGGAGGGTTACATCGACTCATTTTCATATAGTCGAGTGGCATTAGACGGATAGGGTTATGAGGCAGTTATGATTCCTTCAGCCATTTCCTAACCCGCCTAGTCAGTTGGATTCATTGCATTCCCTGAAGATGTCATGGAAGAGGGATTTCAATTGGAGGAGCTACCATGCTAGATATGTTGCGTTATGGGATAGACGACGGGAGTCCCAGTTGCGAGGGGTAGGGATAATATGTTTTCATTTAAGGGATCAGATGGATTATACAGGCTGGTACATCAAGTCCCCGGTGTTATTTTTGACACGGCACAAACGAGGCTTTCATGAGTTGGTATGCATTCTTCCTTTCACTGTTCAACAGATTTTTTATTCATATTAGTTAACAATGAAATTTGTTTTTGTAGGATGCTAGTATTTGTCTTCTACTTCATATGTCTGATCCAGTGGAGAGAGCCTCCTTTGACCCGGCATATTTTCACACCCTTGTGGCACAGCTGCTTCCGTTGATGGACGAGATTTATCATGGCATTTTCTTTGATCCACTCCCTGCTGTGGAGCCCGCGCAGCCAGCTGATCCTCACATAGATGTACCCGAGGGTGACGACCACATTATGGATGCTGTTGTTCCATAGGAGGAGGGTTTCCATATTGATCAACCACATGATATTGTTCCACTGGAGGAGGGTGTTCAACATGATCATTCAGATGCTCCTCCAGCTTCTCAGGCACAGCCACAGGTACTTACAGATGATGACTGGATTGAGTTTGATGCTTTATTATAGTCATCTGTAGTAGAGTAGCCATTTACTTCCTATGTTGGTGAGAGTTCCAGCCAGCTTCCACTATCCTTAGATGCGGTCCTGGGTATAGGTGGTGAGACTCTACATCCACCTCCTGTCACACAGTAGGATGTGGAGGTGGTTGTCAATGAGGATGTGCAACGTACGCCAGAGCACAGACATAGACAGACACGACGTGGGAACATCTAGTATATGCCTGGATGTGGGACAGAGGATCATCCACGCTAGAGGTGTTGATTAGGTTGATATTTGATTTAAGATACATTTTTTATGTGTATTACTATTAACATTTATAGACTTCTATTATTTTTTTAATATGTGTCTTATTGTTATCCTATTATCTACCAATATATATATATATATATATGTATAATAAATAATATTATTAAATTAATTAATAAATGTTAGTTATATTAATTATTTTGAAATAAAATATATTTTGGATGAAAAGATCCATGAACTTGAAGAAATATTGAAAAATATTGTCGATCTCAATGATTTATAATTAGATGTAAAATTCTAGAATATCATGGAACACGATTATTTGTTTACAAAAATTAAATTGCTTGAAGAATAATTTGAATGAATAATGGATATTTTTGAAGAGTAGATGATTATTATTGAAGATCAGAATAACTACAATATGAATTAGAAGTTCATTTGGCCAATTTTGAGAAGATACATTTTCAGACTTTATAAAAGGAAACAATTTCTACTGGTACTCAATCTTTAATAGAGGATTTTACTGTTAAAATACCTCCATCATGTAATAAAATTATGGATATTATAAAAAATATTGAATTCATATTCTTCCAAAATAATAAACAACCCTTAAAATATTCAGATAACTCACTACTCTCTCACAATTTGAGAACTCATTTCTCTATCAACTAAAGTGTACTCTTAGTTACTTTATAATAATATTCATATATACATGATCAACATTGTATAAACCATAGTAAGGGTGTCATAAAACTCATATTTAATCCAAATGATGAATTCCTCATCCTGGCATCTCATTTAGGGAGGCATGTGACAGGTATGATTTTATACATGCAAACCTTAACCCGTCGCAACTGAATCTTTTTAGTAGCATTGTTATGAGTGACGAACCAGATAGATGTTGTTTCACCGAGGTTAGCTTGGGGTAGTTTAATATGAATGGATACAGGAGAATCCTTTATAGGAACTCTACCAGGGTGGAAGGGGGAGAGGTTACATGGTGTAATGCGATCACAACGAGAGTGAACTTTCTAGTTTGGAGGATCCAAAACAGAGCTCTGCCCACGGAGGAAAATATTCAAAGAAGAGGAGTTTTCATGGCATCTCGATGCTACTGTTGTGAGAGGTCGTGTTCTGAATCAACGTTGCATTTGTTTTTTCAGGGACGATGGGCTGTTTTCCTCTGGTCTCATCTCTCTCAATATAGGTTTCCGTATGGAGAGTTTCATATGGTTCAGTATTACCTTCTGATATGGTTTTCTTGTTTTGATAGCAGAACAGGGGAGCGAACAGCCCAAACAATTTTCCTGGTTTCTATTTGTTGGACAATCTGGGAAGCGCGCAACCAGGTGCGGTTAGGTCACATGAGGTCTCTGTAAGCACTTAAGGTCCGGATGAGATCCCTCATGGTTGAACTGGATTCCCTTTTCAAGAATGGAGTTTATTCAGTTATTCTGGGGAACCTCATAAACAATTAGTGTATACAGACTATGGATAGAGGGCATTGGGTAAGGTGGCAGCCTCCGACTAATGGGTTGAAACTGAATGTGGATGGTTCCTGCTTGGGAGGAGTCATGATGGGTGGTGTTTTTCTTCGGGATTGTTGGGGTTCAGTCCATATTGCATTCAGTACATATTATGGACCATGAAACTCTATGGGTGCAGAGTTTAGAGATATTCTTTCAGGTTTGATTGTTTGCAGGAGGAGAGGCCTCTCGGTGATGGAGGTGGAATCTGACTTAGAAGTTTTGGTCAGATCTCTACAGGGAAATCATGACATCTCTTAGGATTTGGTTTATGTCTATAGAAGGTGCAAAGCAGATACTAATCAGGGAAGGATATTTTATCATAGTCTGAGGGAATGCAACTTTGCGGCTGACACGTTGGCTCGTTGGGGCAGGCCGGAGGAGACACTTGTGATTTATGATAGTCTCAATTCTCTTCCTTTTGAGCGTGTTAATGTGGTCTGTAAGGATGCACTTGGCCTTCATTATTTTTGTCCTCCATGGCGGGTAACCCCGGATTTTTGTTGAGGTAATAATAGAAAAAATAACTTTCAGTCAGTCATGCAACAATTTTCACACCTGTAAACAGTATCACCTTTATTCTTGAACACCACTCAGTTCATGAAATTAACTTATATTAGTTTGTCTATATTACATGTGTTTCTTCATAATATGAGTGAGAATAATTCCATATATTTTAAACCCTTCATAATCATATCAAATAGACTTTAAAATTATCTGAATTAATTAGTTCTATAATACCCCAAAATTTTCTCCAGTCTAGAACATTTTAAACATTATTTGTTAACGAACACAACCAAAAATATCCAAAACATCATCTATATGTATTTTTTAAAAAATTATTGAATAACACACAAATATTATCATCATCTACTTACCCTGTAATCAAATAGATATATAGGGATCTCAAAGATCATTTTCGAATGGGCAACCTAAAGAGTGAGATTATTGAGTATGCATCTCAAATATTAGTTTTACAGTAAGTAAAGGACGAATGAAAGAGATAAAAGTGGTTGATTAAACTATTTCCCATTAAAATATAAAACATCACCATGTAATTCATCATAGGTCTTATAAAGACCTACATTATAAATAATTCCATTCCGTTTATAGTTGATCAACTTACAATGATTTCTTACTTCATTACTATTTGAGAGTATTTTACACTCTATAAACATACCAATATATAAATAAAGAGGTATGTTTACATGGATTAAATCTTTATATTATATCTAATAGAGACCCAAGGATCTCTATGATGTTTTTGGGAATTATTTAACATGTACTGGATACAAAAATGAGATTTGAACTACACACCACATTTAAAGTAATAGTAAGTCTAAAAGGATCATTCATAGGATTGAAGATCAGATAATATATATCTTGATCCATTTCAATGGATATTGTGATCAACAACATTTATTAGTGGAATTCATATATAATATCAGTTTTCACTATAGGATACAAATTGAAACATATGAGGATCTTTATAGAAATATATGTATAACTACAAAATTATGGGATGATGTGAGTGAGGGAAAGATGCTAGAATTATATCTTTCTCAAAATATGTTAGAGAAAACTCAATCCATTAAAAAAAATATTAAGTTAATAGAAATTACAATGAATATCCACGCTAGGATTCATAGGCTTTCTCGCAATGTTTCTCATTAGAGCCTATTTGGATATTATATAACTTCATCATGGTTAGATCATGTTTTGGTATGCTGAAAAATAAGTATTGAAGAAGATCATCCTTTATGATGTTATATAAGTTTTAAAATCTTGACATTCATAAGGCGAAGATAAATTCTAGTCTATTCTCTGTATTATAACATCTTGAAAACCATTATTGGAAAAATTCACCATTATAAAGATGTTTATGAGTTTTTCCCTTGAGGGGGAGATAAATGAAGAAATATGAAATTACATCCAGAATTAGTATATTCATTATAATCAAACCTAATTATTATAGAATGTTCAGGAATATCATGTTATTAAAAAAGGAATGTTTTTCTAAATCCCTCTTCTTTTGTTAACAAAAAATAAACTAAATAAGAATAGGTTGTAATTAAATTAATCAAAGACATACTTAAAGTTCAAGTATGAATGCGCTCAAAGGCCACTTATCCTTCTTTTTATTCATTTGAATATTTTTAATCTATTTCTTAAAGTTAGTGCATGAGTATTATGTTGATTATTCTAATAAAAGTTACATATCACATTTAAAAACTTCATCCTGAAATATATTTGGATTACCCTTGATGATAAGTTCATAAGTTCTTGTTTCATGTGGTATCATGATCAGTTGGTAGAGGACGACATTATTTCCCAAATCGAGTAGTGCACCAAAAATATCTATTAATAATTATTTAATAATTATCTGTTATTCCGGAATATTTATTAATAATTATTAACATTATTTCAATATTTTCTATTATTTAATTGATATTTATTAATATTTCTTAATTTTTACTTTAAGTGTATTAGTTTTTAATTATTATTTATAAATATTGAGAAATATTTAAGCTCTCTGTGGGAAGAGTGAAACTCGTTCATGCATCCCTCCTCTAGGGAGGATGCGTGAACGGGGTTCACAAATCTTCAGTGGGGTCTTGGATGTGTGAACGCCATTCACGCATCCTTAGCAGCAGAAGGATGCATGAACATCGTTCACGCATCCAAGACCCATTTTTAATATAATGGGAACCCTGATCCCCTTTCCCAATTTTTTTTTATAAAACCCAAAAAAATACTCTCATAGTTTGGTAGGGTGGTGTCTAGGAGGGGGCCATCCATGGGGTCACCTATATGGAAAACGGTGGTGAAGTGGGTCTTGGGGAGGCCGACACCGGTGGCACAACAACAAATAGAGGAGGGGGTCATGGGTCACAGAAATGAATGGAGGGGCCGCTACCGACTGCCACATCCAGTGGGATCAGGGAGGGTGGATGACAGTCGGTTGTGGTTGGGAGGCGCGGTGGTTACTCACGATAGTGACGAAATATGAGGCTAGTGTGGGTGAGACAACACAATGAGGATAGTTGTGGAGACCTGGGAGGCATCGACCGGTGAGACCAGGTGGGCTTGGCCAGGGTGGAGGTTAGCTCTGGGAGGGTCTCAGTTTTAGGAGGTGGAACAACAGGTTGCATGATATGTGGTTCCCAATGGAAGAAGAAGACCCCATCAGTTTTTAATTAAAATTATTTTTTTGATAAAACCCTTGGCTTTGGAATCCTACCAAAGTTTTAATTTTTTTTAAATAATTCTTTGTTGATCCTGCCAACAAGGCTAGCTGCCCAAAACCTTTTTTTAAAAACATAATTTCCTAATCCTCGTGTAGACTTCCATCCACCCCAAAATTGGAAGCATGCTTTTTTTAAAATCATAAAATAGGGACCTTGAGAAATAATACATTTTCTAATAAAACATTCACAAACATGTGGAAGAATTGTGGGTGGATGTAATTGTTATGATGACCTAAATCCAACTAGTTCCTGGCTGAAAAAACTAGAGATCATAGAATTTTCTCCAACAATAGGTAACAAGTTAAATTTCAACATATATATAAAATATGTTCTTCAATTTGTATACCTATAAATAAACCAAAGAAGATCTGTGTAATTTTTTTTTCAAATGGCCATAACATGGACACATGATATTGGATCGAAGCGCAGTTGGCACCATTAAGTCTAAAATAAAACCCTCTAATTAATTCAATGATTTTTTTTTCTTGGATCAAAAAATTCACGTGATCCCTTTGATTCCAATTGCTGGTACTAGGGCACACAAAACAAGCTGATGGGTTGAGGAATTTAAATTTTTCCATCATTGGAGTGATGAAACTATGCCATCTCTATTGATCCAAGTCCCGATAGACATATAAGGATCTCACATGAATATTTCAAATCACAAAAATAAAAAAATGAGTATTGTAATGGCCAAGATTTGTATGGATCGATCCTTTGTGTGTTTTCAAATACTGAGGTGCTAGGAAGAGGCTTAGAGGAGGTCTTGAAGAGTTTGGTTGCCAGAAGATGGAAGTAGGATGATTTCACAACGTGTAAAAGTTTTACATGATGTGAAAGTGGGTTTCACGACATGTAATGATTTGGGGTTTAAAAATAAAATAAAATCGAAGGGCAACATGTTTTTTATCAAAAACTGAACCCCGAGCATTACACAAGGTGAAAGGGGATTACATGTCATATAATTCCCCACTATAGTGTTGTTTTAAGCATTTTTAGCCGCTCGAGTTATTCATAACCCTATGGATGCAGCGACTCTCCCTCTCATTCCATGGGACCCAGTGACCCCCTCTTCGACATTTTGGGTATTCCTTTATCAAGGATCGATCCCTAACTTCCCATGTTTGATTATTCTTCGATCCAAGATACATTCTACCTCTATTATTGTGGTTTCTTAGATCTGTTTCCCCCCGTTCCTCTTTTCCATGCGATGGTTCTTGATCTCCATGTTTCTAATGGAGTTTTTTTGGTTGTTTGTTAGTGCGGTTGTGGAGTAATGTCCTTGGGTGGGTGATGTTCTTGCAGGAGAGGCGATCGAGATCTGCATTATTGTTTCATTATCATGAAAAGAAATTTGACACCCTTTTGAGGTAATGGATTCATTGCTTCTCTATTTAGTTATGTGAAATAACAGAGTTAGCATGATTTAGGCCCTTAGATTTCAATAAAATTAAACTAGTAATTAATTAAATCGGATTAAAGAATTGGTATCAATCGCTTGGAAATGTTGTTTGTACTGTGATAATGGATTTCCCCTTGATTTACTAGATAGTGTGATATCTATTATGTGCTTGTTATGACTGGTTTAGCATGTGGAATTTGATGGCTATTGATTCATTTGTACTGTAAGAGCTTGTTGTTTGTGAAGGATGAATGCCTTTCTTTGAGGCCAAGAGCCTGGTTTCTATGTTTGTTTTTGCTGCTTTTGATATTACGTAAGCCTAGAGGGCTATTTTTATTTATGGGGTGGGGAGGCCCGGATGAGACCTGAGCTTGGGACGACTGATCCTAGAGGGATTTTGTGGTATGAGGGGTAGGGAGGCTTGGCTATTGTGGTAACAGTTGATGCATGGAGTGGCGATATGCATGTGGGTGTCAGAGAGGACATTAGAGAGGAGAGAATATGTCAACGTTGGGCTTACCACTACTACAAAAATGGGAAAGGGAAGTGCTACCCTTTTATTAGCGCTAAAAAAAGTGGTGATAAAGGTGTGTTTTTAACATTGCTAGAAAAGCGCTGTTAAAAGTGACCCTTTATCAGTGTTTTTTTAGCGCTGATAAAGGCCCCCCCTTTAAGAGTGCTTTTTTTAGCCTTGATAAAGGGGACCCCTTTATCAGCGATTTTTCCTACCGTTGATAAATTTTATGTCTAAAAAAGGCATGAAAAATAAAATATTATTATATAAGTATATTTATATTGATGTAAATATAATATATATTTTTTAAATATGTTTTAGATATGTATAAATTGACTATTACATTTGATTTATAATAAATTTAGTGAAAATGGATTTAAAATATTATAAAAAATCTTATTAATTAATAATTTTCCAATTATTATTGATTAAAAATCATTTAATAACAATTTGAAGACACAAAAAATCAAAAAAAAATTAATAAAAGATATAAAATAAGTTGAAAATATAACTCAAACTTCAAATGGACATAACTTTTGATCTGGGAGTCCGTTTAAGATCTACAGCATATAAAATCGAAGATTGTGATGAGATCTATGTGATAGTGACTGAAGCAAAGCTTCTTCAAAATTTTAGAGGCTAAAAAGGCCCATAAGACCTCCAAAAATGAGTTTTTAGTTATGATACCCTAATTTTCTAACATTAAAACAGGTATAACTTCTAATCCGTATGTCTGTTAGGCCTGTACCACATATCATATCGAATATTGTTTCATTTTCTTCGATTTGACTGGTTGTGGATTTGAAACGGGATTTCAGATTATAAGTTATGGTCGTTTTAACATTCTATTTCTTTTAAAATACACATATATATGTATTTATGCATAAATATATATATTTTTGTGTGTGTGTGTCTGTGTGTGTGTTGTATATATGTATGTGTGTATTTATTTATTTATTTATAATCACACATAAAAACATATTTCATAAATGTATTTAAATCTAATCTTATAAGAATATATTAATATACAAATAAATATACAGATAAAAAATTGTAACTATATATATATATTAATATACGAATGAATATATATATACTAATATATGAATAAATATATTTATACTAATATGAATCTATATTAATATATTAATAAATATAACTATATATATATATAAATAGATATATCGGTAAATAGAGAGAAGAAAAACGAAATGGATTAATGGTAAAGGTGCAGCAGTGAAATGGGGGGAGGTCGCAGGTTTGAGTCCAGGTGGAAGCAAAGGGGTACCCATGTGTGGGGATGCGTGAGAAGGGCAGCGTGTGGGAGAGTGTGTGTGTGTGTGTGTGGTGTTCCTAGCACTGTTAAAGGGGATTTCAAGCACTCTTAAAAGCTCCCGAATATAATTAATTTTTAATTTTTTTTAAATTTTTAATTTCTTTTCATTTCCTTTAAAAAAAAATTTTTTTTACTTTTATTAGTGCTTTTTAAAAGCGCTCATAAAAGCCCCTTTTATCAGTGCTAAATAAATCAATGATACAAGGGGCCCCCCTTTATCCTCGCCTCGATTAACAATGCTTTTTTAGCACTGTTAATCGACTTTTCTAGAACTGATAAAGGCCATATTTGTAGTAGTGTACCCATTGATATGAAAGCTAAATGGTTGTTTGAATATGTTGTCTGGATGACAGACAAGTTTTTTTTATCTTCATTCTTTTCCCCACTGGTTGAGGCAGATGGATGTGCTTGGTTGTATGCCTTTTTTGGTAGCTTAGGATGTTTTGCTAGAGTACCTGGTAATATGGAAAGTAATAATGTTAGTAAATGAATAAATGTTTAATCCATGGGGTTGGAGCTTGCTGGGATGCACTGTTGAAGTTATAGTTCTGAGAAGTTGTGGACTCGGTTTTCTTATGACTGGGGGGCATGGAACTTTTTTGTAATGTAATGTGGAAAATTTTAATGGTTAATTAATGGTTAATGAATTAAATAACACAAATTGAACCCGATTAAAAGGAATAAAATAACTTAATGTAGCTCTTAAAATGGTTGTGTGATTATAGGAATGGAAAGTGAAGACTCCCATCATTATCATGGTTTTTATAAGAAGATAAAGATATATTTTTGGGTAAATTATAATAATAAAACCCATGGAGGAAATAAATTTAATCTTCCCTTTATTTCATAAGTGTGGAAAGAAACAAGGGTGAAATTGACTCTAAGGGACTGGTAAAGATTTAAAATGTGTAAAGGAAGAAAATTGAGCAAGCGAACACTAAAGAGATGTAAAGAGTAAATCCAACAAAAAATAATGTGGAGAAAGATTAGTTTAGTTGTAATGTCCTGGTTCCGGAAGCCACACAACAGGTGCCCCGAACCCGGTTGGTCACATGACCTCAAGCACATTTCTCCAAACACCAGAGGTCGCCGACTAGCAGCGAAGGCCTGGATCTAATAGTGGGGAAACTATTCCATCATTTATCAAAGTGTAGCATAGTGGAAAAATATAAACATACACAAAAACGGAAGCAGTAACAATACAATGCTGAAAGGACAACATTACTGAAGAAAACGATAACCGATAGTCATATCTATATGATGATGAAATATGTCTTATTTCTAAGAAAGAAGTCAAAATATGATACACTGCAATAAAATACAATACAGTACATAGTACCAAGTACAACAAAGCAACTAAAACAGTGCAATAGAAACTCATCAGCATCGCAAGCCTAAGCTCGGTCCCATGCTCTTGTACTCCTCTGCAACAATCATGTATCTGTATAGAGACCCTTGACCTTATCGACACCTACAGAAATATAATTTGTTTTGGCCAAAGACATGACCCAAATAGGTTGTGAAAAATAAATCCTAGTAGGCAACCACCAAAGGCCTGTTCCCAACTATCAGAGAAAATGTGAAACAACAGTGTGCAATAATAAAAAGCAATAAACTAGGTAGTTCTCAAAAGTAACTATCTCTACCAGTTATATTGCCATTTTAATAATTATTTATGAATGTAAAGCTTGTTCTTTAGCTTGGAAGGTACCATATAATAAATCGCCATAGTGAATATTCAAAGTAAACGTGTCCTTATACATGAAAACTCTTACCCTCAGGTAAGCAGAATCGAAACCCGTAGGTGACTTCCCACAAGAATAATGAATATAGCTTATAGGCATAAAAGATATTGACCTCAAGCACGGAAGCTACTACCCATAGGCATAAGAAAAGTTTCCCTCAGTCTAAACGAAACACTTACCTCAGACTAAGTAAAACACTGCCCTCAGGATAAAAAGTAACCGGGTCGATCGCAACACATAAAAAAACAATTTATATACATTTCCTCTCAAGAAAACTAAAAACATTTTTATAATCACTACATACCCACAGGTATCCTGGCCAAACAACTAAACAAGGGAAACGCAACCACGGGGTGGCCCTGGATCAAGGAAATGATCCCAAATAGCTGTTTATATTTATCATTATATTATCTATGCAATTCTATATATCTTATCAGCTAAGGCCTCAGCCTTACGACACCCCAGACATGGGTGTGTAGCACAACAGTACACAAAATCAACTCAATAGTAAGAAATAAACACCATACCACCTACCATGGTCTCCTCTGATCGATATACATGAACGACACCTCCAGAATCAACCAAGTACGGCATAGATCTGGGATAAAAATTCACCTGTTCACACCCAAATAACTTCCCTTAGGGAAATAATTGGAAGTATAGGTTCAAGAAAAGAGAATAACTCACCTGCGTGGTTCAAACGATATCGTCAGCGAAGGAATCGGAGTTCCGGTGTGTGGTCATAAGCTCTTCCAAGATCCGGCCTTCTCTCCCGCGGTTCTTAGGCGTTCTAAGATTCTTCTGTCATAGAAGGAGTCTAATGCCTATTTTAAGAAAAAAAACTAAACGGCATGTACTCTTATGTACACGACGTGTACATACATTTTTTAATAGTTCCTCTAGCAGCCACTTTCCACCGCATCACTATTCATCAGCAAACTTGATTACACGACATGTATTTCTAAGTACACAATGTGTACCGTCGTTCTACTGGTGGGTACTACAACCGCCATATTGTTCACCTGCCGACTGATTACACAAAGTGTATATAATAAGTACACGGTGTGTATTCATTTTTTACACCCTTTATCGCTGAAAGGCCTACACGCCCTATATACTCATCCAACATGGCCAAAGTACACGGCGTGTACCCAAAAATTTTGGGATTTTACCCCATTTCCCTTAATTTCTCAAAAACCTTAAAGGGAAAGGAAAATAAGGAACCTGTACCTCAAGAATAAAAACTGGGTTCTTACAAATTTCCCCCCTCAAAGCAATTTGTCCCCAAATTTCCCTTCCAAGGGTGCTGAAAATAATGCTGAGAATAACTCTGGCCACTAAGCATGTACGTCGGTCTCTCGCTCCCAGGTTTCGTCATGCACTCAGCCCTGTTGCCATAGCACCCATACGAGAGAAACTGACCGGCCTTGGAGAACCTTCGTGCTCCTATCAACAATATGAATCAGATTCTCCTCAAAGGACGCATCGACCTGAATTTCCACCTCTTCGGCTGAAAAACATGATACAGGTCTCAGTGATAATGGTGCATCTGAGATACATGGAAGACTTTGTTCATAGACCAATACCTTTTTTGTAACTGCAATCGATAGGCTACCGGCCCGACTCTCTCCAGAATCTCAAACGGCCTGACATACCTCGGTGAAAGTCTACTGTATCTCCTGATCCACCTATGTCCCAACCTCGGTGAAACACACAAGCAAAGATAATCCCCGATCACGAACTCCATGGGTCATCTGCGGCGATTATCATAAGATTTTTGACAACACTGTGCAGTAGCCATCCTCTTTTGAATCAACTGGACCTTCTCTGAAGTCTCCTGCATGAGACTTGGTCCCATTAAAGTTTCCTCACTTACTTCCAACCAGCACAAGGGTGATCGGCATGGCCTACCATATAAATCCTTGTAGGTGCTATCTCAATAGTTTCCTGGAAACTATTATTGTAGTAAAACTTGACTAGGGTTAAGTGTTTCAACCAAGAGACCCCAAAGTCCTAGATGCATGCATGAAACATGTCTTATAGCACCTGTATCGTACGCTCTAACTGGCCATCGGTCTGAGGGTGGTAAGCTGTGCTCAGAATCACCTGTGTACCCAGTTCCCTATGAAAACTCCTCCAGAAACGAGATGTAAAACAAGTTTCCATATCTAAAATGATAGAACGGGGGACCCAATGAAGACATACCACCTATCGGATATACAACTTTTTGAGATCTTCAACACCGAAGGTCTCCTTGATCCGAAAAAGTAAGCTGCCTTTGTAAGTCTTTCCACAACAACCAACACGACACCATTGCCTTGAGATGAACTCGCTAACTCAGTCACAAAGTCCATCATGACATCATCCCTTTTCCACTCCAGAATGGGTAACTGCTGTAACAGTCTGGATGGTCTCTGATGCTCATCCTTCACCTGCTGACATGTGCAAAATCTTGTAACAAAACTAGCTACCTCTCCTTTCATACCCGGCCACCAATACTAATGTCGCAAGTCACGGTACATTTTGGTAACTCCAGGGTGCACTGCCCAAGCTAAAGCATGAAATTCCCACATCAACTCCTCATGTATATCCCCTAGAACCCACACTCATCCATGGATATGAAGTACCACATCATCGCTTATCGTCCAATTAGGAGGAGGGTCCTCACTTTCCACACAATCCCGTAGAACTAGGACTTCTGAATCTGATAGTTGTATCATCCTCACATTATTAAGGAGGGTGGAAGTCACAGCTAAGGATGAAAGATAGGCTCGCCCCTGATTATCGTGCACCTCTAAATGCATCTTAGAGAACAAAGTATTAAGCTACCACTCACCACTGGCCTCCTGCACTGTTTGTATCTGATTCCTCCTACTCATTGCATCAACTACTGTATTACCTTTACCAGGTGTATAAGGAAGATCAAAGTCGATGGACTAAAGGTATTCAACCCACCTTCGTTGTCTCAAATTCAAGTCACATTGGGTAAGGATGTATTTAAGACTTTTGTGGTTCGTAAAAACCAAAAAAATGTTCTCCCAAGATATAATGTCTCCAACAACATAATGCAAGAACAACTGTATCCAACTCGAGATCATACGTCGGGTAATTCCTCTCATGTGGCCTAAAATGCCGAGACCCATACGAAAATACTCGATCGCCCTACATCAACACTGCTCCCAGGCCGATACCTGATGTATCACAGTAAACTGTATAGATCTTCCCTTGCTCTTGGAGTATCAAGACTGGTGCTGATGTCAACCTTCCCTTCAGCTCTGAAAAGGCTATCTCGCAACCTTATGACGAAAAGAACTTCACACCCTTCTTAGTCAAACCCATCAATAGTGCTGCTAAGCGGGAGAAGCCTCGTATAAAGTGCATTTAGTAACAAACCAGCCCAATGAAACTCCATATTTCAAACACGATCTTAGGCTACTCCCAGGAAACTACTGCTCTCACTTTCTATGGGTCTACTGCAACTCTTACCTCTGAGATAATATGACAAAAGAAGTGTATCTGGTCCATCAAAAAGTGGAGCTTTGGGAGCTTATCATATAGATTATGCTCTCTTAGTGTACTCGATATGATCTCAAGATGTGTGGCATGTTCATGCCGAGTGTTAGAGTACACCAAGATATTTTCCACGAAGACTACTATAAAATAATTCCAGATATGGATAGAACACACAATTCATCAGAGCCATAAAAATTACAGGCACATTTGTGAGTCCAAATGGCATGACCAACTACTCGTATAGACCATATATGCTCTGAAAGGATGTATGTGGTATGTCCAATGGTCTAGCTCGCAAATGATGATATTCGGATCTCAAGTCAATATTCGAGAACACTCATGCTCCTCGATGTTGATCAAGAAGATCATAAATCCTTGGTAAGGGATATCAGTTATTAACCGTAAACTAGTTCAGTTTCCGATAATCCATGCTGAGTCTAAGGGTACCGTTTGTCTTCTTTGCAAAAAGGACAGGCGAACCCCAGGGAGAAGTACTGGGTCTGATGAAACCCTTTGTCTACAACAACTCTAACTGCCACTTGAGCTTCTACAATTCTAGCGTAGCCATCCTATAAGGGGGAAAGGACATCGGTGTAGCTCCTAGAACAAGATCAATAGATAAATCCACCTCTCGCTCCAGATTTAGACTTGAAAAGTCATCTGGGAAGACATCTATGAAACGATTGACCACTGGTGGGAAATCATTCTGATAATTTCCCTGGTCATCCATATATAAACTCATAATCTAGGATGTCACTCCACCTCGCCCACGAGGTTTGGGTCCAAGTCGCCTCACCTGGACATCCCATTCGCCCCTGTATAGAAACTTTCTATCCTCTGGTGACGTAAAGCTCACCCTGCGGTGATAGAAATATAAAAAGGCTCAGAAGGGTACCAACCAGTCCATCCCAAGAATGACATCACATCTCTTCATCTCTAAGACATAGAGGTCCCATAGAAAGTGACACCCTCCAACCTCTAGGGGCACTCCCTAAACTAACGCACACTAACCATTCTAGTTCCCAACGGAGTGTCTAGAGTCATGATATCTGAAGAAGAATCTATACAAAGCCCAAGGCTCTCCAAAACAGGAATAGATATAAATCTATGTGTAGCACCAGTATTGAAAAGTAATGAAGAAAAAATAGAAGGAACTAGAATAGTACCTCTAGCAATGGATGGTCCGAAATCCTGATCTTGTTGGGTCTATTGCACTGCATATGCCTACCCAGTGTCGCGACCCTGCGACACAGCCTGGCTACCCAGACCTGACCCGCCCTATTGACTCTGCGATTCTGGTGTCTCGCTACCATGACCACGACCACCACATCTGCCTGAATGTCTTTATGTATTCCAATTCCCTGACTGGTAAGAAGCTACAAGCTCTGCTCCCGCACGCCGAGTCTACACAGAACCCCTCTCACTAGTCACTGGTGGAAACGCCCTACAAAAATGCTGAAGATAACTCATCCAGCCGCAATATCGACACTCCACTGGGTCACGTGGACACTGAGGTCTCTTTTTCCCCTCTTTAACACACTGGTAACACATGACCTAGACACCTGAATAATTCTTTTGGCTAGTAATTCCATCGTGAGATAAATCCATCAGCCTCTTCCTCTTACTAGTATAAATAGTACCAGAAACCGGTGTCAAAATGCCCTGGACTACACCACTAGCTTCCTATAGGTTTCACTTAGTAATCAATGTCCGGTTCACAATAGCATACACTATAGGAAACCTAAAAACATTCACCAGTGCATGGATGTCATATCGAAGACTATCCATGAAGCGTCTCATCACCCACTGGAACAGGAGAAAAATGCTATATCTTGGTGAAGTGGGTAGAATAGTCCATCATTGACATGGCGCCCTGCTGCTGATTCATGAACTCCCGAGCTAGATCTTCCCTTAGCATCTTCAAAAAGAAAAAGTCATAGAAGAGTTCCTAAAAATATTCCCATGCCATGTCTTGGTGATGGTCAATCTGAGTGGTAACATCCCACCATATCTTGACAGAATCACGCAGCATGTACGTAACGAGCTTGACCCTCCTATATGGAGGCGTCTCAAGATGCTTGAAGATATTATTCAAGGAATCTAGCTATGACTTCGTAGCCTGTGGTCCGCCATCCCCTGAAAACATATGCATATTCTGCTTCTGGATTATATGTGCCAGCTCTGCCATAGATGTGGCAACCAGTGTTGCTTTCTAGAAGGGTTGCATGAACCGCATGAAGCCCTCATGGAACTGCACATTCGCGCCTGCATCTAGTATAACAGTTGGCGTCGCATATGCCACTACTAGAGGATCCATTGGTAGCCCATGGCCTACCATCTCTGGAGTATAATCATTGTCGCTCTCTTGGAGAACAACTCGAGGTCGTCTTGGTGGCATGACTCTACAAGGTCAAACACTCGCCTTAGATTATTATCATCAAGGACTAAGAACTAGAAACGCAAGAAGGGAACAGGGAATAGAAAACATTCAAGTTTTACAAAATAAGACTATATGGTGTGTATAATAACTACACGGCGTGTTCTCATAAGTCTTTTACATGGGCTTGTTCTTCTGCCAGAACTGGTCGTGTAACACCCAAAACACACAACATGTCATTCACACACACAACGTGTACTTGAATATTCATCCCCTTCCCGAGTCCTTCTACATGTCTAAGCCACACAAATCTCTTTGAACGAGACTACACGACATGTATAAAGTCTACATGGCATGTACCATTAAGTCTTTACATGGTCGCGTTTTGTTGCTGGCATGGGCATGTCTCAACCCTAGGTACATGGCGTGTTACACCCGCAGATGGTGTGTACACTACCCTGTCTCCCTATCCATATGGAAAACTCTACACGGTCTCTTACCGGTCAAGACTACACGACATGTCTCATAGGTACACGTCGTGTACTAGACAAGCTTCGCCGACCCTTGTTGTTTGAGACATGACCGGATGCAGGGCTCACACTACACAGCGTGTTGCAGATAGACACGACATGTACTAGAAAGGATAACACCGACTCGTGTGGTTAGTTACACAACTGGATCCCCAAATTAAACTACACGGAGTGCTCGGAATTGACATAGTGTGTTTAAACATTGTTTTATCCATTCGTGTTGTTAGTCACATGGTGGACACAGGGTCAACACGACACGGTGTGTACAACTGATACACAGCGTGTTCCCTCAAGAGTTTCCCTATCCCGTGTTTCTGCCTACACGGCCTATGACACAGTTAGAAACTACATGGCGTGTACTTACGGTACATGGTGTGTACTTAAATGTTTTCAATTTCTTCCTGAACAGAAGAGTACATGGTGTGTGTTCATAGAACTACACGTTGTGTTGTCTGGGTTTCCGGACAGTAGAACTAAAAAAGTACTCTACAGCCCCTTTTTCTTAAATTTCAAGCGTCAGTATGCCAAATTTCGATCCGTGGGGACCCATACTCCCCGCAAACCAAAATTTAGCACCTGACCTTTCACATTTATAGTACAAAACTCAATAAAGAGGATGGATCATGATCTGCTAAATTCCGATCCAAGAGAGACCATACTTCTCAAGAACCAAAGTTTAGCGTCCATCAACCCAACCATAACTTGATCCAATAACCTATCAAGAGTAGGAATATCTGTCTAGTCACTCATCACAATATCATGCATTTTCTATCACAAAATCTACCACAACAACAAGAAATTTCTAATGCACCTACATGGAATGGGAACTATGCATGGCATGTGATTCTAAATTGTGCCTAAATGATGCATGAGATGGCATACCCTCATCTCATCGGGTTGCGACTAAAATAGAACTTGGTATAAAAATATAAACAACAAACCATAAGTGCATCACCCAATGGTGAAATCAGATCAACTGTAAAATTGCAAAAACAGAAAAAAAAATTTACAACACGGGGTAAATTGGATTTTCCCTATACACAAGTTAGCTACTCCCATACACAACTTATTACCAAGTACCTATTCCATCCTATCCCTGGCTATAGGTTCCAAATAGTATGTCCAAAAGTAAAGAAACCATTTCATACCACGTTGTAACATCTTGGTTCCAGAAGCCGCACAACGGGTGCCACGAACCCAGTTGGTCACATGACCTCAAGCACATTTCCCCAAATGCCAGAGGATGCCGACTAGCAGTGAGGTCCTAAGTCTGATAGTGGGGAAACAATGCCCTCATCTGTCAAAGTGTAGCATGGCGGAAAAATATAAACATCCACAAAAATGGAACTAGTAAAAATACAAATCTGAAAGGACAACAGTACTAAATCAAAATATAACCAATAGTCATATATATATGATGATGCAATATGTCCTATTTCTAAGAAAGCAGTCAAAACATGATACACTGCAATCAAATACAATACAGTACAAAGTACCATGTACAACAAAACAACTAAAATAGTGCAATAGGAACTCAGCAGCATCACAAGCCTAAGTTCGGCCACATGATATTATACTCCTCTACAACAATCATGTACTTGTATAGGGACCCTTTACCTTATCGATACCTGCAGTGATATAATCTATTTGGGCCCAAGACATGACCCAAATAGGGTGATAGAAATAAATCCTAGTAGGCAACCACCAAAGGCCCATTCCCAACTATTAGTGAAAATATGCAACAACAGTGTGCAATAATAAAATGCAGTAAACTAGGAAGTACTCAAAAGTAACAATCTATACCAGTTACATTTCCATTTTAATAACTATTTATCAATACCAAGCTTGTGATTTAGCTTGGCAGGTACAACGTAATAAATCACCACAGTGAATATTCAAAGTAAACGTGTCCTCAGACATGCAAATCCTTACCCTCAGGTAAGCAGAATCGAAACCCACAGGTGACTACCCACAGGCATAATGAATATATCCCACAGGAATATGAGATATTGCCCTCGATCAAGGAAGCTACTTCCCATAGGCATAAGAAAAGGTTCCCTCAGGCTAAACAAAACACTGTCCTCAGGATAAGTAAAACACTACCCTAAGTCTAACAAGTAACCGGGTCGATCCCAATACATAAACAATCAATTAATATACATTTCCCCTCAAGAAAACTCAAAACATGCTTATAATTACTACATACCCACAGGTATCATGGCCAAACGTCTAAACAAGGGAAACACACTTACGGGGTGGCCCTGGATCAAGGCAATGATCCCAAACAACAGTTTATATTTATCATTAGATTATCTATACAATTATAGATATCTTATCAGCTAAGGCCACAACCTTAAGACACCCCATACATGGGTGCGTAGCACAACAATACACAAAATCAACTCAATATTTGGAAATAAACATCAGACCACCTACCTCGATCTCCTCTGATCGATATACGTGAACGACGCCTCCCGAATCAACCAAGAACAGTGTAGATATGAGATAAAAGTTCACCTGTTCAAACCCAAATAACTTCCCATAGGGCAGGAATTGGAAGGAGAGGTTCAAGAAGAGATAATAACTCACTTGCGCGGTTCAAACAAGATCGTCAGTGAAGGAATCGGAGTTCTGGTGTGTGGTTGGAATCTCTTCCAAGATCTAACCTTCTCTCCGATGACTCTTGGGCGTTCTAAGCTTCCTCTGTCAAAGGAGGATGCTACTTCCTATTTTAAGCAAAAAAACATAACTACACGGTGTGTACTCTCAAGTAAATGGCGTGTACTTTCCATTTGTTAACTGTTCCTCTGGCGGCCACTTTCCACCGCCTCACTGTTCATCAGCCGACTTGATTACACAACGTGTATTTCTATGTACACAACGTGTACTGTCGTTCTTCTAGAGGCTACTCCCACCACCTTATTGTTCACCTGATGACTGATTACACAACATGTATATACTAAGTACACGGCGTGTAGTAATTTTGTACACCCTTCATCGCCGACAGGCCTACAAGCCCTGTATATTCATCCCACATTTCCAAAGTACACGACATGTGAAAAAGTACATGGTATGTACCCACAAATTTTAGGATTTTCCCCATTTTCATTATTTTTCTCAAAAAAACTTTAAGGAAATGGAAAAGAAGGAACATGTACCTCAAGAATAAGAACATGGTTCTTACATTAGCAAACCACCCACACTCTAATGGTACAACTGCATGGAGTATAATAATTATGCTAACCAATTCCAAAATCCAATGGTTAAGGAGTAAAATTAGTTTCAATAACCTCTTTAGACAAGAGATAAAGGGAAATCTCATGTGATCACAACCGCTGAAGTGGGTACCAAGAATGAAGTAGTGAAATGTACACTTATCATCAACTTTAGAACTATAAATGTATTATTTTATTCTTGTTCTACCCACTCTTTTATATATGATGAATTTTTTAAGGGCATAATATTTCTACCTAAAGTATTATATATTTAATTATCATTGAAAACTCCAAATCGTAAAATGATCTCTCTGTGGTCTATAACTCCTCTCCAATTGATGTTTGTGTGAATGTGATTCATGATTTTTTTATTCTCCCCCTAGTTGAATTGGATGTTATTTTGGTTATGAATATGATTTATCTATATAGATACCATATCAATTTACAATTATTTGAAGTCGCATTTTATATTCTAAATAGTCCTATGATATTATTTTAGTGTAAGTATGAATATGAACTTTCATTGGAAATTAATTTTATTTAATGGGTCTTATTACCAATTAATAAGGGATATTTATCTCAAATGGTTAGGTTGGAACTGAACAATGATTATAGGCATATTTTTGGGAATATTATGATGTATTTCCAAAATAATTTCCCTATATTCCCCTGAATCATGAAGTTGAGTTTTAAAAAAAATCATACATGGTACTACACCTATTGAAAAGACTCCATATTTAATATACCCCATTTATTTGCAGGAATTGATGTAAAAAATACTAGATAATCATGACAAGTTATTCACACACCCTATTGGATCACCATATGGTTCACATTTTCCTTTTATTAAGAATAAACATGGTTCAATGTATCTTTTCGTTGATTATCGAGAAATTAACAAGATCACTATCAAGAACAAGTATACTCTACCCTGTATTGATGAATTATTTGATCTATTATGAAGATATCAATACATTTTCAAGATTGAACTTAATTATCGATATCATCAATCGAGGGACAATAAGGAGGAAATACCCAAGAAAATTTTACATATGAGGTATGATCATCATGAATTTATAGTGATACTATTTGGACTTACAAATGCCCCTAATATATTCATGGATTTAATGAATAAAGTATTTAGAGATTACATAGATCATTTTTTTGCAGTCTTTATAGATGTTATTATTATATATTTCAATAAAAATGTAGTGAATGAAGAACATTTGAATATTGTGTTGAATACCCTGAGGAAGGAGAAGTTGTATTCCAAATTTGGAAAGTGTGAATTTTATCTACATAAAGTTTATTTATTGGTTCTTATAATATAAATTGAGGGTATATTATTGGATCCTTAAAAGAAGTATGTTATTGAGAAATATCCTAAACCAACAACAATGACTAAGATCTATAATTATCTTGGGTTGGCTGGATACTATCAACTCTTTGTGATAAATTTCTCATGGATATGTAATCCCACAACCACATTTACATGGAAGGGATCCAAGTTCCTTTGGGTAGATGAATGTGATGAAAATTTCCACAAACTAATGAAAAGTTTGGTTAGTGAGCCTATGGTAACACTACCCTATAGCAGAGAACGATTTGTTGTATATAATGATGAAATGAAGAAGGGAATGAAATACATCCCCATGAAGAATGATATAGTGATTTCTTATGACTCATGTTAATTGGAAATTAATGAGAATAATTACTTAACTCGTGATATAGAGTTGATAGTGGTAATTTTTTCATTGAAAATATATATAAATTATCTTTATGGTGAAAAATGTGATATATATACTAATCATAAAATTTGAAGTATATGTTCACATAGAAATAGTTAAATATTCTCCAAAGGAGATGGTTAGAGTTGATTACATATAATGATTTATGAATACATTACTATCCTAATAAGGTGAATAAGGTGGATTATTATGTCACCCGTCAGGTCACTAGTATGTATTCTTTTGAGTTTTATTTATCTATGAGTGAATTATTAAAGTTTATGGGTTCTGAGAATTAGAGATAAGAGTTTTGGAGATGTCAGGACCAAGTGTATGGTTTGAGTATGATTTACTCAAACCGAATAGCCTCTAATCTATAACCATGAAAGGGTGTGTAGGGGAGACAGAGGACTCTACATAGTTTCAGCATGATTTACCAAACTGTGTGGTACCCTAGGTGTAACTGTGCGACTTGTTCAGGGAGGGACAATAGCTCCTCACAACCGGAGCATGGTTTTTTCAAACTATTTGGGGGTTCCAGGGTAAACCACGTGTCTTGTTTTTTGGGTGGACAGTGTAACTCAATGGTTGGATCATGATTTGAGTAACTATGTGTCTAAACCATGAAAACCGTTACAACGCATTAATAATTAGAAAATAACCATTTTTCCCTTGTTGGGTTTTTTATGTTTTTGGGGTTAATGTTCCTCCTCCAACATGCACAAATCTCCTATCTTTTCTATGGAGATATCCTCCTCTTTACTTGATGGTTTCTCCTTGTTTTCATAGTAGTTTGGATTGAGGTAAGTTTATTTATCTTAGATTTATTATTCTTTTCCTCTCCTAAATCCTTGTGCCTCCCTTTATATGGAGATGTTGAACCCTAGGGGTGGTGTTGGGTGAATCTAGGGTTGTTTATGGAGGTTTTAGTTTGATTTATTTTGAATTTAGTGTGTGAGGCCTTGTTCTTCCTATTTTAGGCAGTCTTCATCATGGGAGACAAGATTTAGGATGAATCTAAGGTAAGTTCCTTTATTCAAGGGAGTTTCCCATGGAACTCCATTAAATCTATAACTGAATTAAGTATTTATTATTTAAATTCACATTAAAATGATTTATTCTTGGTTTGTATTCCATTGTTGTTTTGATTCATGTTTTTTTTGAAATTTGGGTATTTAATGGGGGTTTCCAAATAGGGGGTGGCATGTGTGAACCCCAAGTGTTTGATAAAATGCCTCCAAGTGGTTTTATGTGTTTAAATGGATTTATAACATGGTTTTAGAAATGGATTTTCCTTGGGAATGGTGTTTTGATAAAATGGTAATGTTTTTTGATGAGTTGACTTATATTATATCTTGATTGATATGGGAACTTGTTTGTCAATGTTTTGGCATTGGAGTAACACATGGGTTAACCAGGGTGTGAGCGAGATAGTTTACGAGTGACCATGTGAGCCTCAGAGGGAGGACCGTGTGAGACTCCCTTTATTTCCAATGGACTGATTGAGAATTTGGGTATAAAGACCATGTGTTTTCCATGTTTTTTGTCTAGAGACCATGTGAGCTCTTAGAATTGGGCCTGAGGAAGAACATGTGAGATTCCATTTCTTAGCTAGCTACTATATTTGTTTACTCAGTAACATTAGACATTATTATTATACCCCGTAGGTTTACTTACTCATGTTAGTTTGGTTTAAATTCTCATTACATTATAATAGTTCCATTTTATGTAATTACATGTTCTATACACAATTATTCATATTATATGTATATGGTTAATTGATTTTAATGTTTTTCTCTCCTTTTTTATGTCGTTTTGGGTTAAGTCTATGTATGGTGTGTGTTGAGGTATTGTTTATTTATTTGAGAAATGGTTGGAAACTATTTTGGGAAACCATTTTTTCTTTAAAAAGGAAAACCAAAGGTATTTTGAATGTTTATGTGAAAATAGTATATTTTCAAAGTGGTTTATTTTTTAAATGGTTTTTAAAATAGTTTATTAGTTGAATGGGTAGTATCCTTAAATAGATACATGGTGGTATCCTACTAGGCTTCATGCCTTACACCCTACATGGTCATTTTTTGGGTGTTTGTAGATTTTATTTTATAAGACATAGGTAAGGGTAAGAGAGCCATGTTTCTGGGTGGATCTTCTTGATTACCGCCACCTATTGTTTTAGAGAAGATATGGTCTCATAAGGATGGACTCATGTGGAGTCATTTTTTTGTATCTTGTACCCATTGGTATATAATGGGGCTTTGTTGGTATTTTATCCCCTTTCTTCTGAGTCTGAGTTGTTTATTTTTAGATATCATGTATATGTATTTATATGTAATGTTTTTACTGGATGTATGTCATTGTTTATGAAATCTATGTTTCTTTTACTGTTGAATCTGATAATATTGGTTTAAATATTTTTTATGGATTGGTCATGCTAGTTTTCCAATGGTTAAATTCTTCCAAAGTGTTGGTTGGTTATTCTTGGTGTTTTTCACCAACCCTCGGTGATTGGGAATGCACTTTGGGCCATGTGGTGGGCCGACTTAGGTGAAGGGTTTGGCCAAACTGAGTTGGTTTATTAAAAAATTTTATTAGGGGGAGTTATTTATTTGGGATTCAGTGGTAGTTGGAAGATAGGACCTTCAGGACTTGAGAGTTAGGAATGAGGGAGTGTCTGGCCAGCTCTTCTTTGTGTTGAACCTCAAGTTTCCATGGGTGGTTTAGGATTTTGGGTATGTTTTTATCCAAGTTATGGGTTCTTTTTTTTTTATGTTTTTCTCCTTCTTGTTGAATTCACTAGTGATGTCCAAGTGGGGGTTTCATTTTGGTTAATTTTTTTGATTTGATATTGGATTGAGTTTGATGAATCTTGTTCTTTATGTCCTATATAAAATACCTCCCAAAAGGACCTTGTCTGGGTATACAGAGGGTTCTATAGAGAGTACCCCATAGGAAAACCCTCTCTTTGATTCATCTTTAGTATAGTTGGTGATTTTTATGATTCAAACCTTGGGTAAAATGGGTATTCAAGAGAAAACAAGAACCACGTAACATGATAATTAATTGTTTAGGTAGAATATACTAGTTTTACATGGATACAATAAACCCAATGAGCCTGAGGGGTGGTTGGATTGTATCGAGTAGATATTTGAGTTTTAAAAGACCCATAAGACCAATAATGTTGGATTTTCCATGTATGCGATTGTGGGACTGGGTAGGAATTGGTGGGAAATGGTGGTGCATCCAGTAAATCATGTTGAACTCACGTGGACCACTTTCAAAGATGCATTTAATTGGCAGTTCTACTCAGAGATGTTGAGAGTTGAAATGTCCTGTGAGTTTTTTAATCTAGAGTAGAGTGGTCATTTAGTAATGGAGTATTCCACTAGATTCAGTGAGTTGGTTCATTTATATTTGGATTTCATAAAAAATGATTACCTAAAGGCTTGACATTTTTGAGATAGGATTGAAGTTGGAGATCAGATCAATGATCATTATTCTATGTCTATAAAACTATTCTGAGTTGGATGATAAGATAGATATGGAATATTAATATTTATATGGATATAATGGTCTCATTTGTGTTCTTTTTTTGGGTAGTATCCAGAGTTCCTCTATAGGGTAGAACTGAATGTTGGATGAGTCTTAGAGAGGTAATAACAAGAGTTTACAATAGTCTTCAGGTTCATCTTTTGTGGTTACTATGGGGAATCTATTAGTTTTATATTATTATAGTGGGAAGGATGGAAATACTAGGATTATATTCCCATAGAATCTAAGTATGTTCCACTAGTGTGGGAAATCATGCCACATTCAGTGGGTTTTTCAGTTGGATTTGCATGGGAACAATGTAGGCTCAATATTTTTGAAGGGTTATCAGTTGCAGTCAAAGTATTATAAGGGTGGGGGATCTTATCCTCATGGAAAAGGGAATTCCCACTAGGGGAAGAAGGATTATAGTGGGTTTTATCTAGCGAGAATCCATGTAATGAAGGTCATCCTAGAGGACTCAGATTCTGGGATAGTAACCATTTGAGGTACAATGTTTATTGATTCTTCTATGGAATTAGAGTTATTTAACATAGGTGAATACCATTATTTAATTTCACTTAATTATATTGATTCCTTAAATAAATAGGTAGATTTTATGGCCTATGTCGTGTATTTCCTAACCTGGTTGGGTAGAGATAAGGATAAAAGTGTTACGTTCCCTATGTTCTATCTATTGGTAACTATTATAGTGGTCATTTTGGAATTCATTATTCAAGACCTGGACATGTTCGACCTAATTATTTTTATTGAATGGTTGATTAGATTAAAGGTGCTAGTCGACTTTTATCATTTTAGGGTCTAGTTACTTACTCCTAAAGAAAGAACACATGTATTCTAGGGTGACTAGGATCTGTGATTAGTGAGGGAAGGACCTATTACTTCTGAGTTGGGGTTGGAATTATGCTATTTGTCCAAGTTATTCTTAGAGGATTTTAATTATCATTCTTCAGGTGAACTTCCAGTGGTTTTGTACATGTACCCATATTTGTTTCTAGAGAATTTAGTGAGATTTCTCCCCACATATAGGTAGAGTATACTATTAATCTACTCCCCGATAATAGTATGATTTCCCTTCCATCGTATTAGATAGATTCGGATGAACTGAATGAGATGAAATTTCATCTATAGGATCTTGAGGGAAAGGGTTTTATTCTCCCTAGAATGTCACTGTGGGTTTCACCCTAGTTATTTTCAAAGAAGGAATACGGTAGACTTTGGGTTTTCATTGAATAATGTAAGATTTTCTAGGTGACAGTAATGAATAAAAAGCAATTTCCCAGAATTGATGATCTATTTGACCAGATCAGAAGGGCTTGTTTTTTTTTCAAAGATCAACCTGAGATTGGGGTACCATCATTTGAGGTTCTGAGAAAAGGAAATTCCAAAGACCACTTTCCTAAGTTTTTGTGTTGATTTTTAGTTTTTTGATATCATTTAGGCTTAAAAATGCTTCATATGTTTACATGGAATTAATAAACTGAATATTCCATCAGTTTTTGGAATCCATCATGGTCATGTTTTTAGAAGACATCTTCGTGTATTAGAAGACATAGGAGGTGCATGTGGACCATATGGAGGATGTTTTTGGTGTTTTGAGAGAGAATAATTTATATTCCATGTTTCCCAAGTTCAATTTTGGATTCAATAAGAGAGGTTTCTGGATCAAATGATTTCTAAGGAATAAGTTTCAATAGATCTAAAGAAGATTTTAGAAGTCATGTATTGGGAGAAACTCAAGAATTTTTTCAATATCTATAGATTTCTTGGATTGGAAATGTATTATAGACATTTTTTCTAGAACTTCTCTAGTCTAGATTCTCTCTTGATGTATTTGAATAGGAAATGGGTTATGTTTAGAGGAATGAGAAATGCTAGATTTCTTTTGATTAGTTATAAATGCTTTTGACATCCACTCCTATTTTGATTCTACATGAGCCTAGGAGATCTTATACAGTGTATTGTGATTCTTCTGATGTGGGTTAGGGGCATGTACTAATGCAATTTAACCATGTGTAGGCCTAAGGATTGTGGAAGTTATGACCACATGATTAGAATTTTCCCACCATGACCTCGATTTGGAAACTTTCATCCATGCACTGAAGATGCAGAAACATTACCTCTCCATGATTCATTTCACAGTGTATTCAGATCATAAGATCTTGGAGTGCATTTTCACTTAGAGGTACTTGAATATCAGGGAGAGGCTCTAGTTAGAGTACCTTCAGTTTTTGTATTTTGAGATTGTGTATATTCATAGGAAGGGAAATTTTGTCGTTTACACATTGAGTAGGAAGCTTATTATGAAGAAATTTTGAGATTTTGTGGATGAGTAGGGTCTGATGAGCTTGTTTTATGGTTTGAGACTAGACATGTAGGATGATGGAGGGTAGGTATTCATGTACAGTTTGAAATTTTATCCCTATATCATTAATCATGTGAGGATTGAGCAAAAAGCCATCCCTAGGTTCTAGTATACCAAAAATGCTTTAAATGGTGGGGTGATCTTGGGTGATTGGTCTTGGTATCCTGATAGTTATCTTATTTATTGGAAGAGACTTGTAATTCCTTTAAGTATAATGTAGGATATGATGGATGAGCCACATCATTCTATTTGGGTCATTTAGCCCAGGGTGAAAAAGACGTTTTATACCTTGATAGATTGGCATTGGTGGCCTAGGATGAGATGTTTCATAGTAGATTTTTTTTTCAAATTCTTGACCAGTAAGAGGATCAATGTTGAGAATGAGAGACCATCTGGGTTGCTACAACAACTTTCTATGCTAGTGTGAAAGTGGGATGGGATCTCTATGGATTTAATAATTTGGATACCTTGTAAAATGAGTGGGAAATATTTTATATGGTTGATTTTCAATCATCTGATGAAGTCATACCATTTTATACCCATTAGAGAGTTTATGACGGTAGAAGACTTCGGATACCTATATATTGAAGAAGGGTTTTAGATTCATATAGTTCCCTTAACGATAGTGTCATACTGAGATTCCAGTTTCACATCTCTTTCTTAGAAGGGATTCTCGGAGACATTGGGAACCCATTTTAGGTTGATCATTGCATATCACATGCAGACAGATGGCCAGTTTGAGTAGACCATCCAGACTCTTAATGATATATTGTGGGCCTGTGTGCTTGATTTTAGTGGTTCATGGTAGTGGAAGATTACATTTTCCAAGTTTTCATATAATAGTAGCTACCAAGCCTCGATCAAGATGGCCCCATTTTAGGTGTTGTATAGGGTACCATGAAAATCCCTACTTTGGTAGGTTTTGGTGGTAGATAATTCTTTATTAGGACCGAGCCTCATCTAGGAGATGACCGAGATAGTTTGGATGATTCAGAAATTTCTAGTGACAGCTTAGATCCACATAAAGTTATATACCAATTTTTATCACCATCCATTGGAGTTTTTGGTTGGTTATCATGTGTTTATATGGGTATCAGTTCAGTTGGGGCACTATTATCTAAGAAATAAGGTGAAGTTTTCTCCACATTATGTCAGTCCTTTTAGTTTTGTGGGACATTTTGGTAAGGTATCCTACCAGTTGGATCTAACACCATGGCTGACCTTGATTCATGACGTGTTACATATCTCCCAGGTAAATTGATACCATTCAGACCCATATCACATAATGGAGTGGGAAGATTTAGAGTTGTAGCATAATACCACTATGGTGGAGCAGCCTATTCGTGTTGTGGAGGTTTAGAGAAGGGTGATCTGAGGGAAGGTGATCCTGTTAGTCTGTGTGTTTTTGTAGTGTCGTAGATATATCCACGAGACATGGGAGAAAGAAGGTTAGGTGAAGTGGAATTGTCCTCCCCTATTTTATTGTAGTAAATCATGAGGAAATTTTGGGGGTCATAAAGTGGCATGGTTGAGAGTTTGTGATACCTTATGACTCTATGGTATTTATTATTTTGAGTTTTATTTATCTTTGGGTGGGTTCTTGGTGTTTTGGGGTGTCAGGAATTAGATATGGGAGTTTTAGAGGAATCAGTCCCAGGTACATGGTTTGAGCATGATTTTCTCAAACTGTGTAGCCTCTAAAGGATAACCAAGAAAGGTTGTGTAAGAGGATATAGTGGGATCCACATGGTTTGGGCTGAGTTTACCAAACCGTAAGGTACCCCGGGTGTAATCGTGGGGCCTATCTAGGGAGGTATAATAGTTCATCATAGTTGGAGCATGGTTTTCCCAAACCGTTTAGGGTTCTAATGAAAACTGTGTGGCTTGTTTCTTGGTGGATAGTGGCACCCACATGGTTGGCACACAATTTACCTAACCATGTGGGAAAACTATGTGACCTTATCCATCTCATTAAAATTTGGAAAATTAATTTCTTTCCCTTGTCTTGTTTTTATGTGTTTTGGGTTCTTTTTCCTCCTCCAGCATGCACAACTCTCCTCCCCTATCCTTGGATCCCCCCTCCCTTCCTTGGCAGGTTCTCATCTTTTTCATGGTGGTTTGGCTTGAGTTAAGTTTATTTCTATTTTATTTCTTCTTATTTTCACATTTTGAGCCTTATTCTTACATTTTCTAGGATATGTGGAACCCTAGGTGTTGTTTTGGACAAATCTAGGGATACTGATGGGGGTTTTGGTTTTATTTATTGTGGATTAGATCTATGAGGAATTTCTCTACTTCTTCCTGGTGATCTTCATCAATGGATATGATATTTTGCCTGAATATAAGGTAGGTGTCACTATTTAAGTGTTATCTTCATGGTATAAATTTAAATCTATTATCATCTTTGGTTTTTATTGTTTTTAATTAACATTAAAATGGTTCATTATTTGTGTGTATTCTATATTTGATTTGTTTCATGGATTGTTTTGGAAATTTAGGTATTTAAATGGGGTTTTCCAAATAGGAGTGGATGTGTGCACCCTAAGTGTTTGATAAAACAAATTAAATAGGTTTTATGGGTTTAAATAGATTTTTAAAATGGGCTTAGAAATGGATTTACCTCGGTAATTTTGTTTTTATAAAATAGGCATGTTTGTTGTTGAGTTGAATTATGATATAGCATAATTTATATGGGAACATGTTTTTTGATGTGTTGGCATTGGAGTGGCACATGGGGTAAACAGGGTGTGAGCGAGGTGGTTTTCTAAGTGACTGTGTGATCCTCAACGGGAGGACAGTGCAAGCATCCATTTATTTCCAAGGTACCGAGTGAGACTAAAATTAAGAAGAAAATGTGAGATTCCATGTTGTTTGTTTGGATACCATGTGAGATCTTAGAATTGGGTCTATGAAAGATGGTGTGAGATTCCATTACTTATCTAGCTAGTATACTTGTATAATCAATAATTTTAGATCTTATGGATAGAGACCCTAGGTGACCATACTCATGAAGATTTGGTTTACCTGATTATTTTATTCAAATAGTGATATTTGATTTGATGACATGTGTTACGCCCAGTTGTTCATCTTTCATTTATGTGGTTAATTTATGTGGATATTTTTCTCTCCTTATTGATGAATTTGTTGGTGAAGTCTAATCATGTTGTTCCTTGTGTCCTTGTTTATTTATTTAATCCATTTTTTGAATTATTTTGGAAAAACATTTTTTAATCCAAAGTTATTTTGAAGGTTTATATGGAAATAATGTATTTTCAAAGTGGTTTAGTTTTGAAATGATTTTAAAACTAGTTTATTGGTTCCATGGGTAAAATAATTAAATAGACTCATTGTGGTATCATACTGGGCTTTGTTCCTCACACCATTAATGGGCCCTTTTTGGGTATTTTTAAATTTTGGTTTGCAGGACACAAGTAAGAAAAAGGGAACCATGTTCCATGGAGGATCTTCTTGATTACCATAATCTCATGTTTTGTGGAGGAGACACAACCACATAGGGATAGACTCATGTGAAGTCGTTTTTTTGGTATCCTATTTTCATTGGGCCATACCGGGGATTTGTTTGGATTTGACTCCTTTCATCTGAGTTTGGGACGTTTATTTTGAGATACCATGTATATGTCTTGTTGTGGAATGTTTTTACTTAACGTATGTCAGTTTTTATGTTATCTACAATCTTTTTTTTGTTAAATCTATTGATAATGGGTTGGAAATTTTTATATGGATGTGTCATGTTGGTTTACCTATAAATAAATCATTCCTAAGTGTTGCTTGGTTATGCCAGATGCCTGTCACTAGCTTGTAGCAATCAGAAATGCACTTTAAGCCATATGGAGGGATGACTTGGGTGACTGGTTAGGTCAGCCCTGGTTGGTTCATTACAATGATGCTATGAGTTGTAAGGATCGTGATAGTTTTTCCATGATAATGATTTAAATAGGTCTAACACTTACAGATTTTTGGAGTATGGACATTGAAATATTAAGTAAGGGAGAATGATCATGTCTTTCTTAGATGAATGTTCAACTATATATTCCCATAAGGATTAAATATTTGTAGAAGGATGATATGGAACTAAAGAAGAAGGCTATGAATATTCACGAGTTCAACCATGATTGTGATGGAATGATAAGGCTTAGGAACAGAGTATGAGTCCCATCAATACCATATTTGAAGAAGTAGCTATTGGTTGAAGATCATAGTTCATCATCCACTATTCATCCCATATGTATAAATAAGTATAGATATTTGAAATAGTATTTAAAGACTCTAGTTTGATTGGTTTTTTCCTTTGAATATTTCTATTTCTCTATCTATATATATCTATATTCTTCTCAGATTCGGTGTTGTGTTTGTGTGTTACAGGGCCCCATAATTAGTATATTAAAAATATTAATATATATTAAAGTACATGTGTGAATATTTTCAAAATAAATGGTTTTCATGTTTATCGATACATTAGATGCTAAATATAATAGAACATTTATGTCTGAAACATGGGGTTTACCCAAGGCATGACATAATGTTGGTTGGAATCAAGTGTTCAGTTGAGGGAGACCATTGGTTGGTAAATAAAATTAATTAAACAATTTAATTATTTACTTTATTTAAATATATAAACCTAGTTCCCTCTCTATAATTATGTTGTTATAAAAAAATCCATAGTATTATCTACATAACCTCGGGATATTTGAGAGGAGGGAAAGGATATCCCATTGTCATTGGAAATTAGAGAATGTTGATTGACACCCAATGAATGAGAGGATTTATGAGACATATGATGAACATAATAGGATCATAACCTTATTCACTAGAAAATTTATTCTTTACTAGTGACTGATCTATTCTTAAGGTAGGGAACTTTATTTTTTCATTTCCTCCCTTTGAATAATTTATTAAGTATGAATTCCATATATTCTTATTTGTTCAATTATTTTCAAACATCTCATAAGAAAAGCTTTCATTATTATTCTTGATCTTATTTATTATTTTTTTGTTCCTATAGTCCACCCTTGGGTTACAAATTTTTTTATCATTGGCTAGGATCACATCATGCAATGATTATCTTACCTTAATTCTTGTACTTTTCTCCAAACTGTTCTTTTCATTCTTCACAGTTAGAACATGGGTTCATCAATTTGACATTTATAAGTTGTATTCGAGCATGATTGAACACTTATATTCATGTCAAATATGTGAGAGACTTTAGAATTGATTTTTTTGGAAATATTGTGGCATGTTGCAGGATGTGACTATTGGAATCATGGATCAGAACTCTGTAGGGAAACAGGAAGCATGAAGAATTTGTATTTAAAGATTAGAGATATGATTTATTTCAATAGGATACCATAAATCATCAATTGGAGACCTATCCCCTTCAATTCATATGTTTTAATTGAGTCAAACAATGAAGGAATCAACAAATTCGGGGGATCTGGAATCCATGTAAAGGAAGAACTCGTTATCTATGAAAAATATGACTACACACCATGTATTCTAGAGGAGAACATGGTATTTAGTATGGCTTTTAATGATGGATTGGGTTTTTGGCCAATCTAAATATCACATGACATGTTTATGAGTCCACACACTGTGTGATCCTATTTGGGAATCCAAACACTGTGTCGAAGGCACAATCTTGGGAGCTTGGGTGAATGTACACATCATCTGACCTCATCTACATATCATGTAGTGTCACATGGATTCCAAAGTTTTGTCTAGGTGAGGATATAATTAGGTGTTCACATGAGTTCACATGCTGTGTGACCCATTTTACACACCATATACCTTTTCTATAACTTTATTCCTTTTGTATCTCCTTCTTCAATACTTCGTTTTAGGCCCACAAGTCGCCTATCCTGAGTAGTTTTCTATGTGATACATGATAGTGGCATTCATTTTTTTTAGTAGATATATGACATGAGGTGATGTAAGTGGGACACTTCTTTTGGCGATGCTTAGCTGATGATAATGTTCGAGTGTGATCATGGAGTGTTATCGAGGTTGGTAATCCCCTATCTCTCTAGCATATGGGTCCACCATATCTTTATTACTGGTAGTGAAAAATCTCCCCCACATTACATATGGCGTGGGTCTACTATATATAGAGTATAATCCCAGTCATTGGGCTCTGTAATTGGTTGGGTCCTATATTAAAGTAGTTCTCCCATTGGTTGTTCTATGAATTGGTGAGGTGCAAGACCTCCATACACATTCTAAAGAGGTTATAAAAGATTCATTACTAGGAGATAATTCCCCCTCAACTAAAAAATATAGCACAGAAGAGTGGGCCCTCCACCCTATTTATTATGAGGCTACGCATGGTTCTTGGCTAGTAGATGAGACCTTTCGATATGTAGAAAGAGTCTTGGTTCTTTACTAGCTTGGATAATGGAGATCCCCTTTCTCTCTTCATTTGGTTTTTTTGAGAATGTTTGGTGTTGTGTTTCTTCACCATCTTACTTTGTGAGATGATATGATTGTTGTTATTTATATTACCTACCTTTGGTTTTAGAGGTTTTATACTATTTATTTATATAATAACTCCTATATGGGATTCACCTAAACATGTTATGTCTTATAAAGATGACAGATAGATCGACTGTTATATTAGTGGACCTAATTTTAGAGGATCATAGTGGTACTTGGTGTTGTTGGCCATGTTCGGTGGTTAGTCACAGATATTATGAGATAGGTTCTCTTTAGTATTTCCCTTTTTCCAGTTATTTTCTGGTCGGGACCTCATTTATGGTTTGGTATTTATTTTTCCCCTTTTTTTTACATTTTCTTGTTGTACTTTTATGTATTTTGGACGTTTTTTCATGCATGGTTTATAAACTATATGATTCAGTATTTTATTATATATATGCATGCCGACATGGAGCTGGTTGTGTGTATACTTATAGGCACCGAGGATAATGCCTCCCATTACAGTGATATTCCTAATCAACACTAGTCTTTATACCATAGAATATTAGAAGGAGGATTGGAGTTTATCACCCAACTTATACTAGCTAAGGTGGGCCCCGATGGGTTGTGTCGTGATAGAGTAGTATCAAAGGTATATTTTTCTTCAAGTTGGTGTTTGGATTTAGTTTTTTCAAGAAGTTTTTATAGAAATACAAGCCTTTGACACATATAATTACATGATTTAAAAACATAAATATCTAATTGGAACAACCTCAAAGATCATAAGGCTGAATGTCTTTATAAGACTGGGTTCATATTACACCAAATGAACTTAAAACACAACATCCTTTTTTATTCTACATCATAAAATCCTAAAATACATTTGAGATACTAAAACTGTATGGGGTAACCTGCATAATATATAAATAAGTGGGTGAGCTAAAAATACAAGTAATGGAATAAACATGATGAGGAAAAAAAACATGTGAGTGAAATGTATAACATGATATCATATAAGAAAAGGCTTGTGCTTAATCGCATGGAAGCATAATATAAAGAACATTAAATCATAAGATCATGTAATTATAGTAACTGTAGAAGAAAAATATAACATGAAATAAACATGAGTCAATTATAACTTCTAAGACAATATCCCATGGTGTAGAAAGTCCGATAATAGATTAGGTTTACTCCCTAGTCATATACATGATAACTCATAAGAATAAAGCTTTTCCCAATGTATTGGAGTGCTATTTGGGAACACAAATCATAACATGTCCATGATATATGTTTTCTATATAAATAAATCATTCATAATTCATAATATAATAATTACCCATGGAAATAAAATGGGTTATATAATATTGCTTTATATCACAATAAAAGGAAAACTCATAATGAAGGAACTTGAGAAATAATCATAAGGAATGTCTTACCACATAAAATAAAGGAATAATAAGCTAGGTATATATTTGAGATACATATATACATAACTTTATAATCATTACATAACATTAAGGAGAGAGATAAAGTGATTTAGAGAGATAAAGTTCATAACCCAAAGGAGAGGGTGTTTAGAGAGATCTCGTACCTCAAGCCTAATTTTTTATGTGCATTATTTAACATCCAAAATAATAAACTTATGTTAATTATTTAATTACTTAATAACCTTTTTCAAGTTTATTATTATTTTTATTTTATTTTTCATCATGTCATTTTCAATTACTTAACCAATAAATTGCCCAACAGATGTTTTAACGATAAACAACTCATATGTCCAAAATCATGTTGGTAAGTTAACTAAGGTAAAACAGATTAACATTTAACAGCATCAAAAAAGTTTAATCATGAACTAATTTTAATTTGGTACATAAATTATTCTTTTTAAACCAACCATGATATATGGTTATGAAAAGTAAACTACATTACAATCATGGAGATGATGGGCTGAACGTACACATGAGTAACAACACCATTTTTCAATGATCATGATGGAAATAAGTTAAGTATTATTTTATAATTTAAAATGTTATAATTATATCATAAATATAATATTAATTATTTAAATACCCTAAAAAATACTATCCATTTTATGTGGTAATAAAAACGATTCACATAGCTTCACGAGGCGGAAATCTTCCATGCATACAAACGTCATTATCATTTATTCAATGGATGGTAAGGTAAGAATGTATATGATATATTTATTTTATAGAAAGATTAATATTTCAATAATATAATATATCAACATAATATTAATCTTTATTACCTTCTATTTAAAGTATAAGTTAAATATTTATCACATCGCTTTGTGAGGCGGTACTCCGTCGTACGCTCGAGAAAGATTATCATATTCTATATAGAATTGAAAGTAAGAAGGTATATGTGTTTTATATAGAATTATAATTATATCATAAATATAATATATAAACACAATATACATCATTATATTCAGTCATTATAATCAGTGATGGAAATAGAATTATGTCAGTTCGTGAAGCGGTAGTCTACCGTACACATGATCAATGATTTTGTTTCCCATTGGGGGAGGAATATATGGTTACAGGTCATGAAATTAACATAAAAAATATCAGTATATGGAATATACTAAGGTTATTATATCATCATGGTTCAATATTATTTTAAGGATGTAGAGGAAAGAATAAAATAAAATGCTCGTTTGAGGACGTTGCATCTTCTTCTGGAAAATTCTTTAGATTTACAAAGAAAGCCTTTCTAGGTTGGATTTATGATTACAAAAAGTATTTTAGGATGATGGGATGAAAATAAGGAAGTTATTTTGGAAGGTATTTTCTGATCCAATGTGTTTTTAAGTGTGAATAGGAGAGGATAAAGGGTGGCCTTTTATAAGTGGAGAAGAGGACCCCTTTGGAATTTTTGAAAATAATGAATTAAAACCCCATTTTTATTATGAGAAAAGGCTAAAAAATAGACCATTTTATAACCTTAGAATATATAAGGTAAACTATTACCATACAATAGGAATTATACAAGTTTTAGGTCATTTTTAAAATTTAAAATTTTAGTTTAACCCCTCGGTAAACCAGTTTTTACCTCAACCTTGGTAGACGATTTTTATTGTTTTCTATATTAATTATGTTATAAAATTAATTTGAAATTATTAGATAATATAAATTATTGTGATTAAAAATATTTAATTATTTTTTTCAAAATTAAACTCACATAAGTGGTAGAATTTAATTTAAAATTAAACCTACAGACGTGTGAATTTTTTTTAAGAAATGCATTTTTTGAAGAAAAGATGATCTCATATTAACTATCAAAAAAGTAATAATAATTCAATGAAATTAAATTGATATATATATGTATATATAATATAATTTTAATTAAAATCATTCCTCATCAGGTGTTGTTATAATTATTTAAAATGGAGAAACATTATGCACTTTAAGGTAGTTTTAAAAAAAGGGGTTTATATCCTGAAAAAAAACTAAAATCTAGTATAAAGATGCTTTAAATATAATTAATTATATTTAATATAACTAAATAATACTTATATATATTTTAAATAAAATTAAAATAATATAAGGACTTAATTTATTGAAAAGAAATATCAATTTAATAAAAAATCAGTATATTTCACAATTCCCTGAAAAAATAATATTTTCAAAAAAAATAAAAACATTTCAGTATATAATAATAAAGATATGATGATTTAAAAAGTATTTTTATTTTATAAAATTTAATTAATAAAATTTTTGAAAATTAATTATAATATTTTATCACTAAAATCAATAAAAATAATTTTTGAAATAATTATTTTTATTAAAAAAATTAGTTCTCATTCCTAAGTTTTTACAAATACATTTATATTGGGTAGTAACTTTATATATATTTCATAAATTAGTTAATCTTATTCAAATATTCGAATTTAATGGCTAGGTTATGACTGCCTTATTTAAATAATCATGGTTTGTTTGTGTCTTGTGTTTTGTGTCACATATGCCATCAAACATAGTTCTCCCTTTTAAAAAATTAGGGTGCTACATTATTCCCACCTTAAATAATTTCACCCTTGAAATTTTATATTACATACTAAGGTGAAAATAGGTGAGGGTACTTTTTCTTTATCGCCTTTTCCAATTCCCATGTTTATTCCTTAAACTCATGGTTTCTCCACAACACTTTGACTAGGTGGGTTGTGTTGTTTCGTAGAACATTGTCTCTACTATATAAGATCTTTACCGGATGATACACATATGAAAGGTATATCTATAATGGAACCACATCTAGATTCATTACATGTGAGGGGTCTAGTATATACTTCCTCAAAATGGATACATGTAATACATCATGTACTTGAGATAGTTTAGGTGGGAGTGCTAGTTGGAAGGCCACTGCTTCGATGTGATCAAGGATCATAAAGGGGTTAATTTATCTAGGACCAGGACTTCTCTTTTCCCCATACCACATAAGTTATATTACTTGGTGATATATTAAGTAACACTTTATCTCTGACCTCAAACTCTAGGTCTCATTGATTATTGTTTTCATAGATATTCTATCAACTTTTCATAGATTCCATGTGATGATAAATGGTTTGAAAATTCTCTGTCATCTCTTGGGAAAGATCAAGTCCCATCAACCTTTACTCTCCAACTTCATCCTCTCATATTTTATTCTGACACTGCTTCCCATATAGAGCCTCAGAAGATTCCATTCGAGTGCTAGAATAGAAACTTTTGTTATATGAAAACTCTACTAGGGGAAGGTTTTGATCCCAACATCCTTGGAAATCCATTAAAAAAGGCCTCATTATATCCTCCAGAGTTTGGATGGTTCTATCAGACTGACCATCCATCTGAGGATGATAAGATATACTGAAACTGAATTTTTTATCCAACACTTTCTAAAGTCTCCTCCAGAACCTTGAGGTAAACCTTGGATCCTGATCAGTTTTAATAGAGAGTGGAACTCCATGAAATCTTACAACATCTCTTATGTATATCTTATCAAGTTGGTCAAGAGGGAAATATTAATTGATAGTAATGAAATATGAAAATATTTTAAGGAAATCGACTATTACCTAGATGATGTTGTTACCTTTAGGTGTCCCAAGGATTCCTATTAAGAAATACACGGCTATGTTTTCCCATTTCCATAATGGTATTGGAAACAGTTGCATCATAACCTTATACATATATCATTCAGCCTGGACTTGTTTGTATTCCAAGCATCATGATACAAATTCCACAATATCCCTCTTTATGCAATCCCACGAGAAGTTTTTGTCCAGATATCTATACATCTTAGTGATTCAAAAATGAATATAGAAGTGAGATCTATGAACATCAACAAAAATCTCCCTATTCAGCTCTGGTTTTTATGGGACACATATCTGCATTTAAAACATTGTAACTCTATCTTTAGAAAAGATGAAATCTATAGTATTTTCTACCTTTTTATGTAGAACCTCATCATATTTCTAATAATCCTTGATCATCATAACAATGGATGGTTGAGAAGTTATTTGAGAAACTTATGATGAGGATCCTTTTACTTTTCCCATATAAATCCTTCAAAAATATAATAATATTGGATGCTTCTAAATTCTCATCATTGATAGATTTCTCGATCCTTTATACTTCAAGCATCTTCCAAATTGTCTTCTTACCTACATTGGTAATTGATTGAGCAGTCATTTACCTTTAAAATCTATGACCACCTTCACCAACAAATGTTAATGTTGAACTCTCTGTGAAATGGTTATTTTAATAATCACAAATATTAGTTTTATTTATTTCAATTTAGTATTTTGTTAAAATTGTTATAAATGTGTTTATATATGTCTAAATCATGTCTACATATGTTTATCTATGTTAATTTGTGTTTTACAGTTGACCTAGAAGTATTCTAGATTGAACAGAAACTTTGTGAAAATTCATGTCTTGACTCACCGTTAGTTATTTTCCTAAGTCACCGATGATGAATGGTTGCACCGATGATGAACGGTAGCAACGATGATGAACGGTCTCACCGATGAAGGCTGGTCGCACCAATGTTAGGAATGGCTGCACTGTTGATGAACGGTCTCACCAATAGCAACGGTCCAACCGATGACAACGGTCGCACTGATGGCTACCAAAGATCTAATGAGATACTAACGATCATGAGCTACCGATACCGATGATCATGAGCTACCGATACCGCTGATCATGAGATACCGATACCAGTGATCATGAGCTACCGATACCGATGATCATGAGCTACTGATACCGATGATCAATGAGCTACCAATTCTGATTCTACCGATACCATTGCAAATTCTAAATGACTCACTGATCTCATGACTCACCGATAGTCATGAAAACTGTTTGAATTTCTAAAAACCCTTATTTAATTCTAATGGTCATATTTTATGTTTTTAATGAAATTAATTATATTTAATGTTAGTTGTTGGTATTTTCGGAGATCGTACCTCGTACCTATGAAAATTTAATCATTCCCATTGCCGGAGCGTGTGGAATAAAAGGAAGATCGAGCTGCAGTAAAAGAGTGTGCATGGAAAGGCATAGAGATAGAATTCTTCCATGCATATACATACATAAAAAGAATAACACACGAGGAACTTGAAGAGTAAATTACAAGATCTTCAAAGAACTCTCATACATGCAATCCAACACTACTGAAGAACATACAAAGAACACTGGAAATTAGAGAACATACTCACTTGTGAAAGACATCAAGATGAACCACGATACTCTGTGTTTCAACAGAAAAACCATAGAAGGACTCAGAAGAATTTATGCTAAATCCAACAAGTCCAGAGCTGCATGCCTAATCACTAGAGCCTTCTAGACTCTCATATATTTCTCTCTAAGTGATTCATTATTTAATATTTTGAGAATTGTGCGTTCTTTGTATTATTTACACACACACACTATATTTTGTACTGAACTGGAGGATACTAAATCCTCATTCCAAACTCCATACATTGTACAGTATCCCACTAAGGATAGTGGTAGAGGTCAAGTGTGACGTAGATAGCCTATGTGCTGCTGTTTTTGTTTTCCCGTGAAGAACTGTGGTAGAGGTCTTAGGACCTAGACATTATTGTACTTTTGTTAACCCTGATCTAGGGTGTGGATCAAATTTATATAAATTGTTTGAGAGGACTAAGTCTCTACTTGATACTGAACCTCTTGGTTATATCTGCTGTGCTTTTTAGTATAAGTCTAAATTATACTACATATATCTTTTTTATTCCACTGCTATTAATTTTAAATACAAAACTATTTTAAAGTTACTTTGATAGTTAAATTAGAAAGTTTTTATGTTTGTTGTGAACCAGTAGGTTAGCTTCAAAAGCTAATTTAATCTTGTGATTAAATTGACTAATATCTAATAAATCTTTAAGGAGCCAATAGAATAATTGAAATCTGTATAAATTCACTAAAGTTTCATTTTGTCTTTGAATTGGGGGATTTTAAGATAAATATTTTTAACAAAAATTTTAATTGGAACTCAATTCACACCCCTCTTGAGTGTCCACTCTAAACAACATTTGGTATTAGAGGATTTTGTTTTGTTTATCAAAGTTCTTAAAAACTCTATTTTGAAATTGTGATTTTAGTTATATTTTAAAGACCTTAAATTTCTGTTAGTTTGAAATTTTATCTCTTTAAAGTTATTTTCTAAACTCTAGTACTCTAGTTATGTATAATAGACTAGAAGGTGTTTCTACCAACATGCCACCTTTCTTTAACGGCACAAATTATGCCCAGTGGAAACTAAAAAATGAAAATTCATTTAGAAAGTATGGGATTTGATATTTGAACTACAATAGAAACTGAATATAAGATTCCAACAACTGTTATAACTACTTGGGATGAAGCTACTAAGAAATATTATAATAATAATTGTAAATATATGAATGCCCTATATTGTGCTTTAGGAGATGAAGAGTTCAATAGAATATCTGTTTGTAAAATTGCCTGTGAAATATGGGATACTTTGAGTGTTTCTCATGATGGAACAAATAATGTTAAAGAAATGAGATTGAATACATATACTATTAAATATGATAATTTTAAAATGAAGACTGATGAACCTATCTCTGACATGTATCTCAGGTTCAATTAGATTTTCAATACAATGATCTCTCTTGGAAGAGATGTCACTGGTAAGGAAAAAATCATGAGAATATTGAGATGTCTACCAGATCGATGGAGAGGCACTTCTGTCTCAATTAGAGAATCATGTGACATAAGCAAGCTACCAGTAAAGGATCTCATTGGTAAGATTATGATGTATGTGGAATAACTCAAGGTGAATAAGAAGGAAGATGATAAACCTAAAAGGAAGTCTGTAGCTTTTAAATCTACTACTTCGAAGAGCAAGGGAAAAGACAAAGTTCAAATAAAAACTGAAAGTTCAAGAAGTGAAGATTCAGACTCTGACAGTGATGATGAGATGGCTCAAATAGCCAAGAGATTCAAGAAGTTCTATAGGAAGGAGAAATTATTCAGAAAATTTAATTACATAGGAAAGTATGACAACAAGGGTCATTGGAAGAAGGATTGGAAAAATCCTGACAATAATGGTGAAGTTGTCTACTATGAATGCAAAAGGAAAGGTCACATTAAAGCAGACTGTCCAAAATTGAAGTTCAAAAAGAAATATGGTTACAAGGACAATATGTATATGAAAGCTATGAAAGCTACTTGGAGTTCTTCAGAAGACATCACAAGTGAACCTGAAGCTTCTGATTCTAAAAAGAATTGTGCCAACATGTGCTTCATGACCAATGCCTCTAAGGTACCTATTTTACCTATGTTGAATGATTATTATTCTGGATCTGATTTTAAATATGAAAACATATCTAGTGAGGAACTATTTGAATATTGTAACATTCTAGAAGAAACCTGTAATGAACTTAAGGACAAGTACAAAGCCTTAAAGAAATAGCATGTTCTCACTACTACTGTTAAATCTACTCTTGATATAGAAAAGGAAAATAATGATCAACTGATAAAGGAAAATACTGAAATGAAATTGTCTAATGAGAAACTTAGAAAGGACTTAGAAAAGTTCACAAATGGAAGAGACACTCTTACACAAATTCTAGGTAAACAAGTGGCCCCAAAATATACCACTGGAATAGGCTATCAGCCTGGACAGAGACAGTTTACCAAAAATCGATTTATTCCTAAATCTGGACAAAATTCTGCTTGTTCCAGTTATGTAAATTCATATGCTTCAACTAGTTACTCACCCAGTCATAGATCAAATAGATTTTATCTTTCAAAATCTGTTTAATCTCATAATTACATGGGACTAATAAGACAAATTTGGATACCTAAAGCTTTTATTGCTAAACTATCTGGACCCAAGAAGAACTGGGTACCAAAATCATTTTCCATCTAAATTTTTTTTGTAGGAAACATGTTTGAAGAGTTCTCACGAGAAGATATGTTACTTGGATAATGGATCTTCAAGACATATATCTAGATAATACTCATGCTTCAAGAGTCTAATCAAAGTTGATGGAGTCCATGTCACCTTTGGTGATAATTCTAAAGGAAAAATCATCGGCCTAGGCATGGTTGGTAACACTGATTCAGTTATGATTTATAATGTTTTATTTGTTGATGGACTTAAGTATAACCTGTTAAGTATTTCTCAATTATTTGATGATGGATTTAATGTGAAATTTGAAAATGATTCCTATAATGTTTTTAGCTCTAAAAATGTTTTAGTATTCTCTGCCTTGAGAAATGAAAATGTTTATGATATTGATTTAAATTCATTAGCCATGAAATATGTTACTTGCCTAAATGCTTTTCATAAAGAATCTTGGCTATGGCACATAATATTAGGATTCTACAATATACATTCACTTAGAAAGATGACTAGGAAGAACATGGTTAGTGACCTACCCACACTTGAATTCCCAAATGACAAAGTTTGTAATCCCTGTCAAAAGGGAAAGCAACATAAATTTTCTTTTAAATCAAATAAAGAAGTATCAACTTGTCAACCTCTCGAGTTTGTTCACATTGACTTTTTTAGACCTTCTAGAGTTTCTAGTTTAAATGGGATGCACAATTTCTATGTCCTAGTAGATAATCTTTCTAGATATACGTGGGTATACTTCTTGGATCACAAAAGTGAAGCTTGTTCTTACATTATTAAATACTCCAAGTCTGTAGAAAACCTTACTGAACTTAATATTAAAACCCTAAGAAGTGATCATGGTCATGAGTTTGAATATCATGAGTTTGAATCTTACTACTCACATAATGGCTACAGTCACAAATTTTCTGATCCTAGGACACCTTAGTAAAATGGTGTAGTAGAAAGAAGGAATAAAACCCTTCAGGAAATATAAAGAACCATGCTTAATGAGTATGACCTACCTATTTATTTTTGGTCTGAAGTTGTCAATACAGCTTGTTATGTCATCAATAGAGTCTTGATCAGACTAGTTCTCAAGAATACCCCTTATGAATTATGGAATAATAGGAACCCTAAATTTAGTAACTTCAGAGTCTTTGGAAGCAAATTCTTTATTCTTAATACAAAGGATAATCTGGATAAATTTGATTCTAAAAGTGATGAGGGAATATTTGTAAGTTATTCTGTGTCTAGTAAATCTAATAGTGTCTTTAATAAAAGGACCAAATGTGTGAAAGAATCTATTCACATCATGTTTGATGAAACTGATCCACATAAACCTAAATCATCTGTTTAGAATCTTGAAGAATATTTGATTATTCTAGACCTTTATGATAAAACTAAATAACCTGATGTAAAAACATCATGTTTGGGACATATTCCAGAATCTGCTTCTGTTGAACGCAGACCTATAGATAAACCAGAAATTTCTAGCCCTACCTTTACTAGATCAACTAGGATTCTAAAGAATCATCTTTTGGATGCTGTTGTTGGTAATCTTGATAGAGGGACACAGACTAGAGCTTCTCTAAGAAACCAGGTTGAACATCAAGCCTTTATTTCAGAGCTAGAACCTAAAAATTTCAATGGTGCAATCAATGATGAAATTTGGGTAATGGCTATGCAAGAAAAGTTAAATCAATTTGAAAGAAACAAAGTTTGGGAATTAGTTGACATACCCAAGGAAACTTTAACAATAGGCACTAAATGAGTTTTTAGAAACAAAGTTGATGAATCAGGAAATATAGTTGGAAACAAAGCTAGGCTAGTTTCACAAGGATATAGTCAAGAGGAAGGTATAGACTATGAGGAATCCTTCGCAACTATAGCAAGATTAGAAGCTATTAGGATTCTACTTGCCTATTCTGCTCATCTGAATTTCATGTTATATCAAATGGATGTTAAAAGTGATTTTTTAAATTTTTTTACTGTTGAAGATGTTTTTGTTGAAAAACCACATGGATTTACTAATCCTCATTTTCCAAATCGAGTTTTTAAACCTTCTAAAGATTTATATGGTTTAAAACAAGCTCCAAGATCTTGGTATGATAGACTTAGTAGTTTTCTTATTTCAAAAAGTTTTACTAAAGGGATTGCTGATCCAACTATTTTTATTAAAAGAATTTCTAAAGTTGTTTTGATATTACAAATCTATGTTGATGTTATTATTTTTGGATCTTATAAAAATTCTATTTGTACTGATTTTTCAAAGAGTATACAAAATGAATTTGAAATGAGTTTAATGGGAGATCTCAAATATTTTCTTGGATTTCATGTTTTCCAAAATGAAAATGGTATTATTTTGAATCAAAGTAAATATGAAAAAAAATATTTTAAATTGTTTTGGTTTGGATAGTATTAAGGAAAGTGATACTCCTGTGAGTACAATCTGTAAATTGGTTGCAGATGAAACTGGGAAACCAGTGGATCAAAAAAATTACATAGGTATGATTGGAAGCTTAATTTACCTTGCTGCTAGTCTACCATATATTATATTTAGTGTGTGTATGTGTACAAGATTTCAAGTTAATCCAAAAGAATCTCATTTACTTGCTGTTAAAAGAATTTTCAAATATCTTAAACATACTTAAAATTTAGGTTTGTTTTATCCAAAAAGACAATCTTTTGATTTAATCAGTTATTCAGATGCTGACTTTTCTGGTTGCAAGCTAGATAGAGAGAGTACATCTGGAACCTGTCATATTTTTTGAAAGTCCCTAGTATATTGGTGTAGTAAGAAACATAACTCTATTTCATTATCTACTGCTGAAGAAGAATACATTACAGCAGGTAGTTGTTGTGCACAGATTCTGTGGATGAAACACACTCTTTTGGACTATGGATATGATTTTAAGCATGTTTCAATCAATTGTGACAACACTAGTGAAATTAACATATCAATGAACCATGTGTCTCACTCTAGAACTAAACACATTGATGTAAGGCACCACTTTTTGAGAGATCATTACCAAAAAGGTGATATTACTCTTGAGTGTATAGGTACTGAACATCAATTTGATGACATTTTTACCAAGCCCTTATGTTCTGAAAGGTACAAATTGATTAAAAAAGAGTTGGGTATGATATATCTATGAAACTAATCTATGAAACCGATCTGTCAAACCGATCTGTTAAACCGATATGTCAAACCGATCTGTAAAACCAATCTGTCAAACCGATCTGTCAAACTGATCTGTGAAACCGATCTGTGAAACCAATCTATCAAACCGATCTGTCAAATGGATCTGTCAAACTGATCTATCAAATCAATATATCAAACCATTCTGTCAAACTGATCTTTCAAACCGATCTGTCAAATCGATCAGTCAAACTGATCTGTCAAACCGATTTGTCAAACTGATCAGTGAAACCGATCAGTCAAAACTATCTGGAAAATTGATTAGTGCTACTGATTGGGTTGTACCATTTTTTTAAAATCATTATTGTCTGTCTAAAATGACACTGTTTTACTTAATCAATATTTTCTTATTTTGAAACCCTAAATGATACAAATAATGACCTGCAACTATTTCATTCTTTAAAGACTGTTGACATTCCATCTACTGTCAAACTCTCTCTTCTCTTTCTTATAACCTGAACCTTTGGAACCTTTCAAACCTCTCCAAACCTCTCAATCCTCTTGAACCACCAATGTCAAAGAAAATGTGATAAGGAAATGAATCTAAAAGATCCTCACCTGTCAAGCACACTCGAGGTAAGTCGAGCAGTACGACGCAGAGGTCTGTGAACCTGGAGATAGAAAAATGGGAAGTTATAGATGAAAAGGAAATATGTTATGAATGGTTTTTATCTAGAAAGTTCGTTCTCTTTAAAGTGATGGAAATGCAAGGTTGGAAGAATTGGTTCTGTGATAATAATAGGGTCTTTTACCCGATGTTGGTGCATAAGTTCTATTTAAACTTGAATGTATTATTGGATGGAGTAGAGGCTGCGAGATTGTCTTCTATAGTAAAAGGGAAAATGATTGATTTTTCATCAAATAAGTGGGCTGAATGTCTAGGAGTACCTCACAATGGAAGATATGAGGACTATTATGGTAATATTCCTCCCACAACTTATTACTTTTATTATGAGATATCCCTAGAGTTATTGACTGGGAAGTCTGAATCGAGGAGGATAAATGCTGTTGAGTTTGATGGTGAGAATAAAACCCTGTTTAAATTTATTCAACATCAAATATGTCCTAGAAAAGGTGACTTTTCTTCAGTAAAGTATCTGGATGTTTTTCTGTTATTCCTCTTTTTGAATGGTGAAAAGATCAATCTATGTAGATATTTTTCTGAGCATATTGTTGAGATTATAAACCCTTCAAAGAAAGATACTACTTTGTTTTATTCTAAGAAAATTTCTTCCATGTTGAAATTCTTGGGTTGTGTGGATGATGGAGATGTGTATATCTCATCAATTAGCTTCTATTTCAACAAAGTTATTTGTAATAGGATGAAAATAAATTGGAACCCATGGAAAAAATCTTGGGTTGTTGATGAAGAAAAGTTATATGAGTCCTCCAATCCTACTGATCATCCATGGAGACCAAAAGGGATAAGAGATCCTAGCTTAAAACATGGTGAGGAAGTGATTTAGTCAGATGAAGAAGAGGAAGTAGTAGTTCTTAAGGAAACTGGTGAATCCAGTAAGAAGTGAACAGAATAGGAAGAAGCTGGTGATAATATGAATGCTGAAGAGGAGGCTGAGTCATCTCCTGATGAGAGGAGTGATCCTGATATAGTGATTCCAAAGAAAAGAAAGATGGAAGTTGGTTCGACAAGCCCACCTCTCAAGTTACCAGAGGTATAACCTATTTTAGATGATGAAGAAGAAGGTGAGACTGATGAATCAACCTCTAAGGAGTATGAATCCAGTAGTATAGACAGTTCAAGAGAGAGATCAGTTAATAATGATGATGATGAAGGCAATGGTGGTGATGATGGTGATGCTAATGGTGATAGTTATAGTAGTAGCAGTGACATCGATAGTGGTGATGTTGATGATGCTAATACTCAACCTATAGAAGGTCAGAATGTGATCCAAGATGATCCTAAACCCCAACCAATTGAGCAAGAAAATGTCCCTGAGACTAAGAGGACAGAATATTCAGAGACTGATGAGGATGAGGAAGTACCTCTTGAAAATTATGGAAGAGCTCAGTTTGTGAAACCTCTCTATCCTTCATGTAAAGATTCATGGGAAGAACACCTTGGTCTTGCAGTTCTGGGTTTAGATTACCCAAAGGAAGTGGAAGTAGTATGAGTGGATCTTACACGAGTAAGTGATTCAGTTAAGGATCGTTTAATTGATGAGTATATGAAAAAAGTAGAAGTCCAACCGGATCCTTTAGTGTCTCAATCTAGACTGATCTTGCAGTTGCTAAATCTGATTTTGATAGATTTGAAATTGAGTTGATTCAAGCAGTTAGAGATTCTATAAAAGAGGAGCTGTCAAATGATTCTACACCTGCACCTGTGACTTTATCTGAAGCTGCTATGGATGACTTGGCTCAAATAGTGGTAAGCCTTAACAAACCAGACATGTGAAATTATAGTGAGTCGATTGGCAGGCACATTACCTCTTTGAATCAAACACTCATGGATTTAGGCAGTAATTTTTTTTTCTCTTTCAAGAGAGTTCAAAAAAACCATCTCTGGTATGAAGGAAGTATTAAGAAATCTGATAGAACATTTGAAGAAGGCAGATTTGAGGAAGTTTAAAGCTAAGATCACACAAGTTGTTTCTTAGGCTAGTTCCTCAAAGGTGACCAAGATCACTGGTCATGAGCTTAATACTTTAAAGGATGTTGTTAGAGAAGAGCTGGAATCTCTTGGAAAGATTTTGGATTTAGATTCTTGGAAAAAGATAAAAGAGCATAGTGATCATATTAATAAAATGGTGCAGTTGTATTCATCCGATTCTACTAAGGCTCAAAAAGAGATTAAGGAGAAAGTGGATCATTATTTCTCTAATATTTACACCAAGAATGAATTGAATCATTATTTTAAAGTGATGGCTGACAATTTGAGACTCCCTTCAGTTACTCAAGCTTTTAAGGCTCAAGTTCCGCAGTTGAAGGATTTTACTCCTACATTGGAAAATTTCATGCAGAATAAGGATGATTTTGAAAAGGATATGATGTACGGTGGAGAAGTAATTTAGGACTTCATCAATTGTCTCAAACCCTACCTTAATGTGCAAGCTAAGGCCATTGTTTTTCCTACTGCTGAGCCTCTTAATTCATCAGAAGATTCTCCCGGTCAGATGTCTATATCTCAAGCTCTCTCCAGTATCCGCCCAGTCATTCAACAGATTATTTTAGAGAGATCTTCTACTACTTAGCAAGTGACCTTATAACCCAAAATTCGTCCAGCTAGAGTCATCCTGCCTCCTTTCTCTATCCTGCATGTTCAACCTTCCACCTCGCAACCTTCTAGACCATCCATTCCTCCAATTTCTAAAGGAAAATCTCTCTTTCACCCCGAGAAATAGTTGTATCTATCAATTTTTTGATAGGGTGTCTATTTCCTGTACGTTTTACTGTTGTGTGGGATTTTCGTACTCATTTTCAGACCACCTTTTTCTGTGGAATAATCTTGCTTATCTTCCTTCTCTCTTCTTTTTGATAATCCCAAAGGGGGAGAAATCAGGGAGATCATGTATATGAGTGGGTAAACTGAATGTGTATATGATCCCATGCTATCTATTTACTACATGCATGCATACACTGGGGGAGAAATAATGCCTCTGTATCTCTGTGGGAGTAATAATGAAAGGGGATAATGAATTGTATTATCTGACGTATATTATATGGGGTGAATGACTCAGTTATATAAGTTATATTTTTTATTCTAACCCTGTTTTATCTTTTGTAATATATTCTTTTTATATAGGGGGATAATACTGAATGACGTACTATATTCTCTCTTCCTTAATGCCATTGATTTGTGAATATCAAAAAGGGTGAGATTTTTGAACTCTCTATTAAATAGTTAATTTAATAATCACAAATCTTAGTTTTATTTATTTCAATTTAATCTTTTGTTCAAATTGTTCTAAATGTGTTTATATATGTTTAAATAATTTCTAAATATGTTTATCTATGTTAATTTGTGTTTTACGGTTGACCTGGAAGTATTCTGGATTAAACAGACACTTTGTGAAAATTCATGTCTTGACTCATTGTTAGTTAATTTCCTAAGTCACTGATGATGAACGGTCACACTGAGGATGAACGGTTACACCGATGATGAACGGCCGCACCGATGAAGATCAGTCGCACCAACGTTAGGAAAAATTGCACCGATGATGAATGGTCACACCGATAGCAACAGTCGCACCAATGACAATGGTCGCACCGATGGCTACCGAATATATAAAGAGATACCGATGATCCTTAGCTACCGATACCGATGATCATGAGCTATCAATACCGATGATCATGAGCTACCGATACCGATGATCATGAGCTACCAATACTGATGATCATGAGCTACCGATACTGATGATCATGAGCTACCGATACCGATGATCAATGAGCTACCGATGATGATGCTACCGATACCGATGCAGATTCAAAATGACTCACCGATCTCATGACTCACCCTTAATCATGAAAACTGTTTGAATTTCTATAAACACTTATTTAATTCCAATGGTCATATTTGATGATTTTAATACAATTAATGATATTTAATGCTAGTTTTTGGCATGTCAGGAGACCATACCTCGTACCTATGAAAAAGGAAAGCATTCCCATTGCCGGAGCATGTGGAATAAAAGGAAGATCGAGCTGCAGTAAAAGAGCGTGCATGAAAAGGCATAGAGACAGAATTCTTCCATTCATATACATACATGAAAAGAATAACACACGAGGAACTCAAAGAGGAAATTGAAAGTTCTTCAAAGAACTCTCATACATGCAATCCAGCACTACTGAAGAACATACGAAGAACACTGGAAATCAGAGAACATACTCACTTGTGAAGGACATCAAGTTGAACCACAATACTCTATATTTCAACAGAAAACCCATAGAAGGAATCAGAAGAATTTCTACTAAATCCAACGAGTCTAGAGCTACATGGATAATCACTAGAAACTTCTCGACTCTCATATATTTCTCTCTAAGTGATTCATTATTTACTATTTTGAGCAATGTGTTCTTTGTATTATTTACACACACAATGTATCCTATACTGAACTAGAGGATACTAAATCCTCATTCCAAACTCCATACATCATGCAGTATCCCACTGAGGATAGTGGTAGTGGTCAAGTGTGACCTGGACAGCCTGTGTGTTGTTGTCATTGTTTTCCCATGAAGAACTATGGTAGAGGTCTTAGGACCTAGACAATATTTTACTGTTGTTAACCCCGATCTATGGTGTGGATCAACTTTATATAAATTGTTTGAGAGGACTAAGTCTCTTATTGAGACTGAAAATATTGGTTATATCTGTTGTGCTTTTTAGTGTAAGTCTAAAGTATACTAGATATATCTTTTTTGTTCTGTTGTTATTACTTTGAAATACAAAACTATTTTAAAGTTACTTTGATCGTTAAATTAGCAAGTGTTTATGCTTGTTTTCAACCAGTAGGTTAGCTTAAAAATATAATTTAATCCTGTGATTAAATTTACTAAGATCTAATCGATCTATAAGAATCCAATTGAACATTTTCAATCTGTACAAATTCACTACAGTTTAAATCTGTTTTTAAATTGGGGGATTTTAAGAGAAATCTTTTTAACAGAAATTTTAATTGGAACTCAATTCACCCCCTCTTGAGTGTCCACTCTGACCAATAGTTAATTTCCTTTATTGTGAATATATATTTATGACTCCTGTGATCTTTATATATTTCACACTTCTCCCCATATAAATAATTTCATGAGATCTTCAATGAAAATTTCACTGCAGACAACCCTAGGTCATTCATGTGATTTTTTTGTTCATAAAATTTCAAATACCTTGAGTCATATGATATTACTTTATAATTCTGCATTATTACACAACTGAAACCCTTATCTTAAGAATCACTATAAAACACAAAAGTTCCCCACTTGTGGGAAGTGTAAGTACTAGTGTAGTGATAATCCTCCTTTTCAACTCCTTAAAGATCTGTTCACATTCAATGGTCCATAAAAACTACCCCATTATGAGTTTTCTTGTTTAGAATGTTTAATAATTGTGAGATGTTCCACACAAATTGTTTGTAATTCCCAATTAGTCCAGGGAGACTATGGACTTCCATTAAATATGTTTTTCTAGTCCATTCCATAATTTCCTTTAACTTATAAGGTCCATAAATATCCCTTTACTGGTGATAATATTCCCCATGAAAGATAATTCCATCATCCAAATCTCAAATTTACTATACATTTCATATATATTATCCTTTCTCAAATACCTTAGCACAATATTCAAATTCTCCTCATTACCGTCCTATCTTTTGGAGTAAACTAGAATACAATGTATAAATATTACCTCAAATTTTTTGAGGTAATCTCTAAATAATATATTCATCAATTCTATAATGATTCCTAGAGATTTTTTGATTTTAAAAGGAATCACTATGAACTCATAGTGTCCATACCTTATTTGGAAGGTAGTTTTGGGAATATACTCATTCTTCACTCTTAATTGATGATATCCTAACAAAAGATCTAGCTTATAGAAATACTGGGCGCCATATAGTTGATCAAAAATGTCTCATATCCATGGAAGGGGATACTTTTCCTTTATCACGATTTTTTTTGAGTTCATGATAAATAATTAATGTATGCATTAAACCATCATTCATAGTGACCAAGAGGACATGTGCGCCCCACAATGAAGTACTCAGGTATATAAAACACTATTCAAATTCTCATATAACTACTTATTTAGCTCTTCTAACTTAATAGTGTACATCTCGTTACGGGAATTCAATATCATAAGATATCCTAGTATAAGTTCAATTGAGAACTCAACATCTCGATTAGGTGGAACAATAGTAAATTATTTTTTGAATACATCAGTATAATCCCTAAAAATGGGCATGTCTTCAAGCATGATTCTATCATTTGTCTCAATAATTTGGGTTAGATATGATTTCTCACAAGGCAATAATATCCATTCTTGAATAGAAGATTCTAGGGGAGATTCATCCTCCTCCTCAAACTTTTATAAAATAATAGGGTGACTTGGGACGTGGAGAGTGATATCCCTAACACAATTTTTATTGGATTTATATAAGGATAGCCAATCCATGCCCAAAATAGCATAAAACCCCACTAAAATACATAATATCTAATTTTTTGAATATTAATTTCACAAACATTGAATTTGGAGCGGTTATATACTTAGAATGAAACCATTAATCCATTTTCTATTCTCATAGATAACTCAATCCCCATGTTTTGAGGATGCGTTTGAATAATTCTTCTAAACATAGAATATATGAATGAATTCATAGTACCAGAATCAAAAAGTGAATTTACTATTCTTGTTTGAATAACTAGAATACCTGTCACCACATCATTATCGGCATCCACCTATGCCTTAGTGATAGAATAAACCCTTCCATGATTACTTGGTGGTTGATTTCCCTGATTGCCTCTAAAACCCCTTGGTTTAGGTTATTGGATTTCATAATTCCCATGTTCCTTGTAGTTATGAAACTATACGATAGGCATAGTTCTGATCTGATCCTTATTTTCTTAGTCCACATAAGTGGGATTCCTTATTTACCTAAAATAATGATTTGTATGATGCCTATATTTTCTACACGTGAATCATACTCCAATTCCCATTAGGTAGTTTTTGGTAGACTTTTTCCTACACTTTTGACAAGTGGGACGTTGGTTTTTCTTTATTCTATGGGATTTATATATTTATGTTCCTAAAGGAAAAATTATTTTATGTTCTTTGTCTCTAATGACATGAGAAAACTGGGAGTCACTAATCTTCATATTGATTTTTAGGTCACAACATAGAATATATTCATATCTATCAAAGTACTGAATGGATAATACTTTTCATAGACTCATATTTAACCAACTATAGAAGTGGTCTACCTTACTTTTTTGTTAATGAAAAAGCTGAAGGTGTATCATGAAATCTTTGTAAATTTTCCCGCATACACTCTGACAGACTAATATTTTGTTTTCTTCAAAACAAGGAAATACCTCTCTATTTTAATATGGTGAGTTTGGGGAAAATATTTGTTGATTTTGTTTCTTTAAGTACCCAATTATATGGAATCAATATCCTCTTTGGAATTCGTGTTCTTGATCAGTTTCAACTATTTATCTGCTTCTAACTCAATGTAATAAACAATATGAAAACATTCTTTTTCCCAGTGCATTAGAGGACATATAATATATTCTCAATTGACTTAATCAAATTTTTAGGGATGACAGGATCAAATGATCCACTAATGTTAGGGTGATTTTCACATAAATTAATCAACTACAACTTGATCCTTACTGGGAGGAGTAGGGTGTTCCACACGATTCATATTATTATTTACAACTTGATCTAGTTGAACTAATATTTCCATAAATTTCTCAGCTCACAAAACCATAATATTAGGTATATAATTGATGAAATCATTACAGTTTCTATTATAATAGTTTTTTGTATGGTTTTTCCTATTTCAAGACATTAAATAGAAGAAAAAAATATGATAATGCATTACTATACAAGAGGGAAGCTTAAATTCTTGGGAGGGATAACTTATAAATGATATGTATATCCAAACTTATGAGTCTCCAAGTTTAAATCTAGGTTATACTTGGTAAAGTTTCCTATTAGTTTTTATAAACTAATGTTTTTTAAGTCCTTCATAATGGTTCATAAAGAGTTTGTGAATTTCCAAATCATATCTCTAAAGAGTGTCAAACCAGGTGCATAGTAAGGGCTATTATCTTGTACCGTGTAACACTTGATTCAATCCCAACATTCCTTTTTAAAATTTATCACCCCTAGGAACATATTTTCCATAACCAAATCCACTTTTACTATCCATACAAGGATGTAATTTCTCAAAAACCACTCTCTCAATACTTCACCAAGATTCTAGGATTTTTCTCAATACTTAATATTATCCATAGAATTATCCTTATAGTACTCACTAATGTTTTCTCATCTTAGTTCTAAATTTTATCAAAGTTTTTTATCTAATACCAACTATAATGATGAAATCCTTTTGCACATATTATTACATGATTTTAAAACATTAATATCTAATATGTACAACCCAAAAGATCATGAGTCCTAATGTATTTGGAAGAATAGGTTCATATTACATCGAAGAAACTTAAAACATAGAATCCTTATTTTATTATCCATAACAAGATCCTAAATTAAATTTGAGATCCTAAAAGTGCATGGGAAACTAGGGGTATACATAAATGTGTGAGATAAAAATCATAGTAAGGGAATAAACATGATTAGGAAACATAACATGTGAGTCAATTTTATAACATGATATCATAGAAGAGAAGGCTCATGGGTAATCACATGGAAGCATAAAATAAATAACATGGTATCATAAGATCATGGAATTTTATGAAATGTGGAATAAATATATAATATGATATAAAAATGAGTTAATTCTAGCTTCCTATATAATATCACATGGTGGATAAAGTCCCGTAATAGATTAGGTTTACTCCATATTCCCTTACATGATTCCTCATGAGACTAAAGATTTAACCAATGAAGTAGAGTTCTATATGGACACACCCATCATAAAATTTTCATGATATATGTGTTACACATAAAGGAATAAATCATAAGGCATAACATAATAACTACCAATGGAAAGAAATTGGGTTATATAATTTTTCTTTATATCACAATCAAAGGAAATTTCTTAATGAAGGCATTTGAGAAATGATCACAAGGAATGTATTAACCTATAAAAGGATGGGATAATATGATATATATATGTGAAATAAATATATACATTATTTTATAATCATTAAATAACATGAAAGAGAGTGATAAAGTGTGTTATAGATAGAAATTGCATAACCTGAAGAAAATTGTGGTCTAGAGAGATCCCTTACCTGGAGACCGATTTGTAACTGCGTTATTTATCTTCCTAAATAATAAAATTATGTTAATTATTTAAATTCATATTAACCATTTTGAAGTTTATTATTATTTTTTATTTTATATTTTACCATTTCATATTCAATTACTTAACCAATTAATTTCATGTCAGATGTTTTAATGATAAATGACTCATATGTCCAAAATCACTTTAGCAAGTTGTTTAAGGTAAACATATTATTATTTAATCATATATATAATGGTAATAATGATATAATTATAATTTTTTACATAATTATACTTTTTAAAACTACCATGATATATGGTTATAGAAAATGAACTATGTTACAATCATAGAGATGATAGGCCATTTGTATGCATGAGTAATGTTTCCATTTTTTAAAGATCATGATGGAAAGAGGGTAAGTGTTATTTTATCCTTTAAAGTATTATTATTATATCATTAATATATTATTATTTACTTAAATACCTTAAAACATACCATCCATGTGATGTGGTAATAAAAATGAATCACATCTCTTTGCGAGGCGGTAATCCACTGCACACACGAATGACATTATCATTTATTCAATTGATAGTAAGGTAAGAAATTATATGATATATTTAATTTAAATAATTATTAATATGTTTTGAATTTAATATATCAGTATATATTTAACCCTTATTACTTTACATTTAAATTTGAAGTTAAATAATAATCACATCGTTCCCTGAGGCGGTAGTGCCCCATACACATGAGCGACATGATCATATTCTCTGTGAAGTAGAAAGTAAGAAGGAATATATGATATTATAATTAGATAATTATAATTAAATCATAAATATCATATATAAACATTATATAAATCATTATATCTATCCACGATAAGCGGTATAGGAAAACGAATTATGTCGGTTCATAAGGTGCTTGTCCTCCATACCGACAACCAACAAATTTGTTTCCCATTTTAGGTAGGAGGATATGGTTGTAGGTTATGAACTTAACATAAAAAATATAAGTATATGGAACAAAATGTGGTTATTATATTAATATTTTTTTAATATTATTTGAAATAGGTGTTAGAATAAATAAAAAAACACTCGGTTAAGGGCGTCACCTCTTTTTCAGACAACTTCTTTAGGTCTGAACAAAAATCCTTTATAGGTTGGATTTATGATTAATACAAGAATTATAGAATGAAGGGAGTGAATTAAAAAAATTTATTTGGGTAGGTATTGATTGATCCAATGGGATTTGGAAGTCTGAAGAGGAGAGGAGAGGGGGTGACCTATTATAAGTGTGGGGGGGGGAGGACACACTTGGAATTTTTGAAAAGAAAGAATTAGACCAACGATTTTATCATGCAAAAAGGATAAAAAAAATGGACCATTTTAGAAACTTAGAATATATAAGTTATATTTATGACCATAAAATTGGAATTAGACAAGTTTTGGGTCATTTTTAAACATTATTTTTTTAGTTTAATCCCCTGGTAAACCCTTTTTTACATTAATGGTGGGAAATATTTTTTTTTCTATTTTCACTATTCATTATGATAAAAAATTTATTTGACCATATTAGATAATATAGATTATTCCGATTCAAAATATGGAAGTCATTTTTCTAAATAAAACTCATATAAATTCATATAAGTGATATAATTTAATGGTACATGTATCTTATAGGATTAGATCTTTTTATTTTCGTATCCTTATTGATTAAAATCCCTAGATATGCGCATCTAACTGTGGTATGTCTTTGTAACTTTTAAGATGTCTTTGTGATGATTTTCAGCTATGATATTGATACATGATCCTGATGATGACCAGTTGAGCGAGGAAACCCTATTATAGGGTCACCATGACAACAAAAATAATATAGAGGCTCTTGTTTAGGATCTATTTCATGAGGTGGTTTCACTATATGGGTAATTATCATTATTTCTACCCAATGACCGATGATAGGACCCACCCAAGTGGGTGAGTTTTATGTTTTACATCATATGAAAAAAACATTTATTTCATATGTTTAGGATGACTTTGGGCATAGACTGAGTATGATTATATATTTAGAGGATCTAGGACCACCTATATTCTAGATTTAGATCGAACCTTAGGAGGTAAAGGTTTGGATGGAGTCTTTATTTGGAGTTTTATATTTTATACAAACACCACCTGAGCTAATGGTCACATTTTCAACTAGCCTCTTTCATGGAGTAGTGATCAATTTTTGGGGTTTGGTTACCCAGGTGTATGATGAGGTGATAATATCTTGGGTAGAGTTGTAACCACTTTTACAAAATGAGTTTTATTCCTCTAACAAATGCCTAGTTCAGACGCAAGAGCTTCTTAAGCAGTCTTGGGATATGAGGAGCTTCTTTGTAAGGGAATATTGGGATTCTTGAGATGATGATGGAAATCATGGAGTTGAGATATCTATAGTAGTAAGAAGGTGTTAGTCATAAGGATCATGAAACATGAGACATACTCATGATTTGACTCCGATGAAAGGATATACAATGCAAAAATCATGTGGTGGACTTAGTCAACATGAAAGTTATTCATCTTAGAATCCTTATAGAAGATTCAGACATCACAATCTTGGGTGTTGTTATTCCTATTGTGAGAAATTTCATTATGAACTGGACTACTTAACCCATCTTACTGGAGTGAGAGGACATGTTGAAGAAGTTTCTGATCTAGGGTCTATGGATATATTATAATGTACGATCTATATACCTTTTTCATTTTTATTTTATTTCTTTTAGCATCACTTCATTATTCTATAAGTTATACATGTGTTATTGTGGTGGGTAGTAGATTTAATCATGTGAGGAAGAGGAATTATTACTCCACCAAGATGAATTTTAGGGTGATATGATTTAAATACATGTGAGTGAGTCAGTTCCACTCAAAGTTGACAGTGTCAAGGTGTAGTGGGTGAGTCCCTTTGATTTGTATGTTTGAGGTGGAATTGTTTATTCTAGGGTGTTAGTATGAATCTTGGTTATGGGGAACTAGTGGGAAAATGGAATGATAACATTAGGAAGTTAAATATCAAGTCCTATAGGAAATAGAGTGATTAATGGTATGACCTATAACTTCTCTACTTTATCTATATTAAGGCGTAGGTCACTCATATCTTTTCATGTCCTTTGTTTAAGGCCTAGATATTCTAGTGGAGCCTTTTTCTTAACCTTTATGTCTAAAGAATCATAATCAGGAAGTTTCAATGATAAAACTTTTATTCTAGAAGTGTGACTTGACCCTATGAGAGGAGATATTCTTGTGGAATCTTGTTATAGCAGTAATGGGACCCTATGATGTTTTCTAGCATATCCAAGTGGGTGGGAGTTTAATTTCTGCATTGAATTTCACCCAATGACCATACCGATATATTCTATGGGATATCAGATGCCCTTTAAAAGGATAAAAGTGTTGAGGGTACAGTTGTAAGACCTTCATGAAAAAGGTTTTATCTGACCCAATGTGTTCCCATGGTAGATTATAGTTTTTTTCATGAAAATGGTATATGAGATTTTGAGGGTTTTTTTTGACTATCATCACCTGAATCTGGTAATGATCCAGAATAAGTACACCTTGTCGAGGAAAGATGAACTTTCTAACCAGTTTAAAGGTTTGATTTTGTTTTCAATGATCGATCTTAGGTTTGTATTCCATCAGTTCAGTGTTTGTGAGGATGATATTTTGAAGGTGGCATTCTGATATCGCTATAAACACTATAGTTTTTTGGTAATTCCTTTTAGTGTGACTTATTCTCCTAATATGTTCGTGGCTCTTATGAACTGAAAATTTTAGAAATATTTGTACTGGTTGATGGCTGTATTTATTAATGAAGTTATTGTTACTCTACTTCAAATGATGATCATGCCTAGAATTTTAGGATGGTCTAAAAATTACTCCAGGATCACTAGTTTTACAGTAATCTCTCCAAGTGTTAGTTTTGGAAATGTGAGGTTCACTTTCTAGGGAATGTCATATTTAATAATGGTTTAGCTATAGAAGCATTGAATATTGATTAATTTACTTCTTGGAAACTACCCACAAGCATGTGAGAGGTGAAAAGTTTTTTTAGTTTGGTGGGGTACTATTATAGGTTTCTGGTATATTCCCTTAGTAGGAAATTCAATATTCACTTGATAGAGGAGGTGACTGAGTAGTTGACCTCATTAAAATTGACCTTGGTAAATGAGAGTGGTGAAACTTATCTATAGTTTATGGTAGTGACTCCAATATTTATTCAATCAGTGAGAGATTCTCAGTTTTGAAATGTTGACTGTGAGGTTTAACATGACCGAATAACCCCAGGACATGCACAAGATGGATTTTATGAAGGATGGAAGCACACCATTTTTTCTGGGATGGATGGTGGTTCTATTAATGTTTTATGAGGGATATTGAGGGAGTTTCATAACACTCCCTTGGCTATACATATGGGTGTGGAAATGATGTATGAAGACCTTCAATGATAGTTTTGGTAGGATGAAATGAGGTGGAGAATTGTCAAGTCTATTTCTTAGTGTATCTCATGTTAGTAAGTAAAGGATAAACATTAGGTTCTAGTAGGTTTAACTCAACCTATTATTCAGGTTTTGGGGGATATGTTGAGATCCTATGTGTTGGACTTCAACCAGAGTTAGGAGGATCACATTCCATTAATGTGGTATTCCTAAAAATTCAATTATCACCCCACTATTATCATGGAACCATGATAATCACTTAAGGGAGACCCTAAAGGTCACCCATATACCGGTCTGAGGTTAGAGGGACCTCTCTTGTTGGGATACAAATAGCTAAGGTAGCATCAAAGAAGGGTTCAAGTGATCCATGAGCATTTGATGATATCTCTATTTTGAAAAACAAATCTTATAAAGACCAATATATTAGACCCTTGGAGTTTGAGTAGGGAGAACATATATTCTTCGGTGTCTCCCCACAACATGGATTGAGGATTTTTTGTCAAAGAATAATATTTTTCCTTATGTTATTCAGAATGTATGAGTTTCTGAATAGGGTTTATGAGGTTTATTATCACTTTTCCTTAACCACATAGTGAGATTAAGTATATGATGTCTTCCATGTTTCATAGCTGAGATTATACATGATTGACCCTTATCACCTTATTGATTATGTAATGTTGGACATTGTGGATATAATTACCATCTCAGAGTACCCGTTTTCAATCTAGGACCAATGAGAGAGGATCATATGTGGATGGGACATTACTTTTGTTAGAGTTATTTGGATGCATGAAAGAGTGCATGAGAGATCAAGGGAGCGCGATATCTAGATATGGAATCCGTAACCCCACATTTTTGTGTAGATTTTTATTTTCAGATTGAATGAACATGAAGGAGGGGTGAATTTAATTACTCTTGTTTCATTGGATTTTCCTTTGAATAATTCTATATATATCTCCGGATTTTTCCTTAGAGTTGGCACTGTGTTTGGGTGTCATAGGACCATATAATTAATAGATATTAAAGCATGCATGACCATATTTTTAGAATAAATGGTTTTCTTATTTAATGAGAACTCGGATGGAAAATTTGAGACCATGTTTATTTTTGGGAACATGGGGTTTACCCTAGGTGTGATATAAAGTTGGTCAGCATCAAAATTTTGGTTGATGTTGATCTTTGAGGTGTACATTAAGTGAATTAAATAATTAAATAATTTCATTTATTTAATGACTTAAACCTAGATCCATATCTAAAAGTATGACATTATAAAAAATCCCTAGGTTTATCCATATAAAACTAGGAGATCAGAGAGGATACGAAGTGATCCATTGTCGTTGGTGACTTAGGAATGTGGATCGATAACCAACAAATGAGGGGATTTGTGAGACGGATGATGAACATAGTGAGATCATAACCTTATTCACCTGAGGATGTTTTCATCACTAGTGATCAATCAATTCTTGATGTATGGAACATTATATTATAATTTTCACCATTATAATAATTTCTTATCTAATATTTCCATATATGTTTTTTTATTCTGTGATTTCCACACTTCACATGATCCAAAATTTCATTATTATTCTTGACCCTATTTATCATTTTATTTCAAATGTATTCCACCTTTGGGTTACTAAAATTTATGATAGTTTTCTAGGATCACATCATCCATCGAATATCTTACCTTAATTCTTGTGCTTTTCTCTCCACTTTTCTTTGTGTTTAATGTTGTTGGACAATGGGGTTGGTGATTCAACATTGTTAGGTCATATTCGAGCCAGATCACACTCCCAGATTCATGATGAAAATATGAAATTCCATGTAACTAGTTTTTTTAATGGATCAATGTGTTTCATGGGATGAAAGTGATGAAACTGTAGATTGGAACCTTGTATGGTGATAGAAATAATGGAATCCACAGATCAGAAGAGTGAATATCTGATTTCTGGACACCATAGGCTAAAAATAATCAATCAAATACCTTAACCCTTGGATCCAATCATTTTAGGAAATTCAAAAGGTAATACAATTTTTAGATTAGGCGGATCTGGTGTCCACATGAATGAAAGACACACTGTATACGAAAAATCCAACTACACACTGCGTATCTGGTGGAATACACATACTGAAGTCTAGGTTTCTATATAAGATAGAGTTTTTTATGATTTAAATATTAGATGCTATGTTTCTGGGCACACACACCATGTGATCCATCCCAAGTATCCAATCCATTTACTGAAGGCACACACCCAGGACCCTGTGTGGTCAGGAATTCCATGTTACCCTGAGGGACACTTCATGTGTGTTTACATGGAAAGCTAAGCTGTGTACTGTGTTTAAATTCTCAAGACCCTGGTTGAATGTACATGCTATGTGACCCTATCTACTTTTTGTGTAGTTTGATATGGATTCCCAAGATGTGTCCATCTAAGGACATTCCTAGGTTTCTAAACAAGTTCACACACCGTGCACCCCCTTATACACACCATGTAATTTTTTGAAAACATTCTACCATGTGTATATCCTTCATCAAGACTCAATTTTGGGACCTTGAGTATCCTAAAGTAAGTATTTTTCCTCCTAGTATGTGACATGGTCCTTTATTTTGATTGCAGAGATATGATGCGAGGTGATGTAAGCGAGAGAGTTTTTTCAGCGATGCTTAGCCGGTGAAAGTGCTTGGGTATGATCATCAAAGTGTTATTAGGGCTAGTAATCCCCTGTATCTTCAGTATTCTAGTCCCTCATATCCTTATTATATTTATATATGGAACTACCCGACATTATAGTGGCAAAATTTCATCTATTTTCAGAGTGGTTACCCCATCATGGTGCTCTGGCGGTGGTTGGGTCGTCTATTGGAGCAGTGCTCGCTCAACTGTGATACATAGTGGTAAGGTGAAAGACATTCATACACATTATTGATAGGTTATTTGAGATGAATTTATAGTATATAGTTTCCCCTTGAATATTACACATTTTGGTGAGGAGAGGACCCTCTAACATGTTTCTAAATAGGTTGCACATGATGTTTGTCTAATAGATGGAACCTTTGGAGTTGTGGGTAGAATATTCATTATAATATTTCTTTGATGATAGAGATTCAATTTCTCTATTCACGTGGGTATATATTGAGAATATATGATGTTAGGTTTCTTCATTATCATGATTTTTGTGTTGAGATGACTATTGTTTTTTATATTACTTACCTTTTGTTTTCAGGGTATCTTACTGGGTATGTATATACTCACCCCAGAAAGGGCTTCACCCCCACATATTGTGTCATATGAAGACATAATATAGATCAATAGTGATATTATTAGATCTGATTTCATAGAATAATATTGGTACTTGGTGTTGTTGTCCATGTTCAGTGGTCAGTCTCAAAGATTATGAGTTGAGCTCTCTTCAGTATTTCACTTTTTCCAGTTGTTGTTACGTTGGGACCTCATTTTTGGTTAAACATTTATTTTCCCCTTTATATAATTTATATTATGTTTCTATACTTTTATGAATTTTAGTGTTTGTTACATGCATGGTTTACAATCTATATGTTTTCATATTTAATTATATATTTGTTCAGTTTCATGGAGCTGGTTATGTGCATGAATATACATAAATAGGCTAAGTCCTCCCATTTCAATGATATTCCTACATAGGTATAGTTGATATCCCCATGAATAATTGAGGTGGGCTTGGGATATCTCATCCATTTTACCTCCAGCCAGGTGGCCCTTAATGGATTTGGTTGTGACATTTCTGATGGGAAAACATGAAAAGTGTTATTACAGGGTGTGTATCTTGATGCCTAGTATCTCATAAAGTTAGGTCTAAGAGATATACGTCCAAGGTAATGTTACAACCATTAACAATACTAGAATGGTAATTGGAAATCATCACCATATATTTCATCATCAGAATCCCCAAAACATCTAAAGTCTATAATGTTATTTGGGTTATAGTTAATCACTTTATAAAGTATTAAATTTTCATTTCAATCAAAGAATATTTATATATTGATTAGTTTACTATGATATAAATCATGGAATTTTTAAGGTTTCATGGATCACCATAATTTGTTGCATCTAATTGGGATCCAAGGTTTACCAGGAAGTTCTGTAGAATCCTTAAACAAGTTTTGAATACAAAGTTGAACTTTAATACTACATATCATCCTCACTAGGATAGATAGTTTTAGAGGATCATTAAAACAATATAAAATATTTTGAGAGAATGTTTTATTTATTTCAAAGGTGTTTGGGATCAAAACCTTTCTATTTTATAGTTTTCTTACAATTATATCATTCACATAAGAATTCATATGGTTCCTAATGAATCCCTCTATGGTACAGAGTGAAAAATCCAATATACTTGGATAATTTTATAGAAAAAAAGATATTAATTCTTGAGATAGACGAGTAAATGAAAAATAAGGCTATATCAATTCTATAGTAAATCTGAGTAACTTAGAGTTAATAGAAAAGTTATGCTGGAAATCATTAGTGAAATCTAAAATTTGAAGTTGGTGATAAGGTATTCCTATGAATATATCCTCGGTAGATGGTTGTTAGATTTGGAAAGAAGGGTATACTAAGTAGGATATATATCGATCCCTTAAAAATTCTTGATCATTTCAGGATGATTTTTATCACTTGGCATTTCCAATGAATATTCCAAAAGTACACAATGTGTTCATGTATCTCTCATGAGGAAGTCCTTACTTAATCATTCACATATACTTAAATCATAGGTCATACCATTAAAGAATGATATATATTATGAGAAATACCAAGTGGATATTCTAGATCTAAAATATTTAATGATTAAAAACAAGACCAACCAATTAGTTAATGTTTTATGGTGAAACCATAAATTTGAGGAAGCTATATGAGAATCTGAGGATATAATGAGGAAAATGTATCATCAATTTTTTCTATCTGAGTGGTGAAATTTTGAGGTTAAAATTATTATAAGGGGGTTTAATTTAACCTTCTTAAATTTTATAATACATTTATATTTTAAAAATCTTTATGTTTTTTATATCTTGTATTACACACAACACCGAATTTTAAACGAACCACAATATACTATTTAAATGTTATTATTAAATATGATAGTTATTTCCTAGTCATTGGATTGGAGAGAATGAATAAGACCAACTACATTATGAAAAATTATTTTCTATAAATATTTAAATGAATTTATTGATTATTAATTGGTTATAAATAAAAATAAAAATACTTTAAAGTAAAAAAGAGACCTTTTTATGAAAAATAGTTTTCATGCATACAATATATTTTTATATTAATAAATTAAATTAATAAATATAAATGAATTATTTAAATTAAATTGTTATATAATAAATTTAATAAAATATTTTAACATTTATCTAATTATTTTTACTAGGAAATGAGTAATAATAAATTAAGATTTATATTTAAAAAATTGTTTTTATAAAAACAATGTTTAAGCATTTTGCACATTTATTTTTAAATAAATTTATACAATTATAGAAATTTAATTTTATAAAATAGTTTCCATTTTTTGTACTACAATTTAATTTTTTTAATGAGAAAACTTTCATTTTTGGTCATTATGATTAGTAAGTGAGGTAAAAATACATTAATATGGTAAACGTTCATTAATGAGGGGTTAAAATAAAGATATAACGGCTAAAATAACATAAAAAATGTCTAAATATCATTGGTTAAGTATATTTAAAACCAACCTTATCCTATATTTAAAATTTTATTTCTTTTTTTCCACTTTAACTTGAATATGACTTTATTATATTTTAATTTTTTATGTACTTACAATAGTGTCACTCCCCTCACTTATAAAAGGGTTCCTCTAATCCTATCTTCACTACACTAATTGAGCCATTTATCTTGACCAATATATACCCAAAGAATCTTCTAAAATATTTATAAATTACATTGAGGTTCTTTTTATCCTAAAATACCCATCCAAGAATCCTTAAGGTGTTTTTCAAAGGAGGATACCCGAAGAATATACATATGTTCTTACTAATATTTTTCACTTTTTTCTCATTAAACCTCCTAAGATGTTATATAACCATATTAAAATTATTAAATTACTATATTTACTGTAACTATAAGTTTTTAGGTTAATGATATATCCATTTTATATCTCCTTCCCATCCGTTGGAAAATGATAACGTTGCTTGTGTGTACGTGTAGACTACTACCTTCAAGAAGCGATGTGATTCATATTTTATTTAATTTTAAATGGATATTCATAAGAAATTTTTTAATAAATATATATTATATTTATGATTAATTATTATTTTTAATGGTAAATTATTATTTTACCTTCTTTCATTTCATCCATTTAAAATTGAAAACATCACACGTGCCTACATACAACTACTATCTCCACAAAGTGATGTGATTCATTTTCATAACCACATTATTTTAATGGTTATAAAATTTTATATGATGAAAAAATATTATAATTATGAATTGAGTTATATTCAATATATGATAAAACCATAACCAAGGTGTAAGGACTAGGATCATCAAACTGAAACATGCATATAAAACAGACCCATTTTCACCTGAATGTTAATTTTAATGAAAAATTATTAATAAAATGATAATTGAAAATTATAAAGGAATGATAAAAGTTATTTTATGTATTGATATGATAATATAATATATCTATAATAGATTTATATTCATTATATAGTATTATTTAATGTGTATAAAGCAAGATAGGACTTGTGGAAAGGGTTTCTTGTTACAATCCCTCTACATTTTTGGATTGCCTATCTTAAATTTCACTGAGGGAAATTATATGATCCTTATATTTAAAGCCCATATATTTTATTATACTCTAGTTATTTATGAGTTTTCATGTTTTCTTTTCTTTTTCCTTTATTTGGAACATAAAACAATTGATATTCTTTTAAGAAAATATGATCTTATTTCCTCTATTGTCAATGAACTTTTTCTTCCATGCCCATGTTATTTAAAATGTTTTCAAGAATTTTATTTTATATGATAAAATTATTAATCAAATTTATTTTAAACTATATTTTAATTTTATTTTAGTTTTTAAAAATGAATCTTATTGTCATTTCCTAAATGGGGTACTTTTTAACTTTTTACCATAAGCATGGAAGGAATATTTGTTTTATTATTTACTGCACGAATGGATTTTCCCATCATAATGTCCATTATTTAATTTGAATATTATTTTAAAATTAAACATGTTTATTTTAAAATAAAATATTTTTCTCAATATTCTTAACATATACTGGAGGGAAAGGATATTTCTCTTATTTTCAGTGAAATTTTCAAATTCTCTTATAAAGGTATTCTTAATCTATGTCAACATACTTTTAAGATTATTATGCTTCATTAGGGATGTGATATACTAATAACAACCATGTCCTTTATATGGATGGGTTATGATTAATTGATAATGAAATATTTATGAAAACTGTTTCTTTTCCATAGGTAATGCTATGATGAATTGATGAATTTTTTTATGATATTGTGACCCACATATGTATGGTTTTCATTATATGGTGGGTGGCTCTGTTAAATCCCTCCAACACATTAGGTAATTTTTTATATATCATGAGATAATATTGAATATAATGGGGAGTGAACCTAGTTTATTATGGGACTCTATCCACTATGATATTCTTGAGAGTGAACATTGACTAAGTAAATAATGGAATGAGGAGTGAACCCAATCCACTATGGGAATGATATTATGGAAGTGAACCTTGACTAATGAAATAATTTTCTATGATTACGGTTTCACCAAAATTCTCATTCCATCTTTTTATACTTAGGATATGATCTCATGGATCATGATTGATTAATAATTATTCCTTACTTTTTTAAATCATGTATTTTTAAATGATAAATATTTATTCGATGACTCATGATTTATGATCTATGACTGATTTAGTATTAAATTTGTAAGTTGTAATCCTGATCTCATTAAATTATGTGTATTTTATTCCTGCATATGATCATCAATTGTTATCTCCCATGTTTACCCTTACTAATCATATGATCTCACCCTTTATTATGTTTTTATCTTCCCTAGTCTATGGAGAATTATTTTAAGTACTAAATTTCTAAGAAGGGTACCATGTTAGAATAACATTGTGGGATATATTGAAGATATTTTATGAAATAAGTTGACTATGTATCTAGTCTCTAAATACAATAAACCTTTACATTCCTTGGGAGCATAACATCATGAAATCTATTGACTATTAATCTAAAATGATGAAATATTTATGTATGTTTTGCCTGGGTAACCTCATAAATCAAGATACCCTCCTAAAAAAACATGAAACAAAACTATTATTTATTCCACCATAAAATAAAATTTCTCATAATTTAAAATAAGATTATTTTCAATGCATTGATGAGGCACATAATAAAGATTGTACAAAAAATAATTAAAAGGGGATCGATACATAGTGAAATAATCCACAAATACCTCTATGAAATGATATAGGTTGTCTTATAAATATTAACCTTGTAGCACTAGAAATAAACTAGAGCGTTAAATATGTTGAATAACATCCTTTTATATTTAAATATACTAAAAGGGAATGTAAATGTTATATTTTTCTAACACTCAGGGGATATATATATCAGAAGGTATATAGAGAATATATCAAGTAAATAGTATTGAGACTTACCCATAATACTTTCTAATATCTTGTTAATAAATAGTAATGGAAAATGGTAATTTTTTGTGAAATGGTTAAGCTAGTGGTAGTCTATTCAAATTCTCCAGCTACTTTTCACTCTAATTAGAACCAACTCATTATGATCATTATGAAAAACGATAAGAATAATATTTTTAGGAAAAAATTATATTGGGAAAACGCATTTACTATCCGATATATGATATATGATCCCTACTATTAATATTTTTTTTACCTCCTTTTTGACAACATTAAGGATAGTGGGATTTAGATAAAATTGTGGTTTCCTTACTAGTTTTTACTGATCCCAGAGTATAATTATATGAATTCATTTGTATATTATAATATCAAGGATATTGGATAATTTCAATATAATTTCATTTTTATAAAATTTCAAAAGGTTAATAAATTGTATTTCATTCTTTATAGAGAGGTAATTTTCAATAATGATAAGTAATTGATTGAAAACCTTACAGAATTAACATTTTAAGTTACATGGAAGTGGTTTTAATTAAATTTAATGTTGGTTAAGAATATGAATATAAAGATTTTTTGTTAGTGGAATCTCATTTACACCTTTAATATTCTCACTAATATTATCCTCAGTGGGAAATTCAATATCAATGGTCATTGTGGAATCATCGATGGTTTCAAACATTCAAGATGTAAGAAATCATAATTATACTTACATGTATAGAATTTTTACCAACCATAGTAGGAGTTAACAAATTAATTAATACCTATAATGCCTATTAATCATGAAATATCAAAAAGGTGATTGGGTGACGAAAGATTATGTTTTGTGTGGAAAGGGATTCTATCAATTAAATTAACTAAAAGTGAGAAATTCTCTTCTATATGGTGCTTAATGGCCTCAAGAATGTTGAAGTTGACAATTTGATAACCTAAAACCATAGATAATATACCACTATGTACATTAATTATGGTTTTGGAAGTATTCAATAAATATATCTCTAATATAATTGGGTCATGTTCATACATCCTATCATATTCAATTTCAAGAACATAAAAATTAGTAGGAAAAAATAAGCTTTAAAACCTCACAAGAATATCCTATAGCACAACAGTGGTGGGTGTTGTACTCTCATTTTCTAGTTGAGCAACTATTACAGTAGGCTTTAGATCCCCAACATACAATAAAGAGAAAATAAAATGATGTATCATATTTATAGAGGCACACAAATAAATCATGGAATTAAAAAATAAATACCCCCTATAGTACATGGAATCTAGAATGTTCTTAGATCCTTGAATTTAGAGAGATGTAATTTTTGGATCAATGATGAGACATTACTTTCCATACTCACCTTTTTATCACCTCATATTCACCTTTACTGGGTAAAAATATACATTAATAACATGGAATATTAGGTAATTTTCTTCACAACATCAACAAAATGAATATTTACAAACACTTTTTGAATGTTTTCAATATTTACATGTCATGTTCAATTTATTTTAGTTTCCTTGGTCGAGTGACCCTTTAGGGTAATGGAAAATTAATGGTAGGTATAGGAGGATCATCAAAAGACACTCTCTTTACATTAGTGGGACTTCTTCTAGGAAAAGGATTTTCCTCATTTGGATCTGTAGGGATGATTGAAATGGTTCTTCCCTCATAATGATATGAATCTAATGTAGGGGTCATTTGGATTTAAAGTTCTATACCACTTTTAAGGGTGATGAAACAAATATTTCCCTTATCCCTAAAGAATTAATATTGGTTGGGAATGATTCTTACCTGACCCTTGAATTTGAATTCCCTTCTTAAAGTTAGCGAGTTATCCTAATTGAGTTTTTAGGACTTGTATACTGGTCTTGGTTGTTTTTTGGAATTTAACGTTATTTATTGACAGTTTCTCATTAGGTTTTATAGACCATGCTTGGGTTTTGGAGGGGGTTTTGAAAATTTATTTATGGTGGTTCAGGATTTTTGGGTGGTGATAGAGGATGACTACCCTACCCCAAGTGGTTCCATGATTGTTAAGGTTTCATTTAATACCCCCTTTCATATAGGTTTGGTTATCCATCAATATATATTTGGATGAATAGTATGGTTCTTTCCTAATGGATTAGTTATATGGGTGGCCTAAGAAGATTGCTTCACTACTCTTAGAAGAGCCTCTTAATTGAGTGAATTGATTGAAATAATGGTTTTTAGAGGTAAAAATCCCCCAATGAACTAGATGAGGAGGTTGATATTTCCCTTAGGATAGAGAATATTTTCGGAGTTGGTACTCACCTATTCAAACTTCATGTCCACTTACTTCTTGAAATTAGAACTCTGCAGCACATGAAATCCTTCGAGGGGTGTTGTAATAGTGGGTTTCCTAGAACCAATTTGAATAGTACTTTTCAATTACCTTACCATGTATATAGTGAGTTATGTGTAATCTAAAATTACCACTGTAGTGTTGATAATTTTGCATCCACTATTTAAATTGTAATGTCAATAGATTATTTTTCATATCAAAAGGTTATAGAAGTTCCCAGGCTATAATAAGAACCTCAAGATACTATGAAATTAGTCTTAAATATTTTTACTATATCCTATATACATCATACCAACTAGACATAGTTGATGATTGGCTATTAGGTACTGGGGGCTCATTAGAATTGATAATTTTTCTCATGAAGTTCGCACTCTGTGATATCTAGTTGGGGAGATCATGATGATAGACCCACCAATAAGAAAACCACATGTTTTAGGTGTTATTGGTTGTTTCTATCTACAAACTTGTGTATTTTTCTCTTGACATGAGATCATTTTCAATGTGTTCCATTTGATTGTATACTTTGATACAAGTAAAAAACCATGAGAATGAAGTTATGGACAGGTAGATCGTGTTGGCTGTGTCATTGGTGATACGACATTGGTTGAATGATCAACATAAAATTTGTTGTTTTCAAGATGAGGAAGTGATATATAGGGCCTAGTTGATCAGGATGGTAGTACCTCCATAAATCCCTTTCCAAGGTAGTTGAAGATAAGTATGTGCATTTAGATCAAAAAATAATAAAAAAATAAAGTATGGTGACACAAGCGTGCATCCTACTTTATGAGATATCATGTGATAAAGATATTATATTACAAAGTGCATGTTCGTAGGAAAGGTTGCAGCTGCTATAACTTTTTCTTATCTATTTACGGGCCTTGATGGGTTACTAGACTCTGATCATGGTCTATGAATAATTTTCTCTACCATCAAGATAAGGGCCTATAGGGTCACACACAATAGCATATTCAAGAATCTTCCCTATTACAATGAATAAGTTTATAGGACATGCAGGACCCACCATGGGTTCTGAGAGTTTTCCGAGTATTAATGATCATAAAAGAATAAATAAATTCATTATTATTTGAGTATAGAGTAATTTTATTGAATTCATTTTTTTAAAATTATTCACAAGGTATTAATTAAATACGCATGTAAATTTATGACAACAAATATTTATTTTAATATTCAAGGTTTGTTTAATATTAGAATGAATTATTAGTTGAGTTAATGATCCGGGTTTATCACGTAGTATATTTATTATATATTAAATGTAGGTGATAAAATATAAATGATGTACATGATGCTGTTAGTTCATCATACTTTTTCATTTACGTCTTATTTAGTGGGAGTTTTATTTTCAGGGGTTGGATAACCTTTTCCATGTATTTGAGCATGGAAATTTATAATCAGAAGAGAGAGAATCAATTTATAATTATTCAATCTAAAATAATGAGAACCTCTCTATCATTTCTCTTCCTATAGAGATATAATCACTGTTTCATAATTTTATCCAAGAATACCTTCACAGATCGAAGGGACAAGATCGACATCATCATTGTGACATTGAAGGAATCCTCAGAGAACCACACTAACACAAAAAATTAGATGATCAGAATATTCATGTATTATTGAAGCATTCTTGGATGATCTAGAGGGATTTGGTTTCAGATCCTTTAAGAAACGGTCACTGATGATGATCTGCAGTCGAACACACCACTGAATTGAATTAGGTACTATTTTATTTATTCATGTGATTATTAAATTCCTACGAGATCCCCAAACCTATACTAGGGATCAAATCATTGGATATGACATAGTTTTATTAGTCTAGTGATGAAAATTTTTAAATCCCCAACCCGCCGGTTTCTTATGCACACCCCAGTACTAGTAATTCGTTTCACATTAATTTTCCCTTCTAATAAAATTATTTTTCTTTAAAGTTAAGTAGAGGGTTTTAATTTGATTTCATTACTTTGATAATGTGGGATACCTTATTTTGGGTAAATAACTTATTCCACCAGTAATGTGGAATTTTAATTTTCATAATTAGTTTTATTATTATATTAAAATTCTATTTCAATAAACTTTGTAAATTTGTTATAAAGGGATTAAGGCTTGTGTGTAGTCCATTATCTAGAAATTGGACAAAAGAGGAAAAAAATAATTTATATTTTAAAAAAGTGAAGAATCCTTTTTTCTAGTGGAAGTCTATGTAAAAATAAAAAAAATTAAAAAAGTTGGTGGGGTAGCTTTCTGTGAAAGCCATTCCACAACCCCTTTCCATGTCACCGCCTCTTAGTTCAATGGTGATTTGACTTCATCCACTCACAACCACTAATCTAATCACTGTCTGAACCCACTTCCATCACAGTGCCACCCCGAGTCGGCCTCTAGAGCCCTAATACCATCATACAGTCGTTGGTATCCACCATGAGTTTCTCTCCTCAACTGTCCTCACTGATCGAGTTCCATTGCCTGACGTCGATCCTGACCACCCTCCATTGTCCAGAAAAAGCCAGCAGCTACTGCCTAGTCTGGTTTCCATCAAGCTATAGGCTGCACCATTCCTGTAGCTGACATATGTCGACAAAAAACCAACCCTGCTACGTCGCCCAAAACATTCAACACCACCCAAGATCAATACCACCCATCAGTCACCCAAAGATGGCCCTATCGGCCTTCGTCATTACTTCCTCCAACTATCGAAGCTCCCATTACCCATTATTGATCATAGGACCTCCATTGTAACCATGTGGCATGAAAAACCTCTTCCCTTCTAGATGGTAACCACATCACCCTTACAGCTCCCATGTGTAACCACATAGATCAGCTTCCCATAGATTCCCATAGGTTCTGTTAGACTAGACCGACCTACAATGGGCTTAGTTGGGTCTGTCATATCTGGAATGGGTTAGGGTAGGTCTGCCTAACTCAAAACTACCAAGTACATGGTCTTCCCAGTGTGGAAAAATTCTATATAGGGTCATCCATATTTTCATTAGCATTGTACGAGGTTTTGGAGCCCGTGAGATTTTAATTTATACAATATATTAATTATTTAATTTTTGGATTGAAATAAAAATATTTTTATTTTTCTATTTTTATTTTAAATTTCAATAAAATTAAATTACATAATAAATGTAATTTTGGAATAAAAATTAAATTACTTGCAGGAACGACCAAAAATTAAATTATTAAAATTTTAATAATTCATTGAATTTAGTTAAATCTCTTCATAATTAAATTTATTACATTTTAATTTATGTCTAACTTTTTAATTTACCTATATACTATTATTTAGCATCGAATGTGCATGCATGGTATTAATTAGTTATTTATAACAACTGTATGTAATGTCTTTAAAATTTAACTAGTTTTATTGATGGTATGTTCATCAACATTATTTTTTAATTATGCACAAGGGCCTATGCGTCCATCGGTGTTTCTCCATGTACATTACACTTCCTGAGACCCCCTTACCTATGTGCGTGTAAATTTGTATTATGATGACGATGAAGTAAGATGTGAACCATGCTAAGAAGAGGTGAAATCCAGATGAGAAGAAAAACACTAGATCATGGGAGAGCTACATCATGATTCAAGACCAAACTCATGTATAATTATCCTAGGACATAGTTGACCCATTATTTTCAAATGGATCAACAATAATAGATTCTGAATACTAGTCAGGTAATTATTTCTTTTATGTTTTGTTTATTATTTTATGCATTTCCATGATAGTGGGAAACACATAAAAAAATAAAATGAATAAAGAAGTGATGAATGTATTCTATTAATGTCTTGTTGTAAGCATGCTAACATTGTCTACATATTTTTATTATAAAAGTATTACATTCATCAAGAAATATAAAACCCTCAAAGAAATATTATGTCAAAAATTCATTCAATTATTTGAATTTGAACACAACCAAGTGTTTAGGGTTCTTTTCAGCCATAGATTAGGGTGCCTCATACTACTGGGGAGTTTCTATGAGAGTGATGGGTTGACTTAACTAATTATGAAAACAAAGAAGTATCCATAGATAACGTATTTCATCTTTAGAGGAATGCATTGAGTAAGTCACATTTTTAATTTTAGAAGTTTATACTTCATTCAACATATCAAGGAGCCATGATTTAATGTGGTTGGCCAGTCAAATTACCACCTTGAACTCTCTGATTAGAGGCATGTCCATAGATTGTAAACTATTAGGATAGGTTTGAAGGATAATTTCCATTATAATACTCAAGAGATAGAGTTTTATGATTCTAGTATAGAGGGTTTCTAGAGTTCAATAAAACAGTAGAAGTCATTTAATGATTTAATTAATAAATCAATAATGTCTAAATCAGTAATTAAGAAACAATTACAATATGATATATATTTTTATGTAGAAGATGGTAGCAATACCAAAAGTACACTGTAATAACTATTGGATAAAGTTATTTTCCTCACCATAATGAGTTTCCATAGAGTAGTACATGAACTTACATAAAGTAATAAGACAAAGGAAATTCCAGGTTTCAGTGTCCCCACTACCTGTTAATCCTTCCCAGGAAGTAAGGGTGACAAAAATGATTATAGGAGACTCATGCATAACACATATGATTGTTATTTCACAATTATATCATCAATGTCTGGTGTGATTTGTGTTTGAAAAATTAGTACATGGGTGATTTCACACGTTGTCTCATCTCTGGGAAGATAATGAGGAGAAAGTTAAGTGAGATATGAGTAAGTGATGATTACACTGGTTTTGCGTAAATTGAAATATAGATCATGATCTTTCAATATATTTCATTCTTATATCATTTCTACCTATATACTTCATTTTTTAAGATAAAAAAATAAACAATTTGGAGAAGATCTTTGTTACCTTTTGGGTAAGGTTCACCAGTTAATAAGAACATTAAAGAATTATTAATATTTAGTTATTATAAAGAACATGTTGAAAGAAAAGAAAAATTGGCAAATTGAAATCATGATGTTAAAGGAACCTTTTCAATGCCATTTAATGAAAAGGGCATTAAACAAGAGGTCATTTTCTTTTCATATCATGAAATAAATCCTTGAATGTTTAAATGAAATGAACTAAATCAAAGAAGCAAGTAATTCCTTATTCTTTAGTTATATTTATAAAATATAAGTTATTATTCTATTATAATTTTTGGTTATAAAATACAATACGCCTATTATATATGTTTATTTAAATATAGTAATATAGAATGTATAGAAACATTACAAGAAGTAATATGAGTTTTCCATGTGGATGAGAACTGGTGGTTCTTCAGTGGTGAGAATCACACATATTCTAAATGACAAGTAAATTATTACAATTTATTTTTTTAAGTATTAACAAAACATTAATCTCACGTGTCCATCGGAAAGAATAATAAATTATTCCAGTTATGGAATGAATGGTTGTTTCTCGTGTCTAATACTCAAGTAATAGTTCAGTAATACATGAATCATTGGAAATACAATATGAACATAAATTGTAATAATTATATACCTATATTATGAGAGATAATAATTTGTTAATAAAAAATAATATAGAATGAAGTAATATTGAACTTCATATTTCCCTATAAACATAAGATTCATGATATAATTAAAATGAGTATTAATGTTAAAAATTATATCCATTTCAGAAACTTTGATTATTTTTAAGTCATGCATGGAAAATAAATGCATTATCCTATAGAACAATTCCCACTATCATGGAAAATGGACATAATATGAGTCATAGAACGATATAAATTCATCATGTCATAAGAACATATATGAACATGAAAGGTTTTTTTAATATATAAACAAAATTTCATTAAGAGAAAAACAACGTGTATCTAAAGTAGTTATCCTAAATTTTTCCAAGGATATTAATAAATACCTAATATATTAAAGTGGTATTCAAAGTAATAGAATATATTTCTATATATGGGTTGAAATATCTATTTGTAATAGTGGGGGAAATATTGACTTGGATTTAGTCAATTATTTAGATTCACAAGTAGTTGCCATAGGAACAAGTTTCATAAGAGCGCGTGGAAAGAGAATGATCTAGAGACATGTATTGCATAGGAAGAATAAAACCATTGTAATGGTTTTTTATTCACTACAGATGGTGGTACATTATTAATTGAGAATAATGAATTCTATAAGAAAACAATAAATAGAAATAATCTAATATTAAAAATTTCAATTAAAATTCAATAATTGATTCCATGTATCAAATAAAAGGTCTTATTATTTTGAATACTATGGTGGGTATTCAAGTGAAACTATACGTGGATGGTACAATCGTAGTACCAATAAGGATCAATTGTTAACACCAATTTGATATTCCTAAATCCATAAAACTTTACTTGTTATGACTACTTTATATTATCATTTTATTTTGAATTATATTTCTATACCACAAATCTTGGAAGGTGTCTATATGATGTAGCCAAAGAGGGACGGTGACACCGTAGAAAATCAATAAAGGGTGAATGTTACTAAAATACAACTTCAGATTATAGTAAGTATCAATATAATATAATATTCATTTAGAATGAATTTTTCCCATGTGCATAACACCACTATTTTCCAAATAAAATATGTTTGATAAGATAAAGAAAACAATTATTGGTTATATAGTTTGTTAAGACCATAGAGAAATGATTTTTCATGAGATTGACTTAAATTAGAGACTAAAGTTCTATAGAACATGATCTTCTAAGGTAGATCTAATGGTTTCTTTATTCAAGTAAATAGTATATATACTTAAAATGTATTGAGAATATAGGTTCAAATAATTTGAGGAATAATTTTTACCAGTGTCATGTGGAATACATATCTCCATGAATACATCCACAGACATAGGAGATTAATGTGGTGAGTTTAATTCCATACACATCTATGATCAATCAATCACAAATTCCATGATATGTACAAGAAATGATATTTCTAACATAAACATTGTGATTATAAAATATCAATCAAATATTTGAGAACTGCACAGTAAGAAGTCAAAACTATCCAATTATGATAGAGAAAGTATAAAAGGTATGTACATGGTATGTGGAGATGAAGGGATACTAGTTATAAGGGAAAAATATAGTTTTCCTATAGATCAATATTATCTAATATCATATTTAGGATAAGTTAATAAGCAATAAAAGCTCAAGATCACTCAAGATAGTGGTAGCCATATCAATAAAGACCAAGTGAGTTGCAGATTCTATGGTAGCTAAAGAAGCAGTGTAAAATGCATAATATTTTTTTACAGTTCTTAGAATCACACTTAGTTAGTAAATTTTTATTACAACAACAATTATTCTACTGATAATATCCAAGATTTATATTTTTTAGAGTGGATAAAATGGATATACATAGGGATATCATCTCTTGGAAAGTCTTACTCAAGGAGGTAAATTCACAAATATAAAAATTTACATACAGGGGGAATGTGGAAGGAACATGACTAAGGTCATAACTTCAAATAAAGATTATCTTATCATATGATATGTATCAATAATAATCATCAAGTTAGCTTTAGTAAAAGTGGGAGTGTTTTAAAAGTTGGTTCTCTAGACCCAAATTGAATAGTACTTTTTGATTACCTTTCCATGTATAAAGTAATTTATGCATAATGTAAGCTTAAAATTATAGTATATATATTTTTGTGTCCACTATTCAAATAAAAATGTACATATATTATTTAATGTATAAAAAGTTTATAGAAGTTACTAGGATATAATGAGAAGATTGAGATATAATGGAATTAATCTTGAAGATATGTCCAATGGTAGAAATACATCATAATAATTGGGCACCGTTGATATAAGACTATCAGGTGATTGGGGATCATAAGCATTGATAAATTTTCGCATGAAATTCTAACCACTACTAGAAAAACAGCTATTTGCGACGGGCTAGTTGCGACGGGATCCCGTCGCAAATGGCTTTTTGCGACGGGACCCCGTCGCAAATAGCCCGTTGCTGAAAACGCCGTCGCAACTACACTTATTTGCGACGGGCCCGTCGCTATAGCGGTTTATTGCGACGGGCATTCTCCCCGTCGCAAATATTATTCCGTATTTTTGTAAAAACTTTTAAAAACGTTTTTGCGACGGGACCCGTCGCAAATACCTTTTGAGACGGTACCGTCGCAAATACTATTTGCGACGGTACCGTCGCAAAAACGTTTTTAAAAAAATAAAAAAATATTAATAATACTAGTATTTGCGACGGGCATCGCATCCCGTCGCAAATAATATTGATAGTATTTGCGACGGGTCCCGTCGCAAATAATATTTTTAAAAAAAATAAAAAACTATTAATAATATTAGTATTTGCGACGGGTATAGTATCCCGTCGCAAATACTATAAAAAAAATAAAAAAAATAAATTTTTAATAAATTATTTTAATGAATATAATAATAGAATTATAATTTACAAATGAAAATAATAAATTATTTTAATTACTATAATAATAGTAAAATTATAATTCAAAAATAAAAAATAATAGAATATTAATAAATGATTTAATTAATATAATAATAATACAATTATAATTCATAAATACAAAAATATTAATAAGTTATTTTAATTAATATAAAAATAATAGAATTATTTTACATTCAAATATTAAAATAATTCAAGTATTACAAAAAAAATAATTAAATTATAATATTATAAAATTTTAATATATATATAAAATTTAATATTATAAAATATAAATAATATTATTATTCATATTAATATTGTTATTTAAAAATATAATATTATTAATATTTTATAATGAGACAGAAACTACGAATAGAAAAAAAAAATTTGATTTCTCAAATTTTATAACTGAAATACAAAATCTAATCTGAAGGAGGGGGGGGAGGTGGGGGATCTGCAGATGGTGGTGGAGGAAACTCCACCCCTAAAGCATGAGTGAGTCGGCGCATGTACTCCATCTGCTCCTGATGCTGCTGCTGCCACCGCCTCGTCTGCTCCTCGTACAGCTGCTGCTGGCGTCGACGCTCCTCCTCATGCTGCTGACGAATCTGCTCCTGCTCCTGTCGGAGACTCTCTATCTGTGCAGTCTGAGATCGCAACTGATCCTCATACTGTGTAGAAAAAGATGCACGAGCTCCTCTCGAGCTGGACGCCGACATCGCAGCACTGCCATAATAATCTCCGGGAGTCAGTCGAGAGCCGATACCAACTACCCGGCCCTTCTCGAAAGCATACTGGGTGGCCTGCATCCATGCCGCCTCATCAAACTGACGGGCAGTGGTCTGATCTGATGACTCGGCCTGACTCTCAGGCCGGGTCTGTGACGCTGCGGCCTCATATGACTCCTATAGTTGCAATTTAAAATTAAAATTGTGAATATATTATATGCAGTTAATTTTTAAACTTGAAAACAAATTATACTGACCACGATGTGATGCTGACGATCACCTCTGAGCTCCCCAGTAGCAGGATCACTATACATCCTCCGATATACGTCGTACTCTGTAATATCGGGGTGCTCGACAGCCTATAAGAATAAAAAATAAACTGTTAATATTTATAGTTATATAAAATATTTATAAATAATGTACGTACCAGATGCTGTCTATGAGTACTGAAAGAACGACTCCCAGCTCGATGAGTCACCTCCTGTCTCCCCCGATTCTGCCTCCCCAGCGATGATCTCCTCTGAAAGGCACCACTCAACCAGTGCGCACATAATCCATCCCATACATGGGATGAAATATACTCTGGTCGGTGTGCTCTACATGACTCCTCAAAATCTGACACTCCTGCTTTCTTCATCGCAGCTTTTCTTAAATTGTGCAAAAACTGACGAAGGCGATCACGCATGGCCACCTCCCATGCCTCGTGGATGGCGTCACGCATGGTATCCTCGATCGGATACCATAAACCCTACAAAAAAAATCAAAATATCAAGTTAGAAATGAAATAATTTTCAAAATAAAAATTATTTATTTACGTACGTACCAGCCAATGGTCGAACATGGCCTGCTGCACATCAATGGGAATCTGCTCCCATGTGGTCCACGGCTGAGAGAAATAGTTGCGCAAAATAGCGCTGCCCTGTCCGACTGCTATATGCGGAAAACTGAAAAAAAATAATAAACATTTATTATGTGAATAGATTATTGAAATCTTAGTCAAATCCACGGGTTATCACACAGGTTATCACACCTCCGGGTGCGCGGATCAAACCCAAGGCGTGGACGTCGCTCGGGGACGGGGTCAGGAATCATCAATCGTGCAAGACCGCGCCCCCTCCGCGTACTCCCTGAAGCGCCTGCAGGCTGAGGGTCATCTGCCAGCAACTCATCCGCATCGAAAGGCAGGTCAGCATCCGTCAACTCACGAAATGTGGCCTCGTCCATCTGAAACAGAAAATGTTAATGTTAGCAAATAATTGATAATTACTATTATATATACATATATACATATTATGATTGTATATAAATACCATGGAATTCTATAAGTGTTCATCTTCATCATCATCTTCATATATGTCAATGTCATCTTCATATTCCTCCTCAACATCATCGATATCCATTCGAGTTGCAGTTGCTTCATCTCTTACCATTTCAAATTCATGTGTGACATCATTAACATCATCGTCATCACCGACTCTTAAATGTGGGGTGTCGTCATCGATACTCATGTCTCTTTGTAAAAAAGATTGATTTTGAGTACTCTCTTGAAAAACTTCAATTCTTTGCACATCAGTGAAAGCACATTCACTTTGACTAAACTGATTGTCTCGAATTTTGATTTTTATTACACTCCACCAATCAGTCAAGTCTCTTGATGTTGCACAGTACTTTGCATAATAAACTTGATATGCCTGTTGAGCCAATAAGAATGGTTCATTTACTGCGAGAACACTTTTACATTTAATATCGATGATTCCATGAGTCGGATGAACACGCACGGCTCTCTCTGTATCCAACCAACGACATTTGAACATGGTTATGTAATGTTGTCCAAGATAACAGAGTTCAATGATTTCATCAAGTATGCCATAAAAGTCAACTTCATTTTCTCGATGATGAGATCCTCTCAAGCTAACTCCACTGTTCATTGTTTTTTTTGATTCCCCATATGCATGTGTGTGGAATCGAAATCCATTCACCACATATGCATTATAAGTTTTAACAAGTTTGGAAGGTGGGTTACTCAATACACACAGCCGTTTGTCAATTTTATCAGCATGTCGAGACACCTGAAAATTTGTGAAATAATTATCAATATAGTAAACTATACATTGAATGAGTTGCTAAAAGATAAAGAATTTATGTTACCAGTTTTTGAAACCACTGAGAGAAATTTTTCAGTCGACGTTCTTCGAGAGCAGCTGCTGTAATTTGTGGAATTTGTTTCTTGATATGATTATCATACAACCTATAAAAACCAAAGTTATTTACTGTAACATAAATGATAGAATAAGTGATATAAACACTTACAGTACAACTGATGTCATCTCTTCACAGTTGAGCAGAACATACGTATGAGCTCTATGATGTTCATCATCTGAAAGCCAGCGTTCAGAAACTCCACCAAAACCAAGCTCTGACTGGTTGAAAACAGATAATTGATTGTCGATTTCATCAATATTCCTCTCATTCCGTCCCATTCGGTTGTGTTTTGAAGGATACTCAGATTCAAAATAATGGGAGCAGAAAAAAGATATTTCCTCTTGCAAATAAGCTTCTGCAATAGATCCTTCAACAGATGCTTTGTTGCGTACTTTTCTTTTCAATTTTTGCATGCATCTTTCAAATGGGTACATCCATCGAAACTGTACCGGACCTCCACATTTGGCTTCATATGGCAAATGTAACATCAAATGTTCCATTGAGTCGAAGAAAGACGGCGGGAATATTTTTTCCAATTTACATATAATTACAACAACATCTTTTTCAAGTTTGCCTAGAGCATCATAATCTGCCGTAGCCGCACAAATTTCCCGAAAAAAATGAGACATGTCTGTTATGGAATCCCAAATCACAGAATTCAACAGACCTCTTAATCCAATTGGTAGAAGTCTCTCCATTATAACATGACAATCATGACTTTTCAATCCAGTAATATGACCATTCTTTACACATCTACCCAAATTGGAAGCACAGCCATCTGGAAGTCTCAAATCTGCAATCCACTGACAAAATAATAAACGGTTTTCTTTAGACAGTGTATAAGCTGCTTTTGGTTTCAGTAACCTTTCTGTTCTGACATTCTCAAATAGTTCCAATTCTGGACGTCTGCAAATTTGGGCAAGATCTAAACGTGCATTTACATTGTCTTTGCTCTTTCCTGGCGTATCCAAAACTGTATGAAACAAATTATCAAAACAGTTCTTCTCAATATGCATGACATCTAACATGTGTCGGACCAACAAATCAGACCAATATGGCAAATCCCAAAATATGCTACGTTTAATCCAATTGTGTTCTTTCCCAAAACCAGAAATTTTCTGTTGGTTTATTGTGGGACCAAAAGTGATGGGAGGTAATGAAAATACAACCGATTTTAACTCCGAACCTGATAGCATTTTTGGAGGTTCATCCCTTTCAACTGTTCCTTTTCTGAAATGAGATCTGTTTCTGCGAAAAGGATGATCAGCTGGAAGAAATCTGCGATGACAGTCAAAATAACAAGGTTTCTTTCCATGAATGAGCATAAATGCTTTGTTCTCTCCCATACAGTAAGGACATGATTTCTGACCATGTGTACTCCAGCCAGATAACATCCCATAAGCCGGGAAGTCACTTATTGTCCACATCAATGCTGCTCTCAGTATGAAATTCTGTTTCGTTGCAACATCATATGTACTGACACCAGTACTCCACAATAAATTTAATTCATCAATCAATGGCTTCAAATAAACATCAATATTTTTCTTCGGATGTCCTGGAATTAGTAAAGTCAAAAAGATATATGGCTCCTTCATCAACATCCATGGAGGTAAATTATACGGAGTTAAAAAAACAGGCCAACATGAATATTGACTACCATAAGATCCAAACGGACAGAAACCATCAGTGGAAAGGCCCAGTCGAACATTTCTAGCTTCTAAAGCAAATGATGGATGCACTCTATCAAAATGTTTCCATGAATCACCATCGGCTGGATGATTCAAGCTTTTATCGGTTGAAATATTCTCTTTATGCCATGACATCATTGTCGCTGTATTCTTAGACATGAATAAACGCTGAAGTCTGGATGTAAGCGGAAAATATCTCAGTTGTTTTACAGGAATCAAACCAGACTTCCCGTGTTGTCCTTCTTTATATCTCTGTTGCCCACATGTGGGACAACTATCCAACGACTCATTTTCCCCTGAATATAAAATGCAGTCATTTGAACATGCATGAATCTTCTGACAAGTAAGTCCCAAATTTCGAACCAACCTCTTACTTTCATAGTAATTTGCAGGTAAAACATTTCCTTCGGGTAACAGTGTTTTCAGCAAAGAAAATATCTGGTCAAAACATGTGTTTGACATTCCGTTATCTGATTTGATGGCCATAAATTTTGCAACTGCTTCTAATTTGCTCATCTTGCAGCCAGGATATAATGCATCCTCAGCAGACTTCAACAACTCATAAAATTCAGACGGTCCCAACTCAGGATTTGAAGCTATATCAGCCGGAGTTTCTGTATGTTGAACAGATGAACCTGCAACATCATGTACTAAATCTTGAAACTGGGATGGATCCGGAATCAAGTTGGTATCACCTGCTCTGGAACTGCGTTCACCGTGTTGATACCAAAAAACATAATCTGCTTGAAAACCAAAACGCAAGAGATGTTCCCCCACTTTGTCAAACGTGTCAAACGTTCTCAATGCACATTTTCTGCAAGGGCATTTTATCTTTCCTTCTGAAACAAATTCTGAATTTGATGCCGCAAATGATAAAAAAATCTCCACACCCTCTATATATACTGGATTTAAACCAGAACCATTTGGATTTCTACGTTGATTTATCCATATGCGGTCATCTAATAATGACTGTTGACGACCTCGCTGTTCCATATTTCTCTATAAAATATAAAAGCATTACTGGTTTTGAATAATTTGTTAGAAAAAACACTCAAGCAAGGATTACTAATTATTACAATTTATTACTAATTATTACAATTTATTGCTAATTATTACTATTTATTACTAATTTAGCAATACTTAGCAATACTTAGCAAAAGGAAAACTGCTTGAATAATGAAAGGAAATTTGATAATCATCGTTGTGGAGATGGTTATAAATTTTCCCTTCATTATCCAAGCAGATTTCGTTTACTAATTATTAGTAATAAAAAAAATATTATCAATATTTACGAAAAAACAATATTAATATTATTAAAATAATAAAAAAAATTAAAAAATATTAAAATTATCAATATTCCTGAGTATTCCTGAGTATTCCTGATTATTTGTGAGTATTCGTGAGTATTCGTGATTATTCGTGAGTATTCGTGATTATTCGTGAGTATTCGTGAGTATTCCTGAGTATTCCTGATTATTCCTAATTATTCCTAATTATTTGCAATTATTCCTAATTATTTGCAATTATTGGTAATTATTGGCAATTATTGGTCATTATTGGCAATTATTACTAATTATTCCTAATTAATCCTAATTATTCCTAATTAATCCTATTTAATCCTAATTAATCCTAATTATTCCTAATTATTCCTAATTATTACTAATTATTCCTAATTATTGCTAATTATTACTAATTATTGCTAATTATTTCTAATTATTGCTAATTATTTCTAATTATTCCTAATTATTTCTAATTATTGCTAATTATTGCTAATTATTGGTAATTATTTCTAATTATTTCTAATTATTCGTAATTATTACTAATTATTGGTAATTAATACTAATTATTGGTAATTATTGCTAATTATTGGTAATTATTGCTAATTATTGGTAATTATTGCTAATTATTGGTAATTATTGCTAATTATTGGTAATTAATACTAATTATTGGTAATTATTACTAATTATTGGTAATTATTACTAATTATTGGTAATTAAGACTAATTATTGGTAATTAATACTAATTATTCGTAATTAATACTAATTATTCCTAATTAGTACTAATTATTCCTAATTATTGTTAATTATTCCTAATTATTACTAATTATTGTTAATTATTCCTAATTATTACTAATTATTGTTAATTATTGGTAATTAATACTAATTATTGGTAATTAATACTAATTATTGGTAATTAATACTAATTATTGGTAATTAATACTAATTATTGGTAATTATTACTAATTATTCCTAATTAATACTAATTATTGGTAATTATTCCTAATTATTCCTAATTAATACTAATTATTACTAATTATTGCTAATTATTCCTAATTATTACGAATTATTGTTAATTATTCCTAATTATTACTAATTATTGGTAATTATTACTAATTATTGGTAATTATTACTAATTATTCGTAATTAATACTAATTATTCCTAATTAGTACTAATTCTTCCTAATTATTGTTAATTATTCCTAATTATTACTAATTATTGTTAATTATTCCTAATTATTACTAATTATCGTTAATTATTCCTAATTAATACTAATTATTGGTAATTAATACTAATTATTGGTAATTAATACTAATTATTGGTAATTAATACTAATTATTGGTAATTAATACTAATTATTCCTAATTAATACTAATTATTGGTAATTATTACTAATTATTCCTAATTAATACTAATTATTCGTAATTATTCCTACTTATTGTTAATTATTCCTAATTATTACTAATTATTGTTAATTATTCCTAATTATTACTAATTATTGTTAATTATTCCTAATTATTACTAATTATTGGTAATTAATACTAATTATTGGTAATTAATACTAATTATTGGTAATTAATACTAATTATTGGTAATTAATACTAATTATTGGTAATTAATACTAATTATTCCTAATTAATACTAATTATTGGTAATTATTACTAATTATTCCTAATTAATACTAATTATTCCTAATTATTACTAATTATTGTTAATTATTCCTAATTATTACTAATTATTGTTAATTATTCCTAATTAATACTAATTATTGGTAATTAATACTAATTATTGGTAATTAATACTAATTATTGGTAATTAAGACTAATTATTGGTAATTAAGACTAATTATTGGTAATTAATACTAATTATTTGTAATTAATACTAATTATTCCTAATTAATACTAATTATTGGTAATTAATACTAATTATTCCTAATTAATACAAATTAATCCTAATTATTCCGAATTATTACTAATTATTCCTAATTATTACTAATTATTCCTAATTATTCCTAATTATTGTTAATTATTCCTAATTATTCCTAATTATTGTTAATTATTCCTAATTATTACTAATTATTGTTAATTATTCCTAATTATTACGAATTATTGGTAATTAATACTAATTATTACGAATTATTGGTAATTAATACTAATTATTGGTAATTAAGACTAATTATTGGTAATTAAGACTAATTATTGGTAATTAATACTAATTATTGGTAATTAATACTAATTATTTGTAATTAATACTAATTATTTGTAATTAATACTAATTATTCCTAATTAATACTAATTATTTGTAATTAATACTAATTATTCCTAATTATTCCTAATTATTGATAATTATTACTAATTATTCCTAATTAATACTAATTATTCCTAATTATTCCTAATTATTACTAATTATTCCTAATTATTCCTAATTATTACTAATTATTGTTAATTATTCGTAATTATTGTTAATTATTCCTAATTATTACTAATTATTGTTAATTATTCCTAATTATTACGAATTATTGGTAATTAATACTAATTATTGGTAATTAATACTAATTATTGGTAATTAATACTAATTAGAGGTAATTAATACTAATTATTGTTAATTATTGGTAATTATTACTAATTATTCTTAATTATTGATAATTATTAGTAATTAAATGAATAATTATCAATAATTAGAAATAATTACCAATAATTACAAATAATAACATTATTAATATATTTTATTATTAATATTAAAATAATATAATTTTCTAATTTATATACAGTTCTGTTTTCATCTGTGCGTTTTCTATCTCCACATACAAATAATACATGTGAAGACAGCAAACACACAGATGAAAAAAGAACTGTATATATATAAAAAATTATATTATTTTAATATTAATAATAAAATAAACTAATAATGTAATAATGTTCTTATTCTTAATTATTGGTATTTATTACTAGTTATTAATATTTATTCTTAATTACTAAAAATTATTACTAATTATTCCTAATTACCATATAAACAATTAAAAATAATTAAATTACAACTAATTAATAATAATAAAAACTAATAAAAAATTAAAAATAAATAAAAAATTAAAATAAAGATAAATACCTTGAAAATTGATCTGTTCTGATCGTTCTTCAAAACTTTAATATCGGCTCCGGAGAAAAAACTTACACTAGAGAAAAACTCAACTCTAGAAATATGATTCTGAGAGAGAGAGAAGATAAGGAATGAGAATGAAATGAAAAAAACGGATGGGGGTATTTATAGGTTAGATTAGTTGCGACGGGCTCATTTGCGACGGGATTCCCGTCGCAACTAGTATTATTTGCGACGGGTCCCGTCGCAAATACCTTAGCCAACATTTATTACGGTCAACCGGTAAATAGTTATTTGCGACGGGTCCCGTCGCAAATAACCCTCTGCCGACATAGTATTTGCGACGGGGGAATATTCCCGTCGCAAATACCATTTACCGCCGCCGGTTATTTGCGACGGGAATATTCCCCCGTCGCAAATACGTTTCCCGCGATTTGTTATTTGCGACGGGAATATTTCCCCGTCGCAAATACGTTTCCCGCGATTTGGAGCGCATCGCGGGAAAACTATTTGCGACGGGTCCCCGTCGCAAATACGTTTCCCGCGATTTGGCGCGCATCGCGGGAAAACGATTTGCGACGGGGAAAAAAATCCCGTCGCAAAAGCCTCCTTATTTGCGACGGGAAAATACCCCCGTCGCAAATAATTTTTTAACATGACTATTTGCGACGGGATTTATTCCCGTCGCAAATAACCCGTCGCAATTGCTCATTTTTCCCGTAGTGAACTTAGTGATCTCTAGTAGGTGATATCATGATGAAAAAACTGCTAATAGAAACACCACATGTTTCAGGGGTCATTGGTTATTCCTATATATGGGCATGTGTATTGGCCTCCTGAATTGAGAACACTATCAATGTTTTCCATTTGATTGTGTATTTTAATGTAAGAAAAAAAATCATGAAATAAATTTTTGGGGAGGTAGCTTGTGTTGGATGCATCATTGTTGGTATGGCATTAATTGAATGGTCAATATAGAATTTATCTCTTTTGAGTTGATGAAGTGATATCTCGGGAATAATTGAACAGGATGGTAGTACCTTCATAATTCCATAGCCAATGTAATAAAAGGTAAATCTATATAGATAGATTAGTAAATATTAATGGAAAAAATGGTTATGGAACAAGTATGTGTTTGTATTTATGAGATATCATGAGAAAAAGATTATATTACATAGTGCATGTTTGTAGGAAAGGTTATCATTGATATGACTTTTCTTTATCTATTTAGGGGATTTGATGGGTTATTAGACTCTACTCTTATTATGTGAATAATATTTACTACTATAAATATAAGGTCCTAGAGGGTCAAAAACAATATCATATTCAAGAATCAACCCTATTGTGGTGAATAGGTATATAGGACATGGTGGGCCCCCACCATGAGATCTGAGAGTTTTCTAAGTATTAGTGATCATCAATGAATAAATAAATTCATTATTATTCGAGTATAGAATAATTGGATTGAATTTATTTATTAAATTCATTCACAAATTATTAAGTGAATAGATGAAAAATATTATATGATTGTATATTATTTTAATATTCAAGGCTCATTTAATATTATTGGGAATTAAAAGTTTAGTTAATGAATCAAGTTTTTCATGTAATATATTTATTATATATTACAAGTAGGTGATAAAATATAAATGATGTACATGATGCTTTTAGTTTTTTGTAACATTTTATTTACTGCTTATTTAGTGGGAGTTTTATTTCCAGGGGTTATGAACCCTTTCGGGTATTTGAGCCTCCCACTATATAAGTATAAGAGAGAGAGTCAATTTATTAAAATTCATTCCAAGTGAATGAGAGGATCTATCCCATCCCACTCACTGAGAGACAAAGTTTCTATTTGAGTTTTCAATCCAAGAACACCATTATAGATCAAAGGGATGTGATTGAGATGGTCATCACGACATTGAAGGAATCATCAAAACTCCATGGTAGCACCCAAACATTGATGGTCGGTATCTTCATAAACTCTTGAGAAATGTGTGGATGATCTAGAGGGATTCAGATCTGGATCCTTTGAGCAATGGTCATTGGCGATGAGATATAGTCAAACACCCCACCAAATTGAATGAGTTACTTTTTTTAGTTATAAAATTCACATGAGATCCTATGACATCTATCAGGTCCCATATCATCAAACAATATTTATTTTCCTCACTCTAGTGATGAAATATTTTAAATTATTTTCCCACTGGATTCCATTGTCTGTCATGGTACCGACATGGGATACAATGGACCTCTAATAAAACTACTGAGTGTTCTGTGACATGTTGTTTATAAGGATTCTTACATTGATCTTATTATGTTCAACCATAGAACTACATGAAAAAATATGAATCATATTTTGATCAATAGAAATTAAACCTTTATAAAAATATTGTTTTAAAATTTGATCACAAATTTAGTGGTGTTGAAACATTTCATAAAGTATTTTAAACTGTTTCCAATATTCATCTAATGTTTCTCCTTGTGATTGTCTTATTCCATATATTTATTTTCTTATATTGTTGTACTTTTTGAGGCTAGTAATTATTTTTAAGAAAAATACATTTCATTTTTACTCATCCTCTATCCAGGGTGTTAAAATAGTACAACAATTCTTCTGTAACATCTCCTAAAGAGAATAGAAGAGATCTAAGTTTTACTCATTAATCAACAAAATTTCGAGGTTTTAATGTTGAGAATAAAATACAAAATTACTTTAAATGATTATGTGATTATTTTACATGGATTCCATGAAAATTTGGTAGTAAGTGAATTAAATTGTATTTTAGTTTGTTGTTTGTGGATTCACCTTGTATTTAAATATATGAAGGTTGAATTTCAATATTAAGAAAATTTAGTTCCTTTAATGTTTAGTTATTTTATACTATGTTATACAATTTAATTTTAGTATCAACTTCAGTTCTATAAGAAGAAGGATTTAGAGGGCTTCCAATGGGTTGTGTTCCCTCCTTCAAAGGATCATTTGGTGTGTCTTAGTGTCAATGGAATTAAATCCTCTTCTCTTTATGTTTAAAAGGAGTAATTACACCAGAAAAAGAATAAATAATTCATAATATAGACATAAAAAATATATTAGAACACAACTAGATAAAAAATTATTAGATAAAAAAATATTTATTTACACAATTCAAAAATATTATATTAAAAGCACAAACTCTAAAATATAATGCTCCCTAAAATTAACTCATAAATGTGACCACATTATTAAGACACGTATAATTAGTTAGGTATTTAGAGTTAATTTATAGTATAGGGAACACCCAAGTTGTCTCTTAAGATGTGTTGGAATTTTAAAGTGTGAATTTTTAATAATCTATATAAAACAAAACTAAAAGATGGTAAACATAGAAGGAATGAAAATTTGAAATTTTATAAAGTGTATTTTTATATATTTATAAGAAGGTAATAATTTTTAATTTCAGCACAAATATTTTTTCAATTTTATAGTCCTCAAAATTTCATTTAGGTTTGGGGTAATTCATTGGATGAGTTTAACCAGAATCCCAATTACCCTCCAAGCCTTTATATCGATGCATGTTGAACAAAAACATGACATAAAATTCAAATAGATAAGGTAAATAAATTATTCATTGTATAAGATATTCAAAATAAAATTTAAATATAAAAATTTAGGAAATAAAAGGATTATTATGTTTTTTAATCGTAACAACACAAGTCACACACTCAAAATCTGAAATTGATCAGTTATAAATATTGGTCATTCTACTAACTTAAAGAAAAAGACATTTAAATATGAATAAATGTAATATGAAACTGAATGAAATGTTTTCAAGACCAAAAATAAACCAAACCAATATCTAATAGGCATTTCATAACTCCCTTGACATGTGTGTAGCTTCTTCACAATGATCGCCCACCGTTTAGATCGATATCAAGAGGATAAGGAGGCTCATGTGGATCTCCCTTTTCATTTTAGCTCACCCTATAAGGAAAGGGATCTCTAGAATTCATAAAACAAGTAAGTTAATTAATTTTTATCTCCAAAATTATATAGATTCTCCCCTTATCCAAACTTGAAAATGTGGTGCTTATGTTTATAGAGAAATGGCAAGGTGATTTTTGGCACCCTATTTTTGGAATACCATTTGGGGCCCAAACTTGGACAAGTAAGCATCCTTATCTCAACTTAAAAAAACAAAATATTTCATGGTATATTGAATATATCACTATAAAATTTAGTGTCCATTGGACTTTTAGAATGGGAGATATTTTTAGTATACCGAGTTTTAAACTTGACTTGGAGTAGTTTCATTTTTCGGGTCAGATCACATCATTTAAGAAGATGGATGAATTGGGATTGGATTTCTTATAAAAGTTTATATCCCAAAAAGTTAGGGAACCACCCAAAAAATATCATCCAAATTTTATGGATATTTTAAAACCCTAATATTTTAGAAACTATTTATCTTTAAATAAATTTCAAGTGTTTAATAACTTTCTTCACACACAACCTTGATCATAAAAAACTGTGATATATAATTACCTAGATGTTAAATTGGAAGTATGAATAGAAACAACCAAATTATGAAAAATATGTATAAATTATTTATATAATGGAATTTTATTGATTAATTAATAATAAATAAGTACTCAAGTTTCAATAAAGTTATTTTATGCTTCAAAAATATATTTTCTTCAAAAATGGTTTTTATTACATCATGTTCATGGATATTATAATTAGTTTATAGATTTTTTAGAAATTTTATTTTATGGAATTAATACCATTTTTGGAATCATCATTTAAATATTATCTTTGTATGTATTTTTTGGATTTTTCTATAAAGATTTATTTTTATGTAAATAGTGGAAATGTAGATTTTTGTGAAACTATCGATTATTTTCATTAAATCAATTAATTTAAAAGTAAAATTATGTTTTTAATTTAAAATTTAAGCAAAATAAGAAATAATTTAATCAATTACATCAGAATCACCATCATATTTTATTTTGGTATAAGTTCATTTATAATATTTAAGTCACATTTTACTAAAAACTAATTTTTCATTGTGTTTTACACATTTATATTAAAATTGATTTCTGAAACATAAATAAATTGAATCCTAAAAAATGGATTACATATTTTAAATTATGAGGTTCAAATTTGTTAAATAGTCCCCTTTTCGTTTTGATCATTATAAATAGTAACTATGGTAAATATTTGTCACGCCTTTAAAGGGAAAATTGGTAAAACGAGATAAAAAGTATGGGATAAGGCCTAAATATCTCCCAAAAACATTCCTTTATCCTATTTTATGAGTGGTTTTAAATAAAATTAGACTTATATAATAAAATATGGAAATTTATCACCACTTTCCTTTGATTATAAAATTTATATTATATTAATAGATGGATAAACACAAAAGGTCCCTTTCTTGATTTTAATTTCTCTTATATGTTTTCATGTGGATAAAATAAATATATATGTATTCAAATAAAAGTTTATTTTGAAAATTTATAATTTATTTTTAATATATTAATTAATTATTAATTTTTATTGAAGATTAAATTAACTTAAATGCTTATGAAATGCCAATACATTTCTTGTGCAAGAAGTAGAAAAATCTAGCTAAATGAATTTAAAAACAATAAAAACAATATTTTTTAGATAAATTTTTGTAAGACACGAATTTAATTGGTAATTATAAATTATAAATGAGGTTAAATTTGTTTATATTTTAATTTCATCTTTTTCATGATGTATTTGAATCCAGTTTAAATGAAAAGTCTTAAAAATTACATTAATGATATTTTTTGTCAACAAATATTTTATTAAATGATTTAAAAATCATTAAAATATTGTAAGAGTATAATTATGATTTGAAATTGTATAAAATATCATATATGAACCATTTTTATCCACTTTCACCTTATAATTAAATTTATTACCCTTAAGGATAAATAAATTTGTTATCATGGTTAATTTAAAAAACGGTTAATGGTGGGTGGGGGTTAAACCATAAGATAAGGTTTAAAATATAACTTAAACATGTATAAATTTTATTTGTTGAATATATTTAGAACGTATAATGTATTAACTTATAAATTATGAGCATTTGGTTTCAATTTACATAATTATTATATATATTATATTTAAATATTTTAAGTAATTCCATGTGTATCCTTTCCCTCACTAACAAAAGGAAACCTCCTCTTCTCCAAATTTCAAAATGTTCGAGCACTCTAGCTCAGTTAAACCCTAACCTAATACCTTATTAAATTATTTCAACACATACTATAGATTATTTTCTTCCCCTAATAAAATCCTACTAATGATTAAGGTGTAATCCAAAGTAGGTATCTCAAAAAAGATGAGGATTGAACTTGTATGAATCAAGCCGCTACTAGAGGTAAGGTTTCCTCATCTCACTTTTATTTTCATGAGACATATGTCATATTCACCAGTTAATTCCATTGTGTAATGTATATACTTACCTTGAATACCTTTTACAATTTTTTTCATGAATATTTTAAGGTATTACAAACCCATTTTTGGTTTTCTCTTTCATGAGGTTTTGATTCGGAGATTACTAAATTTATAAGGGTTTTATGTTACAATCTCACTTTTTTCGAAGATTATTTATGCCTAAATTTTAAAATGATTAAATTATATGATATATCTATCAAAAATATTTTTTATTTTCTTCTCCTTTGGTTATTTATTCAAATTAAAATTTATCCTCTAATTTTCCTCTCTCAAAGTACTCAAAAGTACGAAAGAATGTTTTTAATAAAAACTGAATTTGTTTTTCTATTCATCCATGAATCATTTTATTTCATGATCATATTTTCCTTAAAAAAATTCATGTATGTTTTTAATATTCTAAAATTATTTATAAAATTAATTTTTACCCATGTTTTATTTTAAAACTAATATTCTTGTCATTTTCTAAATGAGGTACATTTTACCAAAGGTGTGAACAAAACATTTTTTTAATATACGCCATAAAATTGAATTTCCCTTCCATCATTATTCCATTTGGTTTGATGCTTCCTTTATAGTTTTACATGGTCCTCTTATTAGAAAATTATTTTCCTAATATTATGGAAATTTTTAAATTTTTAATACATGATTTGAAAATAAAAAGGGTATTTTCCTCAAGAAATGTTTTAGTAGTCTTTTAAAGATATTTTAATTTATAAAAACATCCATTAATGTTACTTATTATTAAATAAGGGATATTATCGAATGATACCATATTCATTCATTTTATGGATGATTTTTTATTATGATAATGAGATATTGATAAAACTAATTTTCTTTTACACATGTTAATTTGTGACAAAATGATAAATGTTTTCAAGATCTTATGGTGTACATATGAATGTTTTCATGATTTTTGGTAAATATTATAATGGTATAATGTTACTTTTGATTTCATGAGAAATATTTTCATGATATTATAGAGTACATAAGAAATGATTAATTTTTTCCATGGGTAGGTTTGTTATATCCCTTTAATGCATTGGGTGATGATAAATATTTACAAGCTCAAAGGGTACATGGGAGGTTTTCTCTAACATGAAAGAGGGTACATGATAGGTTATTCCAAGCCTAAAAGAGGTTATATGAGAGGTTATCCCAAATCTATAGCAAGTAGAGGGGTGGTTAGTCTAAAAATAACTTCTGATGAATGTCATAGTGGGTAGCATTGATAGAATTTTTCTATGATTATGATTATTCCACACTTTTTATTACACTCTCTATGACATGTTATTGTGATTATTTTATGATCTCATGGATCATGATATATGATTTTTCTATGATGAATGTCCCATGATTTACCAAGGCCTCATCTCATGATTATGATCTATGAATTGTTGATTTTGATTTTTTTTCAAATGTTAAGCTCATGTCCTCATACCATTATTCTCATGATATGATTATATATGATCATGGATTGATATATCCATTGTTTACCCTTATTGATCATCTAACCTCAGATTTTATTATGTTTCATTTACCCAGGTTATGAAAAAAGGTTTTAAGTAGGGTATGACTAATAAGTGTTCCATGTGAGAATAAATTTTTGGGAGATATTAATAATATTTTAAAAAATAATAATAATATGTATATATTCTTTATAGACACTAAACCAGAATGGTTTTAGGGTGTGTATTGTTATGATATGTATTGAATAGTCATCTAAAATGATGTAATATTTATGTATATTATGTTTGGGACACCTCAGTCGGTATCAGAGAAAATTTTAGTTTATGTTTTGATATTTCAATTATAAATATTTGTTTATAAACGTGGGAATAAGTTTAGGTTTAGAATAAAATCCTGAAATTTTTTATAAAGTGGATATTCTGTGGTTTTTGAGAAATTACAACCCTAACTGGATACTAGAAAGTGGATGCAGCTATGGTAAATATTCACATAGGGGAAACAACTTTGAAAGGTGTGTATTGTCTATTAACTCAATCATCAAGAATTTACAATGAGTGGCACTAACACTACACACATAGATAGACAACAATTTGGGATATTCGTTGGTTAATACAGATTTTATATTTGAACCATCATAATGGATTTGAATAGATAATGGCCAAGGATGACCTTGTTTAACCCTAAAGTGACATATATTGTAAATAAGGTGTCATTTTTTAGATATGAAATGAATGATTTTTCATGATTACATGGCTTATAAATATGATTATTATTACTCACACTATAATTTTTTGTTTTAGTCAATGGTTGAACTAGGAGAAATCATGTTAACACAGATTTTCATGGATGATACAATGATTTTTCTCACAAAAAACCAAATTAAATGAAAGGTGGAATGTGATTTGTGATTATTCTTAACTAGCTATCTTGATATATGATGAAAAACCTAAACATTGGTCAGTTTCTAAATAAAACAAATAAAATTAAATTAAGTTTTACGAACTACATGGCGGCATGGGGTGTGCTGGGAGGATCAGGTTGCTGGGTGAGTTCTTGAAGGTGGTGATGGGCTTTCTTCTTCCTCCTTGCAGGTTTGGATCTAGAGGTGTTTGCAGTTAGGGGTTTTTTATTTTTTACTTTGATGTTCGATGGTCGTTTGGATTTGTGAGGAATCACTCGTGGGAGGCTCCCCACTCCTCCTTTCCGCTTGCTATCCGTGATTCGGACTATGGTGAGGCATCCCGACCCTCTAGCATCTACAGCTAGTTGGGGATGGGATGGGGGTGGGGTCCCATCTTCATTTCCAGCAACCAGTGATGGTCTCATGTTGAATGGGTTCTTGATGTAGGTGTTTTGGTCTGCAACCGTGATTTTGGAAGTAACAGGTAGTGATGGTTTTGAGAAAGTGGTGAATTATATGGTTTCAGTAATCACCTACATGGGATTTTTGGTTTGGATTTGCTGTTAGCGAGGTATTCTGGAATTTGGGAGAATTTTGGATTTGAATTTTCTTGATGTTCATGGAGGTAGTGAAGGGTTGAAGGTTAAAATCAGTGTTTGGTTCTTGAACCTCTTGAATATTGGTTTGATGGTGCAAATCAGTGTTTAGTTATCATGATATAATCTACAAAATATTTTATTACTGTGTCATGGTATGCTAATTCTTGTAAGTGATAATTAAAATTGTGAGGTAACAATTTTTTTAAGGATGTATAATGTAATACTCTAATATTTTAGAATATATTTTTCATTAAATAAATATAAAGTGTTCAATATCTTTCTTAATATGCAACATCGTGCTTAAAACGATCTGTGATATATTATAAACATGTTGTTAAATTAGAGGTATGATTAGGAATAAATACATTATGAAAATTATATATAAATTTTTTATATAATGAAAATGTATTAATTAATTCACAATATATAAGTACTAAATTTTCTGTAAAGTCATTTTATGCTTCAAAAATACGTTTTCTTCAAAAATGGTTTTTATTATATTTTGTTTACAAAAATTTTAATTAATTTATAATATTTTTGAAAATTTTATATAGGGGAAATAATAACACTTTTTAAATCATCATTTTAATATTATCTTATATTTAATTTTTAATATTTTCCTAAAATGATTAATTTTTAAGTGAATAGTGAAAATTTCTGATTTTTATAAAACTATCATTTCTTTTCATTAAATAAAGTAATTCAAAATTCCCATTATGTTTTAAATTTTACATTAAATTAAAATAATTAATAATGTAATTAATTTCATAGGAATCATATTTATAATTGATTTTGGTACAAGTTCACTTTTAAGCTTAAAAACATATTTGTCTAAAAATGGTTTTTCCATGTGTTTTAATGCATTTATATTAAAATTTATTTTTGAAACTTATGGAAATTTAATATTGAAAAATGGATTCCATATTTAGAACCAGGATTTTCAAATTTTTTTAAATAATCCTTTTTATGTTTTCATCATTATAAATAGTAACCATGGTAAACATTTGTCACCTCATTAAGGGTAAAATGGGTAAACCCGAGTTATAAATATGAGATTTTGCCTAAAAACTCCTTAAACTTCTCAATATCCAATTGGATGAGTTTTTTCAACCTAATAAATCCTAGATAGTAAAAAATTGAACTTTATTTCCAATTTAATTTGTTTTTAATATTTATATTATTTAAAGGAATTTATAAATACAAAATATCACTTTCTTGATTTTAATTTCTTTTATGTGTTTTCATGAGTATAAAAAGAATTTATAAATGGATAAAAAAGTTTATTTTGAATATAAATAATTTCATTTTATGATAGTAATTTATTTTTAATTTTTAGTGATGATATAATTACCTTAAACACTTATGTAATGCCGATATAAAGATTGTTCAAACAATAGAAAAATGAACCTGAGTGATTTTAAATACAATAAAATTAATATGTCTTAGATTAATTGTGGTATTTCCATAATTTCATAGGTAATTAAAAAGAATAAATTATTTCAAATGTTTTAAAATTTTAATTTCATTATTTTCTTTATGTCTTTGAAGTCAAATTAAATGAATATTCCCAAAAATGACTTTAATAATATTTCATGTCAACTAATATTTTATTAAAAGGTTTACGAATAAAAAAAACATGAAAGAGAAAAAATGTGATGGAAAATGGACCAGAATGACATATATGGAACATTTATGAGCCACTTTTCACCTTATAAGTAAATTTACCTCCCTTAAAGGATAAAAAAAGGTGTCACTTTGTTTATGGTTAAAAAGGGTTAACAGGGGTTAAACAAAAAGATGAGGTTTAAAATGAAAATTAAACATGAATAAATCTTAATTTAAAGTTATTTATACATTATCATGTACTAAGTTAGAAATTATGTCCATGTTGTGCCAATTGACATGATTATGATATATATTATATTTATATATTTAAGTAATTATAGTGTGTCATTTACCCCTATTATAAAAGGGAACCTCCTCTTATGCTTTATTTATAATGTTTGATAACTCCATCTCATCCAAGACCTACCATAATAGATTCCTAGATTCCTCACCCATGTCCTACATTTTTTGTTCTTCCCTTAAAACCATTATAATAAGGCTTAAAGTGTAATATAGAGGTTTATCAAATAAGATTAGGATTTAGCTTTCACAAAGCATGATTTTTCATGCTTATATGACTTATAACTATGATTATTATTTCTCACACTTTGTTTTTTTTTGTTTTATTCAATGGTTAGAACTTGGTGAAATCCTTTTAACACTGACTGTGATGGATGATGAAATGATTTTACTCATAAGAAACCAAATGAAATCAGAGGATGAATGTGAGTTATGATTATTCTGAACTAGTTATCTTGATATATGACAAAAAACCTAAACATAGGTCAGTTTTTTAATAAACTAAATAAAATAAAAATTATGTTTCAGGAAGGCCATGGATGAAAAAGATCCATATTTCTAAATATCAAAAATATGTTTAGAAGCACCTAAAGAAATGTATCAAAGGAACATGAAGATATTTTATATGTGTAATGATGGGAATAAAGAAACTAATTATCGATGAAAAATGAGGGTTCAATGGATACAGATAAATCATATCATGAGGTACCATTTATAGAATAGTGGAATGGATTTCCATTATTTTATAGATCTTATGATCTATTAAAATTTAATTTTAGTGCTTTAGGCATGAAAAAAAATTCATCATGGTTATTTATAATTTGGAATATTAGTTTAACCAATGGTGAAAAAGTTTTATAATCACAATCAAAGATGGAATTATTCTTATAGTATGAAAATAAATATATTATGTGTGTTATCTCTCATTCTCTACCTTTATTACAAATGATTTCCTCAACTCAAGTAATAAGATGATAAGTCTATCGAGTCTAATATAGAAATAACCACTCTACTATCAAGGTATGTTTTTGGAAACTCCTGAATTTTATAATGATACATAATTAGTTGTAGAAATACATAATTTGGAAATACTATGTTTTTTAGTAATGACATTAAATTAGTTATTATGATAGAATCTCTATAATATTTTTTTACTATGTCATGGTATACTAATTCTATTAAGTGATAATAAAAATTTTTATGGAAAAATTTATTTAAGGAGGCATAATGTAATACCCTAATATTTTAGAATATTTTTCTATTTAAATAAATAGAAAGTGTTTAATAGCTTTCTTAACACACAACACTGATCTTAAAATGATATGTGATATATTATAACCATGCTATTAAATTGGAGTTATGAAAAGGAATAACCACATTATGAAAAATATGTATAAATTTTTTATAAAATGAAAATTTATTCATTGATACATAATATATAAGTACTATTTTTAAAGTCATTTTATGATATAAAAATACATTTTATTCAAAAATGGGTTTTATTATAGTTATGCCTCTGAGGTGGCAAGTTTTGGGTGATGTGGAAACAGTCTGATGAGGATCATCACCCACATCTTTTTTTGAAGAAAGTTTCCCATAAAATTCACCATTTCTTTTGTGTTGACCCATTCTGCATCATATCCTTTAAAAGGGGGTTGAATTAACTCCACTAGGGCTGGGAAATTCACCCCTTTCGCATTGCAAATGAGATGCCACGGTCAGTTGGCCCCAGCAGGTGATTGCGTGGGGTCAAGTACTTGTGCAATCAGTCCTCCTCAAATATAACATCTTCATATAGTCTCTAATGGGTTTATTCATGGATCCAGAAACACCCAAATTCCCTAGTATCCATGATTCATGGAACTTCTTTCCAATGGCAAGAGCTCGTTGATTGATGATTCATCCAACGACACTTGAGGACTCCATTGGTCGAAAGGATGGGAATTTAGGCTCACCACACCCTTTGGAAGAGGATTATTGCATGTTATGGTACACTATTATTGATTTATGTCATGTTCATATATTCATGAATCATTGGTTCATTCTCAACGAGTTTGCCCATGAGCTACCCTTGGTTTCCAACATCGTTGTAGGAATGCATATATTTGATGCTACGGAGGTGATGCTGACTTGAGCCATACAATAAAGAACTCTAGAGTTTATCATAATTCAAGGGGATGGAAGGTGACTTAATGTTGTGATCAGACCCCTTAATATGGGTTTTCTATGTATCCTTGGGAGAGGAATCAGAATCCACGTAGTTCAGATGTGTGGGGCTTACGCGTGGATGCTACCCATTTGCGGCCATGATTGATTATACCCTTTTGGAAGGGCACCCCTTTGAGCTCGGGACTTCAAGTAGGCACCTTATGTATCCTATTTTAATTAGGAATTAGAGTTCTCATAATTCATATTTGATGGGGCTTACGCATAGGATCTTTCCATTTGAGGTGAACATGATTGGGTGAACCCTTTATGGGAGGGAATCCTTTTGAGATCGGGCCTTCAGGTATGCATCCTACATATCCTGGTTTTATTAGGAATCAAATTTCTCGTAGTTCGGATTTGTGTATGTTGTAATTTTCACAAACCTCTAAGCCCACGTGATTCATGCTCGGTGTGAGAAACAAGTGGATGTGAGAGATCTAACCAACCACATGATTCATCTCCTGTTGGTGGGAGAGGGATAGCCTACAGCGGAAGAGCATGGGGCGACGGTGGGTGAGGGTGTAGAGCGATGAACTTTTTAATGTGAAATGACATTAAAGGTCATGCGGCTTGGCCTCAGAATATTGGGGACTTACCTTAGTGGGAGGGCCCTATAATACATTCTGGGAAGGGTAAGAGTTTTTTCCTCATCGAAGGAGAAGAAAATATAACTACTTAGACTAATCACTATTCCTCATTGAATGGAAAATCAAGTGATCACCCTCAATCCCTTGAATAGGGAGGTTTACTTTGGCATCCCAAGGTTGGACTCTGGGTTACCATTGGAATGTAGACCCACATACATTCCCGAATCCAAAACCATTGTGGAGAGATCTTTTGTGAATCCACTTACCATGGGTATGTAGACTCAAAGGGGCACACTGATGCACCTGATGGTCTAATCATATGGGTCTGGTGGATTTGGAGTAGGCATTGGCCTGATGCTAGAGGACTAGTTTGCGGAGGGATTATGAATGACTAGACGATAGTGTAGGGATGAGGTTGGAACCAGAGGAAATAATACCTGAAAACACCCCATTCTGCTTACTGATTTTTTATGTGGGATGGTGGAAGCTCCACATACCATAGTGGTATGTGGGTAGATGGGTCGTCCTTATATTGATGCGGTATGAGGGCATGGGTATAGACCACCACGTACCATATTGGTATGTCTCCCATCACGCTGCTTTGGGTTCCATCCGCGTACTGATGCAGTACGTGATGCCAGGTTCAGTTCATGTGGTGGTACACTACGCATAGAACCATATTGAAGGAGGGTCTGAGAAATTGTCATTCATGGGGGGTTCATCCGTGAGAATTATGTTCTTCAAAGTTCCACCATTTAGGTTCTTGGTTCCACCATTTATGTTTGTTGTTCTATTTTTATTATTAAGTTCCTTCATTTTATGGATCGTGCCTAGCTGTACCTATAGAGAGCATGGTTCGCAATTCGAGCTTTGCTGATGAATCAAGACTGAAGCTGAAATATTCTCCAAACTCTTTCTTCCAACATTTAATTCCCCTTAAATCTTTTTTTGTCCGTCATTTCTCAATTCATTCTATGCTTCTTTTATAGTTCATCAAGGAAATTATATATATGGTCATGTGGCACCATTTGGGGAGGCCCATGAAGAGATATCCTAACCCGCAGAAGACTCAGTCAAATGGGGTTTGTGGAGGCTTCGGTTCACGATAATAGTTCATGGAACTCTGTTGGTTTGATTCGTTCACAAAGAAATATGTTCTCGGGATGGTACTTGGATAACCTTCGTGCGCACATGAGTCCTTCGGTGACGCGGTTCACTGTCTGCTGTGTTTTCTGGCCATCGTTTTGTAGGCCAGTACCTCGTGGATCATTCTGTGTACCCGGTGGTTCGCCATCATGGAGGTCCGTGGACCCTTCCTAGTGATGGTATGCGGGACAACTGAAATTCTTTGGAAACTTTAATTTCTTCAAGTTTCTTCTGAAATTTGAAACTCAATTTGAGTCCATTCACCTTTCTAGTCTCATAATAGTACTTTCTTCCTTCTATAAAGTGATTATGGGAGTATTTTCTTCCCTTATTAAATTTTTTAGGACCCTACAAATGCACCCCAATAGAATGGGGTCTGTTCGGAATGAAAAGGGGACTATTTCGATGTATAACCAGTCCTTAACTGAATTGGTTTGTGGTAGAATAGATGGGCCCGGTAGGAGGGGACCACACCTATATATAGGGGCCCATGTCATTTGTCTTTTATCATTTATCATGGATAAAAGTTCTCTCAACCTCCCTAGATCCCTCTTCATTTGCGTATCATGCTTCTTGTTAAAATCATGTTTACAAACCACTTCGTACGTTTTGCGAACCAAACATTTCTCCATTTCTCTATCTGCATACCAAATTTTGGGTTTTCCAAATGGTGTTGTGGAACTTCAAAATTAAAATCTAGATTCCACATAGGAGAATGCTACACTACTTGTGTGTCCTCATACCAAGATTGGATCAATGAACCTAACATTAAGAACTAATAATCCATACATAAAATTTTAAACCAGGATCTTAGGAAATAAACTTAATGAGGACTAGGTTCACGGTATCCACCTCCCATGAATCTTTCTGTTCTCTGGCCAATGATATTTTGGACAAAACATCGCGGATGGTTTGGGTACCATGGTTGTACGTGGTGTAACGCTCCTACGTGTCATAACAGTACGCGACAGTTGCTTATGAACATCATTTAGTATGCAGAATGTGCCTTCCGCATACAATTTTCGGGAACAGTATGCAGAGCCTTATGCAGACATATTTTAAGTACTTTAGTCATTCTTCCTTAGCCTTTATCCAACAATTTTTATTGGACTGACTTTTTTTGACTTCTGGATCTTTCTGTGCAGGCTACAATGGAGGCTTCACAGGACATGATAAAATTGATGAAGACAAGGGTGACCATGTGTGGGAATATAAGGGATCATCTTTGAGCCCACATCATTCCTCATGATAACTTCTTAAAGGATTTCTTGACTCAAGAGATTCTAGCTTATCCACTATCTGTACAGTTCACACATTATGACTTTGGTCTCCCTGGTGATGTTCCTCTGCCATTGGCTAACCCCAATACCACTTTAATTCTTATAGAATAACCACAAGGACATGCTCACTCCAACATTTCCCTAGTTGGAGAAGTCATTGCTACTCTGATTCAGGAGAACGTATTCAAACTATGAGGCTCGGTATGGACTCAGGGAAACCACGTGTGTCACAATGGTGTCCCGAGACTAGGCGCCTGAGAGTACCCATACATTATTTACATTTACCAAGAAAATGCTAATTTAGGGTGGAGCACCAAGTAGGATTTGCGGGTAGGATGATATTTCTCTGATGAATGGGCTTGGGAATTCTGGGTACATCAGACTATCTTGGAGTCCCTTGACAAGTTGGAGGTTGAAGTCTTGTATCAAGTAGCCTGGGTTTCTCAGTTCACGGTATTCTCTCCAGGTAAAATCCTTCCTGAGATGCTGATCCTCTAGTGTTCAAGCACCAAAACCTTCCAATTAATTCACGGGGAGTTGGGAATTAGATTATGGGATATCCAACGACTTGGAGGAATCCCCATCCTTGGAGATATGTATGGTGAGTTTCTCTCGGCAGCAGCCACATAGAATGAAACTGACCACATGTACCCTTTAACAAAGAGTCTATTGGTCATGGTAGAGGGATTACTTGATCATCCCCTATAGGATCACTCTATAATCCCATTCGAGACATGGATATAGTTATTCTTACAGGAGAACATACCTATGCTGAGGGATCACCACAGTCGAACTCACCCATCCCATCAGTCCCGCCAGACTCTAGGGTCATATTACGTTACCCTAGAAGCGGGATGATATACCATATGGGGATATGAGCTTAAACCAGACGTATCACCTTCACTTAGGTTAGAAGGTTTCCTTTCCATGTTTTTTAGTGGACAAATTTTCCCATACCACGATGTCTATACTGGGGTTTGGGCCTTACTTTGATGATGGAGGCCATACTGGCATAGGGTCAACCAATTAATTTGTCCCTTCCAACCCTCACTCAGCTTTATGAGTTATTGGAAAAAATACAGGAAGGTAGGCCCCAACAACATTTCAGTGGACCATTTCAATTCTTGTATGGGTGGATGGAAGAACAATTCCTCTATTATAAATACCATTATACTACAAAGGTTCCTCATTCTGACATTCAACCCACCCTTATCGACATTTAAGATGTTTTTCTAAAAACTCTAAGCATTATTGATGCGGTTGGGCTATTGAACAACACTTCTTGTGCCTCATTTGCAATGCATCCTACCCTTCATGGGTTGTTAAAAGGTTACAAGGATGGTTCTTTAGATGAATGTTCATATATCATTGTGCTTAGGGATGATATTCTCAATGCTCATATAGATCGAGTAGTCATTTGTGATCCATACATCCCCTATTGGTTTTCCAGGAAATTCAGATGCCTACACCAATCTTCACTTCTTCCTTCTGATTAGTTAAGGGGAGATTCTCATCCCAAAATTCTTTTCCAGTTATGGATTATGATGATGCATTAAGGTGAAACTATGGAATTTATCATTCCTAACACAACGGGATCCACCTTTATGTTGCTTGAGTATATCCAATTGTGGATGACCTATTACCACAACAGATTTCTCAGAGAACCAGTTCAGTGGGTGAAAAAACATTTATCCATTCCCCGCCCCATCCTTAACCCAATGAAAATTCCCCACATTACTTCTACTGTGAAGAGCGCAACAACTATACATTCTACTCCTGTCCCTACAGCAGCCATAATGGATACACCACCTGTTCCTACCATTGTGGTAAGAAGATGCTCGGTTCGCCATCAGAATCATCTGGGAGGGGATTCATTGGTACAACCTATCTCAGTGGGGAGTGATTTATACTTCACCCCTCCTACAGATACATCCCAAGACCTTAATGAGTCTGGCACTTGCAGAGTATCACCAGCCACACCGGAAGCTATGGCTATTCCTCGACATCCAACTCTAGCAATTGAACCATCTAAGGGAAAAGAGATTCCCCCATCTTGGTGACATGTCTTAGGTCCCTTACCACTCTTGTGAGGACACTTCCTACTTATAGACACATTTCAGTAGAGGAGGATAAAGGTACCGGTGTCGTAGGGAGGTACCAAGCAGTGTGAATGTAGGCATGGTGCCAGTTATGTGATCTTGCCACAGAGACACATATGGCCAATTTTACTGACGAGAATGATAATTTTCAATGATTATTCACTGATCTGGGTTCTAGAGGCTTTGATTATCAGCACTTACACCTCCTTATCTACAAAATTTTCATAGCCCAAGAATAACATACTTCCTATGAGGAAAAACTTTCCAAGTTCAATTCAACCTATCACTAGGTGGAGACCTTCTGAGATGTTTCGGAATAATTTGATCATCTAACGGATGAGGAGGCAAAGGCTCATGATTTGATGGACACCCAAAAGGAAGAGTTTCCAGAGTGTGAGGCACATGCAACAAGGTTGATGGATCAAATTTCCTCTTCACATGACAACTATGAATCCATCAAGAAGAAAGGGTAGGACCTTAAATTCGTTCTAGAGTGGGTGTGTCTGATGGTCAAGGCTGAAATGGAGGAGAGAGCTTATTTGGAGAAAACTATTGATGGCCCGGGGAAATCACTTGACATCCTTCTAGAAAGGGTGAAATGAGCCTCATTGTAGCTCTTTCCCACATCATGTTATATACTCTTCCCTTTTTTGATACATTAGAGAGACTCTGGACTTGGGATGTTTCTCCATTTTTGTTTAACTCAATGAAACTGACTTGCCTTTAAATACTTTTCATTTCCTTTTCCTATCATGTCAATTGATCAATCATGTAAACATCATTTCAATCATATATTAATTTTAAACCATGATTTTAAACCACTAAACTGAAATAATTGACTCAGGCTCTAATTCTTTCCTGAGCTGTGATACTCAGTGAGCGTAGTTTGGCTATTGTTGAGGTTTTATGGAACACCACACGAACTTTTATGACCTTTTCATTATTACCATAACTTTTTCCTAAGACTATTTGACATGGGATTAATAGGTATAAATTTAATTTTTCTTAGGCTTCCCTTCACGGGTTTTCGACCTAAAAAGCATTATGTCTCTTTTGATTGCTCAACATTTTTAACAATCCAATACTTGAATTTTACCTAGAGGTCCTTTCTGTAGATTTTAACTATATCAAGTATGGCATCTTTTTCATTGAAAATTCACAGTACTACAAATCAAAAATATTACTGATGTTTTAGGTTGAACATCTTTGAACAAACTTAATAGAGTAGGGCCCTAATTCGGTATCATCAGCCGATAATGCTCTAATATCATTCATACATTAATTAGGGATTTTTTGACCCTATATTTGTGAGTTTGTACATTCATGAGGCTTAGAAGACATTTTTGGCATACAAAAGTAGGAGAAGACTCTCTTGAGGATGAATTATCCTTTTATTGTTGGCCATTTTTGTAGGAAACATATGCAGAGCCGTCGGGACATGATGTGGATAGTCAATCAAAGGAGTCTGTAGGACACTGACCTTCCATCCCATATGTATTTGGTAGGATTTTCAAAAAATTGAATTTATTTTAATTTTGGGAGCCACAATGGGTGGCTAGCCTGATTAGTGGTGTCCGAAAACATTAGGGACATTCATATCGTCTTTGAGTGGGAAACTATTCCCACACAATTCGTAATTTTTTGAGGGAGATCTGGTGAATGGTCAGTTCAGTTAAAAGACATTTTTATGTTTGGGGAATTTGGAAAGAGGAAAGTATGTAATCCTTTATCCAATGGTTTTCCAACTCTTGGGGTGTGATAGGACATGAATGTAATTTGATCGTACAAAAGCTATAATGGACTCCCTTGAGAATAAATTTTCCTTTGATTGAAATCCATTTTGTAGGTGATATATGAAAAGCCTCTGGGGAATGATGTACATAGCCAAACAAAGGTGTTCGCAGGACACTATCCTTCCATCTTCGATGGCTATTGGGAAATTTCTGGATACAGTATGTGACTTTTGACAAGAGGTGAGCCTAAAAAAAGGGTTAATTTTAGCTAAATTTATCTCGGAAATGAGTGGGAAAACTCTTCTTTTGTATGTGGATCAACTTACTATATATGGATGGGGTATCTTTTGAAACCTCAAAAGACACCAAAATGAATCAAGCCTGCTTGTTCTGATATTTCCTAGATGTGTATAGGGAGGAAAATGTAAAACATGACTTTGAGGTCCCTTGAATAAGGAGGGATAGAAAGTGTCATGGAACCCATTGGGCATACTGATATAGGAGAGGAATCTCCTGGGGATGAATTTTCCTTTGATTGATGGCCATTTTTGTGGGAAACATATGCAAAGCCTCTGGGGAATGATGTTCATGGTCAAACAAAGGTTTCTATAGGACACTATACATCAATCTCATATATCCTTGGAGGGTTATGGGTATTCAAGATCACTTAGACCATTATGTTTGGGGTATGGAAAGAGTGAATCCGAACATATTGGGGACATTTGGGCATACAATTCACTCATGGAATCCGGTGTCCCTTACGTAGATCTGACTCATACACAGGGTGATGTGTTTGTCCCATCCTTGGGGTGCCTTGTCATTTAACATCACATGGACAAGGCTTGGGGCTCCTCTAGGGGAAGGGAACCATGAAATTCCGTATAGGGTTGTGCTTCTAGGACCAAATTCCTAGACTATTCTTCCATAATGTCACGATGGATATCTCACTAAGATCCCTAAGCTCATGTGATCTATGCTCAGTGTGAGAAACAAGGGATTATGAGGATTCCAGGTCATTTATTAAGAATAGAAAAATCAAAATTAGAGGGCACTTTAGGCTTAAACCATTTTTATGAAGTTTAATGTCATACAACAAGGAAGATTTTGGCCTCGCAGTTTAATGTCGTACGGTGAGGACATGAAGTTGTGTAGTTTAGAGTCATTTAGTTAGGACTATTATAGTGTTATAAAGATATTTATTAGATTTGAGTTAATCACAATCATGATTTTATGGCGTTCCTTAGATGTGAGTGATGATAGAAGGTGTAAACCATAGTTCTAGGGGAAACGTGAATCAAGAGGGATGACATGGGTCTTGGAAGCCATTGGGTGTATTGATATAGGAGAGGACTCTCCTAGGGATGAATTTTCCTTTGATTGATGGTCGTTTTTTTGGGAAACATATGCAGAGCCATCGAGGCATGATTTGCATAGCAAAAACAAAGGTTTCCATAGGACACTGTCCTTCCATCTCAGATGGCCTGGAATGATTATGGGGATCCAAGTTTTCTCCGGGTATGGATTTTGACAAACAGGAAATATTTGTCTGGGAACGGAAAGAATATCTAGATCATGATTACCCATGAACTATTGGAACTTCTTCATAGATCTGACTCATATGTATAGCGGGAAGTAGGATCTTTTGACTTCTCAAGAGTTGGGGCATGTGTGGGATCTCGTGGAACTCAGAACTAGGCCACACATAACTATTGAAGAATTTCTTAGTTTATCATCATACGATTAGGACCTTTCATGGATTCCCCATACAAGTCTAACCTACTCATGGGGAAAGGGGAATTTTTTTATGGTGGATGGGTCGGGATGTCAAATCTATGCATCACTACGTATCTTTTAGGGGAATAAATCAATCCATACATAGTTCTGAACATTCCCTGTACTAATTTGGCTTGGTCCATGTGTAAGGACATGTAAGGGAATTTTTGTTTCATTTGCTATGGGTTCCAGTTCCACCATATATCCCTATAATTTGTTTGCATAAAGAAATCCTTAGCACTTATCCTAAGATCACGTGAGTCATACTCTATGTGAGAAACAATGGGTGATGTGGGTTTCCCGCGCTAGTGTGGGGAGGTAGAGGATATGATGGGGGAATTGTTTTGGTGGTGGGGGGGGGTCAAGATCAACGATCGAGGTGTTGCTACATATCCTGTGAGGGAAAGAATCATTTCGTACATAGTTTTGTGAGAGATTATATAGTTTATTGTCATGTGATTAGGATTCTTTGTGCCATTTATTTTAACATCTTATAGTGAGGACATGAGTCACAGTTTAATTTCATGTTTCAAGGATGAGTTCTTTATAGTTTAAGATCATGTGGAAAGGACAACAACTCTTAGTTTAGGTTTATAGAGTTTGGACCATGGAAAGGGCGATTCACGGTATTATTACTCATATTTTAAGGTCTTAGAGTTTGGACCAAGTCTAATAACATACATTTTATCATCCTGTTGGAAAGGAAAACAACTCATAGTTTAGGGTCATAGATTTTGGGTTGTGGATTCATGGTATTTTTAATCATAGTTTAAGGTCTTAGAGTTTCGAACTTGGATTGTACCATACATTTTATCGTCATGTTGGTCAGGACAACAACTCATAGTTTAGGGTCATAGAGTTTGGACCATGGATTCATAGTATTATTAATCATAGTTTAAGTTCATATAGTTTGGACCATGGCTAGTACCATAAATTTTATTGTCATGTTGGTCAGGACAACAACTCATAGTTTAGGGTCGTAGAGTTTGGACCATGGCTTCATGGTATTATTACTCATAGTTTAAGGCCTTAGGGCTTGGACCATGGCTGGTACCATACATTTTATCATCATGTTGGTCAAGAAAACTACTCATAGTTTAGGTTCATAGATTTTGGACTATGGATTCATGATATTATTACTCATAGTTAAGGTCATAAAGTTTGGACCAAGGCTAATACCACACATTTTATCATCCTATTGGAAAGGACGACAAGTCATAGTTTAGGTTCATAGATTTTGTACAATGGATTCAATGTATTATTACTCATAGTTTAAGGTCTTAGAGTTTGGACCAAGGATAATACCATACATTTTATCATCATGTTAGAAATGACAACAACTCATAGTTTAAGGTTATAGAGTATGGAACATGGATAGTACCATATATTTTATTGTCATGTTGGTCAGGACAACAACTTATAGTTTAGGGTCAGAGAGTTTGGACCATGGATTCATGATATTATTACTCATAGTTTAATCTCATAGAGTTAATACCATAACTGGGTTTATTACTACACGAAATACTTCTTCAAGAGGTTTGTGTTTGTGGGTGCTGTGATGAGCTACCAGTCTATTGATATCAGTGCATATGCTCCATTGGAATTGACCCTATATATGAAATATGGTCCTTCCCACATTGGTTCAAACTTTTGAGGCTTCATCTCAAGTATCATCGGGGTTCTAAGTACTAACACCGTTTCTCTTTCGAGGAAAGATCGAAGGCGAACATTTTTTTAAAGGCTCGTGCAATCTGATTTTGGTATATTTCCAAATGGTGTAAAGTGTGAAGCCTTTTTTCATCTAGCTGCTCTAACTCATCAAACTGTCTCTGGGACTGCTCATCCATGGAAAGAAGATAGAAAATGGACACACGAAGTTATGAATGTTGGATTTTGATAGGTAACACTACCTCTGACTCATATACTAGTGAGTACAGGGTTGCCAGGGTGGCAGTGTGGGTCATGGTACAATAATCCCATAGAGCACGAAGTAGATTGTCTTTACCTGATTTATTATCCTTATCAACCATATTTTGGAGTATGTTGGATAGGGTCTTATTGAAAGCCTCTATCTTCCCATTTTCCTTCGTGTGGTAGCTGGATGAACGGTTGGCTTTGATTTCATACTTATGATATAACTTGTCCAACTCAACAGAGTAGAAGTTGGTGTCGTTGTCTGTCAATATTGTATGGGGGACACCAAATCTAGTAATGATGTTGGAATTCACAAAGCTGACGATGTTTTTCTCCCTAACTTCATTAAGGGGTATGGCTTCGGTCCATTTCGAAAAGAAGTTGATTAATGTGAGTACGAACCTGAACTATTTGGATGTAGTGGGGGGGGATATGGTACAACAACATCAATCCCCTCAGCAGAAAATGGCTATGAGTACTTAGTATTATGAAGTAACTATGGGGTTTCGTGTATAAAATTGGCATGAACTTGGTTGGAATGGAACTATCGGTGAATATGGCACAATCCTATATCATAGTGGGCCAGTAATACCGAAGCCTTCAAATTTGGTGAGAGAGATTAGTTGCTGATTGCTGCACTCCACAATCTCTGCTGTGAACTTCTTTCATGACAGCAGCAGTCTATTATCCATCAATGCACCTGAAAAGGACTCTGTTAATACCTCATTTGTAGAGTAACTTTTCTTGGTTTACCCCATTGTAAAAGACAAAGTTTCCCATCAAGGGACCTGCTCCATTCCAGCCCTATCTGGTGGGAGTTCCCCCTTATGAAGGTAATTTGAAATGGGTATCATGCAGCCATTAGTGTGACCGTAAGACTTAGAAATGGGGTAGATTTTTTCAATATCCTCCATACTGCTCTGGATAAATGGCAAGACCATCTAGCAGTGTGAAATGCTAATGAACGTTTCATCCCAGTCTGGATCAGCCAAGGTTGTGGATGCATTTTCCAATGCATTGTATTGATCATTTTGAGATTGAGGGACATAGGTCAACATTGGTTCTGATGGGAATTATTCCATAATTTATTGAACATGGTTCATCAAGGGGGCCAATACTTCTTTCATATTGTCATAGTCACCACTGGCCTATTTGATTACTAGCTTTGAATCACCCTTTATTTTTAGGTGTTTGGAATGAACATGAAGTTCCAATTCCAAGCCTATAATGAGGACCTAATATTATTCTTAATTTTTTGTACACCTTTACAAAAGTAGGAAAGAATAAGGTAGGATGACCTTTTCAACGGATACAAGTATAATTCATAGCCCCACTTTGTTGAGCTTGGGATCCTCTATCCTTTTTTGTTTCGGGATTCGGGAAGCACGATCGAATTACATTTCCCATGTTTGGGGGTCCTCCTGGATGGAGAACACTTCTTCATATGGGAGTTAGACATCCCTATGTTTTGTTTCTTCCAAGGGTTGCTCTTCCAGGAAGTCTGATAATACATGGCCTTTGATTTCTTTATGAGGCATGTACCGTATTTAAAACTATTTTAGGATGACCTCCCATCATTATAGGCATCCATTTAGCATGGGACGATTGAGGATATATTTGAGTGGGTTGGAGTGGGAGACTAGTTGAACATCATGGTGTAGCAGGTAATGCCTGAGTTTCTAAACGGTGTAGATCAGGTCGTGGAAATTCTTTTTAATTTTTGAATTTTGAGTTTTAACATCAATCATTGTTCGACTGAGGTAATAGAGGTTGTTCTCACTGCCATCATCATTCTTCTATGTGATGAAGGCACCTAATGACCATTCTAGAGTGGCTACATACAATATTAGTGGTCTTTACTCAACGAGAGACATCATCATGGGTGGGCTTAAGAGATATATTTTGATATTTTCTGATGCTTCTTGGGAATACTTATCCCACTCATACGTTACTCCTTTCTTCATGAAACTAGTGAAAGGTAATCATTTACCTTCTAGGTTGGATATAAAGCATCGTATGTAGGTGAGGTTCCCCTAGATACCTCTCAAATTAGTGAGGTTGCGAGGTGGGGACATTCCAAGATTTACCTTTGTCTTCTCGGGGTCGACTTTGATGCCATGATGGCATATGATGAAGCCGAGAAATTTTCCAAAGGTAACACAAAAGGTTCACTTTAGGGGATTCATATTTAATCTGTGTTGTCACATTTTGTTAAAGACAATTTCATGATTGGCTAGGTGGTTTGAGAATTTTCGTGATTTAACCACCAGATCGCTGACATAACACTCGATGCACTTTCCCAAGAAGGGCTTGGAGATCCGATGCGTGACACTTTGATATGTGGTGCTAGAATTTTTTAGACCAAAGGGCATCACATTATATTAGAAAACTCCCTGAGGATCCCTGAGAGAAGTAGCTTCTTCATCTAATCAAGCTATCCAGATTAAGTTGTATCCAGAATAGTAGTCCATGAAAGAGAGAGCCTCATATCTGGCAGTTGCATCGATCAACAATTCTATGATCAGGACTGAGAAGTCATATTTTGGGAAATACTGATTAAGGTCTCTGAAGTCAATGAAGATTATAATATGTTAATTATTCTTTTTGATAGGGACTATGTTTTCTAGACACATCAGATATTGGACCTCCTGTATGAAGTTTTATTTGATCAGCTTGTCAACTTTAGCCTCTATTTTGTCAGCATGCATCTGGTGGGTTTTTCTGGCAGCCTACTTATAGCACTGATGATCTTCTGGTAAGCCCAGATGATGAGTGGTGTCCTCCAGATCGAGGTCTGGCATTTCAGTGTAGTTCTAGGAAAACACATCTCTCCTATTCTTTATGAAGGAGGTGTATGCCTCCTTCTCCTTGATAGGAATAGCCACACTGATCAAATTGGGCCACATGTCATTTTTGGTGACCAGATTTATCTTCTTAAGTTAATTTATTTTGGTGAATACACCTTCTTCAAATGCTAGAGGGGAATATTTAAGGTGTTCTTCTTCTTTTTCATTTTCTTCATCCTCATCATCTTCATATTCTTCCTCTTATGATGGAGAGATTATTCTTGAGAAGAAATCTCCAATGTTGGGAGAGAGAACATATTTTTCCTTAGTGAGTAAGGAAAGGGACGTCTGGGGACCTGATGATGGGCCATGAGCATCTCTGTTACGTATTTTCCAAAAATCATGGGATTAATCCCACTTCTCCATGTCCATGGACTTTGTGGCCATAACAGAGATCATGCAGACGATTGAGTCTACATCCGGACTTGCACTTGTGCATTCAACTTGTTTGATGGGTAATACATACCCTTCACCAATCTACTGAAGGGGGTCACTGGGATCCATTTAAAATCCATTTGTGGTAGTAATCCAATCAATTTCATTGGATGAAAGATGTTTTTTTTTTCGATTCATAGAATCAGGCATCGATATAATGTAACTTACGGGACTAAAATAGGGATTTATTAGGGTGTAATGTCTTATTTTCCCCATTAGTGAAATATTTGACACGCAGGGGGTATGATGATGGAATTGCAACATAATGATTTAGTCAAGTCCTCTATAAGAGGATGTTCAAGGTTGTACTTTGTCATACTATCAAGAACTTGGAATCCAATGTGAGGTCTCCGAGCCAAGTTTTAAGCTTGATTCATCCCAACATTTTCTGTTCACTTTTGTCAGATCCAATTGGATTTGTGGTGTAGGGTATCAAGCTATCTTCATCATAGCCCAACTGAAAAAGTGTTTGAAGTGGTAGGAGGTTGACTCTAGAGTTTTTGTTGATGAAGATCCTCTGAACATCAATTCCATTTATCTTGCTGGACACATATAAGAGTTTGATGTGCCCTTGCATGATGGCATCTTCATCCTTGTCTGTGATAGAGATGACAGAGTGACATTCATTGGTATTGGTCTTCCTTCGGTAGGCTTCATATGTTTCTACTTTAGCCTCAAACTCCAAGGGACTTAGTAACGCTTTGATGAGTGCCTCCATAATATGTTCAATCATAATTAACAGATCTAGGACTGACAACTTTTCTGGTACTGAAGCCAGCTACATTATAATATCGTACTTCTTCTCTAAAGGTCGATTCTTCCCATCTTGGGGATTCTATTTCATATACACTATTGGGATTCAGGCCTTGGATGTAGATGGTTCAGCTTCTGTGACTGGGGCCGATAGTGTTGCGATCCTTTCCAAGTTTGGCCAAACTGGTCCACCTACATGCCTTAAGAGATTTGATATTTTTTCTTCCCCTAATGGATATTCCAAGATAATTGGTCTTAGATTTCTTCTAATGGGGGTATAGGAGAATTCTATTTCTTGTTTTATATGTCAAAGGGTCCTTCCATGAGTTTCCACAATGTTAATGTTGACGCTCCTTTCGTCACAGAATCTAAAGATCGGAAAAGGGGAATATCTAAGCAAAAAGTGATTAATCCTTTGAAGAAACATCAAAAATCGACAAAGGGATAAAAAAGGAGAACATTGCCCATGTATCGCGCAAATTCCCTCTTGGTCGCGCAAGTACACTTGCGCGCCGCCTCAATACTTGTGCGACTCCTCATGTTCGTGCAAAGGACTTGCGCGACATATGTGGTAACCGCCTAGTAACCGCCCGGGGTCTTCTTTTGCCTATAAATAGACCCTGTGGGCCCCCCATTCGGAGGATCTTTTTTCCAGAAACTCGGATTGAAGCTCCCGACGCCCAAGTCTCTTCTCAAAGCTTCCAGAACACTTCTAAGGTAATTTCTTACCTAGAATGGAAGATCTAAAGGGAAGAAGGAAGGCCAAGTGTTGAAACTTATCAAACACTTGCACGCCGACTTAATTCCTTCAATATAACTTGCGCGTCCCCTCTCTGGAAGAACCTCAAGAGGATTATAAAGGGTTTAATAAAGAATCGCTCAAGTATTTCAACTCTGGTTGTAAATCGCGCAAGTATACTTGCGCGACCAATACTTGCGCGCCGCCGCAGGACTTGCGCGACTTTTAATACTTGCACGCCCCTATCTTTTTGGGTGCCCATCTTGCCCATTTTACCCCTCTTAAGCCATTTCACCTTTCCTATTCAAGATTCAGTCTTCAAGATACTCTTCAAAGCCATTTATGGCATGATTTCTTGATTTGACATCCTTGTCTGAAAGGAATTCTGTGAAATATCTCTCAAAACCTAGTGATTTAAACATCTTTATGTCACCAAAAATTGAGATTTCATTCATTCAACCTCATCCTTTAAAGATGATAGAATCCTAACTTGGGCATCCTCCTCAGTAGTAAGCCCCAAACCTTAATCCCTAACCTGGGTCTCCTTTTTAGGAATAAGACTCAGTCATAACCTTGGGCTTCCTTTTCAGGAGTAAGCCCCAAGTCCCCTAACCTGGGTCTCCTTTTTAGGAATAAGACTCAGTCATAACCTTGGGCATCCTCCTCAGGAGTAAGCCCCAAACCTTAATCCCTAACCTGGGTCTCCTTTTTAGGAATAAGACTCAGTCATAACCTTGGGCTTCCTTTTCAGGAGTAAGCCCCAAGTCCCCTAACCTGGGTCTCCTTTTTAGGAATAAGACTCAGTCATAACCTTGGGCTTCCTTTTCAGGAGTAAGCCCCAAGTCCCCTAACCTGGGTCTCCTTTTCAGGAATAAGACTCAGTCATAACCTTGGGCTTCCTTTTCAGGAGTAAGCCCCAAGTCCCCTAAATTTCTCTTAACCAGTCCTAATTTACCTTTGATTTGGGTTTCCTTTTCAGGATTAAAAACTAATCATAAGTCCCCTCCTAACTTGGGCATCCTCCTTAGGAGTAAGCCCCAAGATTAGAGTATTCAAATCTCCATGAAGCACATATAACTTTATGGACCCTGTTCATGGATTTTCTCCCTAAAAGTAAATCCTAAACCTTCATCTATCTGGGCAGTCATCCATACATAAGCCCCAAACAAATTCTTATGATTGCATCCTTCATGGCATAATTGTCTAATTTTTACCAATACCTCTTGTTTCTCACACCGAGCATGACTCACGTGAGCTTAGAGTGTAAAAGTAATTACGACATTCATCTTTGAGCCATCAATCATAAACATCATCCATTTCTCGAACTACGTGGGTTCTGATTCCTTTTCCAAAACAAAGGATATGTAGGTAGCCCATTTATGGGTTCGATCCCAACTTTGAAATAATCTCTGTCCTTCTGAATGACGATAAACTTCAAGTGCCCCACTGAGTGGCTTTAAAACCAGCTTGGTCATCATAATGACCAAGAGACTTTTATATAAATGTTTTGAAGGATACCATTGACCAAGAATCTCTAAACAAATATAGATGATTCTCTATTGATGAAGAACCTCGAATACATATAAAAGATTCTCTAAATTTCTTGCATACTTGATCATTGATTGTTATAATTAAAGGAAAACTCATTTTATACTTGGTAATGTAATAAGGATTCACGAACATAACTTAAATCTATAAAGAGAGTCCCGGAGTAGACAATAATTCCCCTCAAAAAGGTGTGATGAGTCCGACCTCCCATCCTCTCGACCAATGCAAATTCCCAAGCCTCATTAGCCCACAAGCTAATGAGCGCCTGCCTTTGGAAAGTAGGTCCAAACGGATGTGGAATCATTGGATGTTTCCGGTTCTACGAACAAACCCGTTAGAAACCGATCGGAACGTTTGAATCTCCCGTCCAGGAGGTCATCCCCGGATTCCGCGCGAAACAAAAAATGGTGAACCCGACGTGAATCCTTAACCAAGTTAAAGTGATGTTCTTCTTATCTGTTAGGCCCTTTGGGCCAACAAGGCAATCATTGACATGTGCTCATCCAAAAGATGCTGTGGCCGGATTCATCTTGATTATGTCTGTTACATGGAACATGCACTCTTTTTTCAAGATCTTCTACAAAAATGGCTTTCCTTAAATTCACCCCTGTGAATACTGCTGCTGGGAACACCTCTACTGTGAGGTCTACTGCTGTGAAAACCAATGCTGCTACTCCGGCTGGAACGTCATCCGCTCTGAGGATGACATCACCAACTCAGCGTCTTCAACGCTGTGTTTCTAATGCACTGGTTAAGGAGTACCGTCGCAACGGTACTATCCCAACTCTGGAGGCCGATCGTCAAGCCCTCCAAGTTAACAATTCTACCTGGTCGTCCGGACAACGGCGACCAGCAATCAAGAAGCAGACGGTGCTGACTACCGTCTCCAACCGTTTCGGGTCGTTATCCCCGGAACACAATTTCCATTCACTCCCTTATTCCGAGGAAGTGAATGAGCAGGTCCCGCAGGACCTTAATTCAAAAAGACAGGAGTCCTTCTCAAGGGCTCCCATCAACAATCGCCGCCAGACTCGTGCGGTAGTGCGCCCTCAACATGATGAGGGTACCGACTCCAGGCGTTCAGCTCAGGTTCCTCGAACCCGAGCGGGCAAGATGAATCGCCAGAGACGGAATCCGGTTAACAATAGGCAGGTTGTCATCCCTGCCATCTCCGGAGAAGTCCACCAACCTAACTTGGTGGCAAACAACGAGCAGGCATACACACCTGCCTGTTTTAATCCCGCTGTCCAGCAGACTCGTCTGGCAGCATCAAGCCGATCCCGCCAGGCAATTCCGGCGGAGTACCATAGGCAGGAACATACACCTGCTTATACATCAGCAGTTAGTCAGCAGGCTCGTCTGACTACATATGATGGATCTCGTCAACCGCATTTGACGAAGTGTAATCAGCAGGCACATACACCTGCTAATACTAATCAAGCCTACCAACAGTCTCGTTTGGTAGCGCACGGAGAAGTCAGTCGGAAAGCCCCGACGACAAACAGGAGGCAGACTAAACTCTCTGCCTCCACACTTGAGTACTGTCAGGATTCACTGACAGGAAAAGGAGGACAGGAGCAGGCACATACACCTAGTCCAAGCCCGGAATGGACGTATATCCCCGTTCCGGCGGCTGAAGTCACCAAACATATTTTGTCAATGGTGAAAGAGCAGAAGCAAATTCCTACTCATATTCTGGATGCTTGCCAGGATATCATAACAGCTTCAGCATCATCTCAGGGACAGACACATACATCTGTTCCAGTCCAAGAGGGTTGTGGGGCCTACTCCCCCATATCATATGGACAACCAAGTCAGGCACATACACCTGATTTGAGCGATGATCGTCAGCCTAACCTGACCATCTTTCCTGATCAGGCACATACACCTGCTCAGAGCAATCACTTTCGTCATCAAGTGATTTCTAAAGCGAGTAAGAAGGCATCTAAGAAAAAGATCCGCCCAGCACAGTCAGGAGATCAAAGGCCAATCTGCAACAAGGTCTTGCTCGATGCTGGAGTTCTTGAAGCCCTCAGACATTTATCTGTCGGAATTCAAGATTCTACTCCCTCAGATCCCAATAACAGGAACATTAATCCCGAAGGTCTTCAACAGACACTTCCTCATGAAGACTTGCTTCATGAAAATTCGGTCAATCTTGAAGTTTCTTCTTCAGATGAGAACCACAGGAACCCTCTGTGTGGTCAGAAGGCCAAGGAGCAAGAGATTTCATTTTTTGCTATAACCCATCATGAAGGTCCTCCTCATGGTGATGAACTTTGCTGCGAAAGTCCTCTCCGCAGTAGTGATTCACATTGTCTCGAAAATTCTTCAGAAGGCAATGTAGTGACGAGAAAGCCCTCCTATCTCGAGGCACTTGCAAACGTAAAACCAGTCATGTCTGAAGTTTTACTATCGGCAGGTGAAACTCTTTCTCCATCAGAAGATAGCTTGGGGTTCAGGTTATTCTCCGAACCTTCCCTGGGTCATTCATCTTCCAGCATGAATAGTGATTCCTCTACCAATCTTGTTGAATCCGATGAAGCAACAAGGAAACACCAACTCTGGTCCAAACAGGTAGAAGAATCTTCATTTAATGATAAAGAGGAAATGCTGAACATGAGGAAAAAACTGGCAAAAGGTGAAGTACCAGTCATGTTTTGGCCTTTGGCTGATTCACAGTATGACATTCCAAAGATGTTGACGGATGATGGAATCCATGATATTCGTCTTAACATATGGAAAACTCTTTGTCAATTAAAGAAGAAGGTATTATCTTACGATGAATATGAAAATCATCTTAAGATAATAGAAGGGTTACAACGCCAGATTGATTTGGCATCTCTATCAGTCTCTCGGCATCCGAAGGCTGAAAAGCAACAGAGAACCCTTCAACGTTCATGCCTTGGCGCACTAAGAAGATTGCGTCAGTTAATATCCAATGCTCCATCTAATGTTCATATCAGAGGATGGGGTGTTCACGGAGCACTACATTTCACAGTGCTTTCCGGTCAGCAGAGCCCGCCGAAAATGGTCTCATGCAATGTTATTGCCCATGGCCGGCCACAGTCAATGGGATTTGTTCATAATCAAAAGCTTGCTCGAGATCAAGCTTCAACTAGTTCCTCTCAAAGTCAAGTATATAGAGAACAGGTTGTTGAATTGCTCCTACATCAAGCAGGCGAGAATATTGCGCAAGCCTCTCGTCTGGAGCAAACACGTCATCAAATGACAGAAGTTTCGGAAATCATCCAACGGTCTGTTGAACCAGGTGATAAAAGTGGATACAGGTTAATGCATCCAGCTAATTTCCGAACTAAGATTCGCAAGATCAAGAGAGATTTCAAGAAGATCTCAGACATAGCATGTCAAGAGACACCCCAGCTTGCCAGACTGGGGACTTCTCTAACCCAACCCTCAGAGTCAACAAATGGGATTCGAGGAGTTGAGCGGAAGCAGCAGGAACATCCCCAGTCCACCAGACTGGGGACTTTTTCAAATCTTCAATCCCTCCCTCAGAGAAAGTCAGTATTCTCTCGATTAGGGAATAAGCCTCAAGAGGAACGAAGAGCCAAGATGTCAGGAGATTCTCTCCAAGTGACGGTTCTCCAAGAAATTCCTGAGGGATCAAGTCAACGGAATGCCATGCCTTATCATGGACATAAAAGGAGACAATATCACAGAAATGCTGATAGAAAGGATTCCATGAAATATGCATCCATTAATGTCATCACTGTCGTTGCTGCTGATTCACCAGATGAGGCTCAATCAGAGGGATCAGATGAAGAGGTTCCTGCTCAAGAAGTTGCGCACACAGACCTAAATGAAGAAGGTGTGCCCACACGTAATCAAAGGCTTACCCAAAATCTGGGTATTCCTTCAAGTAACTCACTTCCCCCTCTCCAAAAAGGATCCAATAAGGGGAAAGGAAAGAATCAGGTTACTTCTCACACTTCCTCTGAAGGAGGTCAATCGCTCTCATTAGAGCAAAGGTTTGCACAACAGGAGGAAGAAATGAAAGAATTAAGAAGGTTGAATGCAGAACTACTTCAGAGTAGTCTTCTTCTTAAGAATGCTGAAGTCCGACAGCCGAAGGAATTTGTTGTAACTACTGAGATGGATCAGGAATATCCTCCTTTATCAGTACACCTACAGAGGTCTAATCCTACGGGTCAAACGCAACAACGGTTGGCAGCACTACCATTAGTTGCAGCACCAACCTCCACGGCTGTCCAAGCTCCATTCATTGCACCTACCCAAAACCAAGTTCAACCTGACGTTTCTCAAAAGTTAATAACTACTATTGAGTCATTAACAGCTCGGTTAGAAACTATGGAAGGGAAACGGGCGCAAGTTCAACCTGAAAAGAAAGTTTACCCTGAATGGGTAGATTTAATTTCTCCTCCATCCAGTTTTGGAAACCCTATTTTCCCTACTTTTAATGGATCAGGTGACCCTGAACAACATTTGACGCATTACGTGTCTTGTTGTGATCCTATGATGGGAACTCCAGAGCAACAAGAAGCAGTGAAACTCAGATGCTTTGTGCGAACCTTGCAAGGACCAGCTTTTGTCTGGTATACAAGCTTGAAATCCCGGTCAGTCATCGGATGGGAGGATCTTCGTCAAAAATTCCTTCTTCAGTTCAGCTCAACTTTGCCAAAAACGGCAGTTTTCGATCTTACAAACTGCAAGCAAAGGGAGAATGAAAGAGTCTCTGATTTCATTGCTCGTTGGAAGGGATTAACGTATTCCTTGAGTTTATCACTCCCTCAGGAGGAATTGTTGCCAATCTGTGTGGCAAATTTGCGTGACGAATTACGCACGCCATTGATCCCTGTGAAATACACAGGAGGGTTTAGAGACCTTACTTCAATCGCTCAACAGATTGAAGATTCCCTTATGCAGGCTAAGGTTAAATCTCGTGTAATTCCATCAGCTCCAGGAAGAAGAATGGGTAAAGCAGAAACTGCTACAGTTATGCTTAAACAGGCACCTGTACCTATTTCTACTTCAAAACCTTCATCTTCTCGAAGGGCTCCACCTCCTGAACGCCAACAACAAAGGCTGTTTCGTCCAAATGATCAAAAAGATCAACGACGAAAACAATTTGAGGATATGAAGAGTAAAACATACTCTTTCCGAAGTGAGCAAGTTCCTGGTTACTTCATTTCAGCTCTGGAAAATAATTTGGTTCAATTACCAGTGCCGAAGAGACCAAACAAGGAAGGAGATGAAGACCGTCCCAATTATTGTCCCTTTCATCAAATGTTGGGACATCCCATCCAGGAGTGTTTTGTCTTTAAAGACCTCCTACAAAAGATGGTTGACTTGGGACAAGTCAAATTGAAGGGTTCTTCAGCTCATGTAGCGTGTATTACCGCTACAGATCCAGAGGAAGGAGGCGAGTGGCAGGAAGTCAAAAGCAAAACTGCGAAAAAATATGATGATTGGATGGTCAGAAAGACAATCAATCGGACCCATTCCATTTTGCGAACACAATTGAAGAAGCCAATTGTGTCTCCTACAAAAGCTGTAGTAAAGCCTCCATCAAAGGACAAATCCTCAAAAGGGCAGCGCAATTCAAAGAAGAAAGAGGAATCAGGAGAAGATGAGTATGTATCAAAGCCTAAATTGTCTTTGACTCTGGCAGATTTCATGCCATCTACTTCAAAGCCACGGGCACCGTCCCACCAAACGGCACAGCCTAAACAGGCTAACTTGGCAGAGTCTTTATCAGACGAAGAATTGATCTTTGGTTCTGTTAATATGATTCAATTAACAGATTCATATTCCAGTCTTGATGAGCCTGAATTCCCTGTATCAAATAAAGGAACCCGAGGAAGTTCTAGAGGTTCAGGATATAGGGGAAGACGTGGATCTTTCCGAAGCCACTACTCTAATTCTACCCCTGCTAGCACTGTATATGCAGCAGAAACTCGTGGTAGAGCCCTTCAGCGAGCTCAAAATGAACAAGCAAGTTCTTCTGCCAATGGCCAACTCAGCTTCGGCACAGTTATTTTGGAAGACCGATTAAATGTTCCATCTTCTTTATCTCAGCAAGTAAATGGATCTAATCAGTCTAATTTTCCAAAACCAAAGATGTTGCCAACTTCAATACAAGAGGCACCAGCTTCCAAAACATCTGCTTCCAAAGTACCTGCTAAACCGCATATTCCTATTGGGAAACGCAGGCCTCTAGATCAAAAGTATGATATATTGAAACACTTGGCCCAAGTACCAGCCAAATTATCAATTTTGGATGCTTTGAATCTATCAAAAGATCTTCAGGAAGCACTCATCGAAGCTTTGTCAAGTCCTCAGGAGTTTGAAGCTGAAATTGCTGCAGCTGAAATTTATCACATAGAGAATAATCCTGCAGAATGCCATGCAGTGATATCTTTTACTGATAAAGATGAAGATGATGTTGTGCATGGGCACATAAAACCTTTGTACCTATCTGGCAAAGTCAATGGTATAGATGTTCGAAGAGCTTTTATTGACAATGGTTCAGGAGTCAACCTCATGCCCATTCGCACACTTCGTCGATTGGGCCTCACGAAATCTGATTTATCTCCTTCTACCATGATGTTGCATGGATATGATAAAAATGAACAAGAACCACTGTTAGAAGTTACGCTCAGAACTCAGTTTGGAGATCTTGTTTCCAATTCAGATTTCATGATTGTTGATCAAGACTCAGCTTTCAATATCTTGCTTGGAAGACCCTGGTTACATAAGCATGCAGCTATTCCGTCATCATACCATCAATGTCTCAAATACTGTTTCGATGGTCAAGTTGGAACATTATATGGTGATAAGGCCCCGTTCAAAACATGTGAGTCTCAATACATTGAGGCGGAATTTTATCACATGAAGGGAAGAGAAAAATCTACAATGAAGGAAATTACCAAAGTTAATGCTCCATATGGTTTGGAAAAAATTCCAATAAATCCATTTTCACATGTGAGTACAGATTATGTGTTACCTATCAGTCAAATTGACAAAATAGGCCCAAATCAAAATACTCTTATGGAAAGATCCATAATGTCAATTACGGCAATCGAGCCAGACAACATGGGAGAAATTGGTAACTTACCAAGCAGTGATGAAAGCATAAGTGGTGACGTTTTCATTTCGTCTGCTGAAATCCAACAAGTCTATACTTCGCTAATCAGTCCAGAAGAAGTTATAGCAACACCATAGGTGAATGTTGATGTCGATTCTCAATCCATCATCTCCTCTTTATTTCCCAAAGAAGACCCTTTTTCATCAATAGGGTCGGAAATGGAAGCTTCTTCTTCAAAATGTGAAAATTTTGACATCTCTTATGATCATGAGAATTTCGTTTTTTCATCTACTTTGCAAGTAGGAACGGAAGAAATAACACATGATGAAGAGGAAGAGGAAGATCTTAGAGATGCTCCTCCAGCATTTGAAGAGGGTATCTCTACCACTGTGGATGAACTCAGAGAAATAAATCTAGGTACATAGAAAGATCCACGCCCCACTTTAATTAGTGCGGCCATGACCCTTGAAGAACAAGAGATGTATATTTCTTTTCTAAAGCAAAATAAAGATATTTTTGCTTGGAATTATACAGAGATGCCTGGCCTTGATCCTGATGTTGCCACCCATCATTTGGGTTTGCCAAAAGAACATCGAGGATTCAAGCAAGCCGCGAGAAGAACACACCCAACCTATGCTTCCAAAATCGAGGCTGAAGTGGATAAGCTTATCAAAGCTAACTTCGTCAGAGAAGTTCAATATCCCAAGTGGTTGGCTAATATTGTCCCAGTAAAGAAAAAGAACGGACAAATTAGGGTTTGCATCGATTTCAGAGATCTTAATCGGTATTGTCCCAAAGATGATTTTCCAGTTCCGATTACAGAACTCTTAATTGATGCGACGGCTGGCTATGAAGTACTTTCTTTCATGGATGGATATTCTGGATATAATCAGATCCGAATGGCCCCAGAAGATGAGGAATATACAGCCTTCAGAGCTCCTCAAGGTGTGTTTTGTTACCGGGTGATGCCCTTTGGTTTAAAGAATGCAGGTGCAACATATCAACGCGCCATGCATCGTATCTTCAAACCTTTTCTAGGGAAATTTGTTGAATGCTATGTAGATGATCTGGTGGTTAAATACAAACAACGTTTTGATCACTTGGCTGATTTGGAAATCATATTCCACAAGCTTCGACAACATAATTTGAAGATGAACCCCTTAAAATGTGCTTTTGGGGTAACCTCAGGAAAATTCCTTGGCTTTGTTGTACGCCATCGTGGTATTGAAGTCGATCCTGAGAAGACCAAATCAATCCTTGGTATGTCACCTCCTCAGAATTTGAAAGAATTAAGAGGACTTCAAGGACACTTAGCCTATATTCGGCGTTTCATCGCCAATTTGGCAGGCAAAAGTTTACCTTTTACCAAATTATTGAAGAAAGGAGTCACTTACCACTGGACTGAAGAATGTCAAGAAGCATTTGATGTTCTCAAGAAATACCTCTTGAGTCCACCAGTACTCATGCCACCTGTTGAGGGTAGGCCTCTTATCCTCTATGTGACAGCTTTAGAGCGATCATTGGGTGCCTTTCTTGCTCAAAAGAATGATGCTGGGAATGAAAATAGTCTCTACTATCTCAGTAGAACTATGCTTGAAGCAGAAACCCGGTATTCAAGTATTGAAAAGTGTTGCCTGGCATTAATCTTTGCAGTTCAGAAACTGAGACACTACCTGCAACATCACGAGGTCCAATTGGTATCTCGTAATAATCCACTCAAATTCATCCTTAGTCGTCCAATGCTTACAGGACGTCCGGCAAGGTGGGCGGTTATTCTACAGCAGTTCGACATTCAGTATGTGTCTCAAAAGGCAATTAAGGGCCAAGCTCTGGCTGATTTCCTGGCTGAACGCCCTTCAGTGGAAGACACGTATTCAGATATCGAACTCCCTGATGAGGAAGTTTTTTCTATTCAAGAGAATCCTCAAACATGGGAAATGTATTTTGATGGTGCTTCTAGAAGTCCAACAGGGAAGAAAATGGAAAATCCTAAATTCAACAAAGTTGGTTTAGTAATTGTGCTCATTTCTCCAGATAAGGCAGTGTTACCTTATTCCTTTTTGTTGTGGGAAGGTGGTACCAATAATGAAGCTGAATACCAAGCTCTCATTGCAGGCTTGGAGTTAGCGCTTCAAGCACAAGTGAATCACTTAAAGGTGAAAGGTGATTCAGACCTGGTAATCAAACAAGTCAATGGGGATTATGCCATCAGAAAAGAAGAATTAATCCCTTTGTATGATTACGTCAGAGAGTTAATGTCAGAATTCCCTTCAGAACCGACATTTTCTTATGTCCCAAGATCACAAAATGCTCAAGCAGATGCACTGGCTAATATAGCCACAGTATTAGCAGATCCAAATCGGGACGAGACAACCATCTGTATTGCCCACCGTCGCGCAATTTCACCTTATGTTCAAGTCAGAACAGAGGAAATTAATGAAATTAGTCCCATTCCTGAACCATATGGTCATACTACAGGATGGATGTCACCTATCAGGGAATACCTTCAAAATGGAACACTTCCACCTGATAGAGCCGAGAGAGAACAAATTCGGCGACGTGTGGTCAATTTTACTCTTTATGATGGTCCAAACCACCTCGAGAAAATTCTCTACAAACGTGGTTTTGATGGAGTTCTCTTCAGATGTATTGATGGTGAAGAGACAATGGCTGTCATAAAAGAAGTGCATGCAGGAGTCTGTGGTGCCCACCAGTCTGGACATAGATTGTCTGATCAAATTCGAAGGCTTGGATACTTCTGGCCTTCAATGATACAAGATTGTGTTAATTTCACAAAGAAGTGTCATTCATGCCAAGTATATGCCAATTTCATTCATCAACCTCCAGAGTTGCTTCATACAGCTAAATACTCATGGCCATTTTCCACATGGGGAATGGATGTGGTGGGACCTTACCCTTCAGCTACGGCCAAGCAGTTTAAGTACATTCTTACTGCTACTGATTTCTTTTCCAAATGGGCAGAGGCAGTACCTCTCAAAGAAGTCAGTTCTAAATGCATTGTTAGCTTCATCAAGTCTAACATCATTACTAGATTTGGTGTCCCTCATACCATATTGACAGACAACGGCACCAACTTCTGTTCTTCTGAGGTAAAGAGATTGTATCAAGAATACAACATTAAGTCTAACCATTCATCTCGATATCATGCAGCGGCTAATGGCCAGATAGAGGCCTTCAACAAGACTCTTTCAAATATACTGCAAAAGATGGTGGATAAAGATAAGAGGTCATGGCCTGATAAACTCTTTCATGCTTTATGGGCTTATCGGACTACCACTCGCAATGCAACGCGGTCTACTCCATATTCATTGGTATATGGAACAGAAGCAGTCTTGCCAATTGAAGATCAATTGCCCTCACTCAGAATAGCCATTTGTGATCAGTTATCAACAGATGAGCAATCCCAAAAGCGTTTGAATGAATTGGAACAGTTAGATGAGAAAAGATTGTGCACTTTGCACCACTTGGAAATCTATCAGAATCGAATAGCACGAGCTTTTAACAAAAAAGTTCATCTTCGTTCATTCATTCAGGGAGAATTGGTATTGGTTCTTAAAGCACCAATGATACCAGGAAAGAAACCTCCCAAGCTTGAACCAAAATGGGAAGGACCTTATTCAATACATAAGGTCTACTCCAATGGAGCGTATTCTCTAATCTCAATGGATGGAGAACACATCACGACTCCAACTAATGCCAGATTTCTGAAGAAGTATTTTGTATAAACACAAAATATTGTTCCCAGAACCAAGACTCTTACATTTTGGTTCATACAGCAATGGCCCAGTATGACATTAAACTACAACTTCGTCCAACATGACATTAAACTGTGTCACACTTCTGTCCGAAATGACATTAAACTATAATACGTCCAGCATGCCGATAAACTGTACGTTCCATGCATATGACCTTAAACTATTCGCACTTATGTCCCTGCAACATGACACTAAACTGTGCAGCACCAATAGTCCTAACTGCAAGACTTTAAACTGCATAGTCCCTGATTTTGTCCTACATGACAATAAACTGTATAGAAGTTCCTATATTTTGTCCGAGATGACATTAAACTATATTTTGTCCTAGCGACATGACATTAAACTGTGTGGCACTTTCATCGTCCAGCATGACGATAAACTGTAAAAAATCCCCAGAACTGATATCCTCATATTGGTTCACCTTAGTCCTAGCTACATGACTTTAAACTGTACAGCACCAGTTCGTCCTTGCTATATGACGTTAAACTATACAACAATGGTCCCGTATGACTTTAAACTGCATCATTCCTGGTCCATGTATACGACCATAAACTATTTGCAAATATGTCCAGCAAGACGTTAAACTGTGACGTCCTAACTACATGACGCTAAACTGTATAAAAGTCCCTCACGTCCGGAAAGACGTTAAACTATATAATCATCAAAAGTCCAGCATGACATTAAAACTACACAATCCCCCTTTCGTCCAATATGACGTTAAACTGTATTGTCCCCATCTTCCTAACTACATGACGCTAAACTGTACAGAAAGTCCTTGATATGTCCTACATGACATTAAACTGTGCATCGTTAAGGTTGTTATTACCTCTTGTTTCTCACACCGAGTATGACTCACGTGAGCTTAGAGCGAACATCAACCATAACACTCCCTTTGGGCCACTAACCATGTGTAAGTCCCAACAACATTTTTTAGATCATTGTCCACAAGAACAACTTGATCATTAATTCATTCTTTAATTGAACTACACAGACTTTGATCCTTGCCCTCCAGGCTGGGTATGTAGGCAACCTCCCAAGGTTCAAGCCCAAAAACAATCTCTTCACATTGGTTCACCACCATCTCATATGACGATGATTTGTGAAACCACCCCTGGAATCAATATCTTTACATTGATTCACTTTCGTCCTTGTTATATGACGTTAAACTATACAACACTTTTGTCCGGTACGACAATAAACTACAATTTTCTTTGATTTCCTCATTTGAGAAGGAACCATTATTAACATTGATTCTTTTTTCAATCATGGTTTTCATTTTTTCAAAAGACTACGTACATACATGGTAATGCCTAAACTTTTTATCTTAGGTTAAAACCATCATTGCACTAAAGTCCCCTTTTCACCCTTCACATGTACAAACCAAATTTGTACAAAGGGTAGATCTAGAACTACGTGGACTTGATTCCCATCCTTATGGGATACGTAGGAACATTCGAGTGTCCCTCGAATCCAGTCCCAAGTCTTTTGGGCCTAACCCCAAATTTCACTTTCAGTCCCTTGGCTGAAAAGTCTTCATGAAAACACACACTGTGTATTCATTATTATAGTCCGAATTCTATGACCCTAAACTAAGATCACTCATACTTTCGTCCTGCACGACGTTAAACTGCATTTCAAGAACTACGTATGGCTTGATTCTCATTCTTATGAGATACGTAGTGAAGTCCAAGTTTCAATTCAGGACCCAGCCACAACATGATTATGGTTTTCATTGACCTATGTATCTCTATATACATTGGAAAATACCCATCTTTATGTATTATAATCCTAACCTTAAATATTTTCAGATCTTCATAACCCTTTTCATGACTTATAGTCACAAAAATGTCAAACTTCTGAGAATTCTTTTGCCTGACTATGCAGCACGTGCCCATAGGTGGCCTTGCATAAACAGTCCACATAAAAGACTTGTCAGCCAAAAGATGCTATTTATTTGACCATGCAGCCAATGCCCATAGGTGGCCCTGCATGTTTTCAACCCCCTAACGGGTTTGTTAAATAATAGTAACTTCATTCTTGGGAAGAATGCCTCTTTTGTCCTTATTTGTCTTAAACGATAGTATGTAGGGATCCGCAAAAATAGCCATCCTTAACGTATTTGTCCCATATCCTTTTTCATGATCTGAAAGTATTCAAGTCTATGGTTTATTCTCCTTCCCTACGTTTGGGTCAGACCTTCGTAGGAGTGATATTCATCCAGTTCTTCGATATTCTTGTTCGGAAATATCCTTTCCATATTCAAGTACCTCTTTCCATACAACAAACTCTATGCTTTAGAAAATTTTAATCTCCATAAACTTTCACTGGCTTTTAGCACTAGGAAAGTAAATTTCTGAGAGTTCTTTTGCCTGACTATGCAGCACGTGCCCATAGGTGGCCTTGCATAAACAGTCCACATAATAGACTTGTCAGCCAAAAGATGCTATTTTATTTGAGTATGCAGCCAATGCCCATAGGTGGCCCTGCATATTTCAACCCCCTAACGGGTTTTTGTTAAATAATAGTAACTTCATTCTTGGAAACTACTTTTTCTAATGCCTTTTAGCTCTTTTTCATATCATTCCTCAGATTCAAATATTCTTAAGTCATAGTTTACATATTTTCTCTCATACTTGAGTATGGTAATTTGTTTTCAGATAAATTATCAAGGAATTGAATCCATTTTAATCCATTTTTCGGTCAAAGCTATTTCGACCTTAAACATTAGCCTCTTTATGTCCGGCTTGCATGACTTTAAACTGCCCACACAAAAGACAGAGGAACTATGAATAAAAGTCAAGTTCCAGCTCACTAAATATACATTTTTTTATGATTTAGCTAATATTGAGCAGTTAAAAGATTCAAAGTTTGTAGGGTTATTTGTAATAATCCTAGTAAAAATCAAACTATGCTTACTAAGCCCATTGGCTTAAGTAAATTTGAAGCAGCTAATGGAAGAATGCAAGCACAAATGATTGAAGACAAAAGTGTTTTTCATTGATACACAAGAGTTAGAAGGACATCCACAGATTGGAATCTCTTCTCTTTTTCAAGAAATTACAGGAGATTGTCAACAAAAGTCTTCATTTGATGTATAGAATCCTGAGCCTTATCAACAGTTGCTTGAAGCTCGTGCACTTGACCAGCTTCACTCTTTTCAGCTTGCTGAAGTGCCTTCTTAGCATCTGCAATGGATTTCATGCCATTTATATGAGTTTCATACAATGATTCATTAAGCTGATCAAGTTCCCCAGTAACAGCATCTAACTGTTGCTGGAGTTGCACCTGCTGGACGATCTTTTCTTTGATTTTTTGCTTCAGATCCTTCATCTTGACAACATAATCAGCTTCAGCCTGGGATATCGCAGCCTCAAATTCGCCTATGTTGACTGACAATTTCACTCTGGTCAAATCTTCGCGACTTGTCTGCATTTGCTCCCTCCTGAAGATAATCTGTTTCACTGCAGCATGGATCTTTTCATACCCAAAACCACCAAGTCCCATTATAACAAATTGGGATAACAATCGGGAAATTTTTGATGGTAGCTCTTCTAAGGGCACCCCCGATATGATGTTCCATATATTGTTCCACGCCATACGTCGTGAAAATCTGAACGCTTTGAGCAACTCTGGATCTGATTCAACATCTTCGTCAGAAGGGGGTATGTAATCTGGAATTAACATGCTTAAGGAAGTGCCTCGTTCTGCTCTTTCCCCTCTGACATGGGCTTCTTCACTTTCAATTCCCGTTGGGGCAGAGACTGAAGCCTCATCTCCGGATCTAGCCATTACAGTTGATGGCCCTACATGATCAATTGAAAGATTTTAGTTGAATCTTAAAGGTTAACAAAAGAATGGATTGTCTTGAAAATAAAGTACAATCACAAATATTGTTATCCCTTACCCAATGGTGGTTCAACAACATGAGAAGACTTCTCCCCATCTTTCCCGGTTTCAACAGGATTTTCAAGATGGGTCTCAGGAGAGTTTATTGGATTTAGCTCTACTTGAGCTAATGTTTCTGCAATGATAGGGTTGACATCAGTGTCCACACCCTCTTCAGGCATTGGCAGTTCAGCAGCTTCTACGGAAGAAACTGCATATTATATTACATCATGGTTAGAAATATTTTCTTTTAAAAGAAAAATTTGGGCGAAGGGTAACACTCACGCCCAAGGTCTTCTAAATCACATGACAATCTAGCATGATCATAAAATTCTTCAAAAGTCATTCCTTGATTCATCATTTCATCCAATGATACTTCAGAATCTTGGTTAGTCTCACCAGTGGGAGCATTTGCTATGTCTTCTTGCTGACTTATGTCCTGCAACCCCTGACCCTGGACATCATATTCAGTAGTGGGAGGGATACTGGGAATGGATGGCAGCTCTTCTCCAGGAGCTACCAAGTCAGCTTGAGTCTGTGGTTGTTCTACAGCACCCTCCACGGCCTTTGAAGAAGGATCAGTCCCTTCCCTCAAGGGGGAAATTGAAGAAGCCCCTGCAATCCTTAGAAATATGAGTAACCATATGATTATGGGTATAAAATCATGATTGTTCGAAGGACTTACCACTGCTAATGAAACGTTTAGCTAAGGATTTCCTCCTTCATTGCCTTGGATTCTTTTGCTTTTTTGGAGTTCCAGCTGTCTCCTTTATTGGCACTTGGATTGGTGAATGAAAGGCTATGTCCATTGCCTCATTCATGGCCTGCTGGCCTGGAGATATCTCGCCTGGTTCGCGAGGAGAATCAGCAGCAGCCCCAATAGCGGTACCACCAGGGCTATATTGTGGTGAAGGAACCCCGGTCCCTTTCTTTGCAAGCTGCAAGATGAAGAAAATAACTTCCTTAAGTAACAAAGCTTCGACTGAAATCAAGTTGCAAAGAAAATAAGGAAGGAAAACTTACATCTTCAGGAGCCACGTACTCTTGCCACTCCTCATCTCCAGAACCACCAGCCCCCTTAGTGGTGCCACGATCAATCATTTCCTTCACCCGCCTGGTGATAGGAACCGAATTATCAGTGGCATATATGAGCATTTCCAACTCTCTAATATAAGCTCGCACTTCATTGGGGTTATCTCCGTATTGAAGGTCTTTTGAAGCTAGAAGATATCCTATCCCAGGAAGTTGTAGGCCCTCACACAAATTCAGCCAGGCGGTCTCAGTATCACAGTATAAGCTCTTCCATAGCTGAACAACCTCTGGTCATAGATATAAAGGCTGTGAGGAAGGTCCTACAATTTTTGATTTTAATTTCTTCCCGATTCCTGCAACTACAGATAGAGAATAAGAAAGTGAGACTTATTACTTTATAAAGTAGCAGTGATTGAAGTTATTACAATCAAATAACTCACCAGGAGCTGATGGAGTGGGTCTTTTAACTCTGGCCGGAGGATTATATCGGGCACGAAACCGCTTTGCTGCCGGTTGTGCCTCATCATCCCCATCATGATGATCTGAGGAATCAGTTCTAGAGGAGGAGTCTGTTGAACCTATTTCAGGAGGAGAAGCATCACCTTCATGAGGAAGAGTTTCTTTCTCTACAGTCCTCTTCCTATTTCCCACTTGATATACAGGATGATTCAATATCCCTTTGGGGTATGATGCTATCCAGTGTTCGGCATTAAATGTAGTCAGATAATGTGCCGCTTTTTCAACTGGTAGATCAAATACTGCCCCAGTCTTCTCTCTTGATGTCAGCAACCATAGTTTTCGAGCAACCATCGGATGTTGCTCTAACCTGACATGTACTGGAGGGGATACAACAATCTGTTGCAAACATTTGAATTGGCGTGCAAATATATATGGAGCATAGGCCTTGCATATGATTTCTCCATCAATCCTGGCTACTAACACGCCATCCCTGCAAGCTAGCATGTATGCCCTCAAATTCAAAGGGGCTTTCCCATCATCAACAAACCGCCCAGATGGCGGACTTCCATAAGGAAAGAAGTTGAATTCCTTATACATGCTTAGTCTTACTTTTATGTCATAACCATTGACATCTAATGGAGCAATTCCAGAGAATGCATGCACTGACGGTCTGAAAGAGCTTCCAGGAATTTGTAATCCATTCTGTACATTGTAAGTCCTGAAGTGAGTGGCAATCCATCCCCACAAAACCTGGAATGGTCCCACTATTCTTAAAGGAGATTTACCCTGGAAGACGTGAAGTAAACTCCTATGGATCTTTGCTAAAATGGGGGTGGCTAACCCCACCATTTTTCCCTCAGCTAACTTGGCCGCAATGACGAAGGTCCCTGGCCTAACGCCTCCCTTCGAATCCCTGACCGGCAAGAGGTAAATACTGAGCCACATTGCCAAGAAACCCGCCAGACGAGTTTTCTTTGGAATTATTTGATTCACTTCATAGCCCCATTTTTCAAACTCTCCTGCTTCTAGAGTTGGCCAGAATGTGCCAGGAGCTCCTCTCTTCTCAGGTTTTGGACAAGTGGTAGGACGTCTGGGCCGGGTATCCTTGGATTTCTTTTTCTTGGATGCTTTTTCCTTTGGCTCCATCCCTTTCTTCTCAGTAAGAAACACATTCATCCATTCTTCCGGATGGATATCTTTTCTGAAATGAGTTAATGAGGTCTCTGAACTCTTGAGCTTGTGAAAGATTTTGAATAATTCTCGAGCCAAAGCAGGAGTCTTCTCTGGATCATTCCAAGTCACCTTGGGAGGAATGAATTCATCATACATATCGCCCAAGATTGGAGCTCCTGAAATCTTGTGGACATCCCACAAACTGATACCTACTTCTCCATGAGTCAAGTGGAAAGAATTAGTCGCTGGACTCCAGTGACTGAGTATCTCTGGCACGAAGATATCATGTCTGTAAATATATGTCTGCCCAACCCAAACAGCTTCATATATTGCAGCTCTCTTCAGATCCTCAATAATCTCTGCGCAAGTCTGTCGCACCCAGTATGCCCACATCCAAGTTGGCTTCACACCTCCCCCAGGGCGGAAATCCCAACTTTTCTTCTAGCCTTTGGACTGATCCATCTGAGCATCTCGGAAGATTGAAGGATGACAATGTGGTTGAAGCTCAGGTGTATGTTTTTTCAGATCTGGTGTGCAAGGGCTATGATGCATCACATAAGCCTTCTCTACTGTTCCAGCAGTTTGAAATACTCCTCCGCCTGAGATATTTGCTGAAGCAAAATTGGTATAATTCTGAAACCAAGAAAATGGAAGATAATTCTTTACTTCTGGAATAATGACTTCTTGCAGATGACCATGACCATACAAAGGTAGATAAGTGCAGTGAGGAAAGTCGTGATGATATTTCTTCAGATACTTAGCCAAATCTGGAAGAGTGCTGTTTTTGACAGTATAGTAATCAGGGCCAATGATATTCATCATATCATCTATCCGCTTGCTAGCCAGTTCATCAAGTAATCCAGGTCTAAGAGCCATTGAATCTGCACAGGAGTTGAATAAATTAAACTCTTAAATGGGTTTTATTTTTCATAAAATTTGTGAAAGAATTTGAAAAAAATGGCTAAGGCATTAAGGCGCGCAAGTATGGAGATGTCGCGCAAGTGGTACATGTGCCGCGCAAGTTTTGGTCGCGCAAGTATTACCGCGCAAGCCCTATTACCTTGAGACTAGCACGGCAGCGAAGAAACAGCGAAAACAAGAGACTTGCGCGGCGAGGAAGACTTGCGTGGCGAGAGCTCGAGAAATCCGGAACTTCAGATGCCATCTACGGCCGGAAGCCGTGTATTTATAGGCCAGGGGGCCTATCTGCGCGCCGCATCCAGAGTGCTCAATGCCTGCGCGACGAAGACTTGCGCGCCGACTTCTGTGCATTGAAGACTTGCGCGCCGCCCTTTTCCTTTAGAGGGATTCGATTTCCTCAGAGTCAAATCCTCATTTTCTCTCCGGATCCAACTCTGAGGGGGGACTTTTGTTGACGCTCCTTTCGTCACAGAATCTAAAGATCAGAAAAGGGGAATATCTAAGCAAAAAGTGATTAATCCTTTGAAGAAACATCAAAAATCGACAAAGGGATAAAAAAGGAGAACATTGCCCATGTATCGCGCAAATTCCCTCTTGGTCGCGCAAGTACACTTGCGCGCCGCCTCAATACTTGCGCGACTCCTCATGTTCGTGCAAAGGACTTGCGCGACATATGTGGTAACCGCCTAGTAACCGCCCGGGGTCTTCTTTTGCATATAAATAGACCCTGTGGGCCCCCCATTCGGAGGATCTTTTTTCCAGAAACTCGGATTGAAGCTCCCGACGCCCAAGTCTCTTCTCAAAGCTTCCAGAACACTTCTAAGGTAATTTCTTACCTAGAATGGAAGATCTAAAGGGAAGAAGGAAGGCCAAGTGTTGAAACTTATCAAACACTTGCGCGCCGACTTAATTCCTTCAATATAACTTGCGCGTCCCCTCTCTGGAAGAACCTCAAGAGGATTATAAAGGGTTTAATAAAGAATCGCTCAAGTATTTCAACTCTGGTTGTAAATCGCGCAAGTATACTTGCGCGACCAATACTTGCGCGCCGCCGCAGGACTTGCGCGACTTTTAATACTTGCGCGCCCCTATCTTTTTGGGTGCCCATCTTGCCCATTTTACCCCTCTTAAGCCATTTCACCTTTCCTATTCAAGATTCAGTCTTCAAGATACTCTTCAAAGCCATTTATGGCATCATTTCTTGATTTGACATCCTTGTCTGAAAGGAATTCTGTGAAATATCTCTCAAAACCTAGTGATTTAAACATCTTTATGTCACCAAAAATTGAGAGTTCATTCATTCAACCTCATCCTTTAAAGATGAGAGAATCCTAACTTGGGCATCCTCCTCAGGAGTAAGCCCCAAACCTTAATCCCTAACCTGGGTCTCCTTTTTAGGAATAAGACTCAGTCATAACCTTGGGCTTCCTTTTCAGGAGTAAGCCCCAAGTCCCCTAACCTGGGTCTCCTTTTTAGGAATAAGACTCAGTCATAACCTTGGGCATCCTCCTCAGGAGTAAGCCCCAAACCTTAATCCCTAACCTGGGTCTCCTTTTTAGGAATAAGACTCAGTCATAACCTTGGGCTTCCTTTTCAGGAGTAAGCCCCAAGTCCCCTAACCTGGGTCTCCTTTTTAGGAATAAGACTCAGTCATAACCTTGGGCTTCCTTTTCAGGAGTAAGCCCCAAGTCCCCTAACCTGGGTCTCCTTTTCAGGAATAAGACTCAGTCATAACCTTGGGCTTCCTTTTCAAGAGTAAGCCCCAAGTCCCCTAAATTTCTCTTAACCAGTCCTAATTTACCTTTGATTTGGGTTTCCTTTTCAGGATTAAAAACTAATTATAAGTCCCCTCCTAACTTGGGCATCCTCCTTAGGAGTAAGCCCCAAGATTAGAGTATTCAAATCTCCATGAAGCACATATAACTTTATGGACCCTGTTCATGGATTTTCTCCCTAAAAGTAAATCCTAAACCTTCATCTATCTGGGCAGTCATCCATACATAAGCCCCAAACAAATTCTTATGATTGCATCCTTCATGGCATAATTGTCTAATTTTTACCAATACCTCTTGTTTCTCACACCGAGCATGAATCACGTGAGCTTAGAGTGTAAAAGTAATTACGACATTCATCTTTGAGCCATCAATCATAAACATCATCCATTTCTCGAACTACGTGGGTTCTGATTCCTTTTCCAAAACAAAGGATACGTAGGTAGCCCATTTATGGGTTCGATCCCAACTTTGAAATAATCTTTGTCCTTCTGAATGACGATAAACTTCAAGTGCCCCACTGAGTGGCTTTAAAACCAGCTTGGTCATCATAATGACCAAGAGACTTTTATATAAATGTTTTGAAGGATACCATTGACCAAGAATCTCTAAACAAATATAGATGATTCTCTATTGATGAAGAACCTCGAATACATATAAAAGATTCTCTAAATTTCTTGCATACTTGATCATTGATTGTTAAAATTAAAGGAAAACTCATTTTATACTTGGTAATGTAATAAGGATTCACGAACATAACTTAAATCTATAAAGAGAGTCCCGGAGTAGACAATAATTCCCCTCAAAAAGGTGTGATGAGTCCGACCTCCCATCCTCTCGACCAATGCAAATTCCCAAGCCTCATTAGCCCACAAGCTAATGAGCGCCTGCCTTTGGAAAGTAGGTCCAAACGGATGTGGAATCATTGGATGTTTCCGGTTCTACGAACAAACCCGTTAGAAACCGATCGGAACGTTTGAATCTCCCGTCCAGGAGGTCATCCCCGGATTCCGCGCGAAACAGTTAACGATTTGAGTTATGACGTGGCCAAGAATCTGACTCCTACCACGATCATGCCACCCCTGAAACCTCTGGAATATGTTCCCTCCTCCTCCATATCTCAAGTTGGGAATGAGGAATATGGGTTCATGGCCATAGTCTCCATCCAAGTAGGGGTCCATCAAGTCAATGACATTGATGGAGCAGAAAATCAGTTCTTGATCCAACCCCATTTCTGTCTGACTGTCTATTTTTGATGGTTCCATTTGGTAGGGTGGTGCCCATTGTACCATTTGGTGAGGCAGCACTCGTTTTGCCAAATCATCTTCTTGCCCCTTCATCTATGGTTTCAAATCATCTTCTTGTCCCTTCTTTCTTCCCTTCTGGCCTTTAGAGGACCGTAGGGCCAAGAAGGACTGTTGTGCTGTATTAGGAGCTTTTGGGGGCACAGTTGGCTGTTTCAACTACACCCGGAGGATTCCATGGACTCGTTTGATTATATTACAGGTCACAAAATTATCAAATTTTTTCCCTTCTTACTTGAGATAGTTTTCCATTCCTCTTCCTCTCTTAGGTCTGAGGTGGAAATGTACACCACTTATGCTGGTGGCGGGCCCAACTTGACTTTCCCAGAATCCACCATCTTTTGTAGGATAAACTTGAAAATGAAGCATTCTTGGATAGTATGTTCCAATATTCAATGATAGGGACATTAATTTAGATGGTCATCGAGACCCACTTCATCGGCTCGCTTTGGCGCTAGTAGCCAGAGAAAATTGCAATTCATGACAGCTATGAAATAACTACAGACTTGGTCATCTCAGAACGAGTAAAATTTATTTCTTCATTATTTGAATTGATTTCTTTTAGAACCCCGTTTCTCATCTTGATGAAGTGGGGGTGAATGTTGGCATCTAGGGGGTCCTGCACGGTTCTTTGGGGGGCCTCGTAACTGGAGTTGGTGCCAGGGGTGGCATAAGCATGATTGAAGCCAATTCAGCTTTTCCCGTTCTTTTCACAGGGGATGATAGGGCCACTTGAGACTTTAGATTGGTTTGTTGCAAGGATTATTATATTATTTTGGAAATGGGAGATAAATTTCTAAACCCACTTGTGTAACTCACCAAGATGAGCGGTGTTTTCAATTCATCCCAAAGGTTATTGATGCACATAGTGAGCATTTAATCATGGGGGAGTTTCTAGTTCAGGGAATAAGTTAGGCCTTTCCATATGACAATGAAGTATGAGACTCTTTCATTCTCTTGATGTTTGCATTTCATTAGATCACTGACCATCATCTTAGGCAGCGTTGAATTGAACTGGAATAGAAACTATCACCGGAGGTCCTCCCAGCCTATGATTGAGTTAGTTGGTAAACTAATATACCATATGAATGCTGAGTCCTGTGGGGTTCATATGATACACCTAATTTTTATTGCTTCTTGATACTCTGGAGTTCCCATAATCAGGTTAAATTAAGATGCATAGTTCATTAGATGCTATTATAATCCCCCCAAGACATTGAATACTGGGAATATGGGGTTTTTGAAATTCAGTGGTGGAGGAACGTTTCTCACCCAATTGGGTAGGGTTTGTTTTCTGATTTTATCGGAGGGATCCTCCCCTCCATGGATTCTAGTCGAGTTGTTAATTTCATGACGGTTTTCAAGATCCCTTGATGCATATCATGCCAGGATTGATCTTGGGCTGGTGTGGTAGTGGCCAAGACTGGGTGTTCCTGTGCTGAAGGAATTTCGAATGGATACTCAGTCGGGGGTACTCTTTGTGGGTTTACCTGAATATATTCTGGCTTCCTTCCCAGTGAGGGAAAGTCTTGATGTCCTTCTAGGGTCTAGTTTAAGTAAGTTTCCAGTTCTGATTCCTGATTGGATGGGCCTATGGCAAGGGCACCTCTTCTGTGAGCACCTTCTGACGTTTCAAAAGGGGGAACACATCTAGAGAGATAGATCCCTCGACATATCTCATCATTAATTCTCCTGAGCTCTTTCATTTATTCCTCCTTCTTGGGGAATCATTCCTTAAGGGTGGGGGACACATTCTTATGGGGGGGGAGTCTAGTCAAAGAAAACATTGTATTTATTCTTCTCCTTGTCAGGATTTCACGTGGGAGGTAATAATGGATTAACTAAGAGGGCACCCATATTTAGGACCTCCCTCTGGTTTCAGGTATGCACACCATCAAGCTCAGTGTGAGATGCCTCTGGGAGGGAACCATCTTCCTTTTCATCCTCTCCCTTCATATCATTTCTTTTGATATCTTTGGGGTTTAATTTTACCATGTTCACTTAGGAATACTACATTGGGGGTGGTGTACCTGGTACCGAATTGTAGGAAGGATTTATGCATCCTTTGTTGGACTTTCTCCTTCCATTCTACAGCATTATTCAGGTTTCCTTGTGAATATTGACCCGAAGGGAGCCCTAGTTGGACCACATAATGCACCTTTGTCTCGGAGGGTTTGAACCACAAGAAGGGATGTAATGGGTAACTCCTATGTCCATAATTATTCCTAGATGGTAGAAGACACGCGTCTGCTGTGCGGGAATTTGAGGTAAAAATTCCACCAGCCCTACAAAATGGGGTTGTTCCCATTCTTCCATTGATGTGCTACAGCCTGGATTTATTGGTCTTACGGGGGAATTTTGATTAACAGAATTCCCCCAATCCTATGGGCTGGGGTTGTTACCATATTACGGTGGTAACCACTACTATTACCGCCTTTTCTATTTCACGCAGTCCCACACGGGTGAGAGTTGAGTATGGAATTGGGCTTATATGGAGGTCTTTTGGATACATGATCACTGATTTCTGGTTGGATTCCCTTAGGCAGGAATCCTAATGGATGTTCTTGGTTTCATGACTCAAAAACATTTTGATGTATTGATCTCTTCAGTCCTGACACTTTTGAGAATTACTCTGGGCTGTTTTTTTGAGTATCCCATATTTCATGAGTAGGGGTTTCACTTGATTGTTGCCTTTGGGTGATGGAATTTCATGATTCCATTTCTAATGGGGTTTTCTGGATGGGACGAGGGGTGAAGTGTAGAGCTCCATGTTCTCCCCAACTTTTAATGTAAAACCCATCAGTGTGTTGCCAATGAGGCAACACAACCTGTGTAGTGCATGGAGGCAAGTTAGTTCAAGGTTTTTATTTCACCTTTCTGATTGTGTCTATCATGTGGATGAGAGGGATTTTAGGTATATTAGACGAAAAATCTCCCCTATCATATTGACATGGTCTGTATACCCTTCATAGGGCAGAAAATTTTCTTTCAGGTGACGAAGAGTCTTCTATATATTAAGGTGAATGTTAGGCATACATTCCCTAGACAACACTCCTGGTATGTCAAAGTGAGAAGTGTTCGTAGGCCAATACATTACTGATATATTATCCTTAGATAGTTGTCTTCTCACAATAAAAATATCCTATTATTGTTCTTGCAGAGGCTCCACTACTTGATATTCCCAGCTCAATTGCTTCTTAATAAATTTGTTCCAAGAAATTTGGCTAGGGGGAGCCTTATTGATATGCGGATGACACATCGTGGCTCAGAAGATTACTGTGGCCCCAAGCCATAATCTAGTTGGGAAATAATATCACTCATTGTAGACAGAGTAACTAATGTGTCTGACTCCATCTTTATGAGCTCCTCAACATCGGAGTGATTTCTCACTTTTAATACGGTAAGGGGAGGACCTTCCTTCTATTATGAATTTTGGTTGTGGGGATGACCTTCCCAATTGGTGCTGCAATGATGAAGGCTACTATTACAACTTGATGCCCAACCATGGGAAATGTCTTTATAGTGTATACCCTAGGGAGGACCTTTAGGGAGGGATATAGTAAGGAGAGGGCCTTATTGCTACTTGATGTCTTGGTGGGGAGGACCTTCAAATAAACATCCATTGCGAGTAGGGCCTTCGTAATGACCATCATCATGGAAAAGACTACCATCATGACTTGATACCTGGCTTCAGGGAAAATTTCTGTAGTTCACATCCCAAGGAGGGACTTCATGATGTACTACAATGAGGGGATGACCTTCTCATTACTTGTTGTTACTATGAGAAGGGACTTCACATCATCTGTCATTGTGGGGAGGGCCTTCTCAATGACTATCACCATGGATAGGACTACCATCATAACTTGATTTCCAAGTAGGGAGAAGCATATCTACAGTGTATACCCTCGGGAGGACCATCGGGGTGGGCAACAACATGGGGAGGACCTTATTATTGCTTGATCTTCAGGTTGAGGGGAGGGATACCCCGATGCACATCAAGAGATAGGCTCTCATGATCGATCATTCTTGGCCCATGGATTGAGCCGTTGTGGGTGCTCTGTGGATGACCTTCAGTGCTGTTGGTAACGACATTGTGGGGAGGGCCTTTTCAATTGCTACTGCCACTTCCATAATTTGGTAATGGACTGATAGGGTCGTGATCCTTTATTGATATATGTTTGAGGGTGTCAAGAACCTCAGCTTCTAGCAGAGCAGTATCATGTATGTGATCTTTGTTTTCTAGTTTCCTTTGGTGAATTTTAACTTTGAGAACTCTATTTCAGGTAACTGGGGCCATATACTATTGGTAATAACCTCCATATAAGAGTCCATGTCTTTTTGGGTCCCATTATTTCGTCGGGATACACTGGTATACATCTTGAATTTTGGTAGGGATATATGCCTGCCCTGGAGCATCCACCATGTTGGACAGGCGTCCCCCATTTGGAATGGGTATTTTTTCATGATCTGGTTGTTTGTGTATCACAAGATACTATCATCAACCCTCCTGGACTAGAACAGGGATGCTTAACTGCTCCAGAGTGGCTAACTCATTTTGTGAGTGAGTCATTCTGTTCGATGAAACAAGGTTGTGGGCCTAGTTTCTTGCCTTCGCTGCTGATGAAAAATGTCTTAGCATGTCTGGATGATATGGTTTGGTATCGACATTTGATCTTCCATTATTGCGAGGATGTGATGAGATACATCATTGGTTGGAAAAGGTATAAAGGTCCATCTTGATATTAGATCAGGAGATTATGCCTACTCTGGTCCTCCATGAGTTTTAAGTAGATATTGGAAGTTCTCCTATGTCAGGTTAGAGAAATGAGTCTACCACCGGTTTTCTTCTTTGGTTTCCATTGTATTTGACTCGTGGTTTTTATATTCATGAGTGGGGATTTTCATCTTCTCACTTGCCGCTGTATTTATCTCACGGGCTTTGTATACATCCGTATGAATTTGACTCTACTTATATTTTCTTGCCACCCCATTTGGATGGCGGGATTGAAATGAATCAGCGTGTATTTATTCCTACGTATAGCTGGTTTCCGCCCAATTTTTATGGTGGGATTATTGTGCATCAATAGATATCTTCATCTACCTGTAGTTTTCCACTCTGTCTGCACGGCGGGACTGACAAGCACTTGAAGGAACGTGCATGTGCTCATATTGTTCCACCCTATTGTTTTGGGTGGGTTCGAGTGGAGGGGCCAGATTCATATGTTTTCTAGTTGAATGCCACTACGTTAGTAAGAAGGAGTTCCTTCTTAGGAACCAGGGTGATAACATGTTTTTAATTATATATTTTCTTACCTTGGCGAGTAGCCCGAGGGGCCCGGGTCTCCAAGACTTCAGCAGGTGCCCTTGGTATAAGGTCCTCTTCAACATAAGGAGGCTTGGCCATCTGGTGTCGGTGGAGACATTCTCTAGAAATGGCATGTGAGTAGGACTCCTGTGAAGTTTAGATGATGTTTTTAGTGTAAACTTCATCTGACTCCTTAAGATAAGGGAGGTACTCATTGTCTCGTTCTAGGGACAGTCTCCTGAAAGAGTTTGATATGACAACCAGTGACGCCTTGTGTTGGGGTACTGACCATGGCTGAAGAGGCAGCTGTCGAACCTTTGCAGACTAGAGGTCCTGTCTCGTGGCCTCCACCATGGGGATAGTAACATTTCTATGGTACTCTTTGATCAGTATGTTGGATACCCAGCATTAAAGATGCTAGGTAGGATAGGGGTTCATTTTCTTCATTGGGACGCTAACCACCCATGGGATCACTGATGTGTGTGTCTGCATTGGTCTTCATTATTTCATTTAGATTGAAGGTTTCTCTAAAGGAACCTTCAACATACATATAGGACATACAGACAAAAAAACCTCATCAAATTAACATTATTTTAAATATGTTCATATCAGACGTTTTAGCTTGGCCCCCTCCTTCCCCTCTGCTTTTATTGTTGTGGGGTGAAGGGGCTTGAGTGGGGTAAGAATTCCATCATGGTTAAGGATTCATTTCAGGTTCATCATTTTTGTTCCACCTCTAAGGTGACACATTCTGGGTGATGAGGACATGGTATGACGAGGATCACCACTCTTCTCTTTTTTGAGAGATGGTTTCCTATCAATTTCACCAATTCTTTTGTTTCGACCTGTTCCACATCATTATTCTTTAAAATAGGGTTAGATTAACCCTAATGTGTCAAAGAAATTCACCCCTTTCATATTCTGAAGGATATTCCATAGTCAGTCGGCCCCAGTGGGCGATTGTGTGGGGTCAAGTACTTGTGCAATCGGTCCTCCTCAGATATAACTTCCTCGGATGGTCTCCAACGGGTTTATTCATGGAGCCAGAAACATCCAATGGCCCTGATATCCATGATTCATGAACTCTATTTTCAAAGGAAGGTGCTTTTTTATTGATGATTCATCCAACGACACTTGAGGTCTCCTTTGATCGAGAGGATGGGAAGTCGGGAACACCACACCCTTCTGGGGGAGGATTATTTCTTGTTATGGGACCCTCTTAAAAATTTAATTCGTGTTAATATATTTTTGAATCCATGGTTCATTATTTAAGAGTGTGTTCATAGACTACCCTTGGTTTGTAGGATCGTCATATGCATGCATATATTTGATGCTACAGAGGTGATACTGACTTGAGCCACACAATAAGGTGCTCTAGAGTTTATCATCATCCAGGCATGATGAAAGGTGACTTGATATTGGTATAGGACCCATAATATGGGTTTCCTATGTATCCTTGGGAGAGGAATCAGAACCCATGTTTTTCGGATGTGTGGGGCTTACACGTGGACGTCGACCATTCGGGGTCGTGATTGGGTAAACCCTTTTTTAAGGGCACCCCTTCGAGATTAACCCTTAAATTAGTTGCCCTACGTATCTTGGTTTTATCAGGAATCAGAGTTTTCATTGTTCAGATTTGTTGTGGCTTATGCATAGGATCTTCCTATTTGAGGTTATCATGGTTGGGTGAACACTTTATTAGAGGGCACCCTTTTGATCTTGAGCCTTCCGGAAGGCATCCTTTGTATCCTGGTTTGATCAAGAATTAGAGTTCTTGTAGTTCAGATTGTGTGGATGTTGTAATTTTCACAAACCTCTAAGCCCATGTGAGTCATTCTTGGTGTGAGAAAAAAGAGGGTATGAGAGATCCAACCAACCACATGCTTCCTCTCATATATGTGGCAGAGGGAGATCCTATGGTGGAAGAGGCCAGGGAAATGGTGGGTGAGGGCACATAGCGATGAACCTTTCAATGTGAAATGACATTAAAGGTCATGTGGCTCGACTTTGAAATTTTGGGGACTTACCTCAATGGGAGGGAACCAAAATACGTTATGGGAAGGGGAGAAGTTTTGTTCTTGTCAAAGGAGAAGCGAACATAACTCCTTCAATTGATCACTATTCCTCATTGAATGAAAAATAAAATGATCACCCTCAATCCCTATAATGGGGAGCTTCACGTTGGCATTCTAATTTTGGACTCTAGGTTACCATGGGAATGTTGACCCAAAGAAATTCTCAAAGCCTGAACCATTATGGGGAGAGCCTTCATGACTCTTCTTACCATGGGTATGTAGACTCAAAGGGGCATGTTGATACACCTGATGGTCTGATCATAAGTGTTTAGTGGGTTTGGAGGAATATTTGTCCTGATGTCGGAGGACTGGTTCATGGAGGGATTATGGAGGACTGGACGGTAGTGGGGGGATGAGGTTGGAATCAGAGGAAATAATACCCAAAAACACCCCATTCCACCTGATGATTTGTTATGCATATTGTGGGAAGCTCTGCATATTGTAGTGGTATGCAGGAAGATGGGACGTCCACCTATTGATGCGGTACACAGAAATAGGTATAGACCACCGTGTACCATATTGGTACATGTCCTATCATTCCGCTTTGGGTTCCATCCACGTACTGATGTAGTACGTGGGTCTGGGTTCAGTCCGCATAGCGGTACACTATGCGGAGCACCATATTGAAGGACGTTCCGGGGGATTGTTGTTCGTAGGGGGTTCATCTGTGAGAATTATGTGGTTCTCAGTTCTACCATTTAGGTTCACAGTTCCACCATTTAGGTTCACAATTCTCTTTTTATTATTAAGTTCCCCCGTTTTATGGTTTTTAGCTAGATGTACCTACGAAGAGCATGGTTTGAAAATTGGGCTTCGCCGACGAATCAAGACTGAAGCCAGAATATTCTTTGAACTCTTTCTTCCAACCTCTGAGTCCCCTTAAAGCTTTCTCCATTCGTTCTTCCCAATTCATTCTGTTTCCCTTTTATAGAGCATCAAGGCAATCATATCTATGGGCATGCAATACCATTTGCAGGGGCCCATGAGGAGATATCTTGACCTATGGAAGACTCCGTCAACCGGGGTTTGTGAAGGGTTCGGTTCAAGATAATGGTTCACGTAACCCATTTGGTTTTCTTCATTTATGAACTGATGAATTCACAGGATGGTTTCAGGACAAACTTAACGTGCACATGAGTCCTTTAGCGATATGGTTCGCGGTTCATTGGGTTCACTTCCATTGTTCCAAAGGCTAGTGCCTTGTGGATTGTTCTGCGTAACTAGTGGTTCATAATCCAGGCAGTCCGCAGACCCTTCCTGATGATGGTATGCAAGACACTTGAAATTCTTTGAAAACTTGAATTCATTAAAGTTTCTTCTGAAATTTTCAACTCAATTTGATTCTATTCACCATTCTAGTCTCGTAGAAGTACTTTTTTCTTTCAGAAAAGTGATTGTGTGAGTATTTTCTTCCCTTAGAGGATTTTTCAGGACCATACAAATATATTTTATGCATGAACATTATAAACAATTTATACCATTTTTGAACAATTTATTTAGGGGAAAGACTACCATTTTTTAATCATCATGTTAAAATTATCTTAGGGTGAATTTTTAATATTTTTCAATAAATATTTATTTTTAAGTGAATTGTGACAAATAATAATTTTTATAAAAATATTGTTTCTTTTCATTATATCAAGTAATTTAAAAGTCCCATTATGTTTTCAATTTTATATTAAATTAAAATAATAAATAATATGATTAATTTCATAGGAATCATACTTATAATTTATTTTAGTATATGTTCAATTTTAAACATAGAAACATATTTTTTTAAAATAGTTTTTTCATTGTGTTTTAATGTATTTATATTAAAATTGATTTATGAAACTTCTGAAAATTTAATCTTGAAAAATAGATTCCATATTTGGAACTAGTAGGTTCAAATTTGGTAAATAATCCTCTTTTTCATCATTATAAATAGTAACCATGGAAAATATTTGTCACCTCATTAATGGTAAAATGTGAAAACATGGTTAAAACTATGAGTTTTGGCCTAAAAATCTCCCAAATCCTTTACTTTAGCCTATTGGATGAGTTTCTTGGACCAAATACATCTTATATAGTAAATAGTGGAACTTTATTTCCAATTTAATTTTATTTTAACATTTATATTATTTTGAAGAAAGTATAAATACAAAATATCGCTTTCTTGGTTTTAATTTCTCTTATATGTTTTCATGGTGATAAAAAAGAAGTTATAATTGGATAAAAAGTTTATTTTAAACTTAAATAATTTAATTTTATTATATTAATTTATTTTTAATTTTTAGTGGTGATATAATTATCTTAAACAGTTACACAATGTCGATACAGTGCTTATGCAAACTATAGGAAATTGAACCTATGTGATTCTAAATACTATAAAATTAATATGTATTTGATTAATTATGGAATTTTAAGAATTTTATAGGTAATTAAAAGTTATAAATTATTTCAAATGGTTTTATATTTTAATATCATAGTTTTATTTCTGTCTTTAAAGTAAAATTAAATTAATAGTCCCAAAATGACATTAATAATATTTCATGTTAACTAATATTTTATTAAAATGTTTACAAAAAAACATCCAATAGGATAAGTGTGATGGTAAATAGACCAAAATTTCATATATGGAAAATTTTTATGCCACCTCTCACCTTATAAGTAAACTTATCACCCTAAAAGGCTAAAAAAATTGTTACTATGGTTATAGTTTAAGAGGGTTAACAGGGGGTTAAACAAAAAGATAAGGTTTATAATGAAAATTAAACATGTATAAAATTTATTTAAATTTTATTTATACCTTATCATGTACCATGTTCAAAATTATTTCAATTTTTTCACTTGAAATTATTATGATATATATTATATTTAAATATTTTAAGTAATTCTAAGTGTGTCATTTCCCCCACCTATAAAAGGGAACATACTCCTATCCTTTATTCATAGTGTTTGATAACTCTATCTTGGCTAAGACCTACCATAATAAATACTAAATTAATTAAACACCTCTTAAATATTCCGTTATTCCCTTATAAGAATACTAATAAGGCTTAAGGTGTATGAAAAAGGAGGGTTCTCAAATAAGAGTAAGATTGAACTTGCACAAAGTAAGAAGAGACTAGAGGTAATGGTTCCTCTTCTCACTTTTATTTCCATGATACATGTATAATATTAACAAATTGTTTCATTTTTTTTGGTGTTTATACTTCCCATTAATGTCTCTTATGTATTTTATCATGAAAATTATGGATATTTAAAAACCCATATAAGTTTCTCTCTTCCATAATGTTTTTATTGAAAAATTAACAAAGCTGTAAGGGTTTTATATTACCATCTAACTTTTTATCAGGATTTGTTATCCTTAAATTTTATGATGATTAAATTATATGAATCATATCTCATAAATCTTATATATTTTCTTCTCCTGTAGTTATTTCTTGAAATTCAATGTTTTCCTTTTATTTTACTCTCTCTAGGTACTCAAAAGTACAAAAGAATGTTTTTATGGAAAATTGACTTCGTTTTTCTATTCAGTTGGGAATAGTTTTCTTCTATGTCTATATTTTTTTGTATAATGATTTTACAACTCTATAATGATTGAGAAATATTCATTTTTACCCATTTTTTATTTAAAAGTATCCTTTTACCATTTTACAAATGAGGTAATTTTTATTATAGGTGTGAACAAAATATTTATTTTAACATAAATCACATGAACGACTTTTCCTACCATCATGACTACTCTTTTATTTGATTATTACTTTACAATTTGTCATATTTCTTTTTAAAGAAATTTTCATTCCTAATATTCTTGATATTTTTATATTTCAAATAAGTAATTTCAAAATTAAAAGGGTATTTTCAACAAGAAATTTGGTAGTGATCTTTTATAGGTATTTTCATCTATGAAAACATGCATTGATGTTACTTATGATTCATTAGTGATATGATCTAATGATACCAAATTTATTCATTCTATGGATGATTTATGATTATAATGATGAGTTATTTATGAAACTCATTTTATTTTCCACTGGTTAGTCTATGATGAAATGATAAATGTTTTCATGATCTCATGGAATACATATGAATTGATTCTAATTATGTGATGGGTGGGTCTGTTATCACCCTCAAATTAATTGGGCAATGATAAATGTTTATGAGATAAAGATGTACATTATAGGTTAACCCAAGCCTGAAATGGGATACACAAGATGTTAACCAAAGCCTAAAAGAGGTCATACAGGAGGTTATCCCAATCCCAAAGCAGGTCTATGGGTGGTTATTCCAAACATAAAATGTGATGAATTTTATGGTGGGTAGCCTTGATATAATATTTCTATGATTATGATTATGGGGAACATTTTATTCTAATCACCATGATACATTCTTATTCTTGTATTATGACCTAATTAATTAATATATCTTATTCTTCTATGATTTATTTCTTATGATCTTCTAAAGCCTTATGTCATGATTAAGATCTATATATTTTTGGGTATGTTATTTAAAATGTTAAGTTCATGTTCTCATACCCTTATGCTCATGATATTATTATATATGATCATTTATTGATATCTCCAATGTTTAGCCTTAATAATAGTTTGAGCTCACACATTATTATTTTTTGTTTCCTTGAGTTATGAAGAAGGATTTTAAGTAGGGTATGCCTATAAAGTGCACTATGTGATAAGAACATTATGGGAGATATTTAATATATTTCATGAAATAAGATGACTATGTATTTAGTATTCATATAAAATATACCTTTTCAGTTATTTGGAATATATTTTTATAGTATGTATTGATTATTCATATAAAATGATTTAATATTTATGTATGTTATATTTAGGTCAACTTAGACAAATATTCTAGGAAGTAAAAATTAGCACGCATGTATACTTGGGATTCAATGTATTTTTTCATATTTTTCTTCAACTTTTTCTCAAGCTCTAAAAATTACCACAACTTACTATGTAAATGTTAAAATTAGTAAATTTTACATTTTTAACAATGTTTATCATTAACTAATTGAATTAAATATTAATATAAATTGATTATTATAATTTTAATTTACAATTAAAAAAATACTTTAACACAATGGTATAATGGTGGAATAAAATAGTCAATAAAAGTGAGATAATTAGTTTTATCCTATTGTTTATTTTATTGTCGGTTTGAAACTTCATGGAAGCACATGAGTATAGTTTTTTATTCTAGTGATGAGTAATCTAGTAGTTATTCTTCATTAATGTAGACTAGTTGGGGGAACCTGATCTGGCCTAGAAAGATAGTTCCATTATTCGATTCCTAGATTAAATCCTTAATTCTTAATGGACTTATCCCATAATGATGATAACTTTTTTTATTTTATAAATGGAATGTATGTGTTCTTAAATTATTTTATTCTGTCTTGGTAAATGTTAACACACATATGGTATGAAAAATAATTGAAAATAATTGTTAGTTTATTTTCAAAGTCTACATTTAGTTAAAATATATTCCTCTGATGCTCTGTTTTTAAACTATAATACGAGGTTTACCTAGAACTATATAGAATAAAACATAGGTATACTATTTATTTATGTTCTCACTCACTACATGTACACTAATAATGTACATGTCAATGTTTTTTACTACTGAAAAAGTATGGTAATACTTCCCTTATTATATAAGGAGGTTTATAGGTTTATCTGTGGAGCTATAGAGGTGGTGAGATACATATGTATCCACGTATCACATGGACATAAATGTTTATTTTTATTTTATTTTTACATTTAGGTAATCTTATTGGCTACATAAGCCATGTTTTCCAATATTTATTCATATTAGTCTTTTCTATGTATGTATATTTGTATCCTCGGGCTACTTTGTGTATGTATTGTACCATTATGTCTCCATTTAAAAATTTTGGGTATTTATTTTTCAAATTTTATGGTAGGTCAAGTTCATGTATATTGAAAATTCATTTATTATGGCATGAGAAGTCTCATGCATGGGTGTGTTTTCTCATATTTTCAAAAGAAATCATCAGTTTATTATTTATTATTTTAAAATGGATAAATTAATCCCATCATATTCATGTGATAATAATTATATTTATGTTGGTTTATCATGATCAAGAATATATAGTAACCCTAGTTTTTTCTCTTTGAAAATTTAGAATATTTTATAAAATATTTTTGAGGATTTTTTTCTAAGTTAGTTATTTAATTTTGGGACTACGAGGATTCAAAAATAATATATTAAAACAATTTATTATTTTTATCTTTTACATGCATATACCTAGAAATAATTTTTTTTCTTCAAATTGATGAGTCAGATGGAAATTCTAACATTTTCTTTCTGTTTGGAATGCTGGGTTTACACTATGAGTGTAATTATTTGAGATAACTTCAGTAGTTCCCATGATTTACTTTGGTGTTGGGTGTTATAATTAAACACTTAAAAACCTAGGATATATATATATAACTATTTTTTACTATATCTAAGGTTAATCACCAAACCCTAGAATCATAGAGAATAAGATGGAAGGTGATTGATGTAAATATGGAGATCCATAGGGCTGAAGAATGATATTATTCTTTAGGGAATCACTAATGAAACCCAAGGTGGACATGATATTTTCCAATATTTGATCGAAATGCATGGTAGAGGTTTTTATTTTAAATCATTACTCTATTATTCATGATTCATGATGGATTTTATTCCTTTAAACCCCATTCATGGATTTAGAACTTTGTTTTTTATATTTTTTTATTTTTATCATTTTATTCCCCCAATCCTATTGTTATAAAATTCATAGGGTAAAAATTTTAGACCCTACATTTGTTCATTGTATATAGTTCTTATTGGAGATTTTGTTAATGGGATTTAGGCATACCTATACCCACTTTTCTTCTTTAATGCTCATAAATATGAAAGGATACCATTCTGGGGGGGACCAAAATAGTCTCCTATTCTGAAGATTCCATTAGACTGTACAATCTAGTGGAACAACAAAAAGTCCCACTAGAACTTTCACTATTCACCACAAATAGTGAAATTTCTAGTGGGGATTTTTCTTATTCCACTGGACTAGACATTATAGTGGAAACTCATAAAAATGAAAAGACAAAACAAGGGTGGGGTGGGGGATAGCAACGGTGTGAGGTGAGACCCTGATAATATAATGTGAAGGGGAGAAGATAGCAGATTAGAGAAAAATGTAAAATATTAGTGGAGGTTGTTTATGGATATGACTGATAGTGGTGATAAGAAGGTCATCAAGATAAGGAGAACTGATATGGTGGATGGAAGCGAGATAGTAGGTATGCAGGATGAGGTGGCGGTGGAGTAGGTCCAAAAGTAGAGGTTACAATAGGAATAGAAATCATCCAGTAGATCTTTAATCCATAGAGTGTCTTAGGCTAGGTGACCATGGCATACTTTTGGATAGGAGACCATAGTGCATCACAGATCTGGCCATGATGTGTCATAGTGCGATCTAGGCCTGACCAGTGGGTTGGGTCTCCCGACCGAACCTAAGCAATGCATGAAATATGCATAGGAACCATATGACCATGTTACATAGCACATGTGGGGTTCACACACATTCTAGGGGGATGCATCTCAACTCCCAATGTGCCTAAATACTACCACATTTCCCTCAAATCTCACCCAAGTAACATTTTTCACAAATTTCTCACCGTATATTGGATTTAAGAAAATGAATAGCCTATATTGACCATTTTACCAAATAGATCATGATGGAATGGTCCATTTGGTCATATGATACTATTTGTGTGGTTATATATATACTATTTTTATATTTATCTTTGTAGGGATGATGATGGGGATCGAGCATGGTGATCAAATCATTTTGGGGTTAAGTACCTCTCTCTCATTTATTTTGTTCTACTCTTATCTATTATGTGATACTCCCACCCATTTTTCTTCTATTATCATCTACTATGTAATACTTAATGAGATAAAGGTCCTCTGTTGAGATTATAGATAGGTGATGGGGTTGTTATTTGGGTGGTTCAGGATCTCAGGGTTGTGTGTTATTTTCAATGTAGTTGTGATGTAAAAAGAAACAATTTTTCCTATATCCCAAGTTTTATTCTTTAATGAATATCTGATTTTTTGTATGGTAATTCTTCTTCCAGATCTTGTGGTTTTGATATGACTTGTTTTTTACTATTTCTTTATGGTTTTTGGGGTTCCCTACTAGGTATGTATATACTCTAACCTACATTGGTTTCTTTTCCTACACATTTCATGTTTTATGCATTTAATAAAATGTTTAGAGGTGACTTTGTTAGGTATGGTGTTGGTGGAACTTAGTAGTACTTAGAGGTGTGAGTAGTGGATGGATTTTATGTATGGAGATTTTTTATTGTAGGGATATATGCACTTTAATTTATTTGGTTTTATTTCTCTTTAGTTTATTGGGATTTTATCATTCTTCTTTTCATTATGGATTATGTATTGGTTTATCTTTATGCCTCTAAGAAGTTTTAATATGCATCATATATAAAATAGTTATTTTTCTTTTTCTTTTTTTAATTACGATATCTTTTTTGGAGGTGTGCATTGTGTGTAGGTGACTTTGGATAAATCCTATCATCATGTGTGATATGTCCTCTCATTTCATGTCAGTAACCCCTAGCCTATTGGTGGTGATCTTATAGTAGTGTACTTTTTTTATTTTCACCATGAAGGGGTCTCATTGGGGTAGGTCATGTTAGAGTGGTATGAAAGAAGGTTTCTATTAGATATAATTTTGGTAGTAGATGTCTAGTGAGGATTGGTTTGTGAGTTTTGGGAAATAGTGGTAAATGGAATTGAGTTTGGATTTCAGTCTAAAGAACCTAATGTCAATGTGAAGACTGTACCCTCTTTATCGAAGCAACATAACAATGAAAATAAATAAGAATAACCAAATTATATAACCAATAACTAGACAAAATAGTATCACATGATGACTAAAATAATAATACAATATCCAAACAAAATATTATATATGTCATGCCAAGTACGAGTCAAGTGTCAAATGAAAAACCAATAGAAAGACACACTAACTCTACCAGGTGGGTCTCAACACCATGTTTGGATCCCTCATCTATGATTTATCTTGACTCAACCATCTATCATAGGGATCTTTCCCTTATACTATCATGCAATCATGAAGTCTATTCTAGTACCAATTAGGTATTTTGAGTAGGGTGTGAGTACAACATAGTAGGCCACCGCCAATGATGTCAAAAAAAATATCCAATAAATAAAAGTTTATGATGTTTTAAAAAATAATAAAGTACAATGAATAAAGTAAATATTTATCACATTTCATTATTCTTTAATTAACAACATTATTTCCCCAGGTTCATTAAGACACCCAACCCACCAATACCTGCTTCATCCCATGCCAGATTCTGAACCATATCTCATAGGGATTTATAATTCCTTATCAAATGGCCTTACATTTACCATTAAATTTCAATTCATAACACAGGTAATTGGAATCATAGTCCAATTCCATCATTTTGGGATTAGAAGGCCATGACTAAGACCCCGTTCTTTTTTGAAGCATTAGACCATGTCCCACAACTCATTCATCAATCAATATCACTGGTGGGATTTTGAAGTTGCAGTCTATGTCCCACACTCATTATCATATGCATCACACAAGTGGGATTTTGAAGCATCAATCAGTGTACCACAATCATTATAACATGCATTCATTTTGGGTCTAGAACGCCATATCTAGCACCCTGTCAGTATTTTAAGCACCGGTCCATGTTCTATAAACCATTTATCAAGAAATCACAAATATATCACACACATCACATTTAAAAAGGTCAATAAAAATCAAACCTCTTATCAACATATCACATCATGGTATACCATTTTCAATTTATACAAAGTTCATCATTTTAATGACATGGAAATAACATGTACAGTTAATCATTAATCCATTTATCAATATTTAGTCATATAAAAAGTTAACCCCTTTTTGGTCAATTCTAACAATCCCATAACTCCCATTACTCTATCAATTTGATATCTTGAAAATTATCCAATTACACAATCCCAATTTCCCATAAATTCAATAACCACATAATTCCATTAATTATTTAACCAATTAATTAATTAAATTCAACCAATTCCAATTACCCCAAATTCAACCCATGAAATTTTCACATGGAAATTCAATTTAATCTAATTAAAGTACAAATGAATTTTCCCAATCATGGAAAATTTAATTGCACAATTAAATACATGTAATTAAATCAATACTTTGGGAATTTAAAAATTTACCACCTACCTTATGATCATTGATGGACTCTCGCCAACGAAAATCCAATATTGAAGTGGAACAACAGAGATCACGATGAAGAATGAGACTATATCTGAAAACTAGATCCATGATCAATCATATTAGATACATATAAACCTATATCTCGATACATTTCCAATGGGGGAAATATCCCTTCAAAATATGAGAGATATTTTTGAGAGACGATGGAAAATAATTGGGAATAGATCACATACGAGAGAGGTGCAGATCTGTCGATCGAATCTTTGATTTATTAAGAACAGAGGATATAATGTCTTAGAGATCATATGAGAGCCTCTAAAATTTAGAGGAATTAGTTTAGGTTTGAGTGGGGGTGATTAGGAATGAATAATGTGCGGTTTAGGATCTCATTGTAAATTTTTAGTGGGTTAAATTTCCACGCGCACTGTTTCCTATATGTGGTACACAGTTTTCCCTAACCATGTTCCTAACCCTGAAAATCCTCCATTGGGGTCACATGGTTACTACTAGGAGAGAAAATGGTTTAAAAAATCATGCACAAGCTATGTGAATCCCCTATATTTGGGTTTACACGGTTTGTTGTCTTGGGTTCATGGTTTGGGAAAACCATGCACCAACCATGAACTTCCCCTCTTCCTTCCATAATTATCCAATTCACCCCAAAAATACCCAATGTAAAACCCAAAAAAAAATATACACTAATGCAAGGGTAAAATAGTTCCTAAAAATGACCTCGAGAAATCTCCAAAAAAATATAGGGTTCTAAAAATATCCCCACCATATAAAATATCATCCTCGATATGTACTCCCAAGCATCTCTAAGATTACAAGGTAAAAAGATCAAGCCACTGAGCCTGCATATCTTCTTTCCTCTCCCATGTTTCCTCCTAAAAATGAACATATTACCCTAATATATAAACTATAAATATGTTATTTTCCAAAAACACTTTATCACTGTGATCCAGCACATGTATCATATGCTCCTCAAAGGATGTATCAGTCTCAAACTCAACATCATCCACATAAATCATATGAGAGGGTCAGGGTGATACCATCAAAGTTTTGAAACATTAAAAACATCATGCATAACACTATACTTATGTGAAATAGACAATTAGTATTCTATCGAATAAATTATATCCTCAACCTCGAACATACCAACAAACTTGGGTGCCAACTTTCCCTGGCTCTAAATCCTACTGTGACCCAATCTAGGAGATACCCAAAGGAACAAATGATCTCCCTATGTAAACTCTAGGGTTAATTGACATCTATTAGCATATGACTTATACATACTATGATACATATCCACATGATTTAGAATCAACTGAATCTTATCCAATGTCTCATACACACGACTCGATCCCAAAAACTCTGTCTCACCTACCTCCATCTAACATAGAGGGAATTTGAATAGCCTACTATAAAAAGCCTCATATGGTATTATATGAATAGTTTCCTGATAAATATTTTTATAGGTCAACTCCATAGGTTCAAGGGGATTCTCCCGAGACTCACTAATGTCTAGAACACCTTATTGTAGCATATCCTTAAGAACCATTATAGCACATTCTGATTTCCCATCTGTCTATGGGTGTAATTTTGTACTCAATAAAACCTGTGTACCAAGAACCTTCTATAAAACCTTCTAGAAGTGGGAAGTAAAACATGAGTCATAGTCCAAAAAATACTCTATAGAATCTTGTGAATATAGAATATCTACAAAACATATAAATCTCCCAACTAGTCCACTGATAAAGTATACCATATATGAAATAAATGCATTACTTTCGTTAGTTAGTCCACAACCACCCAAATAGTGTCATTCTTCCATGGTTTACTATGAATACCCTTCATAAAGTCCATAGTAACATCATCCCACTTCCATTATAGAATTATAAATGACTATATTAAACAACCATGGCATTAATGCTTGGCCTTCACCTATTGATAGGTGTAGCATCTTGTCACGAACCCTATAATTTCCTTCTTCATTCCTAGACACTAATACTTCCAATGTAGGTTCAGTGTATTTTGGTCATACCCAGATGCACCATCCAAATTGAGGCATGAAATTCATGCATTATCTCCTCTCACATACTCATAGGCACAACTATGTGGCCCTATATATAGATGATCTCATCCTCAGATATAGTCCAATCAGAGGATGACTCCCCACCATTGAGGATTTATTTCAAGGAAAAATAGTTTGGATCCTCATACCATATCTCCCTGATCTAGATCTTATGTGTTGACTCCACTAAAATTGATATGAGATTAATATTATACTGACCATCTAGATCCACAACATGTGTCTCATCAAAAAAATTCATCATATTCCACTCATATCTAGACTCATGAACTACCTAATTCTGTGTTTTCTTGTATAGAGAGTTAGCAACACCGTTTACCTTACCAACTGTATAAAATTTCTCAAAATCAAATGACTATATAAACTCAACCCATATATGATTACATATATTCAAAAATCATTTAGAAATGATATAATTTAATCTTATGTGATCTGTATATATTGTAAAAGTTTCTCCCAATAGATAATTCCACTCACACTTCAAAGCATAAACCACAATAACCAATTTTATGTTGTGTGTAGGGTATTTCGATTAATGTGGCCTTAACATCCACGAACAATATGTCACAAATCTATGTACCTTCATCAACACTACACTCAATCCTATTCCATAGGTGTCACAAACACCATATACTTCTCACTTGGATCGGGTAGGATCAAGATCGGTGTTGTAGTCAAACACTTCTTCAGCTCCTAGAAATCATTCTCACATTCCCCAAACCATTCATACATAACTCCCTTCTTGGTATAGCCTAAAAGTTGTGATGATAAGATGGAAAAGTTTTAGATAAACCTCTTATAGTCACACATTAATCCTAGAAAACTACTGATATTGAAAACACTATTGGGCTGCTCCCAAGAAACAACTGCCTTCACCTTCTCGAGGTCCACTGACACACCTTCCACAAAGATGATGTGGCCTACGAAATGTACCTGATCAATCCATAATTGGAACTTTGATATCATGAAATAAATCCAATGATCTATCAGTATACTCAGGATGATGTTAAGATGTTGGGCATGATCATCATGAGTCTTAGAGTTCATCAAGTTGTTATCCACAAACACTACTGCAAACTGATCCATGTATGGGGGTAATAATGTTTTCATTAAGTCTATAAACACTCTTGGAGCATTCGTTAGCCCGTACAACATCATGACAAACTCATATAGTCCATACCTACTAATGAAAGTAGTTTGAGTTATATGAGAAGGTTTAAATCTCAACTAATGATACCCTGGTCTCAAGTCAATATTGGATAAAACAAAATATCTTCTCAAATAGTATAAGAGATCATTGATTGATTGAAGAGGATACTGATTCTTCACTATCATTAGATTTAACATTGATTTAACATTCAATAATCAACATATAAGTGCAAATTTCCATCAGCCTTCTTAGAAAACAAGACTGGTGATCCCCAAGCAGATGTACTCAGATAGATAGACCCCTTACCCATCAACACTTTAAGTTGAGTCTTAAGCTCTTGAAGCTCTTCTAGTTCCATTATATATGGTGGAATAGAACTAGCTCAACCCCTCCCCCTGACATGAGCTCAATTGTAAATTCCACATCTCTCTCAGGTGGAATCCTTGGGAAATATTTAGTAAAAACACCCAAAAACAAATCCACTACATGTGGAAATACATCATTATTTTCGCATACATCATCAAGAAACAAAATAGAATCCTAGGTGGTGAGATCCCCTAGTTGTTGACGAACTAGCCCTGTATGACCGGAACTGACATCCCACTCTCTAAATTGAATATAATTATTTCCCTTATGATATTTAAAAGTCACTATCCTTTGGTAGTAATAAATGTGGGATTGGTACACCACTAACTATTCCATACCTATGATTTTGTAAAATCCATACAAATAAAGGATATAAAGATCCCAACTGACATGATACTCTCCAACCTCGAGAGAACTCCCCTTACACATATAGATGTTTCTCAACCATACTTCTAAAGGGGTATAAATTTTCATAAGCTTTCTAAAAAACTCTACTGCTAGACTCAACCTGTTCTCAAGTTGTGAAGATATAAAATAATGAGAGGAAACATTATCAAATAAGGCATTATAAAGTAAAGATGCTATAAGAATAGTACCTCTAACAATCGATGGTCTAGCCTCGATATCCACAAGTATTGTATGAACTACATGAAAATGGCCAACACCTCTTCCATGTGATGAATTATGAGTCTCTTGAGCTACACCCCTACTAATATGGTCCCTCTTTCCCAAAAACACCACATCCATTGCTACTAACACCATAGGTACTATAACTCCAATTGCTATATTGATACGGTGCAGAAGACCCCCTTCTCGTACATTGGATCTTCCAAGATTCCCCATCAATACCCATATTTCATGGGTTTCTACAAAACCTATGTAGATATACTATCCTTTAGTAAGATCGAAACTCAATTGGTGTATTGGGATAATGTCTATAAAAGACACCCGGTCTACCGCACTAGTTATATTTCACTTGAGTTAGGTCCTATGTGACTGAACCATCTACTTGGATACTCTTATTTCTATCACCATGATTTCCATTCTCATAGTGACACTTCATAATCATAGAAGATGTACCTTCTGGTCATATAGTAGAAAACATCCATCCTCTGCTAGAATCTTACTTTAGGTTCCCCTCAGAAATAAGAGTCTGGTTCACCACTTTTGAAAAAATGCAACTGAAATATATTCACATGTGACTTAATCTCACATTTAATCCCATCTTGAAACCATTTCACTGTGGTCACCTCATCTCATTCCAATGCTAGAGAAAGGTGTTATAAATATGTGAATCATGCAGCATCTTCCATCAAATACATGTTCCCCTATGTCAACCTCATAAATTATTATACCTTCATTAGATTGAGTGTCTTTGGGTAAAAGTGCTCCAATAACTTCTCATGAAAGTCCTTATCATCCATACTAACAAACTTTACATCCTGAGTTTGTATGTACCACCAACACTTCACCTGACCATGTAACATATAAGTAGAATGTTTGACTCTTTTCTCAGATAGAGTGTCTAAGTGGCCAAGAATCATCTGGGTAGACTCAATCCAGAACACAACTACCTTAGGTCCACCCTCTCTAGTAAATATTGGAGGGTTCTACAATTTGAACTCCCATGTCATGCCAGACATTATCTTCAAAACCCTCTATGGGTATCTCTACATAAACTTCATGAAGCAGTAAAAGTTCCCAGGGAACTACTCCTCAACTCCTTCACCCGACACTATCAGTGCCTCTAGTTCCATTTCTGGAGGACCTTTTTTAGCCACATCCTCCTCTCATCCTATTAAAAAACATCATCATGGAGCCATATCTATAAAATTACAAACACACACATTAGTAAAAATTACACACCACTAACACAATTATGGGGATTCACAAAAATCTATTACAATTCATTCTGCCACATGGTATAAATGAGGCACTATCACTACCCTTAACAATCTTACATCTAGGTCATGGTTAAAAAAGGGTAAAATCATTCTCATTATTCATTTTTATCATTATAAACCCATTTATTCACATCTTACATCATATATTTTCAATCTTTATGTTTACATTAGGAACCTTTTTTTTATTAAAATTTTACAAAAGCAGGAAAAGAACATTCATATAACCAACTCATCCCAAAACCCACTTTTCCATGCTTTCCAAAAAATTATGCATGTCAAAATAAGTCACAAGTGACTAGAATAATTCATGCACACTCAACTCTCATGCCACACCAATCCATGAGTTAGATCTTATAAAATCATAGAAAAAATAATCACATCACACAATAAGTGCATCACTCAAGGTGAAATAACATCCAATCATAATAACAAACAACAATAACAACAATCCCACCCTAGGTACTTGGGTTTTCCACCATATATGGGTTAGGTAATCCCATGGAAATTATCATGTATCAGGGTTGACTCTTCCTAGTATCTTTTTTACCTTTCCCAAATAGAAATACAAAAGATAAGAAAAGAAAACCCCTCTACTAACACTTTGTAACATCCCGATCTGAGTGCCACAAACCGGTTCCCTGAGTCAGTTAGTTACTTGACCTCAAGACTACCTCCCCATATGCTAGAGGATGTCGACCATTAGTGAGGGTCTAATATAGATACCATGGGGATAATATACCATCTTTATCAAATTAGCAAGAAAATATAAATAAATAAGAATAACCAAATTGTATAACAAATAACCAGAAAAACTAGTATCACATGATGACTAAAATTGGAATAAAATATCCAAACCAAATAGTAAATATGTCATGCTAAGTATGTGTCAAGTATCAAATGAAAAACCAATAGAAAGACAAATTTAATCTCCCAAGTGGGTCCCAACACCACATCTAGATCTCTCATCCATGCTCCATCCTGACTTTTCCATCTAACATATGGATCTTTCCCTTATCTTATTCTGAAATCATGAAATCTATTCAAGTATTGATCAAGAAGCCTGAGTAGGGTGTGGGTATAACTCAGTAAGAGACTACCAACTATATCTAAAACAATATCTAGTCAATAACAGTGTATGAAATTGTAAAAATAATAAATTACAATGCATAAAGTAAATACCTATCACATTTAATTATTCTTCAATTAACTACATTATTTCCTTAGGTTCACAAAGACACCCAACCCACCAATACTTTATTTGGAATATGTTGGACTCTGAACCATAACACATAGGGATTTATAATTCATTGTAACATGGAATTACATTAAAATTTTAATTTTAATTCATACATGAATAATTGGAACCATAGTCCAATGCCACCATTTTGGGACTAAAACACCATGGATAAGGCCCCATGTGTGTTTGAAGCAACAATACATCTCCCACAACCCGTTCATCAATAAATCACACAAGTGGGATTTTGAAACAGTAGTATATGTTCCACACTCATTATTGATGTTCTAAAAGATCAAATATCAATTGAGAGGGGGGTGGGGGTGAATTAGTTTTTCTCTTTTTATAAGTTTCAAAACTTTTATAAACATAACCCCTATAACTTGTTAATATTTATTTCCTTATCAAATTTTATTAAATACTAATTTATGAAAAATTATTAAATCAAGTAAATCACATGATATTTACAATGTTTGGAATCAGTTTGAGAACCTATATCCTTTCTATATCCACTCCCAAGAGTCTATGAAAACACACTATTATGAAGAAGTGAATAAAAATTATGCCAACTCCCATTAGACACTTTCTATATTCCTATAGGAATTAGTATACAAAATCCCATTAGTTTAAAATGTTTTCTTATAAAAAATTGAGCTAAAAAAATAATAAAGACTTTTTTGAAATTTCCCCAAAATTGATCAGTCTGAATCCTCAGTCTGATTTGGCTATATTGGATTTTCTCAATCCGATAATGATGGATCTGATTTTCTCAATGCAATGATGCTGGATATGGGATTCGATTTCCTGAGTATGATAAGGCTAGATCCTAGATCCTATTTTTTGAGTATGATAATTCAGGATCCAATTCTCTGAGTATGATAAGGCTGGATCCTAGATCATATTTTTTTGAGTAGGATAATTCCAGATCCAATTCTCTGAATATAATAATGATGGATCCTAGATCTTATTTTCCCAATATGACAATTCAACACAATAAATTCATTCTCAATATACAAAACTAAAAATTCTACAAGAATTCTTAATATAATTCTTCTTCAATTAGATAGGAAAATTTACTTCAAATTCTCTTGAGCTCTACCTTTTGTGCGTATGCGAAAAATTACTAATGAACAAATGATCTAAGTATTTATAGCGAATCCGAAAAAATGTGGGAAACTTGAAAACATTCACAACTTCATCAAATCTAAAAATATCATAAAATATAGTAAATTTTTAACTCAAACATTGACTTCATCAATACTCTTTATATTTCTCTAGGATTTACGCAAAATTGAAATTGAAGTTTGACCACTTCAACTCTGTATGCCTTTCTCAGTTCATTATGGTCTGTTTCTTTATCAGCTTCATTAAAATCCGTTTCTATATCAGCTCATTATGATATATTTCTCTCCTGGTATGAATTATTCATTATGAATTCTTCAATATGATTTTTTCTGTATGAAAATCCATGTATGAAAATCTGAGTATGAAAATCCGAGTATGAAAATATCAGTATGATTTTACTAGAGCAAAAAATATGAGTACTAAAACATCAGTTTGATTTTCATAGTATGAAAAACCTTATTATGAAAATCTGAGTTCAAAAATCTCAGTATAATTTTCCTAGTATGAAGAATCCATGTACGAAAATCTGAGTATGAAAATATCAATACAATTTTTTTCTCCCTTGGGCTCACCAACATCTTTTTCTTTCTCATCTCATTACGATGTAATTATCATTATGATGAAATTTCCATTACGATGGAATTATTCCACTCTATAGTTTTGAATTTCTTCAATCCTATCCACTATTTCTTCAAAAGCTTTTATCATGAATTTTTCATTATTTGTGATAACTTATTGATCAGAAAACCATCGTCTGATTTGGTTTTAGAAAGTATAAAAACATTCTAACTCCTGAATTCACATTCTTCTTTAAAAACTCTTTAGAAACATAATTATTTCTCTAATTACAACAAAGATAGACATCCAACAAATAATAAATTATTCCCATGATTCTTTTTGAATCTGATGATTTTCAACTGTCATGTCGATGAACCTGAAAAAATAAAGTGTATGATCAAAAACTTCATCTTCCTGAATTATTCTATGTCTGGTGCATCTCAATATGAAAAAATGGGTCCAGAAAATTATGTCTAGAAAAAAACATCATAATAATGGATTGGGTCTGATTCTTGAAAAAAAACATTCTTCAACAAAAATGTTAGTTGTCAAAAAATACAAAAACTTCATTAAAAACAATACAGAAATGTTCTTCAATTATCACATGCCTCACAAAATAAGGCTACAAAAGAATTAGTTTGTGTCTCACAATCATTATCACAAGCCTTTATTTTAGGTCTAGAACACTATTTCTTGCACCCCATGGGTATTGGAAGCAACAATCCATGTCCCACAACCCGTTTAACAAGCAATCACACATATATCACACACATCACATTTAACAAGGTTAATTAACAATAACCATATTATCAATATATCACATCATTTTATACCATTATCGATTTATAAAAAGTTTTTCACTTTAATCACATGGAAATAATATGAATGATTCCTCGTTAATCCATTTATCTATATTTAGTCATATAAACAATTAACCCATTTTTTCTTCATCCAAAAATACTATAATTCCTATTATTTAGTCAATTATATATCTCAAAAATTAACCATTTAAACAATCCCAATATCCCATCAATTCCATAAACACATCATTCCGTTAATTAATTAACCAATTAATTAATTAATTAGATCCAATTACAATTGCACCAAATTAAACCCATTAAATTTTCAAATGGAAATTCAATTTAATCTAGTTAAATTACAGATAAAATTACCCAATAATGGAAAATTCAGTTACACAATTATATACCCATAATTAAATCAATACTTTTGGAATTGAATAATAGACAACCTACCTCAAGATTTTTGATGGACACTCACTAACAGAAATCCACAATTGAAGTGAAAAAATTGGAATCATGATGAAGAACATTGGTGGTTCGGGATTTTATTTTAATTTTTTGGTGGTCTAAATTTCTACACACATAGTTTCCTATATGGGGCACACGGTTTTCCCTAACTGTGCACCTAACCATACACCTCCTCCCAAGGGGTCACATGGTAACTATTTGGAGGGAATACAGTTTAACAAACATTGCTCCAACCATGTGAATCCCCTCTACTTGGTTTCACATGGTTTTGGAAAATCATGCGCCAACTGTGCAGTACCCCTCTTCTGTCCAAAATTCTCTAATTTCACCCCAAAACTCCCCAAAGTAAAACCCAGAAAAGATATAATAAAACAAGGGTAAAAGAGTACCTTAGAAAGCTCAATATGTCTCTATAAAAGGTTGGGATCCTACATTTCAGATCTCTATATATGTTTTAATGACTACAACCCATCTTGTAAAATTAAAGGATGTTGTTGCATAGAAGTTATATAGTATCCCAAGGTAGGGTAATGACATGTTGTTGCTAGTGATTGAGCCTATGATCATTGACCAGCTTATAAATGAGGCTTCCATATAGGGGCTATATCATGTGGTGTTTCCACTAATCATGTAGGGATTATTTCTTATTAAATTGCTTAATGAGAAGAACCACCCCTATAGTGTAGGTTGAATTTATTCCACCTATTGTGAAGTAGTTTTTTCTAATAGGAATGAATGAGGATGCACATAAGCTGAGTGAGTTTTATGAGTTCCAAGGATTCATACCACATTGTTTCCTAGGTTATCTTAACCCTCATGCTTCCAAATCATAGCTAGATATATTGGTTTGAGTATTCTTACATTCTCGAATGCCTATAATCATGGTGGTAGAACTTATAATGAGTCTTCTTTATGTTGTAGTGAACAGCTGGTAGACATTGATCATCCAAACCCGAAATGAGGAAACTCCTCCATTGATAGAGTTTAAGCATCTTTTCAATGATAAGTACCTCCCAGTGACATTGAGGTATGTATTAATCTAGGAGTTATTAGAGTTACAATAGGGAATCATGTTAATTGTAGAATATGTATTGATATTCAATAATCTCATGAGGTTCTCCCTCAACATGATTTGTGGTGGATTCTTTTGAGTGTGTGTAAAAGAAAAAATTAAATAAAACCATAAATCCATCCAAATTGTCCTTCCAAAAGGCCTAAAGTGTGTTCCTAATCACTATAACACCCCAAGATTTCATAGTGTGTTATTTCTTCAAAATAATTCAATAACTTTCACTACACGCAACACTGAGTTCAATTGCACCATGACTTACCAAACAAGCCATTCAAAAGAGGTTATGAATAGTATTAACTAAATTTTAAACATTATATAATCCTTATAATTTTAGAATCCATATTATGTGTTTCTTAGACATAATGTAAGAACAAGTTCATTTTCAGTATTGCACTTTTATTAACTTTTAATAGTGAACCCTTTTTAAATACAATATTTTAAACTTTTTGACTAAATGGGGACATCAAAATTTTAAAATGAAACATCCAAAGCTTCCACGGTATGCTTTCCTTTTAATAATACAGTAGCATGTGTTGTACGCAACTTCGAGTTTTAACACACACCACAACCGATCAAACTAGCCGTTATGAATAGTAATACCTACTTTTTGAAATTTTACCTCTCAAAATGGACTTCATTTTTGGATTTGTAGTATCGAATTTAGCCTAAGGTGAAATTTTGGTACTTTTCGGATAACATTAATATTTTGATGAATAGTGAAAATTAGTAAATTTTAATTAAAAAAAACTTTTTAAATCAAAATAATTAATATTGATAAATTATGAATTTGAGTGGTTTGATAGTATATTTATAATATATTTTTACCATTTCATTCAGTGTTTTCCAATGGAAATAATTTCACAATTAACCCAGACATAAACAAGTGCCAATCTTTTGATAGTTATTATCTCTTAAAAACACGCTCTTTGTTTTAACAAAGGGAATTAATTTTGAATTAATTTCTGCCACTTCTGTGTTTTGAATTTGGAAAAATGGATTCCATATTTGGAATTAGGATGTTCAAATTGCATAAATATATAACTTTTATTTTTAGACATTTTGAATAATTACTTCGGTAAATATTTTATTTACCATGGTTAAAGGGTAAATCCGGTAAATAAGGGTTAAAAAATAATATTATAATAATAAAACAATTACCCTAAAACGTGTCCTAACCTTATTGGTTGATACATGGCCGACCATGGGCATATTTGGGTCGATTTCGGGACCTCATGGAGCCACTTGTAGGTGATAGGGACACTTTATTTTAATTAAGTTAAAATGAATACAAAAATGACACTAGCATATATCTTTTAGTAAAACAATTTTTACATAGGGTTATATATGTTGGATTTTCGACTATAAATATTCATTATAATGATAAAACTATTTCCTCAATAATGATAGTTTATTTATAATTTTTAGACATTAAATAAGTTAATTTATTTATGACACAGTGATGATGTAGTAATTACCATAATAGAAAAAACTTAAACTAATTGATATTATAAATACCCAAATAAATATAATTTGAGACTTTTAATGAATTAAACTAATTTTATAGGATAATATGAAATATTAGGATTTATTTAATTGACTTTTTTAGAAGTAATAATTCTGTTATGAGTTTCACAAAAATCAACTATTGAATAGTGTCAAAATTGACATTAAAGAGTTTTAAAAACAAATATTATATTATTAATTGATATTAAATTCCTAAAAATCCAAGGTTAGGGAAAGAGACTTATATCATGATAGTTATATCATTAACGGAACACTTGTGGGTCGGTTGGATGTATATGTTAAGTTTACTAACCATATAATATATAAATACAAAGAGACGTTGTAAAAGTGAAACAGATTAACTTAGAGTTAATACTTAATGATAAGGTTAATATAGTAACCCAAACCTGTATAAATTATATTGGTTGAATGTTTCTCGACCCATCCCCAACTTAAACTTTAAATAATAAACTTTGGAGCCATTAGAAACCGAATATGAATTTATTATAAATTAATATTTCTAGCTTTTCCAAAGGTGCCCCTCACCCCTCTTATAAAAGGGAACTCCTCCTTCTCATTTCTTCACACCTTCAAAGCCTTTTGGTTCGGACAACCTCTTCCCAAATACTCTATAAACTTCCCTCAATCCAACCTAGAGGCCTTATTTTGATCATAATGCCAACCTAAGGAGCCCTTTTAATCAATTCAAAAGGAAGAACCCGAAGAAGAGGTAATGTTTTCACCACACTTTTTCAACTTCATTTATTCTTCCACTTCTTCTTTCTTTGTTATTACCATTATAAAATAATAACTCCAGTATCTTATATATACTGTGATGTTATTATAAATATGGTACAACCATATTCAGTATTCTATCCACCCTTTGAATAACATGTCACCATATGTGCGTACGTACGACTTACCGTCTCCACGTCGTGGTGTAATTGTTATTCAATATATTATTATTTGGATGGGTATAATAATGATGTGTAATTCATTAAAATAATAAATATAATATGATAATGATTCTATATATATGATATACCATCCAATTATATATTATTTTAATATCAAAAGAATGATATTGTCGCTCGTGCGTACGTACGGACTACCATCTCCACGAACGCGATGAGATTCATTCTCCATCATATCCATTCGAGTATAATTATCATTTGATGATTAATAATAGTATTTAAGGACTTGATATAATTCTGGATATGAATAATATACAACCAATCCACAACAAACATGGCTTATGTAACAAAACATATAAAAGTAAACTAGTAAGTTAACACCCAAAACGACGATAATTAAAAGATATTATTAACAAAGCAATGTTAAAAGATCATATATGATATCATATTAATGTATATGATTCTTGTATAATTTAATAACAATTATTTCACCATTATACATGAGGTTAACCTACCCCCAACCAATGAAATGTACAAGGTATGGGAAAATATCAGAATCTCTTTCTTATCTGAGATTGTTTACACTTTGGTATTTACTGGGGTGTATTTTATCATGCACATCCATGTTTCCTCAATAGGTAATATTATTTCCATCCACCTACAATTTTTTGAATCCAATTTTACGCTTCGGTGAGTTTTTAGTAAAATATATGAAAGGAATATTTTGTCGTTTTTCATATGAGGTACTTTTTGACTTTTTCGACAAAAGTACGAGAAGAATTTTTTTTTAACTTATACAGCATGAATGGATTTTTAAAACATTATTTACAAGAAGCTTCCTTTACAAGTTTTCAAGTTTATTTTTAATCAACTTCTTTTAGATTAGAATTGTATGACATGTTAGGAAAGGAAAAGTGTTTTTGAAGTAGAAAGGATATTTTCCTCAAGAATGGAGTTCAAGTATTTTATCAAAATTATTTTCCATATAAGATAATATAGGGTTCTATTTCTATCCCTATTATTACATTGATTTGATTATGTTGTGATGGAATTATATTTACGAATTCCTTTATCTTATATGAATTGTTTTATGATGTCACAATGTTTAAGATTCCCATTTTTATTACATGGGTTATGCAATGATGTATGATTTATGATTTTATGGCACACCTAAGAATGGTATCATTATGAGATGGGTGGGACCTATATCTCCCTCCAATTAATTGGGTAAAGATTTTATATCTCATGAGATAGACATGGCTGGAATGGAAGGTTAAACCGGTTCAGTGAAACAGGACTGAAACGAGGAGTGAAATCGGTTCAGAAATGGACTTTGTCCACTAAGATAGTCTTGGAAATGAGTCTTGACTAATAAGAAGTGATTCTCTATAATTATGTGTGTACACCACAAAGTTTCATGTTTTAATTTATGATTATTTGGTTTACATTTCACTACTATGATTTATCCCATGTTATGATATTATGATCTCTTTTGCAGGCTAAGATTTCCAAAATGTTATGTTCTTATGAATATGATGTGATTGATATTTCTTTTGTTTATCTTTACTGAGCATTTGAGCTTACCCCTTTTCTATGTTTTATTTTCCCAGGATGTGAAGAAGTAAATTATGAATGACCTGCAGGGATATTATGAGGGGTTAATAGTGTGGTCTATGGAGACAATATGTTGTTGTAGTAGTTCTTCACTTTATGATGCAATGTAAAACTTTATGAATATATCTAGTGTTTCCAAGGCTACTAAACCAATCAGTCATTCGAGATTTGATTTTCTTGTGATCATGAAAATGTTTTGTAATAATGCACAGACTCTGGGTAACTAGGGTCGGGGCGTTACAGTTGGTATCAGAGGAAGTTTAGTACAAACCTTGGAAGCGAGATTTAGATAAACTCGGATTAGAGAACATAGATTTAAGATGGACATTGAGGATTAGTATAGAAGAACTTCCTAGAATTTTGGTATTGTAGAGATTTTGTGAGTTTTCTGAGCAATACATCCCTATCTGGATAAGAGCAGGTAGAGGCGGCTCTGGCATAGATGCACCTAGGGGTAAAACCCGAAAACACCTCTTTGAGCTAGACTCGAACAGGAACTGGTGCACAACAACCGGCCTTGCTGCACTCTTGGTTACGACACTCCCGGGGGATATGCTTAGGATAATTATCATTTTCTTTACAAACCATTATGAAGGGTTTATGAGTATATACTTCCTCAAAGGAGAAATTTTTTTGATTATGGATTATATCCATAAACTATTTAATTTATGTTATGTGTTTTACAAGTTTGGGATTAGGTATTGTTATTCATAAACTAATCTAGTGTATGCCATTGTTTATAAATGGCACCCAGTAGAAGGAATGAGAACTCCAGCAATGAACATGATACAAAGAGAAAGAAGGATCATATATTTCATGGTCTTAAGCCAGAATTTATAAGAGAAATAGTCTCGCATGTATTATCATCTTATGAAGAAATAATATCATGTGTTGATAAAATAAGTAAAGAGTTTACTGAGTCCAATGGATTTGAAGGGAAGAAAGAGAAGAAAATGATGTAAGAGAGAAAGATGGATAAAGGGAATAAGGAAAAGAAGAATTTTCCCATATGTGATAACTGTGGAAAGAAACACCCTAGAACTTTCCCGAAAGGAATGGGATTTTTTATAAGTGTGGAGGGAAAGGGAACAAAGTACGTGACTGAAAGGGTAAGAAAATGGTTTCAAATGTACAATGCTTCATTTGCAAGGAGTTTGGACACTACGCGAACCAATGTCTCAGTCATCAGACTATGCCGCAAATGATGCTATTAGATAATAATCAAGTTATGATACTACTATAGATGGAGAGGAATGATTAGAGTTCTTATGTTGATTATGTCATTTGAGTGTTGTATCAACAATGTACTTGTTATAATAATTATTATGTATATAAGGATTGTACTACAGTACTATTTCATTATGGACTTGAGATTTTGTGGAACAAAGAAAAGAGACTCAATAGCAGGTTAAATTTTTGTAAAATATATGGTTGAGAGAAAGATAAACCACAATATGGTTCTGATACCGAGGTAGTGATTTTAGAATAATACATGATTGTTTTGGATAAATTATATTAGGTATTCTTGACTACCTTTAAACTGATTAAAGATTTTTATATTCCATCATTGTTGGGGTTTACAATATTTTTTGATTGAAGGAGTATATCTATTATTCTGTAAAGAATAAGGGATCACGAATGTAATCAATAAGGTTTTATGATAATTCAGGATGTTGCAGTGTTTTAAAAGAATACATGATGAAGGTGATCACATGTTATTACGTGGCAAAAAAAAGGATCTTCATTGTGTTTACCTTCCTTATAAATTTTGGACTGAAGTATTTTGGATAGTTCTAGTTTGGATTATTTGGGATTGCCATAAAAGGACAACCCGGAGGTCGGGCGGAAACCCGTCGCGTCCGACAAGGCCGCGAGACCTGAACCCACAACCAATGGGCGACAAGGGTGTATCACCTACCACTGACCCACGTGATGTCTAAGATTAAATAATGTAGTTTTTTTTAAAGATCTGGTAGAAGAATTATAAATTCATTTTTAACCCTATACGAATAAAATAAATAGAATATTTTTTTACGTTCTATTATCTTTTAGAGTGAAAGATGAGTTTGTGGTAGAAATTAGTTAAAGGATGGAACTCTACTTGTCAAGAATATATTTTTATTCTTCTCTTATTCTATGAAGAAATTAATTCTTATACTTTATTTAATGAATCCTAAAACCAAAAATTTGTTATCCTAATACCCTATGTTTTGTTGAACCGATGGTATTTCAAATCATCATAGATTGATGAATTTAAGGACCTAAATTTTACACTTGTTTGTGATTGATGACCTCAATCACTACCTATAAATATTTACGTTTTCCTCCAATTATATGTCTCTAATTTCCCACCAATGTTCTCCTAATCGAGATCATAATTTGGTGGTGACCCTTTCATTTCTCTTTTCCTCATATTAAGTCTAAATTTTAGTAACCTAATTTCTGATGTGGGTTTTCCCACAAAGATATTTTTTATTTTCAACCTTTTATTTTTGAAGAACAATTTCAAATTGCAAGGACACAATTTATTTAAGGAGTGGAGAATGTAACACCACAAGATTTCATAGTGTGTTATTTCTTCAAAATAATTCAATAACTTGCACTACACGCAACACCGAGTTCAATCGCACCATGACTTACCAAACAAGCCGTTCAAAAGAGGTTATTAATAGTATTAACTAAATTTTAAACCTTATATAATCCTTATAATTTTAGAATCCATATTATGAGTTTCTTAGACATAATGTAAGAACAAATTCATTTTCAGTATTGCACTTTTATCAACTTTTAATAGTGAACCCTTTTTAAATACAATATTTTAAACTTTTTGACTAAATGGGGACATCAAAATTTTAAAATGAAACATCTCAAGCTTCTACGGTACGCTTTCCTTTGAATAATACAGCAGCGTGTGTTGTACGCAACTTCGAGTTTTAACACACACCACAACCGATCAAACTAGTCATTATGAATATTAATACCTACTTTTTGAAATTTTATCTCTCAAAATGGATTTCATTTTTGGATTTGGAGTATCGAATTTAGCCTAAGGTAAAATTTTGCTACTTTTCAGATAACTTTAATATTTTGATGAATAGTGAGAATTACTAAATTTTAATTAAAAACAATTTTTTTAATCAAAATAATTAATATTGATAAATTATGAATTTGAGTGGTTTTAAAGTATATTTAGAATATAGATTTACCATTTAATTCAATGTTTTTCATTTGAAATAATTTCACAATTAAACCAGACATAAACAAGTGCCAATCTTTTGAAAGTTATTATCTCTTAAAAACACGCTTTTTTTTAACAACAGGAATTTATTTTAAATTAATTTCTGCCACTTCTGTGTTTTGAATTTGGAAAAATGGATTCCATATTTTGAATCATGATGTTCAAAATGTATAAATAGTTAACTTTTATTTTTAAACATTTTGAATAATTACTTCGGTAAATATTTTATTTACCTTGGTTAAAGGGTAAATTTGGTAAATAAGGGTTAAAAAATAATATTATAATAATACACAAATTACCCTAAATCGTGTCCTAACATTATTGGTTGATACATGGACAACCATGGGCATCTTTGAGTCGATTTTGGGACCCCATGGAGCCACTTGTAGGTGATAGGGACACTTTATTTTAATTAAGTTAAAATGAATACAAAAATGACACATGCATATATCTTTTAGTAAACCAATTTTTACATAGGGTTATATATGTTGGATTTTCGACTATAAATATTCATTAGAATGATAAAACGATTTCCTAAATAATTATAGTTTATTTATTATTTTTATATATTAAATAACTTAATTTATTTATGACACAATGATGATGTAGTAATTACCATAATAGAAAAACATTAAACTAATTGATATTATAAATACCCAAATAAATATAATTTGAGACTTTTAATGAATTAAACTAATTTTATTGGATAATATGACATATTAGGATTTATTTAATTGTCTTTTTTAGAAGTAATAATTCTGTTATGAGTTTCAAAAAAATCAACAATTGAATAGTGTCAAAATTGACATAAAAGAGTTTTTAAAACAAATATTATATTATTAATTGATATTAAATTCCTAAAAATCTAAGGTTCGGGAAAGAGACTTATATCATGATAGTTATATCATTAACGGACCACTTGTGGGTCGGTTGGATGTATATGTTATGTTTATTAACCATATAATATATAAATACAAAGAGACATTGTAAAAGTGAAACAGATTAACTTAGAGTTAATACTTAATGATAAGGTTAATATAGTAACCCAAACCTGTATAAATTCTATTGGTTGAATAATTATCGACCCATCCCCAACTTAAACTTTAAATAATCAACTTTGGAGCCATTAGAAACCGAATATGAATTTATTATAAATTAATATTTCTAGCTTTTCCAAAGGTGCCCCTCACCCCTCTTATAAAAGGGCACTCCTCCTTCTCATTTATTCACACCTTCAAAGCCTTTTGGTTCGGCCAACCTCTGCCCAAATACTCTCTCAACTTCCCTCAATACAACCTATATGCCTTATTTTGATCATAAATCCAACCTAAGGAGCCCTTTTGATCAAATCAAAAGGAAGAACCTGAAGAAGCGCTAATGTTTTCACCACCCTTTTTCAAATTAATTTCTTCTTCCACTTCTTCTTTCTTTTTTATTACCATTCTAAAATAATAACTCCAGAATCTTATATATACTGTGATTTTATTATAAATATGGTAAAACCATATTCAGTATTCTATCCACCCTTGGAATAACATGTCACCATACGTGCGTACGTACGGCTTACCGCCTCCACGTCGTGGTGTAATTGTTATTCAATATATTATTATTTGGATGGGTATAATAATGATGTGTAATTCATGTAAATAATAAATATAACATGATAATGATTCTGTATATATGATATACCGTCCAATTATATGTTATTTTAATATCAAAAGAATGATATTGTCGCTCGTGCGTACGTACGGACTACCGTCTCCACGAACGCGATAAGATTCATTCTCCATCGTATCCATTCAAGTATAATTATCATTTTATGATTAATAATAGTATTTAAGGACTTGATATAATTCTGGATATGAATAATATACAACCTATCCACAAAAAATATGGCTTATGTAACAAAACATATAAAAGCAAACGAGTAAGTTAACACCAGAAATGATGATAATTATAAGATATTATTAACAAAGCAATGTTAAAAGATCATATATGATATCATATTAATGTATATGATTCTTGTATAATTTAATAAAATTAATTTCACCATTATACAGAAGGTTAACCTACCCCCAACCAATGAAAAGTACAATGTAAGGTAAAATATCACAATCTCATTTTTATCCGAGATTGTTTACACTTTGGTATTTACTGGGGTGTATTTTATCATGCACATCCATGTTTCCTCAATATGTAATATTATTTCCATCCACCTACAATTGTTTAAATCCAATTTTATCCTTCAGTGTGTTTTTAGTAAAAGATATGAAAGGAATCTTTTGTCATTTTTCGTACGAGGTACTTTTTGACTTTTCCGACAAAAGTACGAGAAGAATGTTTTTTTAACTTACACGGCATGAATGGATTTTTAAAACATTATTTCCAAGAATCTTCCTTTACAAGTTTTCATGTTTATTTTTAATCAACTTCTTTTAGTTTAGAATTGTATGACATGTTAAGAAAGGAAAAGTTTGTTTGAAGTAGAAAGGATATTTTCCTCAAGAATGGAGTTCAAGTATTTTATCAAAATTATTTTCCATCTAAGATAATATAGGGTTCTATTTCTACCCCTATTATTACATTGATTTGATTATGTTGTGATGGAATTATATTTATGAATTCTTTTATCTTATATGAATTGTTTTATGATGTCACAATGTTTAAGATTCCCATTTTTATTACATGGGTTATGCAATGATGTATGATTTATGATTTTTTGGCACACATAAGAATGGTATCATTATGAGATGGGTGGGACCTATATCTCCCTACAATGCATTGGGTAAGGATTTTATATCTCATGAGCTAGACATGGATGGAACGGCAGGTTAAACCAGTTCAGTGAAATAGGACTGAAACGAGGAGTGAACTCAGTTCAGAAATGGACTTTGTCCACTAAGATAGTCTTGGAAATGAGTCTTGACTAATAAGAAATGATTCTCTATGATTATGTGTGTACGCCACAAAGTTTCATGTTTTAAGTTATTATTATTGGGATTACATTTCACTACTATTATTTATCCCATGTTATGATATTATGATCTCTTTTGCAGGTTAAGATTTCCAAAATGTTATGTTCTTAAAAATATGATGTGATTGATATTTCTTTTGTTTACCCTTACTGAGAATTTGAGCTCACCCTTTTATGTTTTCTTTTCCCCATGATATAAATAAAGGTTTTAGGTAAGAAAAAAAGGGAGGATCTTTATGGGAGATGTTGAAGATCTTTCACCATGATTAGAAGATTATGTTCCATGTTTCTAAATACAGTAAACTATTACGGTCCTTGTGTGTGTGTTTTTGTTATGTACTAAGTATTCCGCAAAAGTAATGTAATTTCCATGTACATTATGATTCGGGTCTCTACAATCACATAAAACTGATGAAAATCTCCTGGGTATTATACAAGAAAATATGGGAATGATTTCACCCTCAATAGACATATGATAAAAGAGAAAAAAAGTAAAATAATCAATAACCAAAATATATCATATGTCAAAACAATACACATAATGGTCCCATCAAACATCTGGATAATAAGGTATCAAACACAAAAATAATACCATCAATAATATAGTACCTGAAACAACCCATGGATACATCTCTACATGACCGTAGATCACCTCAATCCCAACCCATTAGTAGGAATCATGAGAAAGTATTATCTTCCTCTACATGATGCTCTTCCCTTTACCTATATCTTGTAAAACAAAGGCTAGAAATTCCCATAGGAAAAAATAGGGTGTGAGCTCAAGTACCCAATATGATATCACCAAAGAATCTATAAAATGTCTAACCAAATGCATCCATTTGTTCTTATTTAAAACTAATTTATAAAACATTTTAAAATAAATCATTTCAATTTAGGAAGCAACCTTCATTTTTCTTTTTCAAATCATTACATATTCAATAAAATATTGCAATATGATATTTAACATTATCAATGACATAAACGGTTAAATAAATAGTTTTTAAGAATCAATTAATATAACATGAAAAAGTGGTAAAATAATAATATAAAAATATCATGCACATAATGAAATATCAAATCAACCAAGTGGGTTATTCATGACATTAGGTTGTATACAACCAAACTGCTAAGAAACTATAAGGAACTCTAGCTAACATACATAACTCCTATAGTCCTAGAACCTTGGTCAAATGGAAAGGAAACACCCTAGTCTCCATGGAATAAAGGGAACCTTCCATTGTGATAGATAACGCCACTAGGGATAGTATTTTTGTAGTTTTTCCCCGTACCCCAAGGTCTCCCAAGTGTTAATTTTCATTATCATTACATTCATGATAAAAAACAATGTTTCATAAAAAAAATTCAAATAAAAATATAAAAAGTGTTTCATAATCATTTTATGAAGCAAAATCCATTTCAAAACCTAGACCACATTTTTAATAAAAATTTTCTATAGTGATCCACATCACTTTCATTCTTGAAAAACCATTTCCCTTTTTGAAATCATCTTTGAAGAAATAAAATGAACATAATATTTATTTCAAATGGTTTCAATCAAAATCTCTATTTTTAAAAACATAATAATATCCCTCAGACATTAATTTCATCACAAGGGAAAACCTATATTTGAATAAACCAAGGTTAATTCAAAACCTATATTTGAATAAACCAAGGCATTCCAAGGGTTTAACCGTAGGATAGAGACACCTACCTCAAAATAAATGGAAATGGAATTTCCTTAAATATTGGAGATGGTATGGGAAGATATCAGATCCTAGAAAACCTATATTTGAATAAACCAAGGTTAATTCTCCACGATCACACTAAATCTAGTGATATAGTATCAATTGACACCAAACACATGGAAAAGGATATGATAAACGAGATTATAAGGATTCCTCTTAATGGGTTATGAAGAACGAAGAACCAAGCTTTCAATTCCCATGAAGGATTTCAAAAATAAGGATAGGAAGGGTCCAGATCCTTAATAAGAAGCCACAGATTTAAATAAAATCATATTTGGGTCAAGGGAGTTGATTATAGGAGATTAAATCATTAATTCGTTTGAAAGTTATGTTTTTACCCTTATTAATTCAGAATCCCAATGATGTCATCGGCCAACCGGTGGCTATAAGAAGAGGCCATGTAGCAAGAAGACTCCACCGATGAGTTAGTGCGAGTCGACTGGCTAGTTGGTAAAACCTGAAGACTTGTAGACATTATGACAACCATCATAAGCTAGCTAGTGCGATCCTTCTACCACTAGCTACCAAAAATCCATCTCCTAACATATGAGTGACATGTAAAACAAAAGGAAAAAAACATAAAGGGATCTATAATTGGTTCTTCATACCTAGGTGTAATAAATCTACCAACTATAAAAGATTTATGTCCCCAAAAAATGCACAAGATCATGAACTGGGTGATAGAAAAGACCATTGCTACAACATCAAGGACTCACACTCCCATGTCTCAGGGTTATCCCCACCACATTTTTATCTCACTAAAATTAATGGGATAGTCCTTCCATGTAACAGCTAATCCTATTAGTACACTATCTGAATAGGTATTTTAACCACTAACGTGTCAGGTTTAATCTCAATGCACTATCACTCATGCACATAGGGAAACTCTGGATGATACTTCTTTATATAGGAAACATGGTACACATCGTGGATAGATATCAAATAAGAAGGAAATTACAAGTGATAAGATGACTTCTTTAGTCACTCCAAATTATCAAATGGACTAACATAAATAGGTGTTAACTTACACAGATCCCCAAAGAATATTTTTCCCTGATCACCTACCTAAAATTCCAAAGAATAATGATGTTGACAAACAAAAGATTTTTGAATACTCTTAGCTATCACTAACCTATTTCATATTAGTTGAAAGATATCGTTATTATCCTAGATGATACCCAATCAATCCAAGTAATGATATCCAAAATATTCTCAATAAGGATGTGTCCTACAAGGCCTCCCACACAATGTTTCAAATGGATCCATCCAGATCAAATCCTGATAACTTTTTTATATGAAAAATACACTAAGGGTATATGTTTCTCCCATGACTCACTGAAGTCTAGAACACCTGTCCAGAGCATGTATTCAAGAATCTGGATGGATAAATGACTCCGGTCATTAATAAATGGATGAAATTTCATGTTCAACTTCAACTAAGTACCCATGAATGTCTTCAAACCACTCCTAAACCTATATTTAAGGTGATTCTCCCTATAAAAAATGATAGTTTATTGAACCCCATAAAGTCTGACAAACTCACTATTGTACAAGTTCCCAAGACCCTCATCCTTTTTCAACTCCTTAATATGTATGAAATATGTTGATTTCCTGAGTCAATATGTAGTCACCCAAATTGAATCCTTACTATAAAGTGTTCATGGTATCCTAATAAAAATGTCTATGGCTATCTTATCCCATTTCAACACCATAATGGGTAATGTTTATAGCAACCCAATAGGTTTCTAATGTTCTACCTTGATATTTTGACATGTGCGGAACCAATATAAAAAACATGTAATCAATTGTATCATTCATGGTAACCAATAATTATGTCTAAAAACATGTTACTTCTTGGTAGCTTTAGTATGTACAAACCAAATAGATTGGTGTTCACTCCCCATCATTTCATTACCCATGTCTAACTGAAAAACCATTCTACCTCGAAAATTAATAACTCCATTGAGAGACTAAGACCAATCACCTGAGGTATCCCAACCATAAATATTACAATTAAAATACTAATACTCCATATACTCAACCTGTCCAAGTAAAATCCAAACATACATAGGTGATCCAGCCTAACTACAATCTTATAATACTTTTCTATCAACTCTCCCTTCATTGAAGTGCATCTCAAAAAAGTACCACTCTTCCACTGATTCGTTCACTACCTGATTTTGTAATTTATTAAATCCACTTTGATCAATGTCGGATTATGTGGGCATGAATTAGTGATCACTTTTCCTTTTATAAAAAAGTTTATTTACTTTTTAAAGAAACACACTTAACCTTTGAAAAATTGTTAGAGTAGTGATTTAATAAAATATAAATGTCAACCTCACATTTTATATATAATAAATATAAATAGAGAATAACACACAATATTTGAAATTTTCATTATAAAGACCTATTCCATTCTATGTTGGTTATTCCCCCCAACAAGTATTCTTTATCTATCTTCAGAATATTACAAAGACATAGGTAACAACTGGTTCCACACCCCAGTAATTTTTCCTCTAACTAATCATGGTTCTGCCCCCTAACAATTATATCTTCCAAAATAGTTGGTTATACCCCCAAAATATCTTAATTGTATCATCTTTCTTCACAGATGGTTATACTCCCTAGCCAACAATCCTTTCTAGAAATTGGTTATACCCCCATCTACAATATCTCACCTTCTTATTTTTTTGAACTACTATAGAATGGTAGTTTATTTCTCCAAAATCATGTTGGACCACCTTCACATTTTTAAAAATTTCAAGATAATTAACAAATATCATAAGTGTCTATTTTCCTTGAAGCCTTCTCTTGATCTTTATAAGACCTTCTTGTACTCAATATAATTTTTTTTTTAAAATTATCCAAAAACTTATTTGAAAATTTCCATCTAATAATGCCATATAGTTTAACTCTGTCTAATGGATCCATATTTTATGTATCCCTTTGATTCTCCTCACTAAACATTGGTTTTGTGGGATATGTTCAACAACTCTATTTGATGAATATATCTAGTATACCACTATCCAATGGGTTTCCATCCATTGGGTACCCACTAGATCTATGATTGAATCTCCTCCATAGGATCCACTCTTCTTCAATTAAGTAAGAACTTATTCAGATGATTATAGTCATTCCTCTCCACATGATAGTACTCGGTTCAATGGCTCTTCCTTAACCTAAAATTTAACTTTCTTGGAAAATTATTCTATTATAAAAACTTGAACATGTTAACTTTTTCATACATGTGAACAATGCTAAGTAAAATCCTAATTTGAACCCCCTTTATATAGGTGTTCCTGAATTAGAAAAATTGGAAAAACTTTTTCACTTTACCACTCAAATGAAACACTCTTGATTCTTCTTTGAGCCTTCTGGAGTATTCTAGAATAATCTTGAACCTTCATGAAAATGATAGTGATTCCAACCTTCATCGAAATTCTTTAATCATTATGTTAAGGAACTTATGGAAACTTCCTTAAACTTAGTAATATTACAAACATTGAATGTTCATCATATCATCATCATGTTAAATAATTTTCATTTTTTATGAAAAGATCCTTCAATCCCCTTTTTCTATTGTATTTCTATTTTATTTCTTCATTAGGACTTATTATTATAATGGTATATCTTCCAAATCCTCTATTCGATAGATCTCACAACATTCCATCACACAATGGACATTCATTTGGTTTTCCCTCATTATGAAACCTTAGTATATTAATCTCATCAAATGTGTTTTTCATGACATCTCATATCATCATCTAATGTGTCTATTTGCTGTGTTTGTCCATACAATGTATCCTATATTCATTTAGTAAACACTATCCAATGAATTTTTACTATAATTATTATTGAAAATCTTATGTCTAACCATTCTATATTATAAAATCAACTCAACAAAAAATTCTCAGAATTGTCCATCTGGTGAAATCATGAATAGTTATTATATGCCTATCATTTTGATGGAGATTTGTCCAATGGACCTGATTTGATGACAATGGGAAATATCGATCCATTGGATCTTTTGAGTTTCCATCCAATGTAATCCCCCCCCCCTTGTATTTATTTCAAAAAACCATGTACTCTGTTATTCTAATTATCTAACAAAGCTTCATCTAATTACATTTTGAAACATTTTACAAATAGTGTGGATAATATCTTTCACATCAGACTTTCTTCATAAACCCACTTCTCACATATTGTACAAACTCATATAAAATTACCTTGGATCATAAATTTATTCACGATTTAAGAACATGAAGAATGAAATATCATAATTTGACTTTGTATGGAATGTCTCCTAAAATAATTTAGTAAACATTCATATGCTCCTTAAGGGAAATTACTTAATTCTATTCTCACCAAATTCTATAATTTCTCAAGAAACATTCACAAATAACACATATTAATATATTCAAAAAAATACAACCAAATGCTCTTTAGAAAATAATATACCCCTTTGTGTTTATTATCAAAACCTATATAAAACTTCAAATATCTTTAATGTCAATATGTTTGATCAATAATTTCTCCCCATATGATGTTTGAATTTTCTTCTCCCTTACTTTACTTTTAAACCTTATTAATAGTCAAATTCAACAGGTCCAACTCAACTATCGTTTTTCATCTCAAAATATTGAATGTTTTTATTAAGATAAAAATAACATCAATTGATTTTCTTAACGAAGTGAATTTAAAAAAACAAAACTAATTTTATGTGGGGAAAAGTGGTGTAGTAAAAAAGAGTGTATAATCAAGTATATCAACGTTTTCCATAATTCTTATTTCATGCAATACTTTCCTCAATCTCGTTACAACATATTTATATCATGGGAGATTTGAGAAAGTATATTAAGAAAAAAACGGCATCAATCTTAATAAAAATATAAAAATAGTTTAATTGTTTAACCACAATTCTCAAAAAATATCATATTTCTTATCATCATAAAAAATTTAAGAAAATATTGATACTCATACCTCATCTTCATATTTTCTCCAACTCAAGGTTAGCACTATATTCTTCATCATATCAGCAATAATGTACCATGATGTATTTCTAAAAATATTTGTATAACTTCTACAATACTAAGACAACTTACTTACTTTTAATCCATCAATTCAATGCATGTTAGTACAAATAAACAAGTATATTGTGAATAAGGAGGAACCTCATTGTTCCTTAGATGTAATTTTTGGACTAATAATCTCTTTTAGTATCAATGTATTCATCTTATTCATAGATTTTTCAATATGTTTTATTTCTTTATTGCAATTATCCTTTGAATATTTTTCTAATTTATTTATTTCTCATATATATATTCATTATATGAATTAGTTTTCTTATTCAGTTTTTATAACATATTTCTTCATTAAGTTTATAACATTTTATGCATGCTTTCTTCTTGGGTTGTTAATATGGTCATATAATATTTTTACCATGACCATCTTTGTCGTACCAATTTAAATTTTTATAAATTTTCAATCCATAATTGTATGGATTTTTTTTTCAACATAGACCTCAATTTTGGATAGATTTTTCTTTCCCTTTTCTTCAGCATATTCTTTTTTATTACATAATATTTCTATCTATAACCACTTGTTATATCCAAATAACTATGCACTCTTTATTTTCTTGCTGAACTTTCTCAACATGCATAACTTTTTTTAATCTATATCATTCCTCCACATATTATCTTGATGAGTGTGTTATTATCTGCTTATTATAGCTTATTGGAATGTTTTTTATTATTTATTCATAATATCCCTCCTTAATTTATTCTTATTTTCTCATAAGGGCATGTTGTACCAACATTAGTATGTTATGAGGCTGGAAACTACACAAAACTAGCCATGACCTTTAAATATTAATCATTAATATTTATAATAGTACTCCATTAAAGTTTATTATTGTTTTCTTTCTATAAACTGTAGGAGAATTTGTTTAGGGAGATACCTTCTTTATGAATTCATCTCTTTCTTAGTGGAATATGAATTCTCAAAAATCGTAACTTTTGAACCTATATTTTTAGTAGAAATATATATGTATGTTGAGTTTTTTTGGGTAAAGAAACAACCTACTTCTATGAACCCTTATTTCCACCATCTTAAGAAGTTTCACCTTTAACCTCAACTGCTTTGGTGAAGTCTTATCTAGTCTTTCTTAGATTACATTGTGTAGTAAGTAACATTGAATGTGTTTCATAAAAATATTATTATTTCTTAACCAAACATTCTTTCAAAACATTTACCATTTTATCAAATTCATCTAAATTTGACCTTTTATATTGACTTTCCTAAAAAACGTGGTTTTTAACATATTGAGATTCTCCTGTTCGGCTGATTTTTCTTCATGAATTTTTATTTTTCGTTCAATTTCACCAATTTTCATTTTCTATGATCTAATAATGTTTATATTTATCCCTTATTTTTTATTCTCTCACAATTCTAAAAATTTATTTCCTTAACATCTTTATTAAACATCGTCCTTTTCCTATGGAGTTGTGAATTTTTCTCAAGTGATGCTTCCAAATATTCTTTTAGAATCAACTCAATTTTTATTATCTCTTCCCCATATTCATAAATTTCTAATGAATAATTTCCTATTTTAACATAAGGTAATAAGTTGACATGACAATAAAATTTATTGTTTTATGACGAATCATCTTATTCTCTTTTTATTAACAAACTTTTATTCTTATTCTAATGATTTTTTTCTTATGTTTCTTCCACTTATATTTCTAAGACTTATCATCTTCTTATTCTAATTAAAAATTCATACTTATTATTAGGTTGGTTTTTCAAAATGAAATTTATCATTACAATTTAAACATTTAAGAAAAAATTTACCTTTTCCTTTCCAATTCCTCTATTTTACATATCTTAAATAGAAGATCAATAATCATATTGAAATCTTATGATTCTGCCTCTACCTCTAGACCACCAGATTCTTCTACATCTTATTTATCTCTAAAATTTCATTTTAACAAGGCTTCAAAATTCATTTATTCCTTATCTTTATTCTTAATGACATTTTTTCCTCATCTTATATGCCACAATAATGTTCTATGTTTTATTTAGAGAGAAATATTTTCGATCTTCTAAAGATGAAATTTATGCATAAAATCTACCTATAAATTTTCTCATCAGTTTCTTAATAATAGTATAATCTTAATAATTCTTACCAAAACCACTAATATTTCTGAGAATATTATTAACTCTTATAAATTATTTGTAAATACTTTCTTCATCATATATCTAAACATATTAAAACAAGCTCTAACATATTTTTAGCTTAACTAACTCGACTTTCTTAGTTCCTTCATAACTGCTTCTCCACTTATCTGATATTTTCTTACCCATTGGAATCTCCATAATCTTGGTAAAAGCATTCTCTGTGAAATATATCAACATGTTATTAACTTCATGGATAAGAGATAAAATATTGGGTAACATCTTATTCTTCCAGCTGTGATAGTTTATTCCATATAATACTAGAACACCAATAATTTTCAAATAATTAAAATTCTCCATACTCAGAGTTTGATATTTCATAGGTAACCTATGAACTGATACCAATTAAAGTTCCCTTGGATCATTGTAGGATCATTAATAGGGGGATTTAATCTGTGATAAATCTTTATTTTATAAGAAAGTGTTTCTAAACTTCATAAGGAAACTTTTTAACACTTGAAAAATTGTTTGAGTTATGGTCCACTAAAATAAAATATCAATCTCACATTTTGTATGCAACAAATATAAAGAGATACCAACACACAATATTTAAAAGGTTTGGTACAAACACATAATCCTTTCCATTTTGGTTCCCCCCCCAACAAAGATTATTTTACTATCTTCAAAGGATTATAAAGGCATAATACACAACTGGTTCTACACCCCAGTAATTGTTCCTCCAAATAACCCTAGTTATACCCCCTATTAATTAGTTCTCATACCACAATTGGTTATACCCCCAACTATCCTAACTATATTCTCTTTACAATTAGATTCACACCCTAACTGATATACCATTTCAGTAACTAGTTATACCCCTGGATATAAGCTCTTTCCTTCTTATTTTTCTAATTTTATATATAAAATATCCTCTTTCTCTATAATCAAGTTGAATCATCTTCACCTATATACAAACTTCAAGATTATCAATAACTTTTATAGTAGTATTTTGGCCTCAAAAGTTTCTCATGATATTTGAAAGACCTATATATACTAAATATGAAATTTTCTTAAATTTATAGGAAAACTTTCTGAGAAAATGTATGTCTAATGAATCTATCAAATTTTCATCTCTCTGATGGATCAAACCATTTTATCTTTTTCCTATGATCCTCACTAAGATTTGGTTTGGTGGTTTATGTTCAATAGATATGTCCATTAAATCCATCCAGTATACCTGTATCCAACAGTTCTCTATTATTTGGGTATATATCTACTAGATCTATAATTAAATTTCATTAATCTAATGCACTATTCTTCAATAGATTAAGAACTTAGTTGAATATATATAGTTTTTCTTCTTCATATGATGGAATTCAGTATGGTATCTCTTCTTTAACCAGAATGTTAACTTGGTTGGAAACTCAATATTCTACAAAAAATTCAACATTTCATCCTTTTTGAATATGTAAAATGTGTTAAGTATAGTCATACTTTTCACCCCCTTTATATAGGTGTTCCCGGTATAGAAAATATGGCACACCTTTTTCTCTTTCCCACTCAAATAAAACTCTTTTGAATATTTTTATCCTTTCGGAGTATTATAGAACAATCTTGAACCTTTATGAAAATTCTAGTCATTCCAACCTTCCTATAACTTCCTTAATCTCTATGTTAAGGAACTTATGAAACCTTCCTTAACCTCAAAAATATTGAAAATTTTGAATGTTCAATAAAACATTATCATATTAATGACCTTACATTACTTATGTAATGTTCCTTAAAACTCACATGTCTAGTTTATGTCTATCCAATTTTTTCATTAGGAATTCTTCTTCTGATGGTATAATTTTAACACTCTATTTCTGATGGATCTCACAATCTTCCATTATCAAATGGACCTCTATTTATTTTTCCTTAATTATAAAACCTTCATACATTAATCTTAGTATATGTGTTTCTTATGAAATTTCATATCCTCATCTAATGTGTCTATATGATTTTTTTTCTTGATTTGGTTCATCCTTTCTTCATCCGATAAAATCCTTCTGATAACATTGTCTGATAATTACAATCACCAAGACTCTATCAGATCATTCTGCCTTAGCAACTCAATTAAACAAAAACTTCTCAGAATCATCCATCGGGTTACTTTATGAATGTTTATCCGATGTTCATATGTCCAAGGAATGTTTCTCTAATGGATCTTAATATAGTGGAGTTGATCTTATGGAAATGGGAAATCTCCATCCATTGGATCTTTATAGTGTTCTTTTGATGGACTTCTCCCCCTTTTTATTTATTTTGACAAATTGTACACTATTATATGTCAATTATCCAATATAGATTCATATAATAACATTATAAAACATTGTATGAATAGTATTTATGGTATACTACACCTCAAACTTTCTCAATAAACCCACTTCTCAAACTTTTTTAAAACTCAAAAAACTTGTGTTGGATCATGAATTTCTTTATTATGTTAGAGTATGAAAAAATACATAACATCATCTGAATTGGTAAGAATATTTCTTAAAACTGTTTAAAATTTTTTATAATCCTTAAGTAATGTTACTTAATTCTATTCTCACTAAATTATATAAATTTATTAATTAATTTTCACCAAAAAACATATTGATATATGTAAAAAATATATAACTAAACACACTTTGGCATAATAATTTCCCACTCAAAGTATCTACAACCATGTTCCCATTACTGAGGGTATGAGAACTATCAAGTTAAAAGTTCTAAAGATACTCCACCCAAAGTATCTCTCTCAGGTTAAAATGTCATTGGGTGATAATATAATTTAGACTCTTAAGGTCTGAATACACTGTAAACTAGTCCCTAAAGAGGTAGTGGCTCTAGGTCTTAAGAGCACGCATCAATGCTACTAACTCAAGATCATGTGTAGGGTAGTTCTTCTCATGAGGGTGTAACTTACAAGATCCATAAGCTACCACTAACCTTCCTAGAATCAGAGAACAACCCAAATCCATACCTATGGTATCATAATAGACATCATAACTAGCACCCAACCTAGGAAGAATCAGGACTCGAGTCAAAGTCAATCTCACTTTCAACTCCTCATAACAATTCTGGAGCAACTTGCTCCAAAAAAAATTTACACCCATGTGGGTGAACTCTATCACAGGGGATATAAACTTGGGGAAGTACCAAACAAGGAATCTATAATAACTATCTAACCCCAAAAAAACTCTAAATCTCAAACATGTTTCTAGGCTATTTCTAAGACATCACCTACTGGATCTTTTCATAATCTACCAAGACACCTTTCTTATAAATTACACAGCTTATAAATTTCACCTATGGAATCTATAATGGACATTTAGATATCATTTTTATATAGATTTTTTTATCTTTGGATTCCATGGATGATATTTAGATTCTCATCATGATCATTTTCTGATCTAGAATATACAAGAATACTATCTGCAAAGAAAACCAAAAATGAATCCAAGAACCAATGAAAGATTCAATTCATCAATTATATAAACACCATAGGAGAATTATTATGGACAAATGGAATAATAAAATACTTAGAGTGCCCATACCAACTCTTGAATGTTGTATTAGGAATATCATCCTCCCAAACCCTTAGTTTATGGTACCATGATCTTAGATCAATTTTCATAAACCATTGATCTGTTAAAACCAAGGATGTTCTTTTCTATAAATTGAGTATAGTTTCTGTTTGTTGAAAATATTCCCATGGAAAATCAAGGAGTTTTTATGTAAAGGGATCTTATAGTTCAAGATAACAGTAGTTTTGAAGGTGGTGTCGTTTCCCAGTGTTTGCCAAATTTTTGGGCCTCAAAATCTGAAGTTTATCATTTTAGAAAAGGAAGGTTTTATGTAAAACAGTCCGTAAATCATGGTTTTTGGATTAAAAAAAAATTGGACTGCCAAGGGAGGTATTAAGAATGGATAGAAAAATAGAAAAGTTTGGATTTCCCTATAGCAGTTCTATGTGGATAGCAAATCATAATATGCAGACCGCGTAGAACAAATGGTTTGTGGGAAGTCTTGTGGTTCTCAGAAGGAAAGTAGTTCAAGGAAGGATTTTGGTTTGTGGGATGAACTCTCATTTTAAATACAATGCAGTGTTTTTATAATCCATGTATGGTTTCATTTCCAAAATAGATTGGCCTCCGTGAAAGAAGAGAGATTGTACACGAACTGCAGAGGGAAAAACTGTTCGTGGGTGAAGTAGTTCGTGATGAATCATGTACCGTATAAAATATTTATGTAAAATGTATTAGGGATATTTTCAGATATATTTTCCTATATAAGGACCAGTAATACCATCTTTAAATGGAGAGAGTTTTATTATAAATCTAGGAGTAATTCGGAGAATTCCATAGTGGTTCACGAGAAGACAACTCTGTCAAGGAGAATAAGTCCATGGGGAGGATTCGGGAAAGGAAGAGTGGTCCATGAAGATAGTTCATGGAATAATTTTTGAGGGACTATATAGCCCATAAAGGAAGAGGTATCTATATAGGAATATTTTTTCTATAGAAGAAATGACAGTTCATGGAAGAATTAGCAATTCATGGAAGGAGAGATGGTATGTGGAAGTGGAGGTTGTCTGTAGAGGAGAAGCGATCCATGAAGTAGGGGAAATCCTTGGAGGATGTTGGTCCACATGATAAGAATATGTATACAGAAGGAGATAAGGTCCAACAAATAAGAGGTAATCCATGGAGGAAGAGGTCATCTGTGAAGCACATATGTTATGTGGTGCAACACAGTTCATAGTGGAAGTATGTCGGTTCGTGGAGGAACAGTTCATGAACTAACAATGAACAGAAAAGTAGATTACATCTATGAGTAAAAGTGGGAATTCAAAAAGGCATCTATATATAGGTGAGGATGTGTGACTTATTGAAAATGAAGGCAACTAGAATTCTATACTCTATGTGTGGATCTCTCTTAAGTCATTGAGCTAGGGGGAGTCTTCAAAAGTGTTATAAGGGATGCAGTAAGCTATCCCAAAATTTTTGTAAAGGAAATGTGCCTGGAATAGATTAACCATGTCAAAACTCTTTTACTCCAAAACTAGTGAAGATTGGTGGATTTATGTATGACCAAAACATTGTAGGCATATTCTCTTTGGAGTATCCCTTAGTGGTGAACCAAGAAAAATTATTGTGTTACCTCTTGGCATGTGATTGTTTATCTGCTACTCGTTCTCATCAAACAGGTATAACAGATTCCTACCAATGTGGGAACAAGATCCATCATATTAGAAAAAAATTTAACACCCTGATTCACCCCTCCCCTCTTAGGTTGTTCTAGGGTACATCATGATCCCCATTAAGTATATATAAAAGGTTATCAATCCTAGGTAAGGGATATTTATTCATTAGAGTCAACTTTTTGAGTTTCCAGTAATCAATGTATAAGTAAGGAATCCCATCCAAATTCTTTTTAAAGAGTATTGGTTTTTACAAATGTGAAAAACTAGGATGAATAAATCCCTTAGTCTCAAGATAATCAAGGTGATCCTTCAATTATTTTAATTTAGTGGGTTTCATATGGTAAGAATGTTTAGAAATGGGTCTCATTCCTGGAAGTAAGTATATAGAGAACTCAATTTCCATGTGGGTAGGTGAATAAAAGAAATCATATAGAAAAATTTTGAGATACTGACAACCACTATAAGAGGTTCACTAATATGTGGATAAATGACATGAATAAAAAACTCTGACAACTTGAAGGAGATCAAATCAACACTAATAATAACAAGACCTATTCTTCCCGATCGTGGATCCCACTCACCATAGAAGAAATTAGTGACTCCATTGATAGAGAAAAATGTACAATTTGATGATAGTAATCGATCTAATATTTATTACTAATCATCTAATCTATTATAATGATAAGATGAAATATTTATAGGTCAATAAATAAGAAGTACCATAAAATATTATAGTTTAAATAATTACCTAACACTTGGTACATTTAAATCATTGCCCCAAATTATTTTCAAGAAGAGCTAAATGAGTCATCAAGAAAGACATGATCTCCGAAGTCAAGCCCGATGTATTGATAATCATGTATGATATAAAGTAATGATTTTCACCTATATCAAAAAAATACATAACCATAAAATATTTTTTGAACTTCATACCTCTCATGATTGATAGTCCTGCCTCTATCCCCTCTATTGAACACTCTACTTCATAAAGATGTCCAGCCTCATCCCATCCCTTCTTTTCCAAGTGAGAATCTCTCTTAACATGAGCTTGAGATCCCACCAATTTTTTTAATTTATGTATCAATTGAGAGTCCTTAGTAAAAATGTATATGTCTCTACTACCTTGGGATACTCTGACATTGAAATGATGAAGATGACCAGATTTACTGCAAGTGTGGAACACCCTTACTGTAGCCTAACAATTTGGTTTAAGGTGACCCATTTTTCCACACTTATAATAGAACACTTTAATTTTCCATAATTTTCATTGAACACTCCTTCTACCTCAATTTAGTTAACTAACTTCGTTTTCTAACCAAAACAATGATCTATGGGTTCCTCCTGTAATCGCTAATACTCTAAAGAGTCATGTATTTCCTAATATGTCTATCTTATCCATATATACCATATCCAAAACCTCCTAATAGGTGGGTAGGAAAATAAAAATCAGTATATATCTAATGTGTTACCTAAAAAAAATTTGAACCACTACAGCTTGAGATAATCAAAGTAAATAATATATAGAGACAAGTGCACTAACACAAAAAAGTGAATGGAATACTTTATGACAGAATGATCGACCTACTCCAATGTAACAAACTACTTACCTATAATTACCTTAGTGTATTGGGATATAACTGTTTGTTAAAGTATTTATTGAAGGTATTTCAAGTGTTATATTCATATAACTTTTCTTTCATAATAGATTCCAACCACTTCCTCCATACCCCTTAGAGAATAATAGTAATAAATCCAACCTTGGAGTACTCTAGAGTTTTGGGAAAGTGTAAAATCCTCCCAAAGATTTCGATACATTCCTCAGTATCAAATAGACCCTTGTTACCATGAAATATTAGTGGATGGTTCTTATTAAAATTTTAAGCATGATCCATATTTTATTTTGGTTCAATATTGGAGACATGTCCCATATATTGAATCACATGATTGATAGTTTCCACCAAAACTAGATTGACCAAAGGATTATTATGTTGGGTTTTCTATGAAGCCTCCTCTCCAGAAATCCTATGAAATATTCTTGGATGGTTCATAAACTATAAAATAATAGGATATAAAACATTTAGAATAAAATTCAATTCCCTTGACATATAATAAATTTAAATAACTTAATAAAAAAGGTTAAAACCATCAAGAAGAACACTATAAAACCTTATAATTATCATGGTAACTTGAAAATTTTCATAAAAGTGATCTAACTAGTTACACTCCCACACTACCTCTAGATTTATGATAGTCCTTTCTATAGTCTATCAATAACCTCCAAACATAAGAGGGTAATGAACAATAATGAACATAGCCTTGAATATAAATAGAGGCTATAATACCAATTTGTAACTGATCAACCTAGGAAAACCTATAACTCCACCTGAATTGACCCACCCTAAGGCTTGCAGCACATTCCCAATTTTCATGGGTTAGAAACAAGAACATGGGTTTCTTATAAGAAAATATGGGAATGATTTCCCCCTCAATAATAATATTATAAAATATAAATAGAGTAAAATAATGGATAAAAAAATATATAATATGCCAAAACAACATCCATAAATGTATCATCCAATCTATGTATCACAAGGTATCAAAAAAATACAATCAATAACATGGAACCTGAAACAGCCCATGGGTTTATCTCCATGTTACCATAAGTCCCCTCCATCCCAACTCATAGGTAGGAAACATGGATATTGATATTTATCCTCTATATAATTCTTTTACCTTTAAACGTATCATGAAAAACCAAGGCTATAAACACCTAAAGGAAAAAAAATAGGTTTGAGCTAAGAACCCTTTATGATACTGCCAAAGAATCTATACAATTTCTAACCACGTGCATCTATGATTTTTAATTTAAAACATATTTCTAAAACACTTTAAAAGAAACCATTTATATTTATAAAACATCCTTTGAGTTTCTTTACAAAATCACTCCACATTCAATAAAATAATGTGATATGACATATCACATTATCAATATAAGAAATGGTTATAAAATAGTATTCGAACATCACTTCATATAACCTGAAAAAATAGAAAAGTGAGTATTTAAAAATATCATTCATGTAGTGTAATCTCAAAGCAACCAAGTGGGTTATACATGAAATGGGGGTGCACACTACCAACCCAATAAGAAACTCTAATGAACACTAGAGAGAATACATCACTCCTATAATTTGGGAACCTTGGTACAATAGAAAGGATACCCCTAGTCACCATGAAATAAAAGGAACCTACCCTATTGAAAACTAACTCCACTAGGGAAAGTATTTATTTAGTTTTCCTCATACCCCAACATTTCCAATGTGTGAATTTATATATCATTACATTCAAGATAAACAAAACAATGTTTCATGAAAAAATTCATGTCATAATTCAAAACCATGTTTTATAAAAATTTTCTAAAGCATAATCCATTTTATAACTAAGAACATGTTTTCAATAAACATTTTATATAGTGATCCACACTGTTTTCAGGCCTGAAAAACCATTTCCCTTTTTGAAAACGTATTTGAGCCAACTAAATGAATATAATTTGTATTTTAATTGGATTCCATAAAAACACCATTTTTTAAAACATAAAAATAACCCTCAAATATTAAATCCATTAATAACAATCAATTTCATAATTAAAACCAAATGAAAGACTCAAATAATGTAAGAAATGTCAATGGTCAGACAATAGGATAAATACACCTACCTAAAATTATATAGAAATGATATTGGATTTGAGACCAGATATGGGAGAGGGGGAGATCAAAACATAGAGAACCTATATCCAAAGAAAACAAGGTTAATTCTCCATGATTATTCTAGATCTAGTGATCTTGACTCATTTTAAATCAAACACATGGAGAAAGAGAAGAGAAACCAGATTTGAGAGAGTCCTCTTATCGATTTATGAAGAATGAAGACTAAATCTTTCAATTGGAATAAAGGATATACAAGAGAAGGAGGGGAAGTGTCTAAATCATCACCATGGAGACTTTGGTTCAATGAAATTTTTATTAGGGTCAAGGGATATGATTAAAGGAGATTAAAAAATTAAATAAGGGGAAATTTATGTTTTAACACTTAATAATCTATATGCCTAGTGTTGCCATCAGTGGGCTGGTGGAGATAACCAGCTGGCTAGTGGCTATAGATAGAGGTCCTTTAGCTTCTAGAATCCACTAACTAGCATGTGGAACCTGCAAACTTGCAATCTTTCTTCCAGCCAGCATCGACTAGTGGGTTCCCTCCTCTATCTAGCTTGTGGACTCTTATTTCCTCTAGCTACCAAAAATCCATTTATTGACATATAAGTTAACTAAAAACATGGGAAATAACTTAAAGTGATCTATTATTAGTCCCACATACCCAAGTGTGATAGTGTGGAACTTTGATTATAGCATCCATGTAACATATGAGCTTCCATTTCCTTCTCTATATTACCACCAGTGTTAGGGATTTAGGGTAGGATTTATTGATGGAGATATTTTTAGAAGAGGGAAAACATGTATAAACTAATTGTGTTAGTCATATAAGAGTAGATTCATCAGCATTAGGAATATTAAATCAAACATCAAGGAAATGAAATATGAGGCAGGTGGATAAATATTCTATGACTAGAGGATCGAAAACTCAAGAGTCACACTAAGTATATAATCTATCAGGGGATAAGAATTCTTATTCATGTAGAGGATGAGATCATTTGGTGTGTGGATTCCCAAACTATCATGTGGTTGAGGGTTTTAAAGTAGTAGAAAAAAATCCATGTTAGAGGTAGTTAATTGACCATATACCTCTTAGAGATGATCAAGGAGATCCTAAAGGAGGTTTCTTGGTAGAGGATATAGAAGTTTACTATGAGGTGGATCTAGAGAAGGAAAATGACATGATATACTTTCACCAACACCTCCCTCAAGTTGTACAATCCATGCTCAGATGACTCGTAGTCAAGGAAACATCTATGTACAAGTGATGTAGGGATATGTTCAGGTAAAACTTGAAATGATTTGATGTAAGATCGATGTCTTATCTACCCTGGAACTCATACTCATATACACTATCATGATTCATTCATTTATTAATGTTTTCTTAATCAAAGAGCTAGATATTTTGGTAGGTCCCTTAGAATAACTAATGTGGCTAGATACACCTAATGGGATATATCACACACTCCTCCATGTCTGTTAATGATCAAGCTTACACTTAATAGAGAGAGGTTTTTGTATAACCTTGTTATAGTTATGATGGAGTTTTATGATATCATCCTTGGTATGGATTAGATATCCTTAGTTCGTTTCTAGATAAATAATTATAGTTGTAGAGTGATGTTATTCCAAGAATATGGATCAATATTTTTCTTTTTGGGAGAGTGGGACCTTTAATCGAGGTGATTAGGGCATGCGTGTGGGAAGTTTCTATTAGCCACACATCATTTGGTGAGTTTTACTATATGTGTGGTGGATACCTTTGATGATTATCTTCTAGAATTGGTGGAGGAGTATATGGAAGTGTTCCAAAAGGATGTTCTATGATTTTTTCATCAAAAAGAGATCCAATTTCCCTACAATATATACCCTAAGACCACTCTAACATCTTTTAAAACTTATCAGATGGACCTAAATGAGATCAGAGAGCTATAGGTATAGTTGAATGACCTTTTGAAAAAAGGTTTCCTTAGAAATAATGTGTATCCCTTAGAATCTCTAGTGTTATTTTCCAAGAAGGTAGATGAGAGAGTTAGGTATTGTATTGACTATCACTTCTTGAATTAGGTAACAGTAAAAAAGTATCGTCTTTTAAGGATTGATAGTCACTTAAAATAGCTAAAGGGAGTGATGTTATTCTTGAAGATCGATCTTAGGTTTGACTATCACCATAATAGGTTCATGAGGTGGAAATACCAAAGACGGCATGAATATGCTGTTATGAACCTTGTAAGTTTATTTTTATATCATTTGGTGAGATGAACTCATTTGTTTTATTCATGGGCATTACAAAATGGATTGAAAATACTTTGTTAGAGTGGATCATGGTGACTTCATCGATGAAATTCTAGTCTATTTAAAATTAGATAATGAGTATTATGATAATCTAGGGATTTTCATAGACTTGTTTTGGGGTCACTACAATATGACAATCACCCAAAGTGTTAGTAATAGATTAGAGAGACCCAATTCCCAAGGCATGTCATATTAGAGGGTGTAGTATCTATTGATGGTATCAGGGAATGAATCGGAAGCCAGTGGGATGAGGATTTAAAATTTTTCATCACCAGAGAGATGAAACTTCATCATCTCCAGTGACCCATGCCCTGATAGAAGTATGAGGATCTTGCATGAATTATCAAAGTATAAAATAAAAAAATAGTTACATTATTCAAATAAAAGTTCTCTAAATAACAACTTATCATTAGTGACCATTTCTCCGATGATCTAAGATAGAACCCATCTAGATTATACACACACGCTTCTATAATTCACACACATCCCATTAGTTGAATTATATGTGCTATCATGAATATATGGTTATTACTTTGATGTCACTATGATCACTATGATCTTGTGCCTTAGATCTATGAAGAAATTCTTAGATCAATTGCTCAGATAAAGGCTTTATATCTTTTGAATTCAGGATTATATACGGGATCTTAATTTATTAGAATAAACAATCTTTTCGAAATGATATCCTTATGACTTATATTGTGGATATCCAAAATATCAAAATAGGGTTCCCTGAACCTCATATATTTAATGTACACTAAATAAGAAGTAATTGAATAGATATAATGAACTAACTACATTATCAATATCATTTTATATTTAATCACCTACTTTTAATATATAATATATGTATTTTGTGATAAACTAGAGTCATTAACTCAACTCATAATTGCAGATAATATTAAATGATCCTTAAATGTTGAAATAATATTCATTTGTATAATATTTTCCTATGTATTCACCTAATACATTTTGAATACACTTAACAAATAAATTCATCCCAATTATTATATATGTGAATAATAATTTATTTATTTATTTTTCAATGATTGAAAAAACTTAGTAAACTCCCAGACCCCAAGGTGGGTCCCACCATATCATATGTATATATTCATTACAATATGGTAGATTCTTGAATATGATATTGTGTGTGTTTCCCTCCAAGGATTTTTCTCGGTAGTAGTCAATAAGAATTCACAGAATAGTAGTAGAATCTAACAACCAATTAAGGCCCTTAAAGAGATAAGGAAAACTCATAGCAATAAAAACCTTTCCTATGAACAGGCACTATGTAATATAATATCTTTGTCACTGATATCTCATAAACTAGGATGCACATCACGCATCATAATCAATCATTTATTTGTTATTTTTTATCTAATAGGATGGAATTACATTCGAATATCCTAGACATGGATTTATGAAGGTACCACCATCCTAATCAACTAGGACTAAGATATCACTTCATCAACTAAGAAGAGAAAAATTATATCTTGACTATTTAACCAATGCCATACCACCAAAGATGCTCCCAACACATGTTACCTCTCCATGACTTTATTGTCATGGTTTTTTCCTCACATCAAAGTATGAAATCAAATATGACACAATTATAATGATATAAAGTTTGGAGACAAATACACAAGTTCATAGATAGTAAAAACCAATGACACTAGAAACACGTGGTGTTCCTATTGGTGGGTTTTCCCTCATGATCTCACCTACTAGAGATCGCCAAGTGTGAACTTCATGAGAAGAAGTCTCAAAGCTTAAGAGCCCCTACCACCTGATGGTCCACATAATTTTTTTCATGTCCATATGATATTTCAGTACCATTGGAAATAATTTTTATATTGTTATAATGGTATCTATAGGTTCTCATTATAGCTTTGTAACTGCTACACCCCTTTGATACAACATGTAATCTAAGTACATCACTATATATATAGTGGATGCAGAAGTACCAACACTGTTATAATAGGTTTAACAAATGTATATATCAAATTATATACATTTAATGGTTATAAAATTACATACATAAGTTGGGTCTAGGTCATACACTTTCAACACTCACACTTTCACTAGAGCCAACTACAAGAAAGTCTCAAACCACTAGCTTTCACATAAGAATTAGGCTTCTACAGAGATATGAATTTAGTTAGGGTGTCTTCCATGTTATCCACTTTGGATACTCTTCTAACTATGACTTTACCTCTATGGGTAAAATCCATCATGATCTGAAACTTTTGAAATATGTCTTTTTCCTCTAGTGTGACCTAGGCTCCTTGGCGAGCACCACTACTATAGTATTATCACAATAAATTGTAATAAGGTCTGCACTACTAGGGAAAAAAAAATTTTGGAAAAAAATACGTGTATCCAAAATGATTCCTTAGATGACACCGAAGGGATAATATACTTAGATTCTATTGAAGAGTCGGTGAGCACATGTTTCTTTGAGCTTCTCCAGCTCACTACACTACCATTTAGGTAAAATACATAGTCGAACTTTGAGATCATCATGATATGTCTCAAAAAATTTATAATTTTAACCTCTCACTACTAGTTCCTCATATCTTCCATACACTAGGAACATATCATTTGTATTCCTCAAGTACTTTAGGATATATTTTACAGCTTCCCAATACAACTCTCATGGATTCGCTTGATATTTTCCCACCGCGATTAAAGAAAAGGCAACATCAAACCTAGAATATAGCATGACATTCATGATAGATCCCACTATAGATACATAAAAAATTCTACTCATTATTTCAATATCCTCCTATGTTTTTGGAAAAAAATTCTTAGAGATATTGATACCATGTGACATTTGAAACACCCTTCCATTGGATTAGTCCATAATATTCCTTTTATGTACCGTGTAAAAATATGTACTTTTAATTATCCTAAGAGGCCCATAAAATCTATCTTGATAGATCTTGATCCCTAAAATGTTGGATTCTTCAACCAATTATTTCACAGATAATCATTCATTTAACCAAGTCATATATGAATATAAGACTTTAACTTCATTTACCATAAATAATAAGTCATCAATATATAATACTAGGAAAATGATGAAATTACCATTAACCATATTATAGAAAAATGGATCACTTTTGTTCTTGAAAAAACCAAATTCTCTTATGGATTCATCAAAATGAACATTTCTTCATCGTGACACCTAGTTCAACCCATAAATGGGTATCTACATCTTGCACACTTTATTGGAATTCTTTGACTTAACAAAGACTTTGGGTTCAGTCATATAAAAATATTCAGCCAACTTACCATTTAGAAAAGTAGTTTTACCATCCATTTTAAAAATATCATAATCATGGAAGGTTTATATTGCAATTAATATTCTGATGGATTTAATCATTACTAATGTTGAGGAGATTTATCCATATTTTATGCCTTGAAATTCCTTGAAACCCTTCACTACAGGTCTTTAATTATAGGTTTTGACCTTACCATCCATGTCCAACTTTTTCTTGAATATCCATTTGCACCCAATGGGGTTTACATCATACGGAGAGTCTATAAAAATTCAATCTTGAGTTTGATACATATAATTTTTCTTATAATGAATATAATATTTCTATTTAGGGGATTCCTTTACTTATACTACTTCCTTGTTGGTTAGAGGTTTATCATCCTCAAGGAGTCGTGTGTCACCTTGCTTGGTGATAAGAAAACCATAATACTCTAATTCTCTCACCTATCATGTTTACCTATATAATACTTGTGTCATGGTAACATATTCATCTCCCACTATCACTTATTGAGATTGTTCCCATAACAACTCTTGTGCATCTAGAGTATCAAATTCATAAAAGATAATATTTCTCACATTCATTTAATTGGAAATTTGTTCCCTTAATAGAGGTGTGAAATTTCTTTCCACAATAAATATTTCTATTAGAATGACTATATAGGTAATATACTTTGGTTCTTTTAGGATAACCTGTAAAGATTTCCTTTGTACTTCTGGATGCTATTTTTCACTATATATAGTATTGAAAAATTCCTCACATCCCCATACATGTATGTGTGATAGATTAGGTTTCTTTCCATATTAAAACTTATATAGAATCCCATATGCTACTTTAGTTAGTACTCTGTTAAGGTTATATTTCACTGTCTTCTACACACATCCCAAAAAGGATAATAAATGAGTTTCATGCCTCATCATTGATCTGACTATGTCTAGTTTTGTCTAATTCCTCCTTTAACTAGAAACATTCCACTATGGTGTATAATTAAGAGTGATTTAGGATACTATCCCTCACTCCTTTAGGTGATCAATGAATTCTTGGTTAAGATACTCTCCACCTAGTTCTGAGTGAAGTACCTTAATATTCTTACCAATCTGGTTTTCTACTTCATATTGGTATTTATAAAAAATATAAAAGGAATATGACTTATACCTTATAAATTATAGATAAATATTCCTAATATAGTTTTAGTAAAAGTAATGAAATAAGAAATAACACCCCTTGAATCTATTGAAAAAGGTCCACAATCTTCGGTATGAATTAATTCTAGTAATTAAATGGATCTTTATCCTTTGTTGGAGAATATTTCTTGGGTAATTTTACCTTGTAAACAAGAATTACATAAATCCATGGGCTTTAGCATAACAGAGGCTAAATACCTCACTTTATGTAATTTCTCTAAATGCTTCTCATTTTCATGAGCAATCATAAAATACTATAGGTATATGTAATATGAATCATGTTCACTAGTTATGTCATTGATTTTCATTATTAGGATTTTTGAGTTCAAGTATATATAATGCAATATTACAATGTTATATACCATTAAATATGTTATCCTTACAAAAGAGAAAATATTTATTTCCATACATGAAATAAAAATCCCATAGTGTCCAAACATGACACTGAGATTATGTTTTTGGTAACCAATGGAAAATAATTATAATTATTCAATATAAGAACCTAACCACTTGGAAAATTCAGATGATAATATCCCACTACAATGGCTTCTATATTCACACCATTTGTATCCTATAGATCCACCTCACCCTTCACAATATTCATGAATCTATTTGGTTTCCATATATGAATAAAAATGTTTGAGACAAAAGATGTATCCAATCCACAACAGGTAGATAAAGGAAATTTTAATTTAATGACAAGAATACTTGAAGTATAAGCATCTCCTTGAATCTTTTTATCTAACTCTATAATTCTTATTCTAGTGGAGTTTCTTTCTACATAAAAATCAAACATCCTCCTACCCATTCCACTCCCCTGTATCTTTGGATTTTTGGAAGGAAGAAACATCAATGTATTTGTCTTGGACTCAGCCTTAAATCTTGTAGCCTTTCCATTCCTACTATTTTTCACCATATGGGATAAATAATTGGTATTCTAAATATAATTTTCATCCTAAAAAACCAAATCTAGAAGATTTGGGAGATACTTTGTCATGTAATTCATATTATAATTAAAAAAATGTGAAAATATTAGGTTTAAAGAGGAAAGAATGAGACCAATCACTATATTTTGGTTCATCTTGAACCCAAGGGCTTCCAGTCTCTCAATGTACCCGATCATCTTGACTACATCAGTTCATGATCGATTCCCTTCTACTATCCTACTAACACACACCTTTCATAGGGTGTGGAAAAAGAAAATTATTTTCCCGGTGAAGCATAGTGGATGAATATGGTCATCTCAATTAGGGAACTTTTCAGTTTGTTCACCGTATTAATCTAATTCACCTAATCTATTTCTTTTTTGTTGTTTTTATTATTTTATGAAAATAATGATAAATATTTTTTGGGTTTTGATTTTTATTTTCTAAAATAATGAAATGACAAGAAATATGAGAATTTAAGCTAAACTAACATGCAATGCTAAATAGAATGGGTTAAGGAAGAAATAACATGGTTTTTGGTTCAATCATTATTCTACTTATTTGTTTGATTTTGGTTTGATAATAAAAAAATGAAATATCATAATGAATGACTATTATTTTATTTAGAAACTATGGAAACTTTGAATGGATAATAAATCTCAATTCTACCTCCTCTATTAATCAAGGTTGATGATACACCTTGCATGAGGGTGTTCTATATTCTAGGACCCTACTTTATCAATTCCATTTCATCCATTGATTTTATCAACTCCATAATGTATAGAGATAGTCAATGAAGATTGGTAAAATAGATTAAACAAAAGAATAGAAATAGATTAAGTCACATGTCATGGGGGAAAACCACCATAGTAGGGACATTCAGCTCACCCATGCATGCTACTCATATCTACCACAAACGTTAAAAATAAAATTTAATAAAAATTCAAGAACAACTTGACCCCCCCTAGGCCAAGCCCCAAGTCAACCCCTCATCATTGAGTTTAAGAGATCAATTTTTTGAATATATATAATAATATAATAATAAAATAAAAATTATAAATAAAAAAATAAAGGAAGAAGAAGATTAGAAAAAATAGAATAATGGGGGATGATGAGAGAGATTGATAGAGATATAGAGTGATAGAGAAATTAAATAAAACATAAGTTGAATGTTATAATAATAATAATAAATAAATAAATAAAAAATAAGAAGATAAATAGAATAAGAATAATTATACAATTGGTTTAATAAAAATGGATGAAATAATTTTTTTAAAATAAAACTAATTTATAATTACAATTAAAATAAAAATAAAACAAAAAGAAAAAGAAAAGCAAAAAAGGAAAAAAGAAAAACAAAGCATGTGGTTGATAATACCTCACCCCCAGTGGGTTCCTAGCCATGGGTTGAGCTCCTATGATCTATGAAACAGTTTGGAGGATTCCCTACTTCCCCCATGGATTTATTCCACATCGAAATAATTAAACATCTGTGAACCATGGGTGTATCGTTAATGATACCCCAAGTCATAAGAGTTTAATTTGAAATTAAAGATCACTGAATATTTGAGGATCAATGAACACTAATAAGAAGTCCAAGTACCTCTCCTTATCACTACCAATAAAAGAAGGTGTTTCGAATCGAAAATTGGCATATCAAAAACCAATTGTCAAGGAAGAGGGGAAACTACTTGAAATTCATCACATGCTAAAGAAGGAGCCATAAGATGGAAGAAAAGTGTAGGATTATACTACTCCCATGATCCCTTCTCCCTTATACCTTATTTTCATATTTTTTATGTCTCATTCTTCCACTTATTTAATGGCCCCCCTTGCATGGATGGGTAGAAGACCTTTTTGTTGGGTAAAGGTATGCAGACCGCTTTGTGATGCTCGAGTTTTGAATGTAATAAAATTTTATAATTATTTTCTTATTAATTGAATTTTTCAATTTGATAATATTTGAATTTAAATTTAATATGATTTTGTTTTATTTAATAGTAAATTTTTTTATTTATTTTATTTTAGAACTTATTTTCCATTTAATTTATTTTGGATTCTGCGAGTTGGTTGACCTAAAAATCAAGTAGAGGAGTGATTTAGTGATTACTAAACATGGGAGGAAAGAGTGGTGGACTGATTTGAATATTTGGGGGATTCCAATACTAGATTTGGTATTTCTTAAATAATTTTAATAATTATTATTATGAAATTCACAAATTGATAAATCTTAATTAAAGGTGAATAAAGAGAATTTTATTGTTACTATGTTAACTTTATCATTTTAATAAAAAAAATATTCATATTTATTAAAAACATGATAGTATTTCAAAAGGGGAAAACATAACCTAGATCCAATCACATCTCTCTTATCTAAATGTCACAAACTCCAAGTTCCCTTTCTTTCTGGTCATTACATTATTATTCTTTCATTTATTTTCATATATATGAAAACTAGATTAAAACACTACTCTCTGGAAATGATTTTTGGTTTTTACTAATACTACACCCCAAGGGGAAATAAATTTCTTTTACCACACCCTATGATAGGCATGCATCATAACATGCAACATTTTCTGGGGAGTAGGTTTTAATCAGACCCTAAAAATTTTCATGGCTAGGACCTCTATTGAGAAAATATCCTTTTGACCCTAAGATAGAAAGAACTCTATTAACTAGGATTATGAGTCTCAATATTAATGTTTTTGAAAAAATCAATTTGGAAGACTCAAGTATTCATTATAAACCAAAAATCATAGAAATCAACCCAGAATATGCCTTAAGGGACCTTTTTTCCCCATAGTTTTGCAACAAAGAAGATCAGTTAAACATGCCTACCCAACAAAATTATTTTGAGTTACATGTTTAAATGATCCTATCGTACATAAATTACATAGAATTTCAGCTGTATAATCCAATTGACACATTCAAGAATATGGATTTACTTGTTCATGTTTCAATCCAAGAGGAGTAGTTGAAGAGCAAGTCAGGTAGTGGTAATTACCATTTTCACATGAAGGAGAAGCTAAGGAGTGGTTCTATAGCTTACAACACATAGAGATCCATGACTGGGATGATCTCCAAAGAAGCTTCATGTAGATATTCTCCACAACCTCTAAGAGCACAACAATTATAAATGAGATATATTCCATTCGATAAGCTACTAGTGAGACTCGTTACGAATACTAGGAATGTTTCATGAATCTTTGAACAAGTTTTCCACATCAAAAAGTGGAAGTGCACCACTTCATGGTATTCGTATACAAAGTATTTCTAGAAAATTATAAGAACCTTTTGGATGAATCATATAGGGTATATTTTATTGAAAATTTACTACTATTATCCAAAAATATCATTGAGAATATATCTTAGAATTCACAACAATTTTGAATAAGAGGCACTGGAATAAGATGTATTAATTAGGTAAGAACATATAACTCATCACCTTTACTAGAAACTAAAATTTAAGAATTGAAAATTCTGGTGAGATAGATGGATGTATAGAATGTGAGTGAGAAACCATCTCCGCCATAGGTATGTGGATTATGTTTATCATCTAAACATTACATTTATCAATGGGTTGAGATACAGGGTATGAAGAGTTGTGTAGCTTCATTCTAAATAATTAAATTTCCATATAATCAAAAATGGAGAGAAGGGAAATAGAAATGGGGATTTTAAGGTTAATAAAACCAAGAAATATCCCATTTTATATTTATCCACCTTTCCAGTAGAAATATAAAAACCAAAAATCATTCCAACAATCTTGCAAACATCCCTTCTATTAATAACAAACCTTGAAACCACTGCATTTCCAATATAAGACTTCTGAGAATCCATTAACTAGTGCACCATAAACTAATAACAAAAAACTACAGTCTGACATTGAGGGGTTAAAAGAAAATTTCAAAAATTTAACCAGTCAATTAAAGAAAATTTCAGTGCAATTATAACATGAAGTGAAAAAAAAGATTGAACCGCCTGAACCAAGAATGTTTGAGGATTCTAAAAAAATACTAAATATCATCCAATCTACCCAAAATAGAGGAAAAAACAAAATTATGAAGATGAAAAAGGGATAAAAACAAAAAGTCCCCATTCCCTTTTGAATTAACTTAGTCAACAAATGATGAATAAGATAAACATAGAAGGAAGATCTAGGAATCCTTTTGAAAAGTTGAAATAAACATTACATTGATAGAGTTAATCCTAAAAATCACAAAAATATAAAAATATTCTCAAAGAAATATGAACCAAGAGAAATGGGTTTAAGGGGGATGGAAGAATTACATTTGGAAGGAATGTCTCATCCATGATCATACCACCATTTCCCAAAAAGTATCAAAATCCATGGAAATTTTATAATCCTTATACTAAGGGTTATTTTAAATTTTATGATGCTTTGTGTGATCTTGGTGCTTACATTAATTTCATGTCTAACTATGTCTTTAAAACTTTGAAAATAGGTTAATTGAATCTCATAAGAGTGGTTGTATATCTAGAAAATGGATCCATGATTTTTCTAGATGGAGTTGTGGAGGATGTGTTAGTAGGAGTTAAAGGACTAATGTTTTCAAAAAACTTTTACATACTCATCATAGAGGAAGAAAATTCACCAAGGAATTCACGCATTATTTTTAGAATACCATTCCTAAGAACATCCAAAACTATTATAAATGTGCACGAATGAACCCTCACCAAGGAATTGGAAGATAAAAAGGTGAACTTTAATGTTCTTGAGTCCAAATGGAACCCTTCAAAAAATCATTCCCTCTTTTAAATTTTCAACGAATAAGGTATTGATCCCATCGGAGATTTAGGTATTATTCAAGAATTCTTATCCTTAGAAGACCACCTTTCTATTGAAAACACCAGGGAAGGATAGGGTACTAAAAATGAAATTTGTTCCTTTAAAACTCAAAAAAAAACACCTCTGAATTAATTGATAATTTTCTAGAAGTAACTGATATAAAACCATTTATGAACGAAATTCAAGCTTTTGAAGTAAGAAATTTGAATTAATTATAATCCATAGAACATACATAGAATCATGATTAAAACCTTTCCCAGGTGAATTAATATATGTGTATCTTTTGGAGGGATAAAAATTTATAGTGATCATTTCCAATAATCTTTCTGGGACCCAAGATATAACTCTAATTGACCTTATAAAAAGAAATTCCCAATACATAGGATGAATTCTAGGAGACATACCTAGAATAAAACTCAATTCCTCCCCCCATAGTGTATTATTAGAAGAGTACACTCAACCTATTAGGCATTATAAGAGAATACTTAACCCCACCAACATGAAAGTTATGAAAAAAGTAATTGAAAAACTATTTTCAACTGGCATCATTTCCCAATTTATGACCCCCAATGGGTCAACCCCATCCATGTGGTTCCCAAGAAAATCGTCTTGGCCATTATGGAAAATTAAAATAATAAATTAATTCCAATGGGCATCCAAAACATTTTGAAGGAATGAATTGATTATATAATGGTGAACCAAGTCACCCAAAAATATCACTTCCCAATCTCATTCCTTGATCAAATGATAGAAATTATAGAAGGTTGGACACATAACTAATTTTTGGATGGTTTTTCTAGTTATTTTCATGTACCAATTTCCTTATATGTCCATGATAAGACAAAATTCACCAATCATTTTGGGACCTTTTCATATAAGAGGATGCCTTTCAGATTGTGCAATGCCCCGGGTAGATTTCAAGGATGTAGGGTTAGCATTTTCTCATATAACATTGATGAATGACTGGAGTTATTTCTTCATGAATTTACTATTTTTTTCAACTCCTTTGATCGTTATTTAGGGAATCTAGAGAATGTTTTGAAAACATGCATAGAGAAAATTTTGGTTTTGAACTTTGAAAAGTGCCACATTATGGTTGATAAAGGAATAATGCTAGGACATATCATTTTAAAGAGAGTCATTGAGTTTTATAAATCTAAAATTTAAGTGATAAATTCTTTTCCATATCCCACTTATGTGAGAAACAATAGATCATTATATGGAATATGGGATTTTAGAGAATATTTATTAAATACTTTAGTAGTATTTCTCTTCCCATTTCAATATTTCTCTTAAAAGATATTGACTTTGTTTTTAATGATAATTTCAGGGAGACATTTGATGAACTAAAATAGAAGTTGGTTACCCCACCAATATTATAGCCACTGAATTGGGAACATCCATTTTATTTTCTTTGTGATACATCAAACCAAACTATAGGAGCATCTCTTTCCCAAATAATTTAATGAAAACCTCAAGTCATAACCTAAGCCTCAAGGACCCTAGATTCCACTCAAAGAATTTACACGACAATTAAAAGGAGTTTCATGCTGTTTTATTTTTATCATATAAACATAGGTCATATTTACATGGAACTAAATTAGTTGTATTCTCTAGTCATGCAGGACTTAAGTAATTGATTAAGAAGGCCAATTCTAAACTATGGTTAGTTATATGGATATTAATATTTAAATAGTTTAATCTAGAAATTAATGTCAGAAAGGAATATTAAAATCAAGTTCAAGATCACCTTAGTAGGCTAACCATCACTGCTAAAATAGAAATTCCAGAGATGATCCCACTCAATGATCACTTACCCGGAGAGAAACTCTACATCATAGAAGGTGAAGTATTATGGTATGCTAATATAGTAAATTATTTGGCCACATATTAGATGCCTTATTCCCTTAACTCCAATAAAAAGAATAAAATTAGAGCTAAATATATATTTCATATATGGTAGGATTCATTTTTTGGAAAATTTACAATGACCAATTCATAAGAAAATGCTTACCAAAAAGTGAAATAGAATATATTTTTCAATTTTTTCATACACTTTCCTGTGGATTCCAATTTGGACATGAATGAATGGCTAGAGAGGTATTGTAATCTAGAATCTATTGGATGAACTTGTTTAAATATTCTCATTATTATTGTAAAAAATGTGAAAAATATAAATTTTATGGAAATATTTAAAAGTGACAAGAGATTCCCCAAAACCCATAATTTTTTTAAATATTTGATGTATGGAGCATTGATTTTATTGGACCCTTTCCCATAACATTTGGTAAATCTTACATTTTACTTACTGTTTATTATGTCTCTAAATGGGTGGAAGTTAATTTCAATAAAACCAATGATACCAAAGTAGTGTGCGATTATGTCAGGGCCAACATCTTTTGTAGGTTTGGAATTCCAAGAGACATCATCAATGACCAAGGGAATTTTTTTTTGAAATAGAATATTGGTGTCTATTCTTAAGTAGTATGGCGTGCACCAGAAAAATTATACACCTTAACATACCCAAATAAATGTCAAATTTAAAGTGTTTAACTGGGAGATTAAAGGTATTTTGGAGAAAACAAACAAAAATTTGAAATAATTGGATCCAAAGGCTTGAAGAAAACTTATGGGAATACTGGGAATCATACAATACACCTATAGTTATGAGCCCCTATTAGTTGATTTATAGAAAAAAAATTCATCTACTGGTGGAATTGGAGGAAAAATCATATTGGGTAGATAAAAAGGTGAATTTGGATTTTGATAGTACTGGAAAAGATAGAAAACTTCACTTATAGGAGATAGAAGAAATCATAAGTGAATATTTTGAAAATTAAAGAATTTAAAAATAAATAACTAAAGTGGAACATGAAAAACTTATTCAACTAAAGACATTTTAACTTGGAGAATAAGTCCTACTATACTATTCCAAACTGAATTTAATTCTAGGTAATCTTCATTATAGGTGGTAAATACTTTTCATTGTTACTAATTTTCATCCTTTTGGTTTCATTCAGATCAAGAAATAAGAGGAGTGAAACCCATTCACTATATAAGGGAAAGGCTTGAAAAAGGTCCATGGATGTTTACTTCAAGAACCAGTGGAGGTTCTAAAACCTGTTTAACCCACATACTGATTTCTCCTCATAAGGTTAAGTTGATCCAAAAACATTAACCAAAGGAACTTTAAGAAGGAAACCTGGTTTTTAATGTTTTCTTAGGATGTAGGTTTCAATTACCTTTAACTTCACCCCTTTGACCTTTAATGGAATGATTCTTACCCTGTTATGAGTTATTTTATAGGATTATCATGGAAGGAAATCATGATGTAGATCAAGTAGTGGTGTAAGAGGACCAAATATTTATTTTAAAATGGAGTTCAATTTTGGGATTATCTTTTAAACTCTCTGGATTTTTGTTTAAAAACATGTTTTGAGTTGTAAACTAGAATATTTCTTGCCCATACTTAAATCCATGATTTACTTGACTTATCTAGGAGTCATGAGTTTATTAGGAATCCAATGATTACATGTTTTATATTTTAACATTAAAGATATTTAATGAGTAAAATATATAATTTTATGATTAAAGTGAAGAATGGATATTAAAATAAGGGCTCATGATTTGAGGGAATTGGTTGATTCATATAAATTAAATTTCCCAAACATTTTCATGATTTTAATTTATAAAATTCATGTGAATTTATTTTTCATTATTATTCATTGAATATGATATTTTACAATATCAAATGTCCAATTACAAATATTATTTATAGACTAAGTACTCCATATTTATTTTTGATCATATTTCCTAAGTGATCAAGAGACATTTCACCAATGATAACATTCATTTGAACTTGACAAAGATATGACTATACAAAAACAATTTTTAAATGATTGATGCATCTTTTTAAAATACCTTACCAACCCTGAATGAACACCTTTTCATTAATCCTTTTTAGATCATATAGACCTTGAATGACCTTGGTAGGAACAAACCTTGTTTTAAGCCATTTTTATCCATTCATACCCCCTCTTAGTATTTTCATGATTTTTTTAAGTTGAAGTGTGGGGGTAAAGGGATTCATGGTGTAAGGGATGATATATATTGTAAGGAAGAAATGTGGGGGTGATACTTATGGGTATTTAGAAAGTTTTATTTTCATTTTTCTATATATTATTTTCCCCTCTTGAAAGAAAGAGAAAATTACAAAAACAGAACAAAAAAAGGACAAATGGTTTGTGATTTGGGTAAACAAAAAATCACCATTACCGAACCAATTACCATTTTTATATGTGGTTAAGTGATGCATGCGAGGTTTATTTCAAGTATAAATTTTGAAAAAGAAAAAAGTGAAAATTTTCTTTGAAGAAAAAGTATAAAATTATGAAAAAAAATCAACAGGTTTCAAAAATCATTCATTAGTATTTACTTTAATTATGACCATACCTTGAGTTTGGGGAAGTGGGAGTTATTAAAATTTTAAGGGGATAAATTCACTGATATTTTACTTTTGATATCAAACACTTTACTTTAGAGATTAACCTCATCCTTGAGCTTTAATTTTTAATTCCTATCATCCTTAGGCCTCAGAGTCATTTGAACCTTTAATGAATGATGTCATGATTTTATGCAACTTTTATCTTTACAAAGGGGAGAAAGAGTTTGTTTAGATGAATATGTAGAAAGATCATGTTCGCATAATATGATCATAACTATAATTGAATTAATTTAATGAGTGATGAATGAAAAGTTTTATAAGATTGCTGAATTATGATTTTGCATGATGAAGAATAATTAATTATAGAACTTGAATGAATGAAAAGAGAAGTTCCATAATTTTCCAGAAGGGGAAAAGTCAAATGATTGATTTTATTATTTCGTTGAAAATAGATAAATTGAATTCATATTTTATGAGAATTCTGAAATATTGATTTATAATTGATAATCATTTGATTTTAATACTTTGAAAATTTGAATATTAATAATATTGGTTCCCTCTTAAATTCTTTTTTGAGATTTTATGCTCGAGGACAAACATGGTTTAAGTGTGGGGGTATTTTATAGACTCATTTAATGTGAATATTTTTAATCAAATTTAAATGGTTTTAAATTAATTTAAAAGAATAATAACCCTTTTTCAATGTTTTAGGAAATTTTGGGAAATTGGGAAAGTGGAATGAAAATGGATTTATTTTAATAGAAGATTGATGAAATATAAAATAAAAATTTTTTTATTAATATTTTTTTATTTTCTCCAATTTTTATCATATATTTATGTCTTGTATATATTATTTTATAGTACTATTTTCATAAAACAATACAGCTAGCTAAGATGGACCTCAACCTCAATAAGGAAAGACACTTAGTTATGCCAAAGGAGGCATGATCGGCCAAGAAAACCCAAGGGAAGGCTTGCTTGGTGGTAGTGGTGTGAATGTGGGAATCAATCCTATGAAGAGGGGCTTATGGGTGGTGAAATCCCATTGGTTCTTAGCTACCAGAATAAATGAGTGGTGGCACATGGGAAAACTCTATGTGGCCTTGGGAGGAGGGTGTCACCAGGACAGGGTGGTCCACAGTGGCGGGAAGGAGTCCTCCAGTATTCACACAACTTCATTATGGTGTGGGAACACACTCATGTTTATAAAATATCACCTCCCGCCTCACCATTTCAATGTGGGATGGATTTTTTTCTGGTTATTTTTAATTTTTAATAGAAACACCATCGTTTCTACCAACATTGCAGCCTCGTGCCTTGTATAGAATCCTCCCCACTCCTCTGTCACTCCCCACCACAGAAAGTCACCAAACCACCACTGAAATTTCCTGAGAACCTCTATGGATGCACCTTGAAAGAAAAAAACTAATCTTCTTCACTATACCATGAATTTCCACAACCACTGTTCATCTCAGATACCTTGTTCGGTGCCTATTACCACCATTTCGAAGGCTCCTTTGGCCACTGTTAAGGCCAAAGGAATGAGGAGTCGATGCTGCCACATCAAAGGCCTCGCCAAAACTCTATTTCCAACACTAAGGCCATTGATCAACTTGGATACTCTCTAAAGACACGACTGATCATCATGAAGACCATTATAGTTCCCTCTAGCCACTATGAATATTGGAGGATTGGAGTACCCGTTGTCATTTATTTCCATGAACCATTCATTGCTTCCATACACAAAGGTACCCCCTTGAAGATGTTGTGATTAACCTCTGACATGTGGAATAACCCACATCAATCCCATATGAGTCATGTACCATGTTTTAGTATGCCCTAGTGTCCCCATGGATTTCGCCGACACCAAAACAATTAAACACCTGAGAACCATGGGTGTATCTTTAAAGATACCCTGAGTCTCATGAGTGTAATTTCAAATTTAAGATCACCAAATATTTAATGATCCTTGGCCATCGAGGAGAATGATGAGGGCCTCTACCTCTCACTTCATACAAAAGAAGGTGTTTCCAATCCAAAAGAGCCATAGAAAAAACTAATTGTCGAGGAAGAGGTGCACCCACATGAAATTCATCACATAACAAAGAAGGAGCCACATGATGGAATAGGAGTGAAAGACACTTCCACTCCCATGATATATTCTCACTTCCACATTCTTTAAATATTCATTATGTCCCGTTCTTACTCATATTCAATGATTCCCCCTTACATAGAGGCCTAGAAGTCCTTGTAGCTGGGTGAAGGGAAGGGGACCCATTTGTGATGCCTGAGTTTTGAGTGTAATCAAATTCAAAAAATATTTTCTTATAAATTTAAAGTTTTTCAATGAGATATTATTTGAATTTAAATTTCATTTGATTGTTTTTTATTTAATTATAAAATTTAAATTTTATTTTATTTAAGAATTTATTATCCAATTTCATTATTTTGGATTGTTCCAATTGGATGATCTAAAAATCAAGTAGAGGAGTTATTTAGTCATTAATAAATAGGTGAAGAAATACTGGTGGAATGATTTGAATATTTGGGGAATGTCAATACAATATTTGGTATTGCGTGAATAAAGTAAATAATGTCTATTGTGATATTCACGTATTGATGAATCTTAATCAAAGGCAGATATAGAGAAAACTATCACTACATCATTCAATTTATCATTTTAATAAAAATAAATTATATTTATTAAAATGATAAAGTGAACAGAGTAACAATAGTTTTCTATTTATTCATATTTGATTAAGATTTATCAATTTTTAAAAGTCAAAATAGGCATTCATTAAATTATTTAGGAAATGAAAAATCTGGTATTGACATTCCCCAAATTCTCAAATCAGTCCACAGTTCTTTCTTCGCGTGTTTAGTATTCGATAAATCAATCCTCTACTTGATTTTTAGTTCAACCAATTGGAACGATCCAAAATCAATAAAATAGAGAATAAATTCTTAAATGAAAGAAATTTAAAATTTTAGAACTAAATAAAATTCAAGTGTATTAAAATTAAATCCAAATATTATCAAATTAAAAATCATTCAATTAATGAGAAAAGAATTTTTTGAATTTGATTACACTCAAAACTCAAGCATCCCAAATGGGTCCCCTTCCCTTCACCCAACCGCAAGGGCTTCTTCCACTCCATGAATGGGGGGATCATTGAATAAGAGGAATACTGGGAAATAATGAATATAGAAAGAAGGTGGAAGGGAGAAGAGCCCACACTCCTTTTCTAGCTTGTGGATCCTTCTTTGGTGTGTGATGAATTTAAGGAAGAAGCTCCTATTCCTATGAAATAGGTTATTCCTATCCATATTCTAGCTTAGTATATCCTTAGTTTATATGTAGTGATAAGGAGAGGCCCTCAGTCTTCTCCTTGGGGGTTAAGGATCATAAAATCATCAGTGATATTCAATTTGAAAATACACCACTAAGACCCGGGGTGTCTTTAAAGATAAAATTGCAATTCTAAGGTGTTTAATTATTTCATTGTGGACAAAATCTATGGGTGAGGTTTGTCATCCACGAATGTAGTGCATAGATCAGATGGGATTGATGTGGTCTATTCCACATGGTAGGGGTAAAGCACTGTAGCGGCAAGGGGGAAGTGACTTCATGCATAGCAGCTGCAGATGGTGTATAGCAAGCAGCGAACGCAAGTCCTCCAATCCTCCGGCATTCATAGTGGATAGAGGTAAATCTGATGGTATTCATGATGGTTGGTCTTGTATTCTAAGAATATCCTAGTTGTCAGAGGCCTCAGTTGTGAAAGTATAGTCGTGGTATGGCCTTTTATGTGGCAGCGTCGACACTTCCTTCCTCCGACATTCATAGTGGTAGGAGGAGCCTTTGAAATAGTGCTCATGGGCGTCTTCCAAGGTATATGAGCTTAATTATGGTGGTGTAATGGTGTGACATGGTGAAGGATATTAGGTTCATGCTTTCCCTGGGTGGCCATGGAGATTCTTAGGCGATTGCAGTGGTGGTATGATGACTTTGAGCATTGGAGAGTAGTAGAGAAGGGTGAAGGATTCTTCTATCTAAGGCGAGGGGTCGCAAATATGGGCGGAACGATGATGCTTCTATTAAAAATGAATTGTACCTGGAAAAAAATCCATCCTGCATTGAAATGTCAAGTATTGAGTTTCTCACGTATGAACCTGAGTGGGGCTCCCACCCACCCACAACGGATCGCCTCATCCCAGCGACACCCCACTCACTATGCTGCACAAAGTTCCCCCATGTGATTTCGGTCGTACAATTTATGGTCAGTCATGATATTTTATTTATCCAATACCGATCACAGTGATAATGTTTCAATGGTGTTGGTGATTTCCATTTTTATCTATAATAAATAAACTTTAGTAGTTTTTACTTTATCTTGATTATATTTTAGAGATTATTGATTAATTAATTAAATCATTAAATACCAACAACTATTTATTGAACCTCTATATCCCTCACAACTATAAAAACACTCTGTCACTTGAGTATTATAGTGGTGAGGATCCTTGAAATCTCTCCTTATAGTCTATATGTTTTGGCTACACTACTACCTGGAGAGTTTTAAGGTATGCATAGACTGGCCAACCACATTGACTCGTTGATTCTTAAACTATTGAGTAAAGTCTAAGATTATGGGAATCATAACCTTGATTCCCTCAACAATTCACCTAAAAAGTGTAGCAAGCTATATTTGGATACTCCTTCTCGACCATCATTAGTTAAGTCAACCCATCACTCTCATAAGAACTCTCTGGTAGTAGGAGGAACCCTCAACTTTGGTTGATGAACTCTTATACACTTAGTTTTTTTTTCAAATTTGTGCGATAAAAGTCAATATGATTAAAGATTACTTTGAGGGGTTTTTATTATTTTTGACTAATTTGATCCTTTTCTATTAAATTTATTCATACTATGTTTTCCTTCTCACAAATTAACATCTATTAACAGAATACATTCATCGCGTCTTTATGAAAATTTTCCATTTATTATTTTATGTGTTCCCACAATAAACTTGAAAAAATGTAAAATAATAAATAATGAATAAAAGAAATAAATTACCCAAATGGTCTTGAGAATATAATATTTGTTGATCTATTTATAATCAATGGATCAACCGTGACATAAGGGTATCATTCATAAGTCAAGTCTTGACTCGTATTGCAGCTCGTCCCTAGTCTAGTCTTGTCACATCTTATCTAGGGTACCTCATCATCCTAGCATGATCCACGAATAACATCATCATCGCTAATAGTACATATGTATTTGAACACAGGTGATAGGATCTTAGGAAGTGAAATATATATACATGAATGAATGGATTCACGTGGCCTTATTCATATTGAATTAAAAGGATGATGCAAAGACTGTTATATAATTAACTCATTATTACAATCATTGCATGCAAGTAATAAATAATTAAATAAAATTGACCTAGGCATACACATGTTCATTTAGTGCTCAAGACCAGTCAACAAGTAAAATGAACGTGTGACAAAATTAAATTGTAATAAATTTTAAGTATGAGGACATTTATATAAATTAAATTAATTATACAAATTTAAATAATTTAATCGCATTTGGTCCTGGTATTATATTAATTATCATTGAAAAAATTAAATTAATAAAATAATTTAGTTTTATACTATTTTTTCAAATAATAAAATCACTATTACTCTTAATCCAAAAATTAATAATGATTTTTTGGTTGTATTAAAAATTTTCCCAGGTCCATAAACCCTACCAAGGCCCATTATGGGTCATGAAAAAACAACGCAGGTCTGAAATACATTGTGACAGATTGCTATGGGCAAGGTGGTCCTGCCTTGGCATGTTCTGGGTTGGTCAAACTTACCTAGTTTGGGAAACCACAAATCAGGGTGGGTTTTCACATTCCAAAGGTGGTCGACCACAAATCAGTGTGTGGTTGGCGTCATCGTGGTGGTCTGTCTCAGTGAGGGCGATAGGCAACTCAACCTTGGATTGGGAGGTAGCACAATAGCGGGTCGGTAGGGATCTACAATGGTATGCTCAATCGAGTGACAGTGGCAGGGTGAGCTCAACTAGGTGGCACATGTGAGGATGAAAAGGTGGAAACCGCTGGTGGGGGAGGTTTCAACATCATCTCGAGATGGAGGTGACAATAATGGAAAAACGGGTGGGAGGAGTGACGTTCTATGACGGTCAAGGTGGTCACGACATTTGGGGGTGATTATTTAATAATCTTCCACAAAAATAGATATTTTGTTCCTTTTTTTTGAAATTAATGGATGGATTTTGTGTTACATGCATTTAAAAAAAATTAGCCTAAAAACAAGCTTTACCTGGTCACACAACCCAACCACACTATTGAAAAATGATGTTTCTTTGTTTTTCTCATTTTTTTCCAGGTTAGTGCATCACCAGGATAATATTCCATTTAATATTTTAATAAAATATTAAAAATAGTGTATTGAAAAATTAAAAAAAAATATTATTATTCTTATTATTCCACAAATGGTGTGGAATGAAAAAATATGGTGGGTACTATTTGTAGCCAAAAGATTATGGATGGATCCTGGGTGGAAATTGGGGTTTAACCTAAAAGATTAGAAAAAACCATAATTGAGAAATTTATAAAACACATATAAAATATATTTTTCAATTTTAATACCTGAAAAAGGCCCGTATTAATTTTTTTGTGGCCATATCTTGTCCATCTGATTTCGGATTGATGCACAATTTTTTTTAATTTTTCCATATCTTGGAAATCTAATATCAGATCAATGTGCAGTTTTTTGGGACCTAATTAATTACCCATACTTAAATTTAAGGTAATATAATGCTTCCTTAGCTCAAAAAATCCAAAATATCACTCTCATACCAATTTATGGTATCAAGGCATGCAACGAAATCTAGTAGGATATGGATTTAAAAGTTTTCATAACCTAAGTGAAAAAACTGAAAAATTTTGGAGATCTGTGCCATAATAGAGGTTCGAGAATATCACATGAATTATCAAAGCATAAAATAAAAATTGATAAGTTACATGATTTTAATTAAATCACTCTCAACAATATCTTGTTGTTAGTGACTGTTTCTTGAAGGAAATGAGTTTAAACCTCTCTAGATTGTCCCCACATGCTTCAAGAAACCACATGTATATTGATCTTCAAACTCCAAGTGCTATCATGGAGCTCCTAAAATTACTCTAACATCATGAAGATCACCTTGATCTCATTCCTTTGATCCAGTAATGCATTCTTGGATTCGTATCTCGAATAGATCCTTTATCTCTCTTAGATACATAATGATATATGAGCTCTCAATCTGTTGGAATGAATAGTCACTTGGAAATGAGATCATTTCGACTTATATAGTGGATGTCCAAAATACCCATGTAGGGTTCCTCTACCCCCATATATTTAACATCTACTAAATAAGAAATAAATTAATAGTTATAATGAAATAACTGCATCATAAATATCATTTATATTTTATCACTTACTAGTAATTTATTATAAATATATTACGTGATAAACTCGGGTCTTTAACTCGACTCATAACTTTCTCTAGTATTAAACAAACACTGAATATTAAAATAATATTTATTCATATAATATTTTCCCATGTATTCACTTAATACAGTGTTAATACATTTAATAAATAAATTCATCCTAGTTATTCTATACCCAAATACTAATGAATTTATTTATTTATCGGTGATCTATAAAACTTGGACAACTCTTGGAGCCCATGGTGGGTCCCACCATGCACTATATACATATTCATTAGAATATGGAATATTATTGAATACGCTATTATGTGTGACCCTCTAGGGCATTATCTCGATAGTAGTGAATAACAATTCACAAACTAAAAGTGGAATCTTGGAAACCATCAAGTCCCATAAACAGACAAGGAAAATTCATTGCAATGAAAAACATTCCTAAATACACACACTATGTAATATAATTTATTTTTCTAGGTATATCTCATAAAGTAGGATGCACAACTTATGTCATCATCCATTATTGATTTATTATTTATTGATCAAACTAGAAAGACTAACCTTCAAGTACCAAAATCATAGATTTATGAAGGCACTACCATTGTAATCATATAGGCCTAAGATATCACTTCCTCGACATGGAAGAAAAAAATTATATATTTACAATTCAACCAATTCCATACCACCAAATAAGCACGCACCACAAGATACATTTCCATGACTTCATTACCATGTTTTTTTTCATACATCAAAGTACATGATCAAATGACACACATTGATAATGATCTCAATTAAGAAGACTAATACACATGTTCATAGATAGGAACAAACAATGACACTAGAAACATGTGGTGTTCTTATTATATGGGTTTTCCTCGTGATCTCACCCACTAGAGATCACTGATTGTGAACTTCATGAGAATATGTCTCAATGCTTATAAGCCACCAGCACCAGATGGTCACACATCATCTGTGTCCTATCATTATGATCTATATGGTCCATATGAATTAAATTTAAGAATACTCTCATGGTATCCCTAGGTTCTCATTATAGATTTGTAATTTCTATAACCCTTTTAAATGACATGTAATCTAAGGACATTACCATAAATATAGTGGATGTAGAAGTATCAATATTATTTTGGTAAGATAAAACATGTATTTATAAATCCTTATACATGTAATGGTAATTAAAGTACAAATGTAAGCTGTGTTTGGAGAACCTACTTTCAATAGTTATGGATCTGGTAAATATTGAGGCAATGCTAGCTGAAGAGCCACCCCAAGAGCATGTTTAATTCTCGGAGATTCCGTATGTTGGTGGGGTTCTATTGGATATTCAGGGAATAATTTTCTAGGATTGTAGTACTAATGATCATCCTTATCTAGAAGGGGAAACCAATCATTGGGTCGGAGTGATGCCAGAGTGATTTCAAGGAGCTAAAGAGGAGTCTGATGAGTAATCTTGTCCTGAGCATTCTAGAGAAGGGAGTTGAGTACATGGTGTTTTATGATGCCTCTAGGGTGGGGCATGGTATTTTTTTGATGAATAGATGGATTATTTTTTATTATGGGTCTAGGTAGTTGATACCTCATGAGTATAACTATATGACCCATGATTTAGAGATAAAAAATAAGTGTTCACCGTGAAGACTTGGAGGAACTACTTTCTTAGTGAGTGGTTAATAGTATATTCAAAACATAAGAGTATCAGGCACATATTTACTCAAGGATTTATTTTGTGGGATTTATTTGGATTTAATAACACTTATTATAACAAGACAAATCGATAAAGAATCCCAAATCAACATCTCCATGCATATAATAATGAAATGCACATACTAGAAATGAGTAATACTGTAAACATGCATCCCTTACACCAAAGTAGTCATTCATTACTCTTCTATGATTGATGATGATGACCACGGACAAATAAAAAAATACTTCCCTTTTTGGTGTATCCACATGTTACACCTGAATTATCTATTGCATTGATGTGACTCCTCTTCTTACCATAGTGTGTTAGCACCTCATGTACAAAGAATCAAGAGGATATAGCTTTTGGGAATCATTGAGATTTGGATAAATGTCATGTGAGCATGACCACTTACATCACATAGCATTGGGATTTAAAAATCCCTAATAGAACTCCTTGGTAGATCCTGCATTAACTCTTGTATCATAATTCACAAGTTTTTGATTCATCCCAAATATGTAACATATGCATGAGTTATATCCCATACATTTCAATTCTTGTAACGGTCCTTTAAATGATAGATTATGTGGGATATATTATTTTAACTTTCACTCTTAACATTTAACTTATTATATGATCTAATTATACAGTATAATGTATGACATATGATATGAAATTCATATTCTACAACTTACTCTTGTAGTCACCTTATGCCATCACTCAATCATACCTTATGATTGAGATGGAAGTTCAAGGGAATAAAATTTATGACTACTCCAATCATACCATATGATTATGAGGGAAGTTGTCATCAAATTAATGGCTTGAAATCATGAATTTCATGCTCTTATAATATGATATATTATTAAATCTGATATATCCTGTTATATTTAATAAATAAGGACTTAGATCATACCAAATCCTTCAATATTCCACTTACACTAATGCCACGTAGAATTTTTGTTGTTTCACCACGTATTTTATCATATATAATAACTTATAAAATCATTTACAATATCATATCCTATATAATAACATGTGAATACCCATCCAAAACTCTTTTGGATTAACTTTAAAACATTTTCAGAGTATCTATATGAGACAAACTTAATCCCAATTCAATAAACCATAAAGTTTAACCCCACGAACCTTTATAGAAATGAAAATAAATATAAATCATCGAACCCATAAATATAAAAAAGAGTATACTCTAGAAAATAATTAATGATACTCAATTATATAAAGGGATATGACATGATCTCCATCAAATACATGTATCTTTATGCCTATGTCCACCAACTGAATCTCATGCTATCATGCATTCTCATACATTTTATTTTTCCAAGAAATTGAGTGACTATGAAATAAATATTATGTGAATACCATGTATCCAACCCATACATTGTTGATTATATGAGTATAGACTGATCTAGCTGATGGATAAATCACATTTTATTAATCATTTTAAATGAGTACATAATATTCCCCTCAACCAAATAGATAAGAACATTATATATACAATCTAGGTATGTCCAAAAAAATCCTAGTATATCTTAATTATGGGGAAAAACTTCATACTCATTATATAAGAGAATAAATCCCATCATGGTTGAGATCTAACCAACTATATGATCAACATACCCAATAAACCAATGATTAGATATGCCTCAATGGATTATGTAAGAAATGTATCAAGGTATGAAGGTTATAATACTAGGTATCTAACTAACCTTAGGTAATGAGGACTAAAAGATGATCCATGTTGTAGGGCCCTGGAAAATCCACAAAGGAGAATTGGAATCCCCTTAATTTGAGAAAGGATTCTACCCAATCTCCCTCAAAGGATCAGGAAAAATATGAAGAATACTCAAAAATTGACAAAGGACCGACCAGCCCGCATACCAGTCCAACATTGATGGTACGTGACCGGTTCAGTGAGTCCCCCCCCCCCCCCGCGGACCAACGTCGATCGCGAAACGGAGGCGGGAACCCCTCCATGGGCGCGAAGTTGGACGGGCGCCAGACCGGTCCACCGTCACGAACCGCCCTAGCCGTAAAACACGCCAACTGGCCCAAACCGCATGCACTGACATTCGCGGAACAGAGGAGGAGCTCTGCGTGGCCACAAAGCACCCCCCACCCCTGAACCAATTTGGTTCGCAAGTGAGGTGCATTCAATGCCCCCCGTGAGTTGCGGATTGACCCAGTCATCCATAAACCAGATTTTCAGTAATGGACCTCCGCAAAAGGTGCTGCATGACCACATATACATATCTTCGCCCCCTCCCTATATAAAAGGAAACAGAGGGGGATAATAAGGGGATCAATAGAATCCAGGTGGGAGGACTTCAGAGGAAAGAGCTTAGGATTTCGCGAATAGCCATGTTCCAATTTGCGAACTAGAACAGGTATGAAACTAAAAATGAATTAATAAGGAATCGAAAAATGCATAACAAATTGGTGAACCGATAACATAAAATAAAGAAACCACGAGCCATGGTCTCTCAATGGATGTACTCCCCACAGACCAGGGAGTTTACTCCCCTTTTTCGATCTGACGCACCACATAGCACCCTCCTACACGGGCGAAGCCCTGACCGGAGAACCCCCAACCAGCGACACCATTGGCTGCCGCTGCTCACGTAGAATCCACCACGTACCAACCTGGTACGTGGGCCAAACCTTAATCCACATACCTCCCTAGTATGTGGGATGCCTATCAGTCTGCGTACCACCCTGGTACGCGGACGACCTCTCTAGCTACATAGAACTCCCCTATGCGAAGGGCGCCACTCCTCATGCACCCATGCGGCCCGCCAACTCCTTCGGTGTTCCCATTCCATGAGCCAGATAAAACCCTTCCAACCTAGCCGGATCCTTCGCAATCCCTTCATTGGACTATTCATCAGCCCCTAGCCAAGGAATATATCAAATCCACTGGACCCATATAATGAAACCTTCAGGCGCATCAGCATGCCACTTCAAGTTCACATACCCATAGTAGGTGAGGGAAAAAGGGTTGCTCCGACTCTTGAGCGGGTTCCCTAACCATTCCTAGGTTCACATTCCCACGGTAGTGCAGGGTCCGAGTCCAGAAGTCCCCTTTCTGCCTCTCCCCTTTCCAGGATTGAGGGACCCCACTTGCGTTTCTTTTTTTCAAGTGCCTGCGGTGAGCACTTCTCCCCTCTCTTGGGAGTGGCTGGGCATCCCTCCTGGAGTAAGCCTCACACCATCCTTTTCATAAGACAATGGATCTTCCCCTCTCATCACGGAAGGTTCATTTCTTCGTTGTGTGGCTTCTACCTTCCCCCAACATTAGGGAGAAGGAGAGTCCAATGGTCCTCGGCTTCTCCTCTACCCGTCGTCTTCCTCCCCTTCCCTCGGTAGGAAGAATGTGTGAGGCCTTCCAAGTTTGTTTCATTCTCTTGTTTCTCACACCGAGCATGACTCACATGGGCTTAGAGATTTGTGATGGTCATGGCGTCCGCACGATTGCGGAAACTCAAAACGAACTACATGGGTTTTGATCCCTATCTCCTAAGAAAGGTATGTAGGAAGCCTCCCCGAGGTTCAATCCCAGTTATAGCCACTAACCATGTATAAGTCCCAATAATGCCCCTCAAAAAAAACTACGTGGGTTTTGATCCCTGTCTCCTAAGCAGGGTACGTAGAAATCCTCCCTAAGGATCAATCCCAATCTGGGCCACTAACCATGTGTAATTCCCAATCATGCCCCTCAAAACGAACTACATGGGTTTTGATCCCTGTCTCCTAAGAAGGGTACGTAGGAAGCCTCCCTGAGGTTCAATCCCAATTCGGGCCGCTAACCATGTGTAAGTACGAATCACGGCACTCAAAACGAACTACGTGGGTTTCGATCCCTATTTCCTAAGCAGGGTATGTAGGAAGACTCCCTGAGGTTCAATCCCAATTTGGGCCACTAACCATGTGTAAGTCCCAATCACAATGCTCAAAACGAACTACGTGGGTTTTGATCCCTATCTCCTAAGTAGGGTACGTAGAACACCTCCCTGAGGTTCAATCCCAATAATAGTAAACTCTCACGTGTAATCCCTAATCTTCCAAGAACTACATGGACTTCGACTCCGGACCAACTGGGATACATAGGAAACCTCCCCGAGGTGCAATCCCGATATCTAAGTCTGATACACATCTGTCCTTATCAGACCATGTCCTTATACTCCAGTAGGACCATCTTCAGGCCCATGAAATCACTTCCCTTGGGTCTTCACGGACGCTTCGGCGTAAGTCCCGCACCAACTCTAACCGGGCATCTCTCACCCAGAGGTCCTTGCCACATGATGTTAAACTGAACGGTTGGGTCCTCGTCGCATGACCTCAAAAGGTGATGTGTCCCTTTAAGTGGCACCAAACTACGCAGATTTTGATTCCTCTCAAGAGGATACGTAGGATGCCCATATCATGGGTTCGATCCAAATGCTCAAGTCATTATATGTCCCCCCTGGATGACAATAAACTCCAGAGCGCCCGGTTATGAGTCATCAAGCCAGTTCCATCTCAATGAGTCCAATCTCCTTGGGGTCATTAATCCTATGAGGGATGGTAAACCTCGGACCCAAATGATTCCAAATCCCCACGTTCAGATGACCATTGCAAACTAGGAGTAATATGTAGATACTATGCATGGGTATAAGCCAAAGATTCGAAAACATATGAATACATCTTAAATATGTAAGAGAGTCTGGGAACAGGAAATAATTCCCCCCCAAAAGGATGCGATGAGCCTGACTTCCCATCCTCTCGACCAGTGTGAGTTCTTAAGCATCACTGGCCAAATCACCCAATGAACTCCTGCCTTTGGAAAGAAGGTCCATGTATCATTTGATATGGAACCATTGGGAATTTAAAAACTAAAACAATACACCTGATATGTGTGGTTAAGCAGAAGTCAACCTTCTCTAATCAACTGTCGGGCTGCACACGTCTTACAACCCTCAGTCAAAACAAAAATGGTGAACCCGACGTGAATCTTTAACCAAGTATGATAGATTTAACATAATCCCACTCTGTGCCCCCTTATACTCACAAGGAGGGCCAAGAAAGGTCATTAATTACACATGGGATCATGATATGCTGCTTTGACGGGTTTACTATTTGTATTTGTTGAAATATTTTTACAGGTACCAATCAGAACTCCCTTCGATCCAATGGAATCGTGGAGGAAATCACAGACACATACTTCAAGCAACGCAATGACCGAACATCATCACCAATGAAGGACCACATCACCTACTCAGCGTCTTCAAGGCTAGGTCTAAGATGCATTGATCCGAGAGTACCACTTGAACGGTACTCTCCTGGCGGTGGAGGTGGCCATGCATGCCCTCCAATCCGCCAAGACCCTTCGGTCGCCTGCCCAGAAGCGGCCTCGAATGTAGATCCAGACGGCTCCTGTTGCCATCTCAAACCATTTCTAGAGTCTATCCCTAGAACGAGACAATGCGTACCTTCCTTATATTAGGGAGGCGGATGAGGTTGACACTGAGGACTTCATCCATGATGAACAGGGGTTCCGCTCTAACGCCCCCGCTGGAAGACGTCGCCACGGTTACGTCGTGACTCAATATCCTCATTCTAAGGAGGATGTCTCCTCGAGGATCCATGCCCATGCTCCCCGAGCTTTGGCCCCTCAGACTGCCCGACGACGGTGGAAAATGTACAACCAGGTACTGGTCATCACCCTTGTCCCTGATGAGGAGCTCCGCTGCCCGGTCACAGAGACGTATTGCGAGCATGCACATACACATGTCCGCTCCTCCAAATACCTCCATCCAGACATGGCGGCATCATACAAGAAGGCGTGCATCCCCGCTGAGCTCCATCATGCCCGTCACTCACACAGGACAACACCTACCTGACATGCACCTCTCTCTACCCAGGGTCATGAAGCCCACTAACCTGACGTGGTGGCAACCCTGCGCCTGTAGGACCAACTCTAAGCAGATGCTCCTGACACCTACCATCCTGATGTGGTGGAGATCAACAAATCCCACCATCCAGATGTGGCGGAAATTAATAGGAGGGAACATCTCCCTGCCAAAAGATTCCACCGACTCGATACGGTGGGGAACTAACATATGCAAGGCCAGCTCCCTGCAGATGCAAGTAAAGTTTTCCATCACGATGTGGAAACAAACGGAGAGATAAACTGGCTTATCCCGGCACAGGGGCAGACTCGTTCACCTGCCCCGACACAAGAGAGTTGTCAGTACCCACTGACCACAGGAGGATCGGAGCAGTGTATTCCTACTCCAATACTGAAATGGGCCTTCATACCCATTCTAGCCAAATATGTCTCTCTGCATATCCTAGAAATGATGGAGGAGTAGGTATCGATCTCAGATCATATCTTGCAGACTTGCTAGAATATAATTGCATCAGTGACAACAGAAAGGTCTTGGGCCCATGAGCCCATATCCCCAATTGAGGTGATTCATCTAAGAGACGATATAGCCACCTCAGAGTAGATATGCATCCCTACTTCTTCTCAGGAGGGTTGTCAGCCATATTTTGCAATACAAGGGCAACCGGATCGAGCTTCTACACTCGTTCCAACTGGGGGACACCCATCCATCATAGTGGATGCTTCAGATCAAGCATATATCCATGATAAAAGACAATATTTTCGTCGGTATATCCCGACAGCATCACAGGACCCAATTAGAAAGTGGCCCAAAGGTGAAGGCCATTATCAACAGCAGACAGTTCCCGCTGCCCGCAAGAAAGTGCCTCGAACGCGCCAAAGGTAGCTAGAAAATAAAGAGAGGGTTCATGACTCTGCTCTGTTGGAAGCTGGGGTTCCCAATTCCACTATGAACATATTGAAGGCTCAGAACCCTGCCCACCCATTACCATATTATGGGAGTGGCAGTAGTAGTTGCGAAGGTCCTCCCCGCAATGTCGCTACCAGCAGCTCTGATAGTCCTCCCCATAACACCCTTGAGGGACTCCCCCACAGGAATATAATGATCGAGCATGATAGATTCTATTTTGATGCGAGTCATGGAAGCCCTCCACGTGACCAGATGATCGAGAAGCAACAAGGCCATCCACTTGTTGCGGTCCACCCTAAAGGTCCTCCCCGGGGTATACACTACAAACACTCTCCGTGTAGTGGTAGCATAGATTATGATAGTAGTCCTCACTATCGTAGTCTCAACTGTGGAGGCCCTCCCCGTAGTGACGTCTCATCATGAAAAGAAGGCCCTCCCCTTATCATGGCCTTCCCTGAAGGTCCTCTCCAGGGGTTATGTTGCAACAAAACTCCACGCAGCCAGAAATCAGATCATGATGGTAGTCCTCTCCACTCTGATAATAGAGGTCCTCTCTATAGAGGTGTCAAGCAATGAGAAGGCCCTCCCCTCATTACGGTACATTCTGAAGGCCCTCCCTAGGGTGTACCCCACAAACATTCTCCCTACAGAAGCTGTGATGGTAGTCCACACCATTGCGGCAGTTGTGATGGTAGTCTTTGCCACCATAGCTACCATTGCGTAGGACCTCCCCACAATGGCCCCAAGCAACAAGAAGGTCCTCCTCTTGTCACAGTGTGTCTTGAAGGTCCTCCCCAGGATACACATCGAACGTCAAACCATGATGGTCATCCTCAACATGATGGAAATTATTGCGAAGGTCCTCCCCGCAGTGACATATCATATCGACAAGAAGGTCCTCCCCCTGCCAAATCAAGAATAGAAAACCCCTCATATGTCGAGACACTCAAAAGGATGGGATCAAGCATGTCAGATTCCAAACTAGTCGCCAATGAAACCCTTCTTCAATTAGGAGATGGTCCAGGGCCACGTTCATCTTCTGAACCACCTCAGAATCGCCCACATGATAATTCAATACCTACCGGCACCACTACCTCTGACCACACAATCAGTGAGTATCTCAGTTGGTCCGAACATGTAGAGGAATCGCTAGCGGAGGAGTATGTCGATATGTTTCACCTGAGGAAACGACTAGCCAGAGATGATTTACAATTTATGTTTTATCCCACCGACACCTCTCAATTCAATATACCTAGAAAGTTTCTAGATGAATTTGTGCATGAAATCTGCTCCAATATATGGACAACCCTCCGCCTGATAAAATCAACTTTCCTGCCCTAAAATGGGTATGTAGACCATGTCAATACAATAAGAGACCTCTTGAGTCACATCAACCTAGAGGATCTTCCTTCGGCATGGCAACCGCGACCTGAGAGGCGTAAAGGAAACATTGAGTTAGCCTGCCTCTGTGCACTACACCAGTTACGCCTCCTCATTAGTGACACTATGACGGGAGTCGATATCAGAGGATGGGGAGAACATAGAGCTCTGCATTTCACTCTGCTCCCCAACCAGAAGAACCCATTTGGCATAATTTCATACAATTTAATCACATCAAGACATCAATCGAGTGGGGTCCCTATTCAGGAAAGGCGACACACCCAACAAAGACAGGCCTTGAGTAAGTCCCAGAATAGTCAGGCCCGATAGGAACAAGCCATTCACGAACTCCTAAATCAGGCCAATGAAAGCATACAATAGGTCTCTCTCCTAAGAGAGGCCAATCAATAGTAATTGCTTGCCTCCCCAAAGGGGATTTATTCACAGGTGAACTCGACATCAGATCCAATTCACCCACGAATGGGGGCATGCAAGATCAGGCAGGTATCGATTGCAGCAGCCACTACCGCAATCTAGGGTCAACCCCAGCCTGCAGGGATGGGGGAATTTTTAACAACAAATGCCCCTGTAAGACCAATAAAAATGGTAAGAGACTGAACATCCGAGGAACAGAGCCAACCCCAGCCCTCATGGCTGGGGGAATTTTTACCACCTCAACAAAAACCTCCCCCATGATAATCAGTATTCTCTTGTCTAGGTTGGATAGTCATAAGAGGAGGTTCATGCCATATCCCATCCTTTTAATCATCATCCCCATCAAGAGGGAGGCATACCGTAAGGTCGCATCAAAGAACTCTCCATGTCACCCTTTGTCAAAGAGTCTAAAATCAATCCCGAGACAGGAAGGGGAAGACCAGTAAAAGGCGTGGGAGATCTTCTTTCTATTTGGAAGATGAAATCTCCTCCACCCCGTGATATGCATCCATAAATGTCATGGAGGTTAACCCAATAGGTGACACCAAAGATGATGCAAATCTGGATGGATCGGGAGATGATCTCTGGTCAGGTTGTGATTCACAACGAACCATCAGGTGTGCACACCTGGAACCAGTGGACTGCCCTAAATATGGCCGCCCTTCTAGCTAACCCTCCTCCACTTACCCTATGAGCTTCCAACAAGGATAAGAACAAAGGATCGGTTACCCTTAACCTGTCTCCTTCTCTCGATAAAATGAGCCACTTATGCTCGAAGATATATTCGCTCGACAAGAAGATGAAATGAAATAATTGAGGCGGTTTAATATTGAACTACTCCAGAGGAACCATCTTATTGAAATCACTTCCCACGAAGAGCCACACCTTTCACTCCTGACAAGTGTACCTCAAAGACCAAGGTTTTACCCATCAAACGAAGCGCGGTCAGGGCTCCCGCCCAATGCGGAACTCGGCCCGTCCAACTACCTGAACATGGATTCAGATGAATACCAAGACTTCCCTCCACTCAAGAAGCAACCAGAGTGAGTATGTCTGAACCCTTCTAAGGTGTCACAAATGGCATATTCACCCTTAGTGCCGGCCAATCTGTATCCTCAAGCAGTGCCTTCGGCTATACCTGTCCAAGACTGGGCCCAACAGGATGTGAACCAGTGTCTCTCCAACACCATTAAGGCACTAACATCTTGATTGGAAGTAATAGAAGGTTGACGCGCTCCGGTACAGCCAGAGCGAAGGCCCTACCCAGATTGGGTGAGCAACACACCTCCTCAACCCAATTTTGGGAGCCCTGTATTCCCAATTTTCAATGGATCAGGTGATCCGGAACAACATTTGATGAACAATGCATCTTATTGTGACCCTATGATGGGAAATACAGAACAACAAGAAGCAGTGAAACTCAAATTCTTCGTGCGGACCTTGCAAGGATCTGCCTTTGTCTGGTATATAAATCTTCCAGCTCAGTCAATAAAAAGTTGGGAAGACCTTCGGCAGAAATTCCTGTTCCACTTCAGCTCAACGCTGCCTAAAAAAAAGTTCAACAACCTCCTGAATTGAAAAATTAGGGAGAATGATAGGGTCTTAGATTTTATCCCCAGATGGAAGGGTCTGACCTACTCTATGAACAAGCCAATTCCCCCAGATGAGATGCTTTCCATATGCATCGATAACCTTCGTGATGAGCTGATAACACCACTCATACCAGTAGAGTGCACCACTGGCTTCTGAAATCTCTCTTTCATTGACCATAGAATTGAAGACTCCCTGTAGCGGACTAATCTGAAGTCTCGAATAGCCTCACAGGCTCCTACAAAGAGAGAAGTTAGAGATAAAGCATCCTCTGTCATGCTCAAGCCATCCCCTGTGCCTGCTCCACTGCTTAGGCCTCCGCAAAATCATCAAGGGCCCCCTGTATATTAGTGGTCTCCTCTGCCTAAGAAGGTTGATCAGAGAGGATCAAAGAGGAACCAGTTCGAGGAAAGAAGACACAATGTATACTCGTTCCGAGAGGACCAAGTTCGCGGCTACTTCATAGCCACCATGAATTGAAATTGTCTACACCTACCGGAGCCAAGGAAACCTGAAGAAGTCGGCTACAATGAAAGGCCATATTACTGTTCCTACCATAGAATGTTGGGGCATAATATCTGGGAATGATTCATCTTCAAAGACCTCCTGCAATGGATGGTAGACTCCAGGAAGGTCGAGCTGGGACCACCCCCATCACATGTGGCGTATATTTCTACCACCAACTCCGAAAAAGGGGAGGGGTGGAAGGAAGTCACCAGAAATAAGGGGAATAATTTTTATGACTGGATGACTCAGAAGACTATCACTTGAGTTCAGGGCATACTACGAGCTCAACTATAGCAGTCGGTGTTGCCTCCAACAACCCCTAATGCCGCACAACCGAAAATATTGGCCTCACAACCCTCCACGATCCAATCAACCAGGCGTAATCAAAAAGGAAGGAGACAAGCGCAAGAGAATAATTCCGCAACGAAGCCAAAGTTAGCCCAGACACAATCATATTTTATGCCCTCAAACATGGTGTGATGAGAACCGACCCACCAAACGGAACCATCAGGGACAACCGACTAGGTTGACCTGTCACAGGACGAGGAACTAATCTTTGGTTCGATCAACATCGACCATCTAATGAAATCATTTCCTGATGAAGGGTAAGGTTACGAACTTGAGTCCCCAACACAATGGGCCAGGAGGAGGAATTGCAGAAGTAGGGGACACCAGGGGAGGCGCAGCCATGGCCAAAACCAACCCTATGGTTAGACCCCATCCCAAACCGTCAATATCACGAAGACCTGTGGCAGAGCCCTTCAACGGACTCAGCAAGAGAAAGAATATCCCTCCACCTCCACAAGCATCCACTCTATACCCATCATTATACGATACCCATTAGAGGAGGAACTAGTGTCTAGCTGCCTAGTGCGCACAGACAGACTGGTCAGGCCGAGTCCCCAGAATGTGGGAACACCATCAACATCTGACCCCACGGCTGGTCCCTCCTCTTCACATACTCCATCTCCCAAAGTGCCTGCTAAAACTCTCTAGCCATTGGAGAAGTGTCGGCTGCTGGAGAAGAAATTTGATATCCTTAAGCAGTTGGCGTCAATACCTGACAAAATGTCAATCCTGGATGCCCTGAGTTTGTCAGTAGATCTCAGGGAGGTGCTTGTAGAAGCCTTGCATAGCCCCCAGAAGTTTCAAGTTGAGGTAGTCGCCGCTGAGATTTAACGGATGGAGACTAGCCTGGCTGAATGCAATGCAGTGATTTCTTTCACCGGTCAAGATGAATATTACATCATGTAAGGACACATCAAACCACTATATGTGTCCATTACACTAAATGATTTTGAGATCTAGAATGTCTTTATTGACAATGGCTCTGGGGTTAACCTCCTTCCCCTATGGACACTTCATAAGTTGGGATACAGTGAGGATGATATAATACCCTCAGCCAAAAATCCATTGGGTTATGACAAGAGTGAATAGAAGCCAGTGAGACAAATCAAGTTAAAAACCCATTTTGGAGACCCTATGGCCTACTCGGAATTCCTGGGGGTCTGGAAGAACACAGCATTCAATGCCCTACTGGGAAGGTCGTGGATCCATAATCACATGGACATTCCCTCATCCTACCACCAATGTATCAAGTATTGTTTCAATGGAAAAGGTGGAACATTTCACACTAACAAGGACCCTTTCAAGCTATCCAAGTCACACTACATTGACGTTGTGTTTTATGAGCAAAAGAAAAAGAAACCCTCGATCGATGGTATCGACTGGGTTCCCACTTCAAATGGTCTGGAAATGGTTCTTTATGACCCCCTCAAGCAGCTTGGTGAAGCCTACATACTACCCATAAACCATGATGAGAGCAGGAGTTCATGTCCAGACACATACATAGCTATCCTCATGACTTCATCCATGAAGACCGGGCATAGTAGTGAAGAAACGATTGCTAACCCTCAATTTGGGGGAGAATACTTGAGCGAGGACGCCCACAATGCCTTGCCTTAGGACTCCCAAGATCTCGTGCTGAGAACTTCCGCCCGTCAAATCAAGAAGAGGAGAATGTTGGGGAATAAGAGGAAGAAGATATCAGGGATGCACCTCTCGCATTTGAGGAAGGTATCTCCACCACTGTGGATGAGCTCAGGGATATAAACCTGGGTACTGAGGAAGACCCGAGGCCCACTCTCATTAGTACAATTATGTCTCCTGAGGAGCATGAGGTATATACTTCTTTCATAAGGTAACATCGAGATGTTTGTGCCTGGAATTAAACAGAAATTCCAGGACTCAATCCTGAAGTGGTGACGCACCACTTAGGTCTTCCATAAGACCATCGGGGCTATAGACAAGCCACCAGAAGGACGCACCCCACACATGCTTCCAAAATTGAGGCTGAAGTTGATAAGATTATTAAAGAAGGCTTAATTTGGGAGGTCCAATACCCCATCTGGCTAGCCAACATTGTCCCTATCAAGAAAAATAACGGACAAATCCGCGTCTGCATTGATTTCATAGATCTCAATCGGTATTGCTCGAAAGATGATTTCTCGGTCCCAATCACAGAATTATTATTCGACGCAACGGCCGGGTATGAGGCTCTCTCCTTCATGGATGGTTATTCTGGGTATAATCAAACTAGGATGGCCCGAGAAGACGAAAAGGCCACTGCCTTAAGGTCCCCTAAAGGAGTATTTTGTTATAGGGTCATGCCCTTTCATCTCAAGAATGTTGGTGCCACATATCAACCTGCCATGCATCGTATCTTTAAACCATTCCTGGGGAGATTCATCGAATGCTATGTGGATGAATTGGTGGTCAAATCAAGATAGATCTCATATCATATTTTAGACCTTGAAACCGTCTTCAACAAACTTTGACAACATAGCCTGATGATGAACCCCTTGAAATGCACCTTTGGGGTTACCTCAGGGAAATTCCTTGGCTTCGTCGTACGCCATCATGGAATCGAAGTAGAACCTGAAAAGAAAAAGGATATCCTTGGTTTACCACCTCCCCACAAATCTCACTGAGTTGAAAGGATTCCAAGGACACTTGGACTATATTAGGCAGTTCATAGCCAACCTGGAAGGAAAATGCTTGTCCTTCACCAGGTTAATGAAAAAGGGGGTTATGTACTAATGGATAGATGATTTCCAAGAGGCATTCAACATCCTAAAGAAGTACCTCTTAATCCCACCAGTAATCATGCCCCCCGATTGAAGGAATACCTCTTATCCTATACGTGACGACCCTAGAGTGGTCACTAGGAGCCTTCCTCGCACAGAAAAATGACGTCGGCAGTGAAAACAATCTCTATTACCTCAGCCGAACCATGATCGATGCTGAAACTTGATACTCAAACATCGAGAAGAGTTGTTTGGCCTTGGTCCTCACAGCTCAAAAATTGTGACATTATCTGCAGCATCATGAAGTCCATTTGGTCTCACGTAGTAACCTGCTCAAGTACATCCTCAGCCGCCTGATGCAGATCGGGAGCCTATCCCGATGGGCAGTCATCCTGAAACTGTTTGACATCTGGTTTGTGCTTCAGAAATCCATCAAAGACCAGGTATTAGCATATTTTTTGGTAGAGCACCCCTCAATAAGGACTACCGCACCGGGCGTCGAGCTACCTGATGAAGACATCTTCTCGGTTCAAGAGGAGTTCCCAACATGTGAAATGTACTTCGACGGCACATCCTGAAGCCCGACTGGGAAGAGGATGGAGGATCCCAAATTTAACAAGGTGGGTTTGGGGATTATACTCATGTCCCCAGAAAAGTTAGCCTTGCCATATTCTTTCCTCCAGTCAGAAGGATGTACGAACAATGGGGTGGAGTATCAAGCCCTCGTTGCAGGCCTGAAGCTCACACTCCAGGCACAAGTAAAACACCATAAGGTAAAAGGTGACTCGAAACTGGTCATCAAGTAATTAAATGGTTATTATGCTTTTAAAAAAGAGGAGCTAATTCCCCTATTTGATCGTGCCCGAGGGTTAATGGTGGAATTGTCCACAGAACCAACATTGACGTATATTCCCCAATCTCTGAATCCCCCGGACGATGCATTAGCTAATGCGGCCACATCCCTAACTAACCCAGACTGAAATGGAACAACTAACAATATTGATCATTGTCGAATAGTCTTGACATTTGTTAAGACTAAGACATAAGAAATAAATGAAGTCAGTCCTGTCCCTGAGCCATATTCTCCTGCCACTGGCTGGATGACCCCCATTGCAAACTACCTTCAAAGGGGAGAACATCCATCAGACAGGGCTGAACGAGTGCAAATACAGATAAGGCCAATCAACTTTGTCCTATATGGTGGAACGAGTCAGAAAGAGGTCCTCTACAAACGAGGCCTCAATAGAGTCCTCCTCAGATACATTGATGGAGAAGAAACAATTGTTGTCATAAATGAAGTACATGCCGGGGTATGTGGAGCACATCAGTCAGGGTCAAATCTTTCCCATCAGGTTTGAAGGCTTGGGTACTATTGTCCCACTGTGGCACGAGATTGCGAGCACTTTACCACAATATTCCACTCCTACCAAATTCATGCCAACTCCATTCACCAACCCCCGGAGTTACTTCATCAGGCGACGTACTCCTGGCCATTTTCCATCTGGGGAATGGACGTCGTGGGACTGTATCCTCCCGCAATGGCCAACCAATTAAAGTATATCCTCACAGCAAACAACTTATTTTCCAAATGGGTATATGTTTTACCCCTCATGGAAGTCGGGTCAAGAAGCATTGTCAGCTTTGTGAAAGCTAATATCAACACCATATTTATCATCCCTCATACCATACTGAAGGATAACGGCAAAAACTTCTGATCTGCTGAATTGGAGAAACTATTCCAAGAATATGGTATCAAGGCTAACCACTCATCCAGCTACCATGCAGCGGCCAATGGACTGATAGAGGATTTCCACAAGACACTATCGAAAATTCTCTTGAAAATGGTGGAAAAAGATAAGAAATCGTGGTCAGATAAACTCCTTCATGCATTGTGGGCTTATCGAACCATGATCTGCACTGCTAATCGGGCTACTCCGTACTCATTAGTATAAAGAACAGAAGCATTCCTACCCCTTGAGCTCCAATTTCCCTCGCTCCGTGTTTCCATTTGTGATCAATTATCCAATGATGAGCAATCAGAAAAATGGATAGGTGAATTTGAACAGCTGGATGAGAAGTAGTTGCACACTTTTCACCATATGGAACTATATCAGAACCAGATCGCACAAGCCTTTAATAAAAATGTTTTTCTTCAGTCTTTATTGGAAGGAGAATTGGTGTTGGTCCTCCAGATCCCAATGATACCTGGAAGGAAACCTCCAAAGCTAGAGCCGAAGTGGGAGGGACCATATGTTATACACAAGGTCTACTAAAACAGAGCATATGCCCTGATCTCCATAGATGGGCAGTTCACTACCGCTCCTACGAATGCGAGATTTCTGAAGAAGTATTTTGCATAACCAAAAGCACCTATCGTCCGAGCTGCAGGACGTTAAAATGCCAAGTGCCTATCGTCCGTGATGCAGGATGTTAAACTACTAAGTTCCTATCATCAGAGCTACAGGACATTAAACTGTCAAGCGCCTATCGTTCGAGCTGCAGGACGTTAAACTGCCAAGCGCCTATCGTCCGAGCTACAGGACATTAAACTGCCAAGTGCCTATCGTCTGAGCTACATGATGTTAAACTACCAAGTGCCTATCATCTGAGCTGCATGAGGTTAAACTGGAAAGCGCCTATCATCCGAGCTACAGAACAATAAACTGCCAAGCGCCTGTCATCTGAGCTGCAGGATGTTGAACTGCTAAGTGCCTACTGTCCGAGCTGTAAGACGTTAAACTTCTAAGTGCCTATCTTCCAAAATGCAGGATGTTAAACTACCAAGCCCCAATTTTCCAAACTCTATTACCCTAAAATAAGAGTATTTCATCCTCACCGCATGATGGTAAACTGCGTAGATTTTATAGAACTACGTACGGCTTGATTCATGCCCTTCCAAGATACGTAGTGACGCCAGGATTATGTATCATGTTCGATCCATCCCTAAATAAAGTTAAAAGTGCCCTTTTTTCCCCGTGTACGGACCAACCCTGCACAGGGTGTATCTCTTTTAGAAAACTATGTACGGCTTGATTCTTACCATCGTAGGATATGTAGCGATGCCAAGGTCCCCCACCCTAGCCCAACCACCCCTAAATGAAGATTAAAAATTCCCTTTCCCCTGTGTACGAACCGGTCCTGCACAGGGTGTATTATCTTACAGAGAACTACATACGACATGATTCCATCCTTTTCATAATACGTAGTGATGCCAAAATTCCACACCCTAGCCCAGCCACCCCAAATGAAGCTAAAAATACCCCTTTCCGCCATGTAAGGACCATACCTGCACGAGGTGTATTCCTCGCCCTTACCGCATGACGTTAGACTGCATGGATAAAAGAAAACAAAATTGCCCCTTTCCCTCGTACAGACCAGACCTACATGGGGTGTATTCCCCCAAATGAACTATGTGTGGCTTGATTCCTACCCTTACAGGATACGTAGCGACGCCAGGATCTTATCTCCTAGCCCAGCTATCAATAAAAGAAAACACAGGTATATATACCCCTCGTCCTTACTGCATGACATTAAACTACACAGTCGAGTGTCCTTACCGCATGACATTAAACTGCACAGAATCCCCTTTTCACGTTGGTTCATCTTATTCCTCACCGCACGATGTTAAACTGCACAGACTTTACCCTCACCGCACGACGTTAAACTGCATGGACATCATTGTGACCCACCCAATATATACAGAGAAACAGGATGAGAATACTCCTTGTGCATTTGGAAGCATCCTCTCTATACATCAGACTCTGCGAACCAGATAATTATGGATCTTCATAACCACCCATGGCCATCAGAAGTGGAAATTTATCAACTCGTGGACACCTTTGTATGACTATTCATACCATGCCCTCAGCGGCTCTGCATATTGATAGCCCCTGGCCCGTCTACGAAAGGCAAGATTTCCTCAGGAAATACTCTTCCTATCTTAGTATGCTTACTGGCCTTAGAGCCCCCATATCATATCTCCGGATCCAAAAATTTATAGAGCAGTGGTTTACAAGATTGTTCCCCTCTCATATCAAAACGTTTCCAGGGTATCCCTACCTAGTTAGCCTATGTATCCACCCATGGTTCACATGAAGATCTGCATCTACAAACATCAAGTGAGGGCTAGGCTACTCTAACTCAATGGGATATTGCGGTGAAGATGTTTCTTGTATGCTTGGACACCATTATCCCTATATGCCGAACTCTGTGCTATGAGAAATCCTGGAATTTCATAATCATCCATGGCTATTGGAAGTGGAAAGTTATCAACCCATGGAAACCTTTGTATGACTATGCATACCATGACCTTAGTGGATATGCATATTGATAGCCCCTGGCCCGTCTACCAAAGTCAATATTTCCTCAGGCGATACCCTTCCCATCTCCGTACACTTACTGGCCTCAGATCCCCACACCATATCTCCAGATCCAGGAAACCCTAGAGTTACAGTTTACACCCTTCTTCCATCACACTTGATTAGAGTATACCAGATAATCCTAACTCAATTTCCCTCTGGGTGATTGTAGCAATAGTCACCCAATGGTTTGAAATCTATGATTGTTAAACAAAAAGTACTTCTTCCTTACCACACGATGTTAAAATGCATGGAGTAAAGGTACACCCCATGCGCAAGATAAATCAGTGCAGTAAACTCTTCGAGTTTTAATAGCAATCAGGGACGAACATCCCCGACATGCCCAGATATTTCCTTACCAAATGATAGACTTTGTGGCCCGGAAAATCGTGGATCCTCATAATCATTCATGGTCATCGGAAGTGGAAATTCATCGACCAGTGGTCACCTTTTCATGACTATGCATACCATGCCCTCAGAGGCTCTGCATATTGATAGCCCATGGCCCGTCTACCAAAGGCAAGATTTCTTCAGGCTATACTCTTCCTAGCCCCATATTCTTACCTTCCTCAGAGCCCCCATATCTTCTATCCTGATCCAAGAGGCCCTAGAACCATGGTTTACACCATAAACCCCTCTCCACATCTTGGACATGTCGAGATATTCGAGCCCAGTTACATTCTAATCAAGAGTCGACTTTGCAACTACGTCCTTGTCGCGTGACGATTAAAACAGAATGGAACATGTCTTTTCCACTTGGTGTGAAGCTACAAAGACCAAGCATTAAACATTCAGGGAAGTTCCTCCAACTACAAGTATTTTCATGGACTTAAAAATACCCCTCATCCTCACTGCATGACGTTAAACTACACAATATCTTTAATAATTCTCCCCATCTTTACCGCATGATGTTAAACTGCATGGAAGTCGTTCTTACCGCATGACGTTGAACTACATGGAATTTAAAATTCCCTCTTTCCTCACCTCATGACGTTAAACTGCATAGATTTGGTAATAATAACAATGCATTTCATCCTTGTTGCATGACGTTAAGCTTCACGACCAAACCTATCATGGGTTCAGTCAGGAATGGAGGCCTTTATCTGTCCCTCAGTGCAGGGTCTAGACCTGTACAAACCACTGTCTCACACCAGCGTGAGAAGGGATGACTTCACCCATTGTTGGGAAATTTTAAGCCTAGATGTTTCTCTCGTATTCAGGCACCCTCTTTTTATAAACCATAATTTGTACTCAGAAAGAGCCGAACCCTTGTAAGCCACCCCTGGTGGTCCCGAATCTCAACTTCCCTAAAGTTACTCGGCTATCAGGAGAATACAATCACTAACCTAAGGACACCTTTTCATGACTATGCATACCATGACCTCAGTGGCTCTGCATATTGATCACCCCTGGCCCATCTACTAAAGGAAATATTTCCTCAGGCAGTGCTTCTCTCCATATGCCTCTAGGCCTCTGAGCCCCCATGTCCATCCCAGGATTCAGAAACCCTCTGAGCTGCAGTTTACCTACCTCTTTCACAACCCAGCATGAATGTGGTGGAACGTCTCTGACGAGATTATTGAGAACTAGGAGAAGCCGTTCTATTTTGAGGAATGTCCCAGCTGCACGACTTTAAACTACGCGAAGCTCCAACCATCCTTCACGCTAGCTAAATGCGTAGGATAGGGACCCTTCGTCCACACTCCTGATTAGTACAGATGTTCCCATACCCTTTTAGACGTCACATACCCTTTCCAAGCCACCCCTGGTGGTTTTTCATAATTCTCAAAGCCACCCATGGTGGTTTTCGTAATCTGGACTTCCATGAAGTCCTCAGGCCATCATAAATGGACAGTCATTGACTTAAGGACACCTTTTCATGACTATGCAAACCATGCCCTCAGTGGATCTACATATTGATCACCCCTAGCCCATCTAACAAAGGAAAGTCTTCCTTAGGTGATGTTTTTCCTACCTCTGCATGCTGATATGGATCCCATGCCTTGGGACATTCCCTATATGTTGTTCAAATCAAAACATGTTTCCCCCACGTGCATCTGAATGGTATTGAGAAATATTTTAATCAACCAAAACTCATTGGGGCCCTCGCCCCACCATATCTGGTCAAATCTATTTGACCTAAAACATCAGTAATGATAGTCTTGTCAGTGGGACTTTAAACCACTCACAAAAGAGGCGCAAAGCCAGTTAGGCCGAAAACCTGAAAAGGGAGACCTAAGCAAAAGTCGGGCCATAACCGCCCCAGCCGTGAAACATGCCAACTGGCCAAGACCGCACGCGCTGTCGTTCTGCGGCCACAAATCACCCCCCCCCCCCCCCGAACCGATTAGGTTCATGAGTGAGGTGCATTCAATGCCCCCCACGAGTTGCGGATTGACCAAGTCATCCGTAAAATGTGTTTTCGGTAATGGGCCTCTAGAAAAGGTTCCGCATGACCACAAATACATCTCTTTCCCCCCTCTATACAAGGACAGAGAGGGGGAGATGAAGGAGATCGATCGGATCCAGGTGGGAGGATTCCGGAGGAAGGAGCATAAGATTTCACGAAAAGAGAAATTCCAATTCGCGAACCAGTATAGGTATGAAACTGTAAATGAATTAATAAGGAATCGAAAAATGCACAACAAATACGTGAATCGAGAAATTAAAATAAAGAAACCACAATCCATGGTCCCTCCTCAGATGTACTCCCCGCAGAACAAGGATTTTATACCCCTTTTTCGATCTGATGCACCGTGTAGCACCCTCCTACACGGGCGAAGCCCTGACTGGAAAACCCCCGACCTTAGACCCCCTTGGCCGCCGCTGCTCGCGCGGACTCCACCACGTACCAAACTGGTAGGTGGACCGAAACCGAAGTAGCGTACCACCCTGGTACACAGGATTCCTATCAGTCTGCGTACCATCCTGGTATGTGGAAGACCTCTCTAGCCAAGTATCACTCCCCTCCGTGAAGGGCACCACTCTGCATGCACCCATGCGGCCCGCCAACTCCTTCGGTGTTCCCATTCCCTGAGCCAGATAGAACCCTTCCAACCTGGCCCAATCATTCGCAATCCCTTCATTGTCCTATTCATCGGCCCTGAGCCAAGGCCTCCACCAAAGCCACCGGACCCATATGATGAAACCTTCAGGTGCATTAGCATGCCACTTCAACGTCACATACCCACGGTATGTGAGGACAAAGGGGTTACCCCGGCTCTTCAGCGGGTTCCTATAACATTTTTGGGTTCACAATCCCACAGTAGTGCAGGGTTCGAGCCTGGGAGTCCCCTTTATGCCTCTCCCCTTGCCAAGATTGAGGGACCACGCTCACATTTCCTTTATGCGAGCACCAGCAGTGAGCACTTCTCCCCTCTCCTAGGAGTGGTTGGGCATCCCTCCTAGAGTAAGCCCCACACCATCCTCGTCTGAAGACAATGGCCCTTTGCCTCACATCACTGAAGGTTCATTACACCACTTCATGACTTATACCTTCCTCTAACATTAGGGAGAAGGAGATTCCAATGGTCCCAACCTTCTCCTCCGCTCGTCGTCTTCCTCCCCTTCCCTCGGTAGGAAGAATGTGTGAGGCCTGCCATGTCTATCGCATTCTCTTGTTTCTCACACCGAGCATGAATCATGTGGGATTTGAGATTTGTGATGGTCACGGCATCCTCACGATGGCGGCGGCTCAAAATGAACTACATGGGTTTTGATCACTATCTCCTAAGTAGGGTACGTAGAAAGCCTCCCCGAGGTTCAATCCCAATTCGGGCCACTAACCATGGGTAAGTCCCAATCATTCCCCTCAAAATGAACTACATGGGTTTTGATCCCTATCTCCTAAGAAGAATACTTAGGAAGACTCTCTGATGTTCAATCCCAATTTAGGCCACTAACCATGTGTAAGTCCCAATCATGCCCCTCAAAATGAACTATGTGGGTTTTGATGCCTGCCTCCTAAGCAGGGTATGTTGGAAGCCTACCCAAGGTTCTATCCCAATTCGGTCTGATAACTATGTTTAAGTCCCAATAACGACACTCAAAATGAACTACGTGGGTTTTGATCCCTGTTGCCTAAGAAGGGTATGTAGGAAGCCTCCCCAAGGTTCAATCCCAATTCGTGCCGCTAACCATGTGTAAGTCCCAATCACAGTGCTCAAAACGAACTACTTGGATTTTGATCCCTGTCTCATAAGCAGGGTACGTAGGACGCCTCTTCGAGGTTCAATCCCAATAATAGACAACTCTCACGTGTAATCCCTAATCTTCCAAGTACTACGTGGACTTTGATTCCCAACCAATCGGGATATGTAGGAAACCTCCCCGAGGTGAAATCCTGATATCTAAGTCTGATACACATTTGTCCCTATCAGACCATGTCTTTATACTCTAGAAGGACCATCTTCGGTCCTAGGAAATCACTTCCCTTGGGTCTTCTGGGATGTTTCGGCATAATTCCTGCACCAACTCTAACCGGGAATCTCTCGCCCGGAGGTCCTTGCCACATGACGTTAAATTGAACGGTTGGGTCCTCATTGCATAACCTTAAAAGGTGATGTGTCCCATATATTGGCACCGAACTACATAGATTCTGATTCCTCTCACGAGGATACATAGGAAGCCCGTATCATGGGTTCGATCCAAATGCTCAAGTCATTATCTGTCCCCCCTGGATGACAATAAACTCCAGAGCGCCTGATTATGAGGCTTCAAGTCAGTGTCATCTCAATGAGTCCAAACTCCTCGGGGTCATTAATCCAATGAGGAATGGTAAACCTCAGCCCCAAATGATTCCAAATCCCCACATTCAGTTGACCATTTCCAACCAGGAGTAATCTTTGGATACTATTCTTGGGTATAAACCAAAGATTCATGAACATATGAATACATCTTAAATCTGTAAGAGAGTCCCGGAGTAGGAAATAATTCACCCCCAAAAGGGTTCGATGAGCCCAACATGCCATCCTCTCAACCAATGTGAGTTCTTAAGCATCATTGTCCAAATCACCCAGCGAATTACTTACTTCGGAAAGGAGGTCCATGTATCTTTGGATATGGAACCATTGGGCATTTCAAAACGAAAACGGTGCACCTGATATGATTGATTATGTTGAAACCAACCTTCTATAATCAACCGTTGGGCCACACACATCTTCCGACCCTCCGTTGAAACACATGTGCACCTAGTATATTAGAGGAAAAGTGTATGAAACTTAATTTGGTATACTTAGTGGGTCATCCAATGCACAAAACGCTTTTTTGTGCCTTGTGATCATATTCTATATTGTATACAAGATTCATACCCATGCTAAAATTAACATTTCATTATAACCTATAATACTCAATGATGAACATTAGTTAAGGATAACTCAAGGACATACTTTGAGTGGAGAATTATCCTTACGTTTTATGTATTTTATATCAATATATATATATATGTAACCAATGTGAAAGAATGATAAAACACATATTTCTATTTATATGATACATTTTATATTATTTAAAATCCTTTTCAGACTACTTAAAGAAACCTACATATTCACCTTTGTATCATATCATATATGATAGACCACCAGATCAGTCTTATGCTTGGTGCACTTTTTGTGGTCTTGTTAACTCATTACATCTATATATAATTCCTATCACATCTCTATATGAGAATTTGATAAAACCCTCATACTAAAAGTTTTAATGAGTAGAACCTATGAAGAAATAAAGTTATAATGATAGTGATATTTAGGAACTATATTCTTAATTGAGGACATCCTTACCATGAGGATGGTAAAAGATATGTTTATAAACCCAAAATATAGCATAGTGGCTAACCTTGGGACTACTCTTAAAAATGCAGTGTCCAATTCCCTAGTGTTATTTTCGAAAAAAAATTATAAATATTTAAAACATAAAATAAAAACAATAAAATAATGATAAAAATCATAGTGATGATAGTGGTAGGAGAAGAACAAGAATTGAGAATATGAACAAAAACAATGTAAACAACACAAAAAATAAGAAAAGACAGAAAGATAGTGAAGAAAGTCAGTAAGAATAACGCTAAATCCAGGTTGATCCACCCTCAGCTACCATTTATAGATCTTTTAAAGGAAACCATAAACTCTCAACTTACTCAATATATTACTGACGACTAAGATCACACACCTCTCTAACCTAAATAGTGAGCACACAAAAAAGATGTTCTTCAGTGGTCAAACACTCCACCAGAATGAAAAATGAATCACTCAACAAACTCATTCTAGCTAAGAAATATCATAACATAAAATGATTAAGAAGAGATCATTAGATCACACCACCAAACTCAAACACTCATTCGAGAAAATGAGAGAGGAAGGGAAACCAGAATAAGGAAAAGAGTTGAAAACCATTCCTGTGAAGTAGACTCTAGAAAAGAATTAATGATAATCAATTTATAAAAGTAAATGACTTGAAATTTATCAAACACATGTATCTCTATACCCATGTCCACCAGTTGTATATCATGATAACATGAATTCTCATAGATTTGATACTCTTTTTCCTTATTCCTTTTCCCCTTCCTCTCTCATTTTCTCGACTGAGCATCTGAGTCTGGTTGTGTGATCCAATGATCACTACTTAACCATTCTATGATAAGATATTTCCTGGATAGAATGAGTCTGTTGAGTGATTAATTTTTCATTCTGGAGGATTATTCGACCACTGAAGAACTTCATTTTTGTGTACTCACTATTTAAGTGATAGAGGTATGTGATCTGAGTCATAAGTAATGTATTGAGTAAGTTGAGAGTTTATGGTATCCTTTAGAAGATCTAAAAACTCTAGCTGATGGTGGATCAATCTGGATCTGGACTTATTCTTACTGACTTTCTTCTTCATCTTTCTATCTTTTCTTATTTTTTGTGTTGTTAACTTTTTTTTTGTTCATATTCTTAATTTCTTTTTTTCTCCTACCACTATCATCTCTATGAATTTTATCATTATTTTTTGTTTTTATTTTATGTTTTCAATATTTATAAAAGCACAAAAATATTTTCAGAAATAACACTAGGGAATTGGACACTATTTCCTTGAGAGAATCCCCAAGGTTAGCCTCTATGATATATTTTGGGTTTATAAATGCATCTTTTACAATCCTCATAGTAAGGATGTCCTCAATTAGGAATATAGTTCCTAAATATCACTATTATTCAAACATTATTTAATAATAGATGCTACTAACTAAAAATTTTAGTGTGATGATTTTATCAAATTCTCATATAGAGATGTGATAGGAATTATGTAGAGATGTAATGAGTTAACGAGACCACAAAAAGTGCACCAAGCATAAATCTGATCTAGCAGTCTATCATATATGATTTTATACAAAGGTGTATATGTAGGATTTTTTAGATATTCTTAAAAGGATTTTTCATAATATAAAAGTATCATATAAATAGAAATCTGTGTTTTATCATTCTTTCACATTCGTTACATATATGTATATATTGATATAAATTCCACAAAATGTAATGACAATTTAACTCTCAAAGTATGATGTTGAATTTTCCTTAACTAATGTTCAACGTTGATTATTATAGGTTATAATGAAATGTTAATTTTATCTTGAGTATGATTCTTGTAAGAGATATAGAATATTCTCATGAGGCACAAAAAAGTGTTTTGTACATTGGATGACCCAATAACTATACCAAATGAAGTTTCATACACTATGTCTCTGATATACTATGGGTGCGTGGATAATATTTTAGTTCACATCACCTTATTTTAGTGAGATACCAAGTATGAGAACCTTTATACTTTGATAAATTTCTTACACAATCCATTAAGGCATAGATTATCATTGGGTGATTGGGTATGTTGATCATATAGTTGGTTAGATGTTAACCTAGATGGGATTTATTCTCTCATATAATGAGTATGAAGTTTGGTCCCTTAATTAAGATATACTATGGATTTTTGCACATACATATATTGTACATATAATTTTTTAACTATTTAGATGAGGGTAATATGACGTACTCACACTACTGGAAATTTTAGCTTTACCAATGGTTTAAAACTATTTGTAAAGGCTGGAAAAAAACCATTGGTATACACTATACTAATAGTTGTCCAAACCGTTGGGTCTTGAGCCGTAGGGATAGACATATCCCAACGATTCTATGAGAACAATTGGGATATATCTGAAAAAACAGTTATATACCAATAGTTTCAGTAAACCATTGGTATAAATGTTTGCCAATGGTATTAAACTGTGAGTAATAGCATGAAGAATCTCTATACCAATGGTTGTGTAAGCCGTTGGTATAGAATTTTACCAACGGTTTTCCACAAACCGTTGGTAAATCTCAAGTAAATTTATCTATGCCAGCGTTTTACAAATCGTTGGAATATACATATACCAATGATTTACATAAAACCGTTGGTATATGTTCTAGTTTTACACATATACCAATAATTGTGAACTGTTGGCATATCCTTTTTATACCTGTAGAAGCAATCTGACTTGCTGGCCTCCCCCTGTGCAGCTGCATCAATTGCACCAGCAGGCCTGCAAAATTCATACACAACAGAATATCTGCATAATACACACACGTACAAACAAGTAACACAATAAACCATTAAAAAATTATACCTACATAATACATATATAATTCTGTATGAATTCCCACAGAATTCATCCAACACATAATTCAAACATAAATCAAAATACCTCCAATTATGTATTTAATTACCCTCCACACACATACCGAATTAAAACATAATTCATAAGGTAATTACAACAAGTATAGACATAAAACAAGTATACCCATACATCATTAACACATAATTCATAAGTTAATTAAATACATAAAGAATTCAATTCATAATTCAGGGGGATGGGGGCTATTCAGGGGTTTGGGGTGGCTGTCCAAGGGGGTAGGGGTGTCCCAAAGGGGCAGAGGTGTCCAGGGGGATGGGGGTGTCCATGGGGGGGGATATCCATGGGGGTGTCCAGGGGGTGGGGTGGTGTCCGGGGGGTTGGGGGGGCTTTCTAGGGGTGGGGGTTTCCAGGGGTGGGGGTGTCCTGGGGGTGGGGTGGTGTCCAGGGTGGGGGGGGGGCACGAGTTGGGGTCTATCCAATGGGAGTGGGGTGGTGTCCACAGGGGGTGGGGGATTCTAGGGGGTGGGGCTATCCAAGAGGGAGGGGGCAGTCCACGAGTGTAGAGGGGCTGTCCAGGGGGTTGAGGGTGTCCAGGGGGTGGGTGGGGACTGTCCACAGGGGTGGGGGCTGTCCGGGGGGGGGGGGGGTCCAAGAGGGGTGGGCGGGGGCTGTCTAGGGGGGTACGAGGTGTCCAGGGGGTGGGCGGGTTGTCCATAGGGGGTAGGGGTGTTTAGGGGGGTGGGTGGACTGTCCATAAGGATTGGGGATTATCCCCAGGGGAAGGGGATATCTAGTAGGGTGGATGGGGCTATCTAGGGGGTGGGTGGGGCTGTCCCAGGGGGTGGGCGAGGCTGTCCAGGGGGTATGGGGTGTCCAGAGGGTGGGTAGAGCTGTCCAGGGGGGGTACGAGGTGTCTAGGGGGTGGGGGTTGTCCCACAGGGGGGAGGGGATGTCTAGGGGGTGGGGCGGGTTGTCCACGAGGGTGGTGGGGCTATCCATGTGGGTACGAGGTGTCCCAGGGGGCTGTCCATGGTGGTGGGGTGGGGGGATGTCTATAGGGGTGTCCAAGGGTGGGGGTGTCTAGGGTGGTGGTGGGGGGGCTATCCATGGGGGTTTCCAGGGGGTGGGGTGGGGGTAGGGATGTCTAGGGGGTGGGGTGGTGTCTGGGGGTGTTCAGGGGGGTGGGGTGGTGTCCAGGGGGGTGGGTGGTGTCCAGGGGTTGGGGTGGTGTCCAGGGGTTGGGGGGTCTTTCCAGGGGGTGGGGGTGTTCCGGGGGTGGGGTGTCCAGGGGGGTAGGAGGGATGTCCACGGGGGTAGGGGGTGTCCAGGGGGGTGGGTCGGTTGTCCACGGGGGTGGGCGGGTTGTCTAGGGGTACAGGGTGTCTAGGGTGTGGGTGGGCTATCCACGGGGTGACCAAGCTCTCCAGGGGATAGAGGGTGTCTGGGGGGTGGGCAGGCTGTCGAGGGGGGGGGGGGGGGGGCTGGCCACGGGGGGGAAGGGTGTCCGGGGGGTGGGCGGGCTGTCCACGAGGATGGGCGAGGTTGTTTAGGGGGTATGAGGTGTCCAGGGGGTGGGGGTGTCCATAGGGATAAGGGCTATCCAGGGGGTGGGCGGGCTGTCCGGGGGGTGGGCGGGCTGTCCAGGGGGATACGGGGTGTCCAGGGGGTGGGGGTGTCCAAAGGGGGAGGGGGTGTCCAGGAGGGGAGGGCGGGCTGTCCATGGGGTGGTCAGGATGTCCATTGGGTAGGGATTGTCTAAGGGGGTGGGTAGGTTATCCACGGGGGTGGGCGAGGGCTGTCCATGGGGGTACGGGGTGTCCAGGGGGTCGGGGGGCTGTCCATAGGGGGAGGGGCTGTCCAGCGTGACTCGTCCATGAGAATAATAATCCAATATTATTATTTTTTCAACAACTCCATAATCACCTACATTTTCAAATCTTGGTCCACTATTTGATGCACTAGCATAACAGTATGTTATGGTAGTAACCATAGCACCATCATGTTGTGTTCCCATGTTCTTTTTTGGTTCGGTGATAATAAATATGTACCCATTGATAACAATTAATTTACAGTCACGAACCACAGTATTAGGACCAAAAACCAAAGATCTTATTTCCTTAGAGATAGAGTCAACAGAAAAATCAATACCTAAAATATAAATCAATATTAAACTTAATTAATTATTGTTTAAATTATTTTATACATTAATATTATTGAATTCAATTTTAACCAAGCAAGAAAACTCTTTGCTATACAAAGCCTCCCTTCTTCTCAAAGATAAAGAACAGTACTTTCTATTTATCATTGATTTATGTTACCTATAGATAAAAATAGAAATAGTTTAACATATATATATATATAAGATATAAATATAAAATTTAATTACAAGATGTAGTCATCAAACAAATCACAGTTGAACAAAACTATGCGATGTGCCATCTCTCGCCATTCAAGGCTTAATGTTGTCAATGTATATGATCCAGGAATTCCTCTTGTTTGAGAAAGTGATGGAAAACTAGGTTCAATTTTCTCATACTATTCTTCTTCATTTCTCATTATTCTTTTCATTCTTGTAGTAAGATCAGAAAAATACATAGAGCAAGAATCTATACATTCTTGAGCTAAGTAACTGTTCATGATAGAACCTTCGGGATGATTCCTATTACGGACATAAGACTTTAATGTGTACATATTTATTTAATTTAGATACATCCAGAAAAAATAAATAGGTCCTCCATGAATTTTTTCAGTTTGAATATGTATAGTCAGATGTAGCACGCATGTGAAAAATGATGGAGAAAATATTTTCTCTAACTCACACAAAATTAATTGGGCATATGCCAACATTTTTTTCAAGAAAGACTTGGACAACTTCTTAGCATAAATATCACTAAACAAATGGAACAATCGAATAACAGCCACCCCTAAATTATTTTAAAAATATGACAAATTTCTATTGGAATCAACTCATGCAGAAGAATGTGATAATCCTGAGTCTTTAAAATTTTTAGCTTCAACTCTCTTCTGTTGAACCATTTGGATATATTGATTTAATATCCATTAAAAACTTTAATAGTCTCTAGTACTTATAGATTTTTTTTCTGTAGGTGTCATCATATAAGAAGCACATGGAAGTTTCTATTTATTTTCACTAATACACACAGGATGCAATTTTGGTCTGATTCCCCAATCCACCAAGTCATGCTGAGACCATAAATCATATTTTATCTTCCTCATAACATTTTTAAGAATTGAAAGCAACATTTCACATATATTTTATTCAATTTGAATTACATATAATCAATGACGTAAAAAATTAGTTGACAAATATGGAAAATCAATGAAGATACTTCTCTTCTTCCTATTGTAAAAGGATTCAGTGGAAATATTCTTTCTCTTTCCAGATTTCATTTGAACCTTACTGAATGAAAACTGATATCTTTCAATTAATTAAGCACATAAGTTCCATACATACACTGAGGTGGATCATCAGTCTCCATGGTATTGTTAAATCTTCGATGATTATTTCTATATGGATGGTCCATTGGAATGAATTGTCGATGCCCCATAAAACTGAAACTACAATGATATTTCAGTCTTATGGATCGTGTATTCTTCATACAAACAGGACATGATAGTTTTCCCTTCATGCTCCATCCAGAAATAATTTCATAAGTAAGAAAATCATTTCTCATCCACATAAGCACCACACACTTCTGAAATATGTCTTCTGAACATGCATAGTTTGTGTGCACACACACATCCCAAAAAAGAATCAACACATTTATTAAAGGTTTCATGTATATGTCTATATCATTGCTGGTATCAGAAGGGCCAGATATGAGTATACTCATGAAATTGAAAGGTTTTTTTCATACCCAACCATGGGGGGAATATTATAGATGTGTATAAAAATCAGCCATGTGTTGTGCGACGTAAGCATATGCCCCAACAGATTAACACCATCACATTAAAGACCCAACCTCACATCAGGCACATCAGCTGCAAAATCAGGATATCGAGCATCAAATCTCTACGATAAAAATCCATCTGTAGGGTGAACCAACTAATCATTAGTCTTCTTTCTCTCGGTATCATGCCATCACATTTTTTTTGATATTTCATCAAATATAAAAAGATTCCAGATTATGTGGATCAATGGAAAGTGCCACATTACTTTCTGTGGCACACGAGATGGTGTTCCATCTACTTTTTGCTTCCATCGGGATGTTCCCAAATTTTATACAATCATTCCATTCAGCATTTTCCTCCGAGAAGAAACTGAAATCTTTCGGGCAAGCCTGTATTTTGTTTCTTAAAAATCCAAGTTCCTCAAATAACTTCAATTCCATATAGTTGTTTGAGGGAATATCTTCATCATCTGGAAGTAATTCCTTTATGAAGGTAAGAATGTAATCGATGATAGTATTAGAAATCCCATACATAGTTTTCCCATGAATCAATCGGATTAAAAATTATAGCGTTTTCATTTTACTGCATTGTCAAAATACTAGATTCATGGCATCAACATTCAATTTTTTCACCTTGAAAACATCATCATTTTCATTAGATGCATCATGTGTGCCCATATCGAAATCATCTTGGGTTAGAATCCTTTCTTTTCCATGATGATGAATAAACCGAAACTAGTCTTATAAAAATTTCTCCAATCCAGTCCTCTCATTTAGATCATCAAAAATTTGAGATGTCATTTTCTCCCCATTGTGATACCACATAGAGTAGTTTTATTGAAAACCATATTTGGTTATGTGGTAGCTGACTTCTTCGCAGCTCAACCATGGTCTTGCAACACACTTGTTACAAGGGCAGTGTATGTGACCACTATCTGAAGAATTGTGAAATGAAAAATCAAAAAAATCTCCAAATTGTTTTGAAAATCACTTGATATCTGATCGGTTTCATACATCCAACTTCTATCCATTCGGTAAAAAAAATTATTATAAGTCATTTCTTCAAAATCAATTCAACATGATTGAAGTTTCATCGAAAATATATTTAAGTAAATGAGAATTGTTCACTTTATATGAAACCATAATTGACACACTACACTATATGAGAATCATAATATAAAAGACAAAAAAAATACTATATTTATAACAAAATATCTTTTAAGAACTATACATGAGTGTACAAGATCATGTACACTTGTGGAGGATAATTATTCAGGAGTTGAATAAATTTTAGATCGAAGAAATTTTATATTTTAGTAAATTATTTGAGTGATCACATATATTTCCCAAGGGGGTGGGGGTGTCCAGGGGGGTGCAGGGTGTCCAGGGGGTGGCGGGGCTGTCCAGGGCTTCGGAGGTGTCTAGGGGGTGGGTGGCTCTCTAGGGGGGTCGGGGGGTCCAGGTGGGCGTGTTGTCCATGGGGGGGGGGGCTGTCCAGGGGGTACGGGGGTGTCTATGGGGGTGGGCGGGCTATCCACGGGGGTGGTGAGGATGTCCAGAGGGGTCGGGGGTTTCCAGGGGATGGGGGGATTTCTAGGGTGGGGGTTGTCTAGGGGGTACGGGGTGTCTAGTGGGGGTGAGAGGGGTGTCCAGCAGGTGGGTGGGGCTTTCCAAGAGTACGACGTGTCTAGGGGGTGGGCAGGCTGTCCAGGGGGTGGTGGGGCTATCTAGTGGGGTACGGGGTGTCCAGGGGATGGTTGGGCTGTCCATGGGGGGTGGTCGGGCTGTCTACGGGGGGTGGCAGGGCTGTCCATTGGGGTTGGGGTGTCAATGGGGGTGAGGGGGGGGGGGATTTCTAGGGGTGGGGCGTCTGGGGGGATGGGGGGTGTCTGGGGGTGATGGGAGAGTATCCAGGGGGTGGGCGGGCATTCCACGAGATTGGGGGTGGGGTGGGGTGTTGTCTAAAGGTATGGGTTTTCCCATGGGGGGGCAGGCTGTCCAAGGGGGTGGTGGGGCTGTCCAAGGGGGTCGGGGGTGTCTAGGGGGTAGGGGAGGCTTTCTAGGGGGTACAAGGTGTTCGGGGGTGTGGGCGGGCTGTCCAGGGGGTACGGGGTGTCTAGGGGGTGGGTGGGCTGTCCACAGGGGGGTGGGGTGGGGAGGGGGGAGGGTTGTCCACGGGGGTGGTGGGGTTGTCCAGGGGGGTCAAGGGTGTCTAGAGGGTGGGGGGGTTTCCAAAGGTGGGGTGTATAGTGGGATGGGGGTGTCCGGGGGGTGGTGGGAGGGTGTCCTGGGGTGGGGGGGGGGCTATTAATGGGGGTGGGGGTTGTCCATGGGAAGAGGGGGTGTCCCGGGTTGGGAGGGTTGTCCACGGGGGTGGTTGGGGTTTCCAAGGGGGTTGGGGGTGTCCAAGGGGGATTTCTAGCGGGGGGGTTGTCCAGGGGGTACGAGGTGTTTAGGGAGTGGGTGGACTGTTCTGGGGGGGGTGGCAGGGCTGTCCAGGGGGGTAGGGGGTGAGCTGTCCATGGGGGTGGTGGGGCTCTCCAGAGGGGTATGAGGTGTCCATGGGGGGTGGGCAGGCTGTCCACGGTGGTGGGGGTGTCCAGGGGTGGGTGGGATGGCCACAGGGGTGGCAGGGCTATCTAGGGGGTCGGGGGGTGATTTCTAGTCGCGGGGGCTGTCTAGGAGGTATGAGGTGTCCAGGGGGTGGGAGAGCTATCCAGAGGGGTGGGGGGCTATCCAAGGGGTACAATGTGGGTGGGCGAGCTGTCCACGAGGGTGGTAGGGCTATCCACAGGGGTGGTAGGGCTATCTAGGGGGTGGGGGTGTCCAGGGGGTTTCCAAGGGTGTGGGGGCTGTCCAAGGGGTGGGGGTGTCCACCCCCAAACTAGGGTCGTAAAATCTAATATTTATCCAATTGTAGCATGATTTCAAGCCTTTTATCGATGAACGAGAACACTATTGGTGTAAAACATGAATATCATACATATAAATCACAATACACCCAATTTTAAACACACCACAAAATATCATACATGGATCGGATTTTATGATCCATGTTTAAATGGGACACTACTCATAGGAGAATGAGACTTGTTATATCATTAAGTGATATGGAGTAGTATGAATGTTAAATTTGAATGAGATTAATATGGATAGTGCATAAGAACCTGAATGAGATTTCTTTCCCAATAGATCAGGTCTTATTGGATGGGTAAGAGTGTGTGCTGGTATGGAACTTCAAGAAAAGTCTTAACGTGTGAAAGAAACTATACATTGGTTATATTTGATCCTATTTTTTTGTAGAGTATTGGAGTAGAAAACCCACCCCCCTTCCTGAATAGCCCACACCCCCCCCCCCCCCACACCCCTTAAGCTGCCCTACCC